>CM033636.1:3706198-4306198 GCA_019453435.1 Rhinogobius similis | reverse complement strand
CCATGGGCCTTAGTTGAGCAGCAGGGACCTTCTTGCTGTCGACATTATCAGTACATTTATTTGTACTACTGTATTTTATACTTGGAGCCCTAGGTTACCTTGTTAAGGCGGGCCTCAAGCTGTAAAAGATGAAGAACCTCTGTCACTCTTGACTTTTATGTTCCATGCTATCTCTTTTTAACATGTTATGTCTTTATCTTACTATTGCTATTTCCTA
This sequence comes from Rhinogobius similis, assembly GCA_019453435.1. NCBI lineage: Eukaryota > Metazoa > Chordata > Actinopteri > Gobiiformes > Gobiidae > Rhinogobius > Rhinogobius similis. Next base: position 4,305,981 of record CM033636.1, on the reverse strand, counting down.
CAGATCTTGATGATCCAATTTATTGGCTTTATATCACAGTAGACCTTTATATTTGAAATCTTCTTAATTAATTTAAAGTAGTTCCCATTCCGACGGGGCTTGAGCGGGCCGTGACCACAACTTTACTACGGCATAACAGTGTAATACGGCACCTCCGCCTCCACCTACACAATCTACACATCAAATGAAAGCTTAAACTCTCGTCTTTCTGATTCTGCAAACAATTAACACGCGCGATAATCACAGCGCGGACAGTAACGCCGTTTTTGCAGAAAAGAAAAAAGCTGCGATTTGACGTTCCTTACCTTTGATAGCTCTGGTGAAGTCAAATGTCCATAGTTCCCGGCAAGATTGGTCTCATTCTGTCCGGTACAGGTCCAGTAAATATAATCCAGTAAAATGATAAGGTCCACAACATGTGTTAGATCCTCCGTGGCAAAAATACAGCAATAAAGTCTTCCAAACGTGACATCCACGACGCCATTTTCTTCATTTTTATTGGTTATTTCAGGCAGAAGATACTTCAGATAGCATAAACTGTGCTATCTAATGCTAAACGGAAGCCTTAACTTCTGATTGACACTTCGTTTGGCCAATAAGCTGGGGTTGGGAGGACACAGGACCCCTGTAGAGCCAATCATTGCCTCAGACTTCTCCACGTTTACGCACAAGTCTCGCCCCTCTCATATGAACCAGTCACATTGCACGTTGTCAGTGATGGATTAGGCTTATAGCCAATGAGCAACTGAAAAGAAAGAGCTGCAGAATTATATGTTTTTCTGCGCTTCCAGGAACTGCGCGTAACGCGGAGAAGCCGAGTGAAACAGCTCCGTGCGTAATTTACACATGGTTTACGCGCTACTGTTTTTGAGTTATAAACATGACACAGCGGATAGATAAGCATAAATACACACATTGAGGAGTTGGACAAAGTTTGTAAAAGCCGTGACTCGACCGAAAGTCAAACTTTTGCGATCCAGTTTGGATAACGGGACTCCTGGCCACCGCGGACCCGGACATTTCCACGGAACGAACTTTCTCATAGGTGAGGGTTGTTTTAGTTTACACTTTATTGACATTGCGTGATGGAAATATAAGATGAGCTGACGTTAACATCTGACGTGTGCGCAGGACGGAGGCGTCTTGGACATCCAGTAAAGATACGGCTGCGCGTGTGGGGAGAGGCGTGGAGTAAGTGACTTCATTTTGTAAATATAGAATTTGATGTAATGTATTGTGAGTGAAGGCCTGATTAGGCAGATAAATGGTGGAATGTTAGAATGAAATGTAATTATGAGGTGTGTATTTTACCTCTACAACAATGGATCATAAGCACAGAATAACTTGTTTGTTGTTTGTTCTTGTTTTCACTCTAGACCTACATCAGAACCTGAGCTTGACCAAGAACCTGGTCCTTCCTCTTCACAAAGGCCACAGATTGAGACAAGAGAAAGAACAGACAGATGTGCCCAAACCTCCAGCCATCAAAGACTACAACAAGTATGTACGCATGATATAATATTATATGACTTTATCCCGTGTTGATTTCATACTTGTTTATTTCTCACATACTTGTGCTTTTCCTTTAGGTTCATGGGTGCAGTTGATTTGTCTCATGAGCTGATTGCCTTCTATGAAGTTTGTATGAGTGTTATTTTGCTTAATATTGTAAATATACATATCTGTTTGGCTAATACAACTTGTTTTGACTACTTTTTATATAAAATACATGTTTCATATTTTATTTTATGAGATAATATACATGTTCATTGCTAATTACGGCTATAAAGTGTGCAGCTGAAGAATCTCCTTGATGTAAGCTTTCTATAGAGCCCTCATTGATGTCATTGATGACGTTTTCCAAACATCTCCATTTGGATTGGTTTTGGATAAGTTTGGATAAATCAAAGTCCCTCTATAAAACGCCTAAATATATTTGCATAAAAATGAGTAGTAAATGCTCATTTTTACAGATAATCTAATCAGATTTGAAATATGAGTAGCCAACAAGATTTCCCATTGAGACATAATGTGTTTCAGGCCTCAGCTACATTCTGCTGCTTTCTTCACTCTTATAATCACACAAAAAATTAGGCGAGGAAAAAAAAAACACATTTTGGGGGGTTTTCCAAAGTGTATATCTCCTTACAAAACATATTTACTGTGATTCTGACAACTGTGGGTAAAACTTTAGGGGATTACCTTCCAAAAAAACCCAAACTTGAGTGTGTGACCCTTAGGATTCAATAATGGTAATCATTTTAATTTGGAGAGGTTAGAACACTGACAATTTCATCAAAATCACCCGGATTGATAAGGGGTTAATTTATTATCATGGCTCTTGCGGGAATAATAAAGTCTTATTTAATGTCATCTTACATTCAGATGATTTCCTGTCAAGACGGCCCAAAAAGTATTGTATTGTGTAACACTTTAACATATTCTAGTGCATCAAAGAGCAGGTATACAGTTGGCAGCAGTGAGGTTAACATTGTTATTTTACTTGCTGTATGTAAATTATCATGGGCCCCACTTATAAGCTAGAGATAGCTTCAGGGGAGTCCCATTTACAAAAATGTTATATCAATATTTGTGTTTGTAAGGATTTTACTGTATATTTTTGTGATGATTGAGATGCGGATTTTTAAATACATCATATTGAGACATTTTGTATTGAGTATTGACGTATTTCTTTCAACACAGGGGCACATCAGGTTTTTTTGGACGTGGCAGATTTTCTTGCAAAAACAGGTCCACGATGTGACTTCTGTCACTCCAAGCAAATTGCAACAACACATCACCTGCACAAGTACCATCTAAAGGAAGCTATTTACTTCACTCAAGATAATAAAGGTAATACAACTACAAACATCTGATCATACTCATCATAACTTCATTTCTTAAAATATTATTCCTTTAGAGAAATTTGCAGTTGCATGCTGTTGTAAGAACAAAACAGACTCTAACAGAAGCCATTACCATTGCCCAGAGTGTGATTATCACCTTTTTACACAGACAACAATATTCACAAAACATTTACATGGGAAGCATGGTAAGAACTCTGTCTTCTGATGCTTTGTGAGGTGTTACTCTGTTTATGCTATTGCTGAATGATAACTGATACATTTATGTGTAGTTATAGTAATCATTTTAGATAAGATAAGAGATTTTTCTTTTTTTTTTGGGCCCACAATGGGGAAATTCCAGTGTTGAAACTCAAGAACAGCAGGAAAATTGCAACAGGCAATTTAAAAATAAAATAAAACAAACACTAGATGCAATAACTGTTAAATGACTATGTAACAGTGCAGCATGGAGTCAGAATAAATACCTTTCAAATATCAGTTACAGTGGCTTAAGTGTATTAAATATGTATATACATAGGTTGCTATGGCTATGCACATGTATGGAATAAACACATGTTTTGAATACACATGTCTCAGAAGTTAGATCATTATAAAATGTTTGGATAACATAAGAACACCTTTTGACCCAAATTTCAGTAATCCACACATTTCAATGCCAATTTGCCCATTATATAATAGCCATTAGAAACCGTATCTAAAATTGACTTCTACTGTGTCAAAGGAGAGTTGTAAGCATTATATGAACCCTGATGGTTCAATGCGACATTATTACACAATTTTCTCTATATTGATCATATGCACAACCCAAAAGAAAATTGGAATATTATTCTTTATCTTGACCTTAGTAATAATTTATATGTTAGTAATACATATATTAATAATGTTTATATAATTTTCTCTGTGGTATTAATTCTATTTAAACTTGTTTTTAGGTATTTTAGCTGAAAAAAGTGAGTACACATACCACTATTTTTAAAATTAATTGAATTGTGTTTTTATTCACTTATGCATTTATTAATTTCAAGAAAACAGACTGATAAGACAACAGAACACAACACCACAAGACTCTGATGATCCAGGGGAACCCAAGAAAGGAAAACATAAATGCCCATACTGTACAGCTGAATTTCCAAAACCCAAAAATATTAAAAGACACAGTCGAAGTCCATGGCATTGATGCTGAGCCTATGATATGCATTGACATTAACAATGGCATTTACTGTACACCAAAAAATAAACACAGTCCCATGTTCCCAATTCATGTAGTCGAGTCAACTAATCCTCCAAAAATGGGCTGTGAGGTTGAGGACTGTCGTCGTTTTATGCAAATTGCCTGGTCCTCTGGAAACCCTGGCAAGGAATGCATGCACCTTGAGAGGACCAAAAATGCAAGTTCCTTTGAAAGAACAGCAGCTCTGCAAAATGAGTCACTTCAAAGTATGATCGCAAAAGGCCTCTTGTCCAATGAATGGAGGAATAAATGTTCAGGCTTGAATAAGGCTGCATTGGAGGCTGATCTGGACAGTGTGCATCCTATAGTTTTTTCCACAGCAGAGAAACAAAGTACGTGGCACTTTTTCTCTGTTTTCACAAACACAACAGATAATTGGTGTCAGTTCGGTAGAAGCAGAGTCACATTTGACTATCATTCGGGGCAGTGGAACTGTCAGTGTCGGGGAAATGAAGAAAATAACCATTGCATTCATCGTATGATGGCCATGTGGTGGATTTATCAAGAAAGACCGGACATTTTGAAGGCTGAAATTATCTCTGAAGACATTGGTGATTTAGAAAACTATTTGATGGAATCCAGTATCAACATTGACATTCCCACCACCAATTCACCCAACATACAAATGATGACGAACTACCTAATCAACCATAAACAAATTCCTTGCCCAAACAAAATTCCGAAAGATTTGAGGACCAAGGAAGAGAAACCTCCAAACCTTTTTGTTCCACTAGAGGACACTTGTCCCTACTGCCCTGGACCAACCCAGCCAGCGCTCAACTCTCCCAAGGTTCTAACAATGCAGGCGGTTGTGTATGGGATTGAGTACATCCAAAGGGGTAATAATCAACTGTTAATGACCTTGCTACTTGATTATGCTGACTTTTCTGTTGTATTGAATGTATTATTGTTTGTGTCCAGATGTATCAGTTTCCATAAAAGAATGTCCTAGATGTGGAAACTACGTCCGTTTCCAAGAATTTTCCTCTGGTTTTCACAACTTCAATAACCGAGTTCTTCTGACTATGCCCTTGTGTCAACTTCTGCTGTCTGGACTAGCTGTAAGTTATCAATCAATCAATCAAAATTTATGTTTATAGCACTATTCATACACAAGTAACCCAAAGTACTTGTGAAACACACTAAAACCACAATACAATAAATACAATCACAAGACAGATAAGAGCTTAAATAAATACATTAAAATGTATTTAAAATAGTAAATGCAAATAAAAATGTCATCAATCATATGCACAGCTAAACAGAGCCGTTTTAAGCCTAGATTTAAAGACTGGCAGGGACGGGCCTGTCTCACGACCTCAGGGAGTTCCAGACTTTAGTTCCATAAAACTGGAACACTGATTCCCAATGTTTAGTCCTGACTCTGGGCACCAGCAGGAGGCCCGTCCCTGAGGTATATTACTAAGTACACTTAAACATCACACTGCTGAACATGTAAACAAATGTAACTTCTTTTTGGGTGTCATGTAAAACACACTATCCACATAGCTATTGTTCTGGTGGTTTCTTTGGTCTTCAGGTCCCTGCAGCTTCAGAAGTGTTAATTGATCCAGAAGGGTTATTTTGTGTGCCAGACTCCACTCAGTCTTTTATGTTGTTTACAGTTTATAATCGCAAGTACATTTGAAGGGACTACCTGTCAACTGGCTAAAGTAATTTGACTTCATCATGATAATGAAGAGCATAAATTTCTGGATATCTGTTTGAAAAATGCTTAGATTAATCATAGATGCACTGTCTTGTAGAGAAATTAATTCAATGTGTTAATGTTACACTCTGTTATTCCTTGTGTGTGGAAACCATCTGAAGGGTTCATACTGACATATTTTGAACGTACTACGCAAATTACAATCTATTTTGTTTATTATTATCATCTTGATAACATTTAAGTGTCAAATATTTTCTTCAAGAATGCCATATCATAACATGAACATGTTGTGAAATCATAACTATTACTGTACTATAATTACAGAGCAAAACTACACCCGGCCGTATGTTGGACATAATAAGTTGTCACAATGACAACAAATGCCACCAACAGACTGTCAGAAAGGCTTTTCATCATTTCTTGTCCTTGACAAGTTTTGATTTTAACTTTTCGTGTCTGCGATGCGGTCATAACCCTGCAATTATTATTGCGGATGCCAACTGGAAGTTGGCTTTTGACATACCAGGTATACTGTACACTTTTGTTTATAAAGGATTATTGTGTGTTATGGACAACATTTGAACATTTTGAAATATATGTCACTTTGAATTGTGCTTTTTATACAGTTGGAACATTCAAAAGACCTGCTGCTGACAGTATTACAGAGAAGGACTTAGAAATAAACATTGAACACGCGTGGTCAAATGTGGACAAATACCTCATTGCTGAAGGCCTATTTCCCGGTATATGTTTTTCCAAATCTTCACTTTTGGTAACCTAAAGCTATATCTTTATTTTGGGCTCAGGACCTTTTGTTTTCTGGAATAATTAACTATTTAATATTCGGAACCTGTGTAATATATTACCGAAAATTCAAATATTGCATACATTCTGCAAAAAGATGTTTTGTACAACATCAGAAAATTTCACAATCGTAGGATTTTGTTTCAAAAACCAAAGCAAAAGAGCCGAACACAGAGCACAAGGGTGACGACCAAATGTATGATTTATTTTTCATTCCAGGGAATTTAAAAAACCCATATAGTCTGTTAGCCCACTCAAGCTCGACTTTGGCTCCATGGATGGGAAGGGGCACCAGGGTTGGAGATGTTCTGCCTAAAACAGAAGCTCTAAAAGCATTAAAGAAGAGAGAAAAGGGTGTTAAAGTTCCCCAAAAAAACAATAAATGAGAACTCCATTCTCAACTTAGTAGAGTCCAAAAAGGTAAACACTGTTGATCATATTGCTTTATTGTTGTAAAAGGTTAACATTTTCAAAAACATTTTTGTTATTGTTTCTAGCCTGTAAAAAAGGACCTCCAGGAGGCCTGTCTAGCTTTAGGAGTTTCATCGGAAGGTTCAATAATGGATTTGATAAACAGACTTGAAGAGCTCCTGAACTTTAAGGATGTTATACCCGAAGGTGTTCATCAAACTTCAGAAAGCAGGCGGTATGTTCTGTTTAATTGATAGCGTTATGTAACCCTTTTAATCTTTGCCTTAATACATGTTTTTTTTGTTGCTAGGTGGAATTCTGCATTTTTCATGCGTACACGGGGTTGTATATTATGTGAACTTGCTATTTTGGACAGAGTCAGCCAGGGACCATACAGATGGTCTCCTGAGTTTTAAACATTTTCCCACCTGCTTCATCTCCGACATTGCTGGCCGGGTGGCAGAGCACACTAACAATAGAACTAAACAACAGTTCTTTCAGCCACATGAAGGTCGCTTATGCGAGCCAACCAAAAATAATATAGAAATGTCGGGTAAAAAGACGCTAAAGATAGACATGGAGTGGGTCAAACACTTGCGTTGTCCACTACCAATGTACGACCAGTCAAATACAGATAGGCTAACAGCCAAGCACCCTGTCACAAAAACCTGCAACAGATATTCACTGTATGACAGGTTCCACGAAAAAAATCAAACAAGTCCAGGAGAAAAACTTCGAAGTCTGAACATTTGTCCCTCTCTTCAGACTGAAGTAAATTCTGCAGTAGCTGAACAGTTAAACCGAGAACTGTCCTCCGTCAAATATTCACTGAGCCAAATGAGTGAGGTACATTTCAAACAAACCGTGAGGGTGTTGATTGAGCTTCACAATAATGTTATCAATCAAAAATTCAAGAGGCAGATGGAATCTTTGTGCAGTGTTGCACTGTCAGTTGGACTGCATGGAACAGTAGGATTAGAAGGTTTGTGCAGATTGTACTATTGGTTTCCTTCCCTTTTTCAGTGTTTTTAAAGCACTTTAATGTTTTCTATATGTAGGTGGAACAAATACAACAAAATGCTTCCAAATACCAAACACATCCTCCAATATCAATGTCTCACCAGTCTGCTCATCATTTAAAGTCCAAGAATATTCCATCACAGACAGTGACATGGTAAGGAAATAGAAAGTGTTGCGTGTTCAAAAAAAGTTTTTCTTGAATAAAAAAAAAAATATATATATATATATATATATATATATATATATATATATATATATATATATATATATATATATATATATATATATATATATATATATATATATATATATATATATATATATATATATATATAAAAACACACAGTACATATATATTCATTTTCAATGTTTCAATGTTTTTAAGAGTAAAATGAGGGCCTTTTTTGACGGGTCAAGGAAGAACTATGACATTATAACATATGCCACAAGACGTTTCTGCCTCAAGGTCAAAGACATGCACAGTATTTGTCCCCCACATCTTTTACAAGAGGTTTCCCTTGAAATGCCGTGGCTTACAGATGACGTAAGTATCACATATAAATACATTTTACTTGACAGCCTGGTCAAACGCATGTGTTAAATTATTACTGGCCAATACATTGCTTTGCATACTATTTAGAATCTAAATATTAATGTTTTTAAGTTTAAAAAAATATGTAAATATATATTTGCAAATTACAGGCTGTGAATTATCGAGTGGCTCAAATTGCAGCGCAACACAAGGTATACAGACAAACACATACACACACGCGTACACACACAAACACATATGTTTAGCCATTACTGTATAATAATTACAATAATAATAATTGATTTTATTGTCTCTCTTGTATAGTGCGGATCACTTGCCACTTATGACTTCATTCTCTGGCATCGTGAATGGACCAAAAACGGAGCAATTAGTGACAATGCTTCAAAACGAACTCCTGTAAGTCCTTGTAGTGCATTATACAATGAATATCCTGCTGCAATTATTTTTTTAAATGCCAGATTATTTTTTCTATAATGTAACAGACTTACCAAATACATCTGCTCAGGTCTGGGGTACTGGACATCCCTTCCTTACTTTCACTATCTTTTCAGAACCCTTATCAATTATGTGGATTTTAGTATGGCCTAGTGTTATCACTGTGACTGGGAACATGAGGCAGTAGTTGAAAGCACCACTATTCAAAATGGCAATTCAAAACAGCAAAATATCACCCAAGGGCAGGACAACATGGCATAGTGTATGTCCTCGAGGGCTTTCAACTCCCTAACGAATTAGGGAACTGAAGTTGAAAATATAACAATTGTACCAGAATGAAATTACACAAATAGTAATCAGAGTAAAAATATGACATTGATTGACGTTGATTTTTACTTACTAAGACTTTGTGCAGGATGCAGATATTGTCTTTCTTCCAAGAGTAGTGGGTCTGCCTGAAACAGGCAACCATTTTATACTTTGGGTAGGATCCTGCTTTTAATAATGAAAATTAATAATGAGAATGACCTCAGCATGCTACCAAGTTAAAATTTTGACTTCAAAGAGAAAAAAAATACGCGTATATGACTCACTGTCATCATTTAAGGACATTGACAGCAAAGACATGGATATTCTCAGGTACATTGAAATAAATTACATTCATAGCTATTCCATCTATTCAAAAAGTACTGTAAAACCTTTATATTTTTCTTAAGGAACGCATTTAGATTTTCTGGTGCACTGCAAGATTGGGCTGTTGAGTACCCTCTACAATGGAAGCAACAGGATTCTGTGAACTGTGGAGTTCTTGTCCGCTGTGTGAGCAATCTTATACAGCAGTGGAACATTGTAATACTTTTAAGGCAATCATTATTTGTAACATTTTGTATAGGCTGCAGAAAATGAAGTCTTGAAACGCCACGTCACCTCAGAACCTCTGACACTCAGTCAGTGTCGTATTCTAAGACTACACCACGCTAGCGAGATGATAAAACATGTATCCCCAAAGGTTAGAATTTACTTTTTTTTTTTTTTTCGTGATGTACTTTAACCATATTAACTGGTAAAGTTAAATTCAGGACTTCCCACCAACTGAGGAGCAATATGCAGAAATGGAGAGCAAAGAAAAGACAATTCAGAAGGCTGAAGAGCTTGAAGCGGACGCATGCAGCAAATGCTTGGCCTGGCAAATCAAGTGTTGCCTATTCCAGAGAGCAACTGGATCAACCAGGTAGAACTCAAAATAAATAATCTTTTGTAACTGTCCAGTAATTGTCATTGAAGACTGTGTACATAGCAAAAAATGCACACATCACACACAAGCAAAGTGTTTTATGGGGCACTTGTCTAACCGTAACCTAAACGCACTAATTTCAAATATTTAAATCCTTAAAATTCTGCTTTGTCCTTAGTACTATATTTTAGGGTACACATATTATACGCATAGTGTCATTGAGTTTGCGTACTTGTAAGTTTTTATTTAGGTGTTAATTTTCGTCATGTTTCTTCATTAAAACTCAAAATATTTTTTCTAAAATACAAAAAATAATTATCAATGGGCAGAGACATCTCAATACCAGTTAAAAAGGAGTAATAAAGTTTTTTTTTTTTTTTTTTTTTTTAAATAGGCAGTAAAAATGTTTGGAGCAGAAAAGGTCGTAAGGACCAAAATTACACTAAACATTTAATTTACCATTGTGTTAATGTTAGTTTATCAACCTACAGGAAATTATTAACAAAGGCAGTTTTTGTATATCATTTTATTAATTTATAGACTTTGTATTGAACGGAGTCTTTGGAGTACTAATAGACATGGATTGATGTCTCGTTTAGAAGGTTACAATCCACAAATCCTTCATGAGAAGTGCTTGCGCACTGACAAGGTTAATGGCCTCATGATATACAAGGAGAAGTTTGACTATAACCTGCTGGAAGTCATCTAACACCCATTGTGATTCACATGTTTACTTGATTAGAGACTTTGTGCAGTTGTTGTTTTTTACAGTATATGATAATTGCAATGGAATATAGTGTATTACTAATTAAACAGTATATGTAAAACAAAGATAATGGAATCCATGTGTATTTCAAATGCATTCGTTCCACAGCATTTTCCACAAGGACTGCTTTCCTGTCAGTTGGCTGCAGTGCCAGTCGTGCACAAATAGGATCCATTTCCAGTGTGTTGGACTATACCAGAGGAGAGCTCCCAGAAACTTCTGTTGTGGATGTGCATGTAAGGATAGAAACCGCTACAAATAGCAAGCAAGTCACTCTATCACTTTTTCACTGTTATTTTACAGAGATTGTATGTCTGTCAATCCTGAAGACATTCTGTTGGATGCAGAGATTAAGGTAATATTATTGGGTTGTGAATGCACACTGAGAAAATAAACATTACTATTGTATGTATTTAACATCTGTGTGTTTCAGGATCTTGAGAAAAAACTAAGTTCTGGGCGCATTCTGTCAAATAGGATGTACCTTTGGCAAAATCGGGGCTTTGACCCACAACTAAGGAGGTTGTATAGACAGAAAAATACACGGTTTGATGGCCAAAAGGTGAAGAATATGGTCCTCTTCTACTTTTTAAAATCAAAACAGGGCAGCGTAGCTCAAATTATATTTATACTTTGTTATTAATTTTGACAGACAGAAGAACGTATACAACGGATTTACAGAATTTTATGTTTTTCTGGAGTTCCATCAGAGAACATGCAGTACATCAGTGAAGTGATTTTTCCAGAGGTAAGTCATTGTTAAAGTGAGTTTATTATAAGTAAATTAAATTACAGTAGATACTTACATAAAATTGTACTGAAAAGTGTGAGTAACACATAAACCACCCAGTGTTTGTCAAAGAGTTCTGTTGAAGTGCTATTTACTGACTTTATTTTATAATTTTTCTTCTTTTTTTTCACTTTTGGTGTAGGTTTTACTGATGTGGTTGCAGTCCAAAAACATGAACCGCTTCCAAGCAGAGTCACTTCTGATGGCCCGGTAAATGTTATATTAATACCAACACCAGCAAATGACATATATAGATGATAAAAATATGTTTTCACAGGATGATTGGACGAATGGAGGACCAAAGATCACAGCAGGTTTTTTTCATTACAACTTGATCTAAATTTAAACTATGTTAGAAAGTTAGTTTCTTAATTGTCTTAACACATAATATATCACAGTACGATAATGAGAATAAATATTATAATTACATTTTGGTGATAATGCACTGTTCTAGGTGGAGGAAAGTGATCTAATTACTGGCACCAAAGCAGCCGCGGAGATTTGCAAGAAGAGGGAGGATTTACACTGCCAGCCATCCTGGACATGGACCCAGAAGAGATCCAGCAGAGCCTCAGGGACCTTCAGGATTTCGAGGAGGAATACAGTGAACAGTCTCCTGCAGAGCTGTTCACGTTTGTATTCAAAAGGAGAGAAGATTATGAGAAGTTCTTTGACGAGGTCATAGATGTGACAGGATAAAAGGTCTTCTGTAGATTTGAAGAGCAGGTTTGAAGAACAGTTATTTTTGTTTTTTTATTGTTGTCGTTTTGTGATTGTAGCTTTTTTTTTTTTTTTATGTATGTACGTTTTTCACTTTGAGAACATTAAACATGTTCCTTGTTCAGGCTGTTTCAGGCAGAAGGTTGCATTCTCTTCCTAAACAATGTTGTTGGTGTTGAAATTAACTGAGTATATTGTTACTAACTGTAATTTAATTACAATTATTTTCAAAGTAATGTGTTTCACTACTAAAGTACTAAAATAGTAATTTAATTACAGTAGTAACTAAGTTAAAGTAATCCCCAACACGGAGTACTAGTAATTACTCACTTACATATACACCTGTGTAACTTTTTTTTTAATGAAAGTTTACTGTCAAGTGAGAAACATCTGGTCTGAAAGAACAGTACTCTAAATACTCTACTGAACTGTACTCTTAACAGTGTTAAACGTGTTGTTTCTCTGTCTTAACTGTCAGATATAGGTTCTGGCCTGGTTTATGGTGAGTATCTCTGGAGTTATAGGACCCAACAAAGTGAAACAAAACAACATGTCAACTTATTCAACAAAAAGAAAAGAAAGTGGTGCTTTGTTATTAATGTGGCAGTTTATGGAGGCGTCTCAAATGATTAAGGTTCAATATTTGTGGATTTTGTTTTTGGATAATTCAAAAACCAGTACATTTCCCTGAGCATTTTACAGGCATTTGCCCATCATCTGACATTAGGACATCATAGAACTGTACACAACAAATGCAACCTACTATGGCATGTGTAGATCAATGCATGCAGAGGTGGTGACAAGGTCTGGGATGGCTGAAATGTCCTTTGTGGAGTGCACCCTAACAGGCATTAGTGAAGGATTGCTGTGGAGAAGATAACCTGGAAAAATTATAGGCAGAACCACCTCCAGCTGTGCGTCCCACTTGGTCTTTTGTGGGCCGGTTGTGCATGAAGTTCATAATATAGATGCATACATGAAATACAGGAAGCATACATTTCTTAAAAGTGAAAGTTGCCACGACAGGCCTGGAGCACACAGATGCAACGACAGGCCTGGAGCACACAGACGCCACGACAGGCCTGACAGGTAGCCTGGAGCACACAGACGCCACGACAGGCCTGGAGCACACAGACGCCACGACAGGCCTGGAGCACACAGACGCCACGACAGGCCTGGAGCACACAGACGCCACAACAGGCCTGACAGGTAGCCTGGATCTGATTTGGTATCATAACTGACATGACAGAAATTGTGGCAGGTGCCACGTCAGATGCTACAAATCGTGGCAGGTGCCACTCTGATTTCCAGCACCTGCCGCTGCCGTAAAATGAGCCTGCTGTCACTCTTTCCATGAGGAGCTGCACTGGACGTGGTTCTTCTGCTGCAGACGTCTGGAGATTTGCTTCTTTCTTCTACTGACAATAAAGATTAGCCTCTACTACAGCTCCGTGTGTGTTTGTGCCACCTTTGTGCCCTTGTGCAGAAATGTTCTTTCAATCAAACATCACAGAACATACAATGAATGAGCACCTTTTCTATCAGTTGTGTTTAATCCGTAAAAGTAAAGTTCAGAGGTTTAGCTCAAGGGGTTATAATAATTATAATATATAGATTTAGTTGCATTGGAAAATGTAATTACAGGTACAATTGCAGCTTTTTACAAATGACAGTTTCAAGTGCAGGTAACATTGTAATGTTTATGATCCGTGTGCATAAAGCACCATTAGTTTCTGTGTCTGCAGAGTTAAATGTCCACTGTGTGCCGTCTGCTGCTTCTGCTCAAGTGTCTGGACGGTTCAAACATGAAAAGTCCTTCTCCTGCAGGTTTGGTTTTGCCGGCAGCACCTAAAGATAAACGTAAAATGATTATACTTCTAACAGCTTGAGTATCAAACAAAACACTTAATTACAATTGACCATAACTTTTTTTAGCTCTATATTTTATTCCACCTGTAATATTTGTACTTACTTGCCACAGTTTTAATTACGTTATTTGGAATTCCAATTATCTGAATTCTTGTAATGTGTGAGCTGTTGTGTTCAAGACTGGTACATTACCTTATGGATCAACATTCTAAAACTGAAGTGTACAATACAGATTGTGACAGGAGAAACATCCATTTGTTAATATATACACCTAATAAAAACATGATTTATCCTTGACTTTGAGCTTTAAAAGTTTAGTTTTTTTCCTAAAAAGGACTGTTCAAAATGCAGACTTCCATGCATTGTTTGTGCTTTACAGCCTTACAGTAAATTGATACTTCATGTCTCCATAATCAAGGCAATATCACGTTTCTGTCTTGTTTTAAAATATTTCCATAAATCTTTACATAGTACTTGTCATGATCTTAGTGCCTCCTCCCTCCTGTGTGTGTGTGTGTGTGTTTCCTCCTCCCCTCCTGTGGTGTCCTTGTTTGGAGCTTCCTGGGCATGACTGATTGGCACACCTGGAACCCATCTGCAATCAAGCATACACCCTCTGCAGTACAAAAGCTTGGCTCATTCATCCACAGCCTGCCACATCGTTCAGTCTACTCCTGTGGTGAACACTTTGGCTTTTTTCTTCTTATCTTTTTATTTAGTTTAAGGGTGTGCACATTTGACATTGTATACATTGTATTAAACATTAGATTGTGTATGTGCGCTGTTCCTTTTTTATATATATATATATATTTTTAAATATATATATATATATATATATAAAGCACACCAACAATAATAAATACATCAAAAACACAAAAACATCCAAAACATTAAAGCTGAAGTACTCAATTTTTTTTTTTTTGTGACAAATAGGTACAGCTTTTGTTCTCATCCAAAGATTATCACAAGGGCAGGAAGCAGTGCTCTTATCGAACGTGCAAGTGTCTCTTTGCCCACAACTCCCCAGTTCCAAAACCACAAGAGTACCTTGAAACAAAAAACATATGTATTGAAACAACGTTGGTACACTTTGGCTTTTTGTATCTTTCGTTATTTGTCTCCTGTGGATATTTTGCTCACAAAGGACTTTTTTTTTTTCTCCAGCCTCAGCTCCAGTCTGCTCCTACTCTGCCACCCCAGTACTCACCTGTGCTCCTCGGTCCATCCTGCTCCTGCCTGCCACCCCAGTACTCACCTGTGCTCCTCGGTCCATCCTGCTCCTGCCTGCCGTCCCAGTACTCACCTGTGCTCCTCGGTCCATCCTGCTCCTGCCTGCCACCCCAGTACTCACCTGTGCTTCCTGGTCCAGCCTACTCCCTCTCAGCCTACCCTCAATAAATAATTTTGTATTGTTCCATATCTCTGGTCTGCTTCATTGGGTCCGCCTGTCGTTACCCCGTAACAGTACTTCACTTCAAACTTTAGTTTTACTCACCGAAAGTATCCTTCTCTTCTTGGTGCAGGTCATTAGAAAGACAGGCTGCAAAACTTGTGTAAAGCCTTTCCAGTGCAGCAGAAATATCAAAGGCAAACGTGGAGCTAACTGTGATTAGCCCGCAGCAGTAGCCACATTAGCATGTAGCCACGATGTGCTGCGGTCCGAGAACAGGCGCCTGGAAATACCGCCTCCTTCATTAGATATGCAAAACTTTAAAAAATCATAGCGGCTAAACCAGCCTGGTTCAAAAAAATTCACCCCCCTCAGCGTTGTCACAGAGCCGTAAGATAACGTTTGAACGGGGGTTTGTGGGTTCTGAACAATTCTGTGTTAGCTGAAGAGACATGTGAAAAGGATGAATGCGTTGTTTGACTGTTTTGAGAGAGAGATGGAAGTGTGTGACTGTTTGAGTGGTGGGAGGGTGCCAAGGAAAGGATGAAACGGCTGTCACTTAATTACTGTAGGCACAAGAGGTGGGTGGAGTCCCTACAGGAAACTACGTTGAGGAGAGAGCTCCAGCGGCTGAGTGCGGTTGCTGCTTCACAGCTGGGTCTGGTTGACCTGGAGTATGTGCGGCTGCGGGCCGACCTTGAGCTGCTGGAGCGTCGAAAGTGTGCCGGGGCCATTTTGAGAGCCAAGGCTAAGTACACTGTTGAAGGTGAGCGGTCGACAGCTTTCTTTTATGGTCTCGAGAAGAGGAAACAGTCGAAATTGTTTATTGAGAAGATTAAAAATAATGATGGTGTGGTGGTTTCGGATTTGTGTAGTGTTTTGAGTAGTGTTCAATCTTTTTATTGTAATTTGTTTAGTGCACAGGGTGTGTCCAGGGCTGCGCTGGAGTCTGTCTCAGAGGCCGTGGACAAGAGATTGAGTCGCGGAGATAGGGAGAGCTGTGAGGGCCCCATCTCCTCTCAGGAGATTGAGGTTGCCATTCAGGGCCTGATTGGGGGTAAGAGTCTGGGCCGAGAGGTGTTTCGTAATCATATTGTGTCAGTTTTACATGTGTTGTTTATGGATGTGGAAAGGGAGAGTAGGGTGTCAGGGTCGTTTTCTGAAAGAGTCATTACACTGTTGTACAAAAAGGGTGACAAGACAGATCTGGAGAACTACAGGCCTATTAGTTTGCTGAATGTTGATTATAAAATCTTAGCCAAAGTGTTGGCCAACAGGCTAAAGCGAGTGATTGGGAGTGTAGTGGGTTCGACTCAGGCATATAGTGTGCCTGGGAGGGACATCGCGGACACTCTCCTATCCATGAAATATTTGTTGCGTACTATGCACACGACAGGGGGTCTTCATGTGAGTATTGATTTTAATAAAGCTTTTGATAGGGTAGAGCACGACTTTTTGTGGCACGTTCTGGATAGGATGAGGCTTGGTGATGGGTTTATTATCAAATCAAATCAAACTTTATTTATAGAGCGCTTTTCATACAAAAATTGTAACACAAAGTGTTTTCCAATTTACATATTAAAAACAATTCCCCGAACCCACCTATTCACATATTTAAAAACGATCCCCCGAACCCACCCCCACCCCGGCCCCACCATCCCCACATTAATGCTTCCACACACACACACACACACACACACACGCGCACACGCACACGCACGCACACGTACATACATACATTAAGATAATGGGCATGAGGCTGAATGCAGGTGAACCAGCTGTGAGAGCGCCATCAGAGGAGCCGTCTGCACCAGGAGCCGAGAGTCGCCTGCAGCCAAAGGACACAGACTCAAGACCTAGAGGAGAGATTAGGCCCAGACCCAACCTCCAGCAGGGGCCCATGAGCCAGTGCCCAGGGGCCACAGCCGACCTCCGCTCCCAGTACAGAGGGCCCCTCAGAGGAAACACTGGAGAGTCTAAAATGAATAAAGGGATTCAGATAAAGGAGAATAAAGATAAAATATATAGTAAAGTAAAAACCTAAGGTTGAAAGAAAAATACATAGAAACTAGCCTCAATTATAAATAAAATAATAAACTATATTAAATACCGGTGTAATTAATAAATATTAATCAAAGGCTACGCTAAAAAGGTGGGTCTTGAGCCGGCTCTTAAAAACCTGAAGGTTCTCCGGCAGGCCGTTCCACAGACGAGGACCGTAAGTCCTCGTAATTAACAGTAGCAATAATTTAAAAACCATGGATCCCACCCATACTCCCATACACACTGCAAATTAAAATCTCCCGGCTACTGTCCCTCAGGCCGGGTACAGAGCGTCTGACGCACGGGCACGCTCCCAACACAGCGCCCCCTTAAGGAGGCGCACCGCCTCACACAGAAGGGCGGGGAGCGAATGAACAGGGACGACAAACACAACAAAGAAAGAAAACAAGACAAAAGGAAACAAAACAGGAAAACTGGAACAAAACAAACAGGGAACAAAACAGAACACAGAACCATATAAACCAGTAAACAAAACAGGAGCAAAACAGCAGAGGGCGGCGTGTCTCGTGTCGCTGCTGGCAATGGTGAAATTTAAGGTTACACAAAAATCTACCAAATCACAAAGAGCCAGACACTAGAAGGAGCTAAAACCTACCAATTTGGAATTGAAAATGAAGGCAGGCTGGAAGCCGAGCAGGAGGCGGCGCTCAGCAGCAGTCCGCCCAATGGACCAGTGAAGTTTGCTCAAGGCGCGTGGCGCCAGTTGCGAGCAAACTAAAATAAAAAGACTATTTTAGTCTTTGCACAGAGCATGGACAAACATTACATTGTGATCAATTTACCTGTTCTATGAAGAGAACGCAATACGGCGCATGTGAGATTTGACACGGGGAAATGTACCGCCAAGAGGCCAACTACGAGAAACACATGTGTAAGTTTACAAATTTATGAATGAAATGGAGGGACACGAGGAGTTACCTGTAAGCGCAAGGGGAGCGATCTTGTATCTTGTGCATTAGCTACAGGCAGAGGAGTATGGGGTGAGATTTGTTTCATATTAATTTATTGACGCAAAAAGAAAGATTAATTCAAAATCCCAGATTTTTTCACAATCCCTGACTTGCATTTATGGATTTATGCACGCAAAATTAGATTTGCATATATATATTTGTGAATCTGTGTTTTTGCATGCGAGAATCTGATACTGAATTTGAGGATCTTTGTGAATGTGGATATTTATGAGACAAATGTTACGCATTTTGTAAAAAAATATCTATGCAGAATTTTGGATTCACGCAAAATCCGGATTTATTCAAAAAGTTAGACTTGCATGCAGAATTTTTTCACACAAATTCTCTATTGGAAAAATTAAGTTTCAAATTATTTGAATTCATTTACATTTTATTTATAAAACAGTAGTTTTGCATGTGAGAGCTTGAATCTGCATTTGTGGATCACCTAAATTGTGCATTCTTCCCCTCTGTGAATGTGGGTATTTTTGAGACAAAGATTACACATTCTGTGAAAAATGTATGCACAGCTTTAAATCCACGCAAAATCCAGAATTATTCAAAAAGTTACACTTGCATGCAAAATCTTTTCACGTAAATTCTCAATTGTAAAAACTAAGTTACATTTTATTTTGAAATCTGTAGTTTTGCATGTGAGTGTGTGACTTTGCATTTGTGGATCGCTCACCACGTGCATTCATCCTCTGATCTCGCCGAGGATCTTTTTAACACAAACATTCCGCGTTTCTGCACTCTCTCAACTCATTCAGAAGACAGCGCTGTTCCTCTGGTAACCACTAGGGGCAGTGTTGACACACTTTAACTGTATAGAAGGGCATTTCCGGATGTAGACGGACCCTTATTACCCAAAAAAATGGCGGAGAGAGACCAGAGTGAAGTCGCTGGATGGGTTACATAACATATGTTTATCGTTGTTCTAGCTAGCAGCATAGTATTTCAGCATAGACATTTAAATAAGTAGACACGGCATTCACTGCTCATGCTATCGACCACTTAGCAACACGACCTCATATATTTTCCCTATAGCCGTTAGCATTAGCTCACAAAACACGCAAGTTATGAATAATCCATTTTGAATTTCATTTTAAATAAATAACGTGTACTGTCATGTGAGCTAAAGGCTAACTGACTTCAAGTTGAGAATTCTTTGTGCTTCTTGTGAGCATCTAGCGACCACAAACCATTCTTTTTTTTTACATGTTACAGGTGAGGATAGCAGATAAATGCCATAAATATCATGAAATAATGAGATCACACGATCTCTCTGGGTGGAGTCTGCATGTCCTCCCTGTGTTACCGTGGGTTCTCTCCGGGTTCTCCGGCTCCTCCCACCGTCCAAACACATGACTGTGGAGGTTAATTGACAACTCTAAATTGTCCCTAGTGAATGAATGTGAGAGTGAATGGTTGTCTGTCAATGTCCTTGTCCTCTGTGTTAGCCCTGCGACAAGTTGGCCACTGTCCAGGGTGTACCCCGCCTAAGGCCCAAAGTCACTGGGATAGGCTCCAGTCACCCGCGACCCCTAACGGGAATAAGTGGTAGAAAATGAATGAATGAATGAATCATGAAATAACAAGTTTTATATACTTAAGGGGATTGGCTTCATTCATTTGTATGTGACGGAACGTTCGATTTGAAGTAAGCACCAAATACTAAACAATGGAGCTTTGAAGAAGCTAAACTTAGCGTTGATTCAAAATTATTCTAGCTTAAATGTATTTACCAGTTGTATTAGTTAATCAGGATGTACCACAGACTTTTTCGTGTTCTGTAACAAATGTTTTAAGAGTAAAGAGTGACGAAACGTCTTCACTCTTAAAACGTTTTTCCAGTTGACCTTAATTAAAAGTTCTTTTGCTTTTCTGCTTGATAGGTTTTACTTAAACAGCATATAATGGAGAGGCTATCCAACAAACTGTCTGATGCTCTCCAGAGACAACCCCTTGATCCAGACTATTTGGAGTTTGTATGCACCCAAGAAATCGTGTTCCTTGACATTGTCTCTCAGCATATCTTTGTCCCGCTGGAGGTTACCCACAAATTGGTGCAGCTAATTGGAGAATGACATGCTTTGAATGAGGAAAGACAAACGACTGTTGTACCTGTTGAGTTTGAACAGGTACAAGGGCGTGGGCGTCCAAGAATATCAGTGTCCAATGAAGGCCTGGCACATCTCCTGGAATCTGGATTGCCAGGGACAACAGTAGCAGATTTATTGGGGATTTCACGGTCGACACTCTACAAGAGGATGGATGAGGACAACATCTCTATCAGAGGATTATACAGTCAATGTACGGATGAGGAGCTTGATGAACTTGTCTTTCAAATCAAGCAAACAATGCCACATGCAGGATATAGACTTGTGAAGGGGAATTTGGAGGCACAAGGACATCGACTGCAGTGGAGTAGAGTGAGAGCATCCATGCATGGGGTCGACAGCATTGGGATGCTGTCAAGGATGACTCAACTTGGATGTGTTGTAAGGAGAACATATTCAGTGCCATGTCCAAACTATCTGGTGCATATTGATACTAACCATAAGCTCATTAGGTAAATTACCTTATTGGTCATGATAATGATAAGCTAATTATGAGAAATTTTATGTTATACTTTGATGTAAAATGCAATCACTTGAATCACCACTTTATTACCCCTTAGGTTCAACATTGTTATTTTTGGTGGCATTGATGGCTTTTCACGGAAGGTAGGACTTACATTGTCTATTGAATGTTACCTATTCCTTATAAAACTTAACTTGATATTGTATACAGTATACTTTTCCTACTGCATTAAATATTACGTAATCAAGTGTGCATTTTCAGATAATGTATCTTAGGGCAGCAAACAACAACCGTGCAGCCACAACTCTGGCTTTCTTTTCTGAAGCTGTGGACAAATTTGGCTATCCACTCAGGTAAAATTTTCCAATTTGGTCAATGATGAGCATATACAGGTCCTTCTCAATAAATTAGCATATTGTGATAAAGTTCATTATTTTCCATAATGTAATGATAAAAATTAAACTTTCATATATTTTAGATTCATTGCACACCAACTGAAATATTTCAGGTCTTTTATTGTTTTAATACTGATGATTTTGGCATACAGCTCATGAAAACCCAAAATTCCTGTCTCATAAAATTTAGCATATTTCATCTGACCAATAAAAGAAAAGTGTTTTTAATACAAAAATAGTCAACCTTCAAATAATTATGTTCAGTTATGCACTCAATACTTGGTCGGGAATCCTTTTGCAGAAATGACTGCTTCAGTGCGGCGTGGCATGGAGGCAATCAGCCTGTGGCACTGCTGAGGTGTTATGGAGGCCCAGGATGCTTCGATAGCGGCCTTAAGCTCATCCAGAGTGTTGGGTCTTGCGTCTCTCAACTTTCTCTTCACAATATCCCACAGATTCTCTATGGGGTTCAGGTCAGGAGAGTTGGCAGGCCAATTGAGCACAGTAATACCATGGTCAGTAAACCATTCACCAGTGGTTTTGGCACTGTGAGCAGGTGCCTGGTCGTGCTGAAAAACGAAATCTTCATCTCCATAAAGCTTTTCAGCAGATGGAAGCATGAAGTGCTCCAAAATCTGATAGCTAGCTGCATTGACCCTGCCCTTGATAAAACACAGTGCACCAACACCAGCAGCTGACATGGCACCCCAGACCATCACTGACTGTGGGTACTTGACACTGGACTTCAGGCATTTTGTCATTTCCTTCTCCCCAGTCTTCCTCCAGACTCTGGCACCTTGATTTCCGAATGACTTTGACTTTGCTTTCATCCGAAAAAAGTACTTTGGACCACTGAGCAACAGTCCAGTGCTGCTTCTCTGTAGCCCAGGTCAGGGCTGTTTCTGGTTCAAAAGTGGCTTGACCTGGGGAATGCGGCACCTGTAGCCCATTTCCTGCCCACGCCTGTGCACGGTGGCTCTGGATGTTTGTACTCCAGACTCAGTCCACTGCTTCCGCAGGTCCCCCAAGGTCTGGAATCGGTCCTTCTCCACAATCTTCCTCAGGGTCCGATCACCTCTTCTCGTTGTGCAGCGTTTTTTGCCACACTTTTTCCTTCCCACAGACTTCCCACTGAGGTGCCTTGATACAGCACTCTGGGAACAGCCTATTCGTTCAGAAATTTCTTTCTGTGTCTTACCCCTCTCGCTTGAGGGTGTCAATGATGGCCTTCTGGACAGCAGTCAGGTCGGCAGTCTTACCCATGATTGCGGTTTTGAGTAATGAACCAAGCTGGGATTTTTTAAAAGCCTCAGGAATCTTTTGCAGGTGTTTAGAGTTAATTAGTTGATTCAGATGATTAGGTTAATAGCTCCTTTAGAGAACCTTTTCATGATATGCTAATATTTTGAGACAGGAATTTTGGGTTTTCATGAGCTGTATGCCAAAATCATCAGTATTAAAACAATAAAAGACCTGAAATATTTCAGTTGGTGTGCAATGAATCTAAAATATATGAAAGTTTAATTTGTATCATTACATTATGGAAAATAATGAACTTTATCCCAATATGCTAATTTTTTTAGAAGGACCTGTAGATCTTATATTTGCCTTTATTGTTAGTACATGTTGTGATTTTAATAATATAGCAATATAGAAATGTAATAACTGAGAATCCTGCCATCTATTTGTAACTTTTTATTTTTGTCTTTTTTCACTTCAGAGTACGTGCAGATCAAGGAGGAGAGAATGTTGATGTTGCACGTTTAATGTTTACTGTGCGGGGCCCAGACAGTGGTTCCTTTTTAGCTGGAAAAAGTGTTCATAATCAGCGGTAAGATAGAACAATAGATAGAACAAACCCTTTGCAAACCCTTTTATGTGTACAAGCCGAAAAATTATAATCTAAGTAGGCTTATCCTTCAACTCCTAACTTCAATTCTTAATCTATTTTCAACAGAATTGAAAGGCTTTGGCGTGACGTTTGGATAGGGGTTACCAGTGTGTTTTATCACACTTTTCACATGATGGAGGAAGAAAGACTTTTTGATCTTAGTGATACTATCCATCTCACCTGCCTCCATTTTGTTTTCCTGCCACGTCTCCAGGCAAGCCTTGATGTCTTCCATGAAGGATGGGACAATCACCCCTTGAGAACTGAACAGAACATGACACCAAACCAGTTGTGGTTGGCTGGACAGATGCAACACTCCATTCCAAATCCACAGGTAATATGAAACATTGAGTGTTTATATTTGCAAACATTTTGTACATTTAAATTACTAAACTGGATTTTGGTCAATCCTCCACTGAAGGACTTACACATTCCACACATTGATTGGGAAGAAAGTGGTGATGTTCCTGAGACAGATGTTGGAGTCCAAGTGCCAGAACTGGAAAGCCCACTCAGTGCTCAGCAGCTGAACACCTTGCATGACCACATTGACCCTCTGCAACCGTCAGAATCGAATGGTGTGGACATATTTTTAACAACACTCCAATATGTTAATGATTTGCTTGAGGACTAGAAAACCTGTGCAGTTGTAAGCCTGATTTAAAATATGCATATGGAAGGACATCATGATAGATTTAGTTTAACCCAGTGCTTCTCAATTATATTCTGTTGCGCCCCCCCTTAGGAAGAAGAAAACATTTCGTGTGTGTATTATCGGTAATCTGCACATTTTACTCAACTCCCAAATAACATAACTCAAGTAGAAATAGTTTGTGTTTGTCCCCTAACAATGATAAAGTTATGGAAATGTTTATCTGTTTTCAATTTGACTTTGATCATTAAACAGTACTGTGTATACAGTATATACACAATGTGGTTATTGGTATAGTTTTTAGTAAGTTCAATCTTAAGGGATAAAACTATTGAGGGTGAATATTCCCAGTGTGGCCCTAACATGTATAGAACGTAGGATATCAATATCAAGGTTAAATAAACGTTACAAAAAAAAAAAAAAAAAAGATTAGACACATCCAGAGTAATAGTGAACACTGTTGCATTTAGTTTTCCTCTACCAATTCAGTCAAATTAACTATGGAATACACCATAAGCTGTCAACAAACTAGAGTAGCTCTGCAACATCATTGCTAACTTTTCATTGGAATTTCTTTTGTCACAAAATGCCAATGCAAAACACCTTCAAAGAAGATGGAAGTGTTATAACAAGTGCTGATGTGAATCTACATAGTTTCTGTACACAGCTGCTGGTCAACAGAAGTTAATTTTTATTTAATTTATAACAACATTGTGACAAATGACTGTTGTGATGTTCATCCAAAATAATTATATAGATCAAACATACTTTTATTCAACAGCAATAGAACAGGTAACATTTTATTAAAACTAGTCAGTGTAACTGCAACTTCTTTTCTGGGTAATGGACTGAATGAGTTGCACAGAACTTTCAAAAGAAAACAAAAGACCTTCTAAACAAGACCAAATCCAACAGATCGCAAACAAGCCATAAGGTCAGCTTTTAAAGCTAAGAAACTTTTGTAATGATTGGGAATGCGCAAGCGTTCGAAACAAGTACTTGATTTTGGAAGATGGTAGTTCCCTCTTGATTTAACCACTTCAAGTTTTAGACTCCCCACAGGTACTTCCCAGCCAGTCCAAAATTTCAGTAGCTGCCGCAAGTGGTCTGACGATGCTAAAACAACAAATAAAGAGATGAGATGAGATGAGATAGATACACACAAAAATATGAATTGGTGTAAATGATGTGTGTGACAAATTTAAATGTACATTTGCATACTTGTACCTTGTTCCACAAAGGTTCGAAAGAAATCTGTGATGAGAGTGATTGTGTCCTCTGGAACATCATCGTCGCTGTCACTGTCGCTGTCCTTTTGGTTAGATTTGGGCCATTTGATACTTTCGAGAATTGCCTGAAAGATAGTGTAGAAATAATCACACTTAATTCAGCCCGAGCCCCTACAGGGCGTCGGGCCTATTGCTTTCACAGCGATGCCATCAAGCCCATGGATTCATTGTTGCCAACAAAAGCGTGAATCGCTCAAGTCCTGTAAACACACTCCTGGCATCAAGCCCTACTCAGTAACCCATGCCTCAGGCATGGGCCATACTTCTATCTGCTAAAATACATGGAAACCAATGAGGAGCCAATGGTGGGACCCGACTCGGAAGTGAATGACAGGCGAAATACTACAGTTTTTGTCATTGAAATACACTAGTATTTGTAAGGCAAAGGGATATATTATGCATTTTATCAATTTTCTTACTTGGGAGGTGATCTTCACCTCATGTTCTCGAGGAAAAAGTAGAGGAATAACATCTGGTCGAGAGATGAGGAGTGGCCAAATACCAGTGTCCTTCAGTCCCTTTCTGAGTTGTTTTATTTGATCACTTGCTCGTCCAAGTACCTGTGACAAATTATGTTAATTTAAGTTCAGTGTGAAAACTTTTCACTTTTATAATTCAGACACTCACAGCATGAGAGAGCAGCTGTTGGAACAGTAGAAGTCTGTTTGAGTCCTTGGTTGGTAATGGGAGGTACCACTCCAGACAAAGGTTGTTTACCCTCGCCAAGTCTTCATTGCTCCATTCATCCTTCAGTAACTTCAGTAACTTCAGCCGGTTAATCCACGGCTTGTGTTTTCCAAACAACAAGCCGTGGATGGCTTGTGTTTTCCAAACAACGGCTTGTGTTTTCCAAACAACAAGCCGTGGATTGACCGTGACATTAAGGATCTGCTGAAGGAGAAGAAGAGAGCGTTCAGGTCAGGGAACAAGGAGGAGCTGAGGACTGTGCAGAAGAAGCTGAGGAGGAAGATCAGGCAAGGGGAAGCCAGCTACAGGAGGAAGATGGAAGAGCAGCTGCAGCAGCAGAACATCCAGGGAGTGTGGAGGAGCCTGAAAACCATCTCAGGTTTCAAGTCCCCCCCTGTCCAGGCAGAGGGGGACCTTCAGTGGGTTAACGATCTGAATTCTCACTTTCTGAGATTTGATCAATCACCCACCCCTCCCCCCGCACAGCTGCAAACCCACACCCCCACGGCTGGACAATGGCCCACACCCGATCCTCTTCACACCTCTGCTTCGGTCCATCAGCTCACCACTCATCCCCCCGCCACGAATCCCCCCAGTGCACAGTCACCCCACCCACCCCTGTCCTTCACTGCAGCACAGGTGAGGAGAGAGCTGAGGAGGATTAAAACCAGGAAGGCAGCAGGACCAGACGGCATCAGCTCCAGGCTCCTTAAGCCCTGCGCAGATGAACTGTGTGGAGTTATGGTGCATGTCTTCAACATGAGCCTAAAGCTGAGGGTGGTACCACAGGTCTGGAAGACCTCCTGTGTGGTACCAGTGCCAAAGACACCGCGCGCTAAAGACCTCAGCAGCTTCAGGCCGGTGGCTCTCACGTCCCATCTGATGAAGACACTGGAGAGGCTGGTCCTGGACCACCTCCGCTCCGCCGTGAGCTCAGCCATGGATCCGCTGCAGTTTGCGTACCGGCCTGGCATTGGAGTGGAGGATGCCATCATCTTCCTGCTGCACCGCTCTCTCTCTCACCTCGAGAACCCTGGCAGCGCTGTGAGAATTCTGTTCTTTGATTTCTCCAGCGCCTTCAACACCATCCAGCCGCTGCTGCTGAGGGACAAGCTGGAGACGGCTGGTGTGGACTGTGGCCTGGCAGAGTGGATCCTGGACTACCTCACGAACCGACCCCAGTTTGTGAGAGCCCGGGATTGTGTGTCTGACACTCTGACCTGCAGTGTGGGGCGCCGCAGGGCACTGTCCTCGCGCCCTTCCTCTTCACCCTCTACACCTCGTACTTCAGACACAACACGGACAGCTGTGTTCTGCAGAAGTTCTCTGACGACTCTGCCATCATCGGACTCATCACGGACGACGATGATGCAGAGTACAGAGGACTAACGCAGGACTTTGTGGACTGGTGTCAGCAGAACCACCTTCTCATCAACGCGGGAAAGACCAAGGAGATGCTGGTGGACTTCCGCAGACGCCACTCCACTGCCCCCTCACCAGTGAACATCCAGGGAAGGGACATTGAGAGAGTGGACTCATACAAGTACCTGGGTGTTCATCTGAACCACAAACTGGACTGGACTCATAACACAGACGCACTGTACAGGAAGAGTCAGAGTCAGCTCTACCTCCTGAGGAGACTCAGGTCTTTTGGAGTGTCAGGGCCTCTCCTGAGGACCTTCTACGACTCTGTGGTGGCATCAGCCGTCCTGTACGGTGTGGTCTGCTGGAGCAGCAGCATCACAGAGAGGGAGAGGAAGGAGCTGGACAAGGTCATCAAGAAGTCCAGCTCCATCCTGGGCTGTACTCTGGACTCAGTGCGCAAGGTGGGGGACAGAAGGGTCCTGGCTAAACTCACGTCTATGCTGGACCATGAGTCCCACCCCCTGCAGGACGCTCTGTCTGCCCTGGAGAGCAGCTTCAGTGAAAGACTGATTCACCCTCGCTGTGTGAAGGAGAGGTTTCGCAGGTCTTTCCTTCCTGCTGCTGTCAGACTTTACAATGAACACTGTTAGCCCTGAACATGTGCCATTCACCCGCTATAATCATGTGCAATACTGTAACATGTGTCAGTCACCTGTTATAATCATGTGCAATACTGTAACATGTGTCAGTCACCTGTTATAATCATGTGCAATACTGTAACATGTGTCAGTCACCTGTTATAATCATGTACAATATAATTTAACATACTATTAATAGACTCTTACCTCACCATATCCACTTACCGTATATAACATACACTTAAGCCACTTTAGTTACCATTTTTACTGTAAATAAGAGTGTGCACTTTATACCTTATACTTTATATTGTATTTTTTTATGACCATGTTTATTTATCCTATTTTTATTGCATGCACCTATTTCTTTCATTCCTGTCCTAAACTGTGTGTTGCAACAGTGGAATTTCCCCATTGTGGGACAAATAAAGGATCTCTTATCTTATCTTATCTTAAAATGGTATGTTTTAACAGTACTACATTGTTTGCACAGATATTATGCCGGTTGTAAAAATACCAACTACATTTAAAATGGAGTATTGACTTACCAGACTGATTGTTTGTCTGTGATCCAATTCAGCACAGTCCTCAAGACAGAGCTTTGGTGTAGCGATCTCCTTGGTCCCATAGATCAAGGCATCAACCACTGCTAGACTTAGCCCGGCCAAAGGAGGACCATTGTGAATGACTGAATGGCCAATCATTCTCCCAGCTATGTTGAATAGATCACATTCGAGGATTGCCACTGACAGAGCAGGGACAAGGTGGTCCATTTCACCTTCAAACAATGCTGTGGTAGCTGCATTTCCTTAACCGTGAAAGAAAATATGGTAAATCTCACTATATGCTCTGGGGGGAAAAACAGGACCACACTAAGGCCAGACCCACAGTACACTACAACTACACCAACTTAAAGCTAGCACTAAGCCATGTCAAATCTAACACTTTAAAAAGCACAACTAAATCCAATCTCAAGAAAATTACTAGACAGGTAACACAGACTACAGTTGGGAGTCATTTTTACCTATTGCCGATTTTGAGAAGACCTGCAAAAATTATCTTAATTTAGTCTATCACTGGAATCATCAAGTAATTTAGTCAACCAATTGCAGTCTGAAGTATATACAGAAAAACCTATGTAGTAACAATGTTACTAACATAAACACTTACTCAAAATATTACAAATATATTCAGAGCATTAGCAGAAGTCGAAAGATCCATTAACTAAAGTCTGTTTTATTCCTGACAATTACTCTGGCAAATGTGTCTACATTTGTAGAAAAAGAAATTGCAATGCCTTTAATAACCTAAGTTATTAAAAGAACAAACCTAAGTTCTTGGTGAATCCAAGCTTCAATTTGTGAATAACTGACGACAATATGTGCCTTGTTACTCCCACACAAACGGCTGCATCTCCTGCAATAACATATTTTGTTATATACCCTCCAAACAATAACTACTGATCAATAATTCTACCTAAAATGCAACATTTGAATGGTGCACTCCATTGTTGCTTATCATATCTGTCTTTGTAAAAACAGATGAGAGCACTGTCACGCTCTTCTTCACTGTCCTCAGCATTCAGGGACAGCAGTAAAGGTGGTAAATGCTGTCCTCCTTGCCTCAGCTCCTCACAAAAAAGCCGTATGGCTTCTGCTGGACTGTCTGCTTTCTTCCATTCTGTGTGTGAAACATAAATATTGGTTTTCACATCATATCCATAATCAAAGACCAAATTCATTACCAACAGGACTAAACAGTAGGGATGGGACAATAACAAATATTGGCATATTTTGGATTATCGTTCCTGATCCTCGCCAACAAAGAAATCTCATTAAAGAACCAGACTGTGAAGGAAAAAGGTACTTATCCATGATGTTATTGAGTAGAATTCCCTTATAACAAAAACAAAAACATTTATAAGATAGTGGTTTAAAAATGGAGCTTATAATATTATAGTTGTAAATATTAATATCTATAACATTTTTTAAACGGCCAGCAACCATCTGGTAGATTTTGATAATCGCAACTATTTTGACAATGATAACAGTGGCACAAAATTTTAATATTGTCCCATGCCTACTAAACAGTGTAATTGTCCAGTTGAGAATCAGAAGTGTTTTTTCTGCTACCTGTTTGTGTTGCAGCTGAATGAAAGTATGTTTGTGTCATAAGCGCATTCCCAAATGATGTCCAGGGACCTCCATATCTGGCTGCCCAGTTTCACCACTAGAAAGAGAGCTGACAATTGAATAAAATACAATGGAATTAAATATGCATTCATGAACCACAATTACTTCAACCATATGATATTAAAGGGTTAACTTCAAATCAATTTATTACAACCAACCTTTCGGCACAAATATTTGCATGAATAGCAAGCGCTGAGGTGGGAAATTCCTGTTGGCAGACAGGACAAACCTATGGCAAGAAGAATAACAAATGTATTAACTATAAATAGTGTAGTATCAAGGTATGCCATTTAAAGCTCAAAAGCTGTTTGAAATGACATATTATTATAAACTAAATGACACATTCAAAACACTGTGAAATTGAAATAAAATTATTATTGTGACCTTACTCTAAAGTAGGACTAAAATCATCTGGGAATAAAGCAGAAACACTGCCTGCACTTAACAAATCATGAGAAAGCTCAGAGGACAGAAAGGTCCTTCCGACAACTAATTATTGGGGTACTGAAATGGCAGCATTGGTACAGTGGTACCAATGCAACTACTAGACGTACCAATGCTGGTACGTCTAGTAGTTGCAACACCTCAAGGAAAAGCCATCCACAGTACTCCTCTTGTCCTTAAATGGTTCTATATTATGCATCTTTGGGCATTTTTCACAGCATACAGCAATGTACATCATAGTCTTGTTTTATCCGTTTGCACCAATTATAATTATGTGTAGCAATTAAGACATGTAATTACAAAAAAGCTGGCGCTAAAGTCCGAAAGCTTTATTTGACAGGACAGTTGTAGCATGAACGGGGGAGAGAGGGTATAGACAGCCAGCAAATGCCAAGAGCTGGACTCGAACCCACGATGCCTGTCAATGCTACATTTCCTACACTTTTAAGGCAATATGGAAACTTAAAGCTTGGGTATGCCACTTTTTTTTTGTACATTTAATTTTTCCCCTCAAAGATTATGCTGTAACACACAGAACAGGACTCCACTCACCCACTCCAACAAACAACATAATTAAATGGTGAAAAGCTGAAAAAAGGCAATTTTAGATATCGTATGTTGACTCAAGGAAGTATCACTAAATATATACTTACCCCCGTCTCTTCTGTTGGATCACCTGTGTCACTGTCCTCAAGAATTACCACATTGGCCGTCCTCTGTTTATCAACAGCAAAAATATGCAGTATTAATCAAGTAAATGTGTAATGTGTAATATAATGCAAAAAAATACATATTTACTTTGGTTGGTGGTTCACAGCTCTCGTGTAGAGTCAACATTTGTTGTGGCATTGTGGTATTACAAATGTGGCATGGTACTTGTGGCATTCTTGAAAATTCAGCTGCGTTGAAAGGGAGGGGTTCAGTGTCCAACTCCTGTTGGAGAGGGACACTGAACAGGACATTTTTTCCATTGTTTGATACTGCACGCAGCTGCCGGCCATTATATCCCTCAGTATCCATTGGGATAAGGGTTAGTTTTCTTTGGCCATTTCCTCCTATACATAAACACAAAAGAGACAAAAGAGTGAAATCCAAAAAATTAAGTGAAGGATACTACTGTGTCGATTGTAGTGCAACAGAAACTGTGTGCAACAACATTCATAACTCTGATACCTGTTGATTTAAAAAACATCCACCTTCCTTGCAGTGGTTTCAGTTTTGTGAACTCTTCTTCAATTACATTCACAATCTAAAAACACAGGAAAATAATGTAAGCCAACTGTGGGGCTTTACAAAACTAAAATATTTAATGTGGTGATTGAGTGGATGGTGGTGGTCGGGGGAGCTGATGGTGCAGATGGCAGCCTCACTTCTTTGGCTACAGTAGTAGTTTACCAAAGAGTGTGCAGTGAATGAATAATTCACAAAATTGTAAAACGTCTTTGAGCATTTACAAAAGAGCATTAAAAGATTAATGCAATATTAGAATCAAGAAAATTGTATTTTAAATTTAATAAAGCCACTGTTAATGATGGACAATATTACCTCTGCATGTTTGCAGTCCTCTGGAATAGAGAGTGCTCTTCTCCTAAGGCCTGCTTGGGCAAGTTCCAGTTCTGCTGTGATCTTTGGGGTTAGATTTGTAGGCCCAGGCAGGACATACACATTTAAGTCAACGTTTCGCACAATCACAGGTCGAGCCGAAAACCTCCCTTTCCCCCTCTTCATTTCCCTTGGAGGAAACATATTTGGGAACTGCCTAAGTACAATAAATATATTTTGTCATGGTGTTAAAACAATGATATTCAAACTTGATAGCCATTATGGATTAATTAAATAAAAAAATGATTGATGATTGTTATGCTGCACAACTGAAACAGTATCACAGTTCTACCTTTTGAGAGCCTGCTGCACTCTTGAGGGGTTGACAGCAGGAGACGGTGTGGCACCAGGTGTCACCACAGAAGATGTGGTGGCAGGGGAGGCAACTGCCGTGGCATGGGGGGTCTGTGCTCTTAATGTATTAAGAAGATCCTCTACCATTGTTTCCACACGTTTCTGTAATTACAAAGGACAACATGAAAATAGAAGCAGTGTCAAATAGCAAAAGCTAGACTCATGCTCTTGAATGACACCCTTGACCCTTATGGGATTACCAAGTGTGAAGTCACACACAGCGTCACTTCAACGGTCCAAGCAGCTATGGAAACTAAATAGCTGATTTTCTTTTGTTGTTGACAATATTAATAATATAATTGACAATGTGCCACAGAGCTGTGCTCTGTTTTGTTCAAATATATCAGCAATCAATATAAACAGGACAGGGAAGCTGTCCTTTCTTCAAGGCGAGTTGACATTAGGCTAACAGTTGCTTTGTCTATGGTAAGGTTAAAAAATGTTTTATCTCTTGAAACAAAAGCCTGGATAGAGTGTTATATGGAATTGTAAAAAATAAATAGAATTAGGCAGAGGAGCTGCACATATTTAGATTCTGTCTTATATACATAAAAAACAGAGCAAGTTCATTAAATGTTTCATAAAATGTTTCATAAATGTTCATAAAATGTTTGCAGAGGTCCAAAGTTATTGCTCACCTAGGTTACCGACTTAATTACGAGCATCCTAATTATTCACTATGATGAGTTTATAAGGGCTTTTCACAACTTTACGAGCAGACTTTAGTTTTACAGTAAGTTTAGCGAATAAAATGCTCTTTAACAGATGCAGAGAACACATAGAGGTCTCACAGGACTGCTTTTACAATACCTGTACTGGGACAAAACAGATTTTACTATAATGCATGAAAAAAAAGAATTTACAATCAGCTGTGCGATGCCTTGGTACCCCGGAAGCTAGAAATTAGCTAGGTGTGACATCATCACCTAGCTAATAATCTTTGGTTAGCGCCTTATGCATAACATATTATATTGTAGTGATTTTTTTTTTATGCTATTGTGTTTTGCACAGCACATGTTGCCCCATCTGACAAGAAACAATGAGAAAGGGAACAGTGGCAACTGCCGATGTTGGGATGACGCGATGGCAATAACATTGGTCTTGAAATGTAACGTTAGCTAGCTAACTAAAGAGATGTAAAACAAATCGAGGGACACCTAAAATAAAAATTGAGAACCACTATAACTGCTTTATTCTGAAGACTGTAGTAACAGTCACAGAGTAAACATTAACTATTATCCATCTAGCACAGAAAAGAATGTTAGCTTAAAAGTTAGCTTCGTGGTGGCTAACATTAATATAGTAACATTAACTTACATATGAATATTTTACCTCTACCCTCCAAAAGGTGTGAAGTTAA
Organism: Rhinogobius similis; assembly: GCA_019453435.1. NCBI lineage: Eukaryota > Metazoa > Chordata > Actinopteri > Gobiiformes > Gobiidae > Rhinogobius > Rhinogobius similis. Next base: position 4,271,759 of record CM033636.1, on the reverse strand, counting down.
TGGCCGGTTATCTGTGAATGCATGAAACAAATTATATAAAAGTACTTTTACTTACTATTGACGGCGGTCCACCACCATCAGCCGGCTGTCGTCCGGCCATGTTTAACCGGGAAAGGCTAAAAAAAAAACACCAACACTGCCCCTAGTGGTTACCAGAGGAACAGCGCTGTCTTCTGAATGAGTTGAGAGAGTGCAGAAACGCGGAATGTTTGTGTTAAAAAGATCCTCGGCGAGATCAGAGGATGAATGCACGTGGTGAGCGATCCACAAATGCAAAGTCACACACTCACATGCAAAACTACAGATTTCAAAATAAAATGTAACTTAATTTTTACAATTGAGAATTTACGTGAAAAGATTTTGCATGCAAGTGTAACCTTTTGAATAATTCTGGATTTTGCGTGGATTTAAAGCTGTGCATACATTTTTCACAGAATGTGTAATCTTTGTCTCAAAAATACCCACATTCACAGAGGGGAAGAATGCACAATTTAGGTGATCCACAAATGCAGATTCAAGCTCTCACATGCAAAACTACTGTTTTATAAATAAAATGTAAATGAATTCAAATAATTTGAAACTTAATTTTTCCAATAGAGAATTTGTGTGAAAAAATTCTGCATGCAAGTCTAACTTTTTGAATAAATCCGGATTTTGCATGAATCCAAAATTCTGCATAGATATTTTTTTACAAAATGCGTAACATTTGTCTCATAAATATCCACATTCACAAAGATCCTCAAATTCAGTATCAGATTCTCGCATGCAAAAACACAGATTCACAAATATATATATGCAAATCTAATTTTGCATGCATAAATCCATAAATGCAAGTCAGGGATTGTGAAAAAATCTGGGATTTTGAATTAATCTTTCTTTTTGCGTCAATAAATTAATATGAAACAAATCTCACCCCATAGAGGAGTAATGTCAGGATTAGAAGCAGTAATGGCATGAAAGTACAGACACGGCAGTTGGAACGATTGTGTGAGTCAGCAACGTAGTTAGCATATTGATAGCAATAACTGAGTGTTTGTGGGTTTGAAAGTGGTTATATTTAGGTCACCAGTTCTGACTTTAGCATCATGCAAATGAAACCATAACATTCAAACCACAATTATAATTGACACAGAGCAAAGAACAGGTGGTCCCTCTAAAACCACACGACCCTGGATGTCTGAACGGGAGGCACTCGCTCCATGATGCCTGCTTCTGCTTCTGCCGTGGGTGGCGGGCTCTTCTATGGCCTATAGGTGAACGGACACCAGGACACGTCCCCCTTTGAACAGCTAAGTGTTTTAATGGATGGGAGGGTTAGTGTGTGTGGGTGTCCCTCCTTGTGTCGCGTCTCCTGGGTTTGCAGGAGGAACAGTTTGAGCTGGATCTTGCTGTGTGATGCATGCACCCACGCTGCCCGTTCCTGGACCTTGACGGCGGGTGGGTCGTGAGAAGCGCCTGGAGGGGTCCCAGCCAGCGCCGTTGCCCCCAGTTCTTGCAACGGAAGTTCTTCGCTAACTCAAAGTTGGTTGGTTTGATGGTGTGGAGTGATTGATCTGCTGTGGAAGGGCCCATGCGACCTGTCGTCTAATATCAGAGAGAGTTAGTCAGCCATATACAGTAGCTCACCAGTGTGTCTCCACAGAGGTTGGTCTCAGTGGGTGGTGATGGATGGAGGAGCTGCAAACTGGATCTCTAAGGGAGAAAGTTCATGACGCGCGCACTCTCATCCTCATGTACATCCGAATAACGGCAGGCATTTAGGCCAGCTGAGTTTGGTTTGTCCATCATTACACGCTGAAAGGGCCTTGCTGGTGGAGGGTGTGCTGCCTGTTGTGTCAATGATCTAGGTCTGATCAGGTCTGGTCTTTAAACTACTGGTTCATTCTCTTGGCAGCGCTCCACAGATATCTGTCACTTTCCTAAATCAGTCTCAGTGCTCACTCTCAGAACTATATATAGAACCTTTATGTTTATTTTATTTAATATGGGACAGTGCACATTAATGAACATGTGTTAGTACAACATGGAAATGCGCCAGAGTTAGCCACAGAGGCTAATTTTCATCTGTGTCCCATTGGCAGGTCGATGTTAACGTCAGGGCATAAAACAGGCACAAAACACTCCATCCACACGACCACAAGCTGAAATACAATACATTAAAAAGGACCACACTAAAAGCACAAACTATAGACACAACATCATTTGAACAAGACACACACACCTTTAAACCTTTTCGAAAGCTATGAAATGATGTCATGTTTGAGTTCTGGAGGGACCAGATTCCAAGAGTGAGCTCTGCGAACTGAAAAAGCAGACTGTCCAAATGAAGTCTTTCTAAATGGGATTTTGCCGTCTCCTCTGGTCGACGCTCGAGTGTTTGTGTTTAAATGCACTTGTATGAAATCGTTCAATGGGGGCGGGGCCAGACCATTAATGATTTTATAGACCAGCATTATGTCTGAATAGTTGATTAAATTATCCCACTTTAAGAATTCATATTTTTTAAGAATCTTACAGTGAAGGTATGAATTACATTTTTTGTCCAGTGTTTTCATAGCCTGTTTATAAAGTCTTTCTATTGGCTGCAGTGCGCTCTTATTTGCCTGGGTCCGGCTTGTCAGACAATAATTTATATGAGAGAAAATTGTGGCATTCAAGCACAGATTTGAGGTCTCTGTAGTCAAATTATTTCTAATGTGTTTAAAATGTATTAGATTAAATTTAATTTTCTTTTTTACATTTTTAACATGCTTTTTAAAAGACCATTGAGGGTCCACAATGACCCCTAAATACTTGTACTCTTGTACCACTTTGGATCAGCCTCTCTGTTTGCAGCCTTTGAGAAAAACATACACATTGTTTTATTGACATTGAGCTGTAAACATGAGTTTTTTAACCAATCAAAGACTGACACCATTGCGAATGACAGCTTCTCGGTGTTTGCTGCTTTGTTTTTGGATGGACATAGATTATAGTGTCATCAGCGTATAACTGACATGACGCTGTAGACGTCCGGCAAATCATTGATAATAGACTAAATAATAGGGGGCCAAGGGTTGAGCCCTGAGGCACACCCACATGATTAGACTTCACATCAGAAAATTTATTCTCAACTCGAACACATTGTTTTCTGACTTTTAAGTAAGATTCTACCCATTGTAAGACTTTTGGAGAAAAGTTGATAGTTTGACAATCAAGATATCAGGATTAACGGTATCAAAGGCTTTTCTTAAATCAAGGTAGTGTACCCGACAACACCCCCCCGTCTAACTCTGCCTTGACATTCTCTATAAGACAAATGTTTGCTGTGTCGGTAGAATGGAATTTCCAAAATCCAAACTATATTGGATGTATATTACAACCTCATTAGTTCATAAAATTACGTACATACAAAAGTAACTGATTAAATTCCCATCGTTTGAATTGGCTTAAGTGATGATAGAAAATAGGTTTCAAACATAAAACCAAAGATTATTGAATATATATGATTTATTTCAGACCCGGTGGCCATCGTCATTTTTCAGCATAAATATGTAGCTTTGAAATCTACAATAGAAATGTCATGTTTTATCTACAGTGTGTATCAACAAAAGTGAAGGGGTTTCTGTTAAATTGAAAAGAACTGTGAGAAAAAAAAACGAAAAAAAAAAAAACATATTAAAATATATAGAGTAGTTTAAAACCCTTGGCAAAACTTGTCGAATGCATAAAACAAACTTTCCAAGGAGAACAATAAAGTCTAACCATTTGGGCAGGTAACTGTTTTTTTTTTTTTTTTTTTTTTTTTTTTTTAAAGAGAAATGTATTCTTTATAAAACAATTAAACAGTTTCCATGCCCCATCCTGGTCCCATGATTTACATTACACAGAGAGAAAAAAGAGAAAGAAAAAAAAAAGTACAGCCCTGACGCTCACAATGAATGCACCACATTACATTCTACATTACACCAAGAGGGTCCTTTATACATCCTTTTTAGCGCTTATTTTATAGCCTATATTTTTTTTCTTTTATATTTTATTCGTTAATTTTTAAATTATTGAGTAGGAATTGATATCATGGTTCCCAAATAATCTGCTTCATTCTTTGCTAATCCAGGGCCTGTGTGCACCCGTCCTGATGTGCTGGCTGTCTGTGTCAAGCCATTTTAGTATTATTTTAGTATTATAGTTTTGGTTACAATGCAGAGTGATAAAAAGATATGTTTATTCTTTGCCGAGATATGTCCAAATTGATACAAGCCCCAAGAATTCATGTCTGTGGTGTTATTGGAATGTCTATACTTAAATATGTTCTGGATTCCTCAGTCGTTTTAAGTCATAAGTGTATTTTTTTCTGTCCGTCCCAGGACTTTGTTCACACATTAGAGTTCACTGCTCCCATTTGAAATAACTGAGAGGGTGAGTAATATTTTAAATTGGCACAGCTTACTCTTGACACATCTAAAGGGTTTCTTTGCGTTTTCCCAGATGTTGTTCCATGAAATATTATTTTTTGGTATATTCAAGTCCCGGGTCCATGTCATAGCACATGTACTGTTTGCGTCCTTAGAGTTGGAATCATTTAGAAGTCCATAAAACATTTGGACAGCTTTCTTTACATTTGGACTAAATAAATGTCCTCTAATGCATGACTGCTTGAAGTCATACATTCTAAATCTACACACTTTTTTATTGATTGCTTTAAAGTTATGAAGTTTAGAAGCTGACCTGTGGTATTTTATACTGATTAATTAGTTCATTAAATGATTTAAAGGAACTGTTAAGAGCTGTGTTGCAAAGCTTGTTAATCCTCTATCCTTCCATGTTTTCCACTGTATTACCTCTTTATTGATTGTGAAGTTTGGATTATACCAAAGCGGTTGATAGTAGTGAATTTACTCAAGTATTTTTTACAATCTTTTAAAATATTATAGGTGGCTTCAATTGGACTCTGTTGAGGTTGATTGGGTAAATTTTTAATATAAAAATCAACGTGTACATTTGTAAGTGTGTGCTTCTCTATATGTATCCAATCTTTATCTTCTGATGGATTCAATAATTGTCGAGCTTGAGAAATGATTGCATGCAAGTCATTAAACCAAGCTTTTTAATTGTAGCAGGCATCATTTTTAGAATATAATCGACATGAGGTAATATGCTCATTATATTTACTCGCCCCAAAGGAATATTTGGAGGTGTGACCAGCTTTCCAATTTGGCTTCTATCTTAAGTTTTTTAAGGTTTGTTTAAATGTGGTGGTGCTCTGAAACTCTGAAAGTTTGATGTTGGACATACTATTTCTGGTCATGTGTTTTTTTTAGTCTTCGTGAGAAGAGCTTTCCAGCTTGTGTAATGTAATCCAGAGATTACAGATTTGGTAGGTTTTATAAATTTACCAGTTTTATCAATGTAGGGATTTATTGTTAAATTGAAGTCTCCACCCAAGATAACAGCTGTATTTGTGAAATCTGCCAGTTTGATCTCATTAAAAAATGAGGGTTTATCATCATTGGGTGCATAGATGTTTACCAATGTGACATTAAACCTGTTTAACAGACAACTGATAATCATGTATCTGCCTTCTATATCAAAGCTGGTATTATATCTCTGGAATCCCATCTTGCTCCAGCTTCACTCCTCGGTGTCTCCGTGGCCCAAAAGTCTTTCTCGTTTCTGAAAAATGATTGGTTTGAGAACAAATTACAAGTTCTTGGAGTTCAATTGCGTGCACATTGGTTGAAGAAAACAAATGCTGGTTGCTAAGCGTTTGGAAAGACAAAACCTGATCATCTTCGACGAACTTCTGTCATATTTGGTTTCACATGGCTATGTTTTTAAATTCTGGAGGCTTTTTTTTTCTCTTTTCATCTCAATTCAATGGGTAAACCTCTTCTGTTATTTGGTTGACACAGTTGAATTGTGCTAGCATGGCGGTGACGCAAGGCAGTAGGTGGCTGAGAGCAGGCGGTACATCCAATTTAGTTGCTTTTTCTTTCATAAAGTCTAAATGTACAATCAACCCTGTTCACTCTCTGCTCCCTCCAAAATCCACGCCTTCCTTTTCTTTGGAATCCCGTCGTGGATCCCTCTCCTCGCTCCATCTTCACTCTTCGGTCTCTCGGTCGCCCAAAAGTCTTTCTCATTCCCGAACATGTGCAGTATCCTCTGTGCCGCGTCGGCCGAATGCGAGCTCCCAGAATGCCACGCTCTTCTCCGGGGAAGCGGCGGAACGAATCCTGCAGCCGGGGACATGCTACGGCTATTGCTAACGGACGAAGGTTTGGTCGCTCCGAAGGTGTTCCTGCGCAAGTGTGGTTTGGGAGGGAACGACTCGGATTCAGAGAACGAATTGCGAGTTCTTAGAGGTACACTTGTGGAAATGCGCGTACATTGGTCGAAGAAAAGAGATGTTGGCTGCGAAGCGTTTGAGTAAAGAACGCCCGATCTTCTTTGACGAACTTCTTCTGTCGTGTTCGGTTTGACGTCGCTCAGTTTTTCCATGCGTTTTTGAATTCTTGAGGCTTGTCGTTTAATCTGAACATCTTCGAGTCTCATTTCCAACTGGTAAACTTCGTCCGTTATTTGGTTTACGCGGTCGAATTGTGCCAGCATGGCGGTGACGCTGGGAAACAGGCGATCGAGAGAGGGCGGCACATCCGATTTGGCCGCTGACAAAGTTGAATCTTCAGACTTTATCGAGAGGGACGAAGATAACGGCCGCGGAGAGGACGAGCGGAACGAAGGTACAGAGGAGGAGTAGGTAGATGGACGGGAATTTTGTGACGATCGCGAGGGAGGGACGTTCATGCCTTCGAATTTGACCCTGTGACGGAACTGGAGAAACAAAATAGATCAAATCAAATAATGTTAATGTTTGTGAAGTCATTGTAATGATGTGGAGGTACAGGGGAGGAATACGTGCCTCCTTGGCCTTGGTCAGCCCCATCCACAGTTTGAGCCTCTTGATGAAGAACTTCACCATCTCGTAGTCTTGTGGTTCAATGGTTGGTCGGAACATCTCGGCCTTCTCTGATCTGAGGATGTAATGTTATTGTGTTAAACTTATGTTTATGTATGATGTCCCCTGTTCTCAAAAATTTGATGTTGCCAAAAAGGAAGTTAAATAGCATGATTAAGGTTTAAAGAAGCAATAAGTGGTTGTGATTTTGATACAATGGTCAAATGGTCCAAAGTTATTGGTCATTTACATTAATTCATTCATTTTCTACCGCTTGTTCCCTTTAGGGATTGCGGTTGACTGGAGCCTATCCCAGTGACTTTGGGCCTTACGCCTAGTGTACAGTGACTCCGGTGCGGTCGCGGTCCGTGACCCGGGTGGGTCACTTGCAAACTGCCCATCACACCAGCTCTGGTTAACTGCGGTCTGTTTTTGACGAAAGCCCCGTAGATTCACGTGGTTTCGCGTGAGAACATTCGTCAAATGACATGAAAGCCACACCAGACCGCTACCGCTGCTGTGTCCGGCAAAAATAGACTTCCTGCAGAGGCCCCTCGGCCGCAGTGCTCCAAGGTCGGTATGACAGGGCGCATTGATTTTAAGCACTTTCTAAGTCTTGCGGGACCCGCACGGGAACCGGAACGGAGTCAGTGTACATCAGGCGTTAGGCGGGGTACACCCTGGACCCTGGACAGTGGCCAACTCGTCGCAGGGCTAACACAGAGACATGGACATATTTCATTCACCCACAATTTTCAGAGCCCAGAGCAAGGTTTACAATCACTGTGAAGCTAACAAACATTAGCATGCTAACAGCACACTTCCTGATTGGTAAAAAATAAAACACATCTAAAAAATTGGATGCAGACGGCTCACAGTGGTCTTATTTTCACCATAAGAGTTGCTTTTACAATATCTCTGGTACTGTACTGGTGAAAAACATATTTCACTTTATAAAAATGTGTGCTAAAGAAAAAATCTAGTACATCCCCTTTAACCTATTCAGCGATTACAAACCCTTTGGCAAATTGTTACAGCTTTTTCTGACGAGGAAGTGAAACAGGGATGAACCTCCAGAGGTTAATCAGAGCGTTGCTTATGGTTCTTACTTCCAGGTTTATGAGAGATAAATTACTTTATCATTATGTAGACAACGCACAACGGTCTGATTTTGTCTGGAGGGAAGAAAATGTACTCATTTACAAGAAAAATCGAACAGTTTTTGATGACGGAACAATGTTAGAACATGGATAAAAGCTCAACAAAGTCAATTTTGCATCAAATTTGTCCTTTAATACTCACTGGAAAACATGACAAACATTCAAACAACAATTTATATACTACGTGATCTAAACATTTCCTAAATGTGTGTTTTTATTAAAATGCCTGTCATAGTACAGGGCTCGTTTTAGCTCCCTTCTGTGTGTGTTCTCCCTCCCCTCCTGTTCTGTCCTTCTTTGGAGCTTCCTGGGCGTGACTCCTGTCCAGAGCTGATTGGCACACCTGCACCTCATCCACCATCACCAGTTAAAAGCATGGTTCCTCCACTTCATCTCTGCCAGATTGTTCAGTCTACTTTCGTGGTGAACACCTAAGCTTTTTGCATCTCTAATTATTTTTCCCTGTGGATATTTTTGCTCATTAAGGACTCTGTTCTTCCTCAGCCTCAACTCCTCGCTCCAGCATGCTATCCTGGTACTCACCTGTTCTCCTCGATCCAGCCTGCTCCCTCTCAGCCTACCCTCAATAAATATTCTTTAATTGTGCAACAGTCTCTGGTCTGCTTGTGGGTCCTAGTCTGGTTAACTCCTGACAATGACTGGTATAGAACGTTGATGTCAGTACCAGGCTGTATGCGAAACCATTCAAGTTCAATAGAGTTAAATCATGAAACAGTTTATTCCACATTCCACTGGTGGCCACATTGGACTGACCTGGCGCTTCTGTTTTGTTTGTGCCATGCTTTCTGACTTCACTCAGATTTGAATTCAAAATGACATTCAGTCAAACCAGCACCAGACAGACGTTCTCGGAGCATTTACCTGTACGCCCGGATGAGAACAGCTCCACACATTCGAGCCAGCAGCCAGAGCGTCCCTCCTGTGAGCAGCAGACTGTAGAGCGGGCCCAGGTGTGGATGGACTCTGCACAGACTCTGGACAGCTTTGTGTCCTCTGAGGAGGGACAGCACCGAGACCGACGCCTGCTGCAGGGACACAAAGCCCTCCACTGTGTCAGCGAACATCTGCAACACAAAGTACTGTTATGGGTGGGGAATAGAACCAGCATTTAACAATCTTAAATGTGGAATATAATGGGATTTCAAGGAAAAACTGGGATTAACCCATACAACTATAATTAAATCTGGAAGATGAATTCAAAATGGTGCTGAATTTATCCCTATGACATGTGCTCATTGGTGCAGGAAGCCAAAAACGTTTTTCTTCCGCATTACTTCCTGATCAGGGGTTAGCACCTCCCACTGTGTGACGACAATCCCCATGCTTTGAGCGACCACGCAGCTTGCAAGTTTTTGTGTCAACGTTATCTTGTGTGATTGTAATTGCATTCTTCATATTAGATCAAATGTGAAAGCATCTGAAAGGAAATAAAATACAACTTACAGGTGTCTCTAGTCTAACCATGTCCACGTGCCTCTGTTTGTATCGTCCGACGCGCTCATTCACGTGGCTCGCACGTTTACTGTGACGTCACTTAATATAAAAACGGTCATTTCAGTGACTTTAAAAATGGTTAAAAAGAACATTTCCCTCAATTATTTTCAGTATTAAAATAAAATAAAGTACTGTCAAAAAGGCTGGGCCCAAAGGGCTGCAATACGTCACACAACCACAACTCAATCTGGCTTGCGACAGAGAGGGTGTGCCTTGTTCAATTATCTTAAAACATGCATGGATTAACCTCAGAATTTCACAAAATATGAAAAATAGAGGTGGTTTTAATTTGTCAAATGAAAACTGCTGAGATACAAGTGAGTGATATCAGAGCATGGTTTAAACACAATAAGGGCTGTAGTTTGCCCCTGTAGCTCGGTGCTGGTGTTAATGATGACATTTTGTGACCGTGACTTCGTGGGGCGTGGAGCTCTAAACCAGAGGTGTGTGATCAGGCAAAATATGAGGTGGAGTAAAGCAAATGTAGGGCGTGGTATGATGCATTCTGTGAATGGACAGAATCGCAGTAAACTTCAAAACTAATGCAGTGAAAAACATAACATGGGGAACATTTCCAGGAGTCGATTACTATTGTCAGATAATCCTAATAAAACAACATTAATTGGCACAAATAACCAAAACAATACATTACAGAATAATGAATATTGTCCATTTAAGACAGTCGTCTGCCTTTAAATAAGTCTAGCTGAGGTTCCATTGAGCTTTTGCGCAAAACTGTATCCAAAATGTGTTTCTTGGTTATAAATGGTCCCTAGTATGATGTCATCATGAACTCTGCTCTGCTTCCTGTAATTTTCAACATTTTTTTTTTTTTTTACTTTTCTTCACAAACTGCCTCTTGATTGGTGTGAAACTATTAATATTCACTAATGTCATACGCACTTTAACGTTGGATTTGACAGCATTTGGACAGAATAACAGATTGTGACAGACACTTTTGACATTTTTGATGAAGGCCAAATCCTAACCCAAACCCTTTTTTTTGTTTGTTTTACTGGAAAAAACCCACAGAAATGTTTCTTTTCATATTTCATTCATCTCCACTTGCCAACATTTTGGAATTTTGAACATTCAGATGATCGAGCCAGGTCCAATATATTGAGACATCGACACAATTCATATCTTTTTGGCTGTAATCACCACCACAATGGATTTGAAATAAACCAGATGTGCTTTAACGGCAGACTCTCAGCTTTAATCTGAGGGTATTTACATCCAAATCAGGTGAACGATGTAGGACTTCTAACAGTTTGTATATGTGCCTCCCGCTTTTTAAGGGACCAAAAAAGTAATCGGCTGTGTTGTGGAAATTTGTGTAATAAGTCCAAGGAAAATGGAGCACTGTCTCTCTCAAAAAGGTGGATTCTTTATTCTTAGATGCATCGAAGAATAACTGTTCCCAGACAGATGTTTGTTCTGTCTCCACTACACGGGTGACCAACGGAGCAACGACGCGAGCCACACAATAGGAGACACGGCAATATATAGAGTTACAGTAGGCCGGCCCATAAAGGCCACCGGGAGAACAGGTTTGTCAGGCAGTCACGGGGTAGGGGGTACATTACAATACACATTAGAGTGGTTACATGCAGGGGGGGTCCAGACGATCAAATTAGAATGTCTCTGGTGGTGTCTCTCTGAGTGGGGAGACTGGTTAACCATAGGGGGTCCAGGTGGTTAAATAAGAATGTAAATGGTGCTTCCTGGATTGGAGAGGCCAAATGGGAGCTTTTGACACTGCTGACCAATGGTCACGTGTAAATACAATACATCAAATGACATTTTTCTTTTACAGCTGTTTTGTTTGTTTGTTTCTGTGGCCAAGTGTGTGTTATTCCCTCATTACCTTATTTATTAGGAGCAGATAAAAGGTCTAGAGTTAATTTCAAGCGTGCTAATTGCATTTGGAATCTGTTGCTGTCAACTCTCAGTATGAGATCAAGAGAACTGTTAATATCAGTGAAGCAGCCATCATTAGGCTGAAAAATCAAAACAACCCATCAGAGAGAGAGCGTAAACATTAGGTGTGGACAAATCAACTGATTGGAGCGTCACATTTTCACAGCTGTGGTGGATGACCGAAGAATTCTTTCCCTTCACAAACGTTGGCCAGATCAAGAACACTCTCCAGGAGGTCAGTGTATGTGTGTCAAAGTCAACCATCAAGACTTCATCAGAGAGAATACACAGGGTTCACCACGAGATGTAAACCATTGGTGAGCCTTCATAGAAAAGGTTTCAAGGGTTGTCATCCGGACGCTGTTTGAAGATTGAGACGTTTCGACTTCTATCCTGAAATGACTTATGGATTGAAGTGGAAACCCCTGAAACCTTTTCTACGATGGAACGCGCCTGGACGAATGAGGGATTACATCGACGAATTGGTTTAAAAATTACTTCACAGAAACAACATCCTATGGACACATGAGACAAAGATCAACTTGTACCAAAGTGATCAGAAGAGAAGAGGCGTCGGGATGAATTCTGAAGCGTTTCGGGTGATATTATCTGCTCGTATTCAGCCAAATGCTTCAGAACTCATTGGACGGCACTTCAAATCAAATCAAATCAAATCAATTTATTTTTATAATGTCCAAAATCACAACAACAGTTGCCTCGATGGGCCACAGGTAGAAAGCAGTTCAGATAACTGTCCCAGAATGCCCCTGTCCTTTGACCCTCCTTCGCGGCGAGGAAAAACTACAAAAAAACCCACGGGAAAAAGTCACACACAGGGCACACACACTTCACAGGGCAGACGGACAATGACCCCAAGCAAAACTGCCAAAGCAACAAAGAGTTTTTTTAAGGCAAAGAAGTGAAATGTTTTGCAATGGCCAAGTCAATCACCTGATCTGAATCTGACTGAGCACTGACTTCACTAGCTGAAGACAAAACTGAAGGGAAAATGCCCCAAGAACAAGCAGGAACTGAAGACATTTGGAGTGAAGGCAGAGCATCACCAGGAATGAAACCCAGTGTCTGGTGATGTGTGTGCGCTCTAGACTTCAGGCTGAAATTGGCCACAAAGGATTTGCAACCAAGTATCAAAAAAGTGAAAGTTTAATTTATGATTATTTAATTTGTCCCATTACTTTTGGTCCCTTAAATAGTGGGAGGCACATGTACAAACTGTTATATTTCCTGCATTAAAGCTGAGACCCTGCAGTTAAAGCACATCTTGTTTGTTTCACTTCAAATCCATTGCGGTGGTGTACAGAGCCAAAAAGATTAGAATTGTGTCAAAGTCCCAATATTTCTGGACCTGGCTGTGAATGATCTATTGAATTAAATAGAACTGTTTAAAACTCGATGCACGGTGGCAGAGCGGCTAGAGCTTCTGCCTCTCAATAAGGAGATCGTGGGTTCGAATCCCGCACCACCCCAACATCGTGGTTTCGAATTCTGAACCACCCCAACATCACACGATCTCTCTGGGTGGAGTCTGCATGTCCTCCCCGTGTTACCGTGGGTTCTCTCCGGGTTCTCCGGCTTCCTCCCACCGTCCAAAGACATGACTGTACAGGTTAATTGAGAACTCTAAATTGCCCCTAGTGAATGAATGTGAGAGTGAATGGTTGTCTGTCCTTGTCTGTCTCTCTGTGTCAGCCCTGCGACGAGTTGGCCACTGTCCAGGGTGTACCCCGCCTAAGGCCCAAAGTCACTGGGATAGGCTCCAGTCACCCGCGACCCCTAACGGGAATAAGCGGTAGAAAATGAATGAATGTTTAAAACTCGACATTCCAAGATAAATAACAGTAAAACTATGAGAGCAGTCCATCAACTTTTACACGTTATCTGAAACTAAGCTTGTCCCTAAACGCCACATGAGACAGCAGTGTTTATGGTGTCACTCACAGCGTTGGCGAGGCTGGCACAGAACACCAGCGTTAGCATTAGCAGCAGCGTGATGGCCAGCAGCTCCCTCCAGGCTCTGTGCAGCACCCTGCCCATCACCACCCACCTCCTCACGAAGCGCAGAGTCCCCAGCAGCTGCAGGACAAACACAGCAGAGGGGCCAGGCTCTTACTATGACATTATGGACACATTTGTGGAAAACAAGACTGCAACTAACCATTATTTTGGTAATGCATTAGTCCAGCGGTCAGTCTTTTGATTAAAGTGGGACACGACAGGTGAAGACTTAACATCTTAAATTTAGAGTTATCAATTTCAAACTTCTTCTGTAGGTTAGTCACTTAAATGTAAGAAAAAAATGTAGTACAAGTTTTTCATCATGTAATGTTTTCATATGGAAATAAGGCAATTTATGTGTAAAAGGGCCAAAATAGCTCATTTTTGGGACATATGAATCCGAAATATGGACAGAACCAGGTTTAAATTTCTTGGTTCATTTTGTACACATATTAGTTATAATATCTATAATATCTTCTAAACTACATCTGCCTAAAAATTCATTTTTATTATTAAATATTAATTTAATTAAATATTTATTTCAGTTTGTCTGTGATTGGCTGTCCTCTCGTCAAAGCGTGTCCCGAGCCGATTTTAACCCTGAAGACCAACAGATTTGATCTAACCAAGTTATTTAGAATCATTTAAGATAAAAATAAAACTAGATGCTGTTGCAATAGCTGAAGCTATTGCGAGTGACTACGCAATTGAAATCGTGTGATGTTGGTCTGGTCAGGGATTCGAACCCACGACCTACTTATTGGGAGGCAAAAGCTATAGCCGCTCTGCCACCGTGCACCTGCTTAAGACAGTTTAAACAGCAACATTTCCTGTAGAGGACCAACAGAAAGGCTCCCACTGTAAATGATAGGGAAAAATTGCTCGGCAAATTATGAAAAAACTACAAAAGGTACATGAACCAAAAGTAATAGCAGACATTAGAAGGCTAGGAAGTATTAAAAAATGCAAAAAAATTTAAAAGAATTGAAAAACTGTGGCCTGTGAAACGTGCCGAAAAACCGGAAAATACAAGAACAAATAGTGACTGCCTATGCATAGGCAGTCACTCAATTACTAACCACTTAGCGATCATATATGTAGTTGTTGGAATGCATTAATCGCACTTTTGTTGGATTTTTGTTGAAAACGTATTAAAGGAAGATCCTTAGGATTGTGATTCATACAATATAAATTAAATACATATAAAAATAACTATAGTAACAGTCACCACAAGGTTGTAGCACGGACATCAATCCACTACGTATTTGTACAAGTTTAAAGAGCGTTGGGAAGGAGCACCATGGAGTATTTCAACTTAGGGCACCCAAATGGCCAGCAGCGGCCCTGTTCAGAACGAAGAGTGTTTTTGACCCTCAGGAGGAGAGGATTCAAACTAGTATTCACCAAACAAACGTGAATGAAGCTAAATGCTACTCCAGGTATGTTTTTGATGACGGCACAATGTTTGAAAAGGGCTGAAATCTCAAAGACAATAATGCATAATATTTGTCCTTTAATGTTTGGTTAAAGATAACAGCAGTGATGGGTGTTTTTCAACACAGTTTTGAAGCCCCGACTTCGAAACGCTGCTCCGAAACACGATTCAATCCAAAGTACTTGCCACGTGACCTGGATGGTTCATGAACCTGTCACGTGACTCAGACGGTTCATGAACTGCAGTTGTTTCACAGGTGTCCCACTAGGAGGGGCTTTCGTCTCGAGTCTGGGTTCATTGACAGGGCTTTAAACGAACCACACACCAGTGAATCTGTCTCAACCCCACGACTCCATAAAGTGTCAACCTGCTCCCACAAAGTTTGAAAAAGGTGTTGAAAAAGGCACGTCGCGACTCATGTTGAGGGTTCATGAAAAGCGAGACAAGAAATAATTTGTGAATTGTCACGTCATCAAGACAGAGACACTCTCCGTCTACAGCACGAGATGGTTGACAAATGTGCCAGCATCACACTGGTGCAGCGGTTAGCGCTCTGCACTGACAGACATGAAAAGCTGGGTTCAATTGCGAGAATGATTAGTGCGTCAAGAATTGTCCCGTACTTCTGAAGTTTTACTGCTTTACTTTAGTTTTACTTTTTAGAAGAAAGATATTAAAAGCATAAATAAAATAATACAATAGACTGCATCCGTCCACTGCAGGAAATTGTAGGCCAATTTTTGAATAAAACCGAATTGTAAAACATTTCCTCCCTTTCATTTAATTTTTTATATTCATATTATTGTAGAAACAAAAATACATCAATAATACACACCATTAAAATGTGAATTTATTTTATTGGCAACCATTGCACATTGGATGTGGTTCAAACCACTGTGGATGTTGTAGTATTAAAACATACCACTAGATGTCACTCTGGAGAAGTGTTTCGAATTGTGTTTCGAAGCGTTGAACCGTTTGGTTCAAAGGCTTTGTTGTTTCATGAGGCTTCACTAGATAACAGGCATATGCCATGAAGGAATCACCTGCTTAAGAGCTACTGCATTTTCTCATTTCTCTGTGTTGTTTTTACTTTTTTGGTTTTAATTCTTTTTTGCTTTAGAACTGTTTTAGTGCTGGTTTATCTCTGGTGACAATTGGTAATGCAGTACCGTGTGAAAGTCAATAAAAGAAAAAGAAGAGTATTTACCCTGAGGACGAGCAGAGTGAGCAGAACAGCAGCACATTCTGAAGACCTCTGAGAGAGAAGGGCGGCGCGGTGGAAGTCGATGAAGCGCTGTGGCTGGTGCTGAAGCTAAAGGAAGTAAAGTATACAAGATACATTACAACATTCAACACACAACAACACACTCAAACCATTTCTTTCAAAGTCTTAAATGAATAGCACCTTTGTGAATCAACGAGTGTTTGATCAGAACAAACGGACCATTCCAGTGTAAACAGAACTGGTGCTCTCTAATGGGCAATGCTTCAGTTCAGTTTAATTCCGGAATCAAGGTCAGTTTTTAAAATAGACAAAGTTCACAAATAAGCGAGACACTGCAGGTGAATAGCAGAAAAAACTGCCAAAATTACACATATTTGGGACATTTAAATCTGAAAAATGGACAAAACCAAGTTTACATGTCTTTCTTTCAGCTTATGTTTCGTTTTGAACACATATTAGTTAAAACATTTACAGGAGATTTTAGATGTCTTATTTAGTTTTTAAAGGTCCCATATTCTGCTATTTTGCCCTTTACACAGTCTATTCTAAGGGCTTTGTTGATACATTTTTGCGTTGTGCAATATCCATAACATAACAGTTTACAAAAAACACCCATTTCTTGGACTGGCCCCCCTCCTTGCAAAAGCAAACGGCTCACTCTGAGATCTGACCCCCCCGAACAGAGAGCAGGCTGCCTCCCCCGCCCAACTTGCGCGCCTCCCCCCGCCCAACTCGTGCCGAAGCCTAGAGCGGAGATAGTGCGCATGCGCCGTGTGCTCCGGTAAACAGCGATACACAAACACTGAATAAACATTTTATCCTCCTGACGGTGCGTCGTGCTGAGTCCTACGTCCTGGATCTGACCTGGAGTCTGACGTGCTCCAGGACCTCGACGACGGACGTTGCCGTTTGGTAAATAACAAGCTAACTCTTCGATCTGTCGTATCCATCGTGTAATTACTGTGTAGCATTAGCATTAGCTGTTTTTATTCTGCGGCTGCGCGCTTCCTGGAGGCGTGGCTTAAACACCGCGTCATCCATGGGAAGCCGCGTCATCCATGGGATGAGCCCCCGTCTGCCTGCTCAGCCGAGGGGGACAAAAAAGACAGTTCTCTAGCGAAAGCATGCGGGAATCAATCAAAAAACCACTTTGGGCACAACATACGAGGCCCAAATAGCACTGTAGGAAGGTTAAAACCTCTGAAAAGTCGATTTTGCATGTTATGGGACCTTTAAGTAAACTAGATCTGACTTTGGTCTATTTTTTCCTCATTTTATACACTAAATCAGGTTTAGAATTAGATATCTACAAATCCTTCAGCGTGTTCTGTCAACATTTCGTTCAGTCCCAGATTGTACAGTTTGGTGTGTGTAGGAGCTACTTTAAGGCTGATCTTTATGACTCAGTGGGAGAAAAGTAGTTAACACACAAACATATCTTTAAACTGGTATCATTTAGCATTGTCAAAAAGTCAGTGGGAAATGTACTTCCGGATCCACAGCACGCTAAAGTGGGCAGAACTGTAAGGAGAGTAAGTCCTGTACGTCTGTAAAATGATTAACCCTATCGTAGAGGATTGTGAGTTCAAACGAGATAATTTCCTTCCAAACAAGGTTGTTGAAATTGACTTCATCATAATCAGGTCCTGTACCTCAGATAAACAGCTGCGAGCGACTGACAGGAAGTGGAGCTGCAGGACGCCTGTTGCCACGGACAACGAGGCCAGGAGGAAGCGGAACCAGCAGCTCCACCGACACACGAGCTGCACGCGCTCAGTCCGGACCGAGTACATCTCTGCACCCAGCATGAGAAACCCACACAGGAGCAGCACCACCTGAGGAAGCAGGCAAGTTTTGGGAATTCTTGTAACAGTTCATATTCAACAGACAACAATTTAGGACAAAAAGTTCTACCACAAAACAAAAAGTTCAGTCAAATTAAAGCTGGAGCACCTGATTTTCAAAGTATAGTATAGAGTGTAGTTCCTAACACTCACAAACCCTGTGGCACATTAAGAATATACACGTGCAATCATTTTAGGCTCAGAGCTGTTTTAGAAGAGCTTATTTCAGACGATGAAGTGAAACTGGGGTGACCACTCAAGCACAGCCAATCAGTGCGCTGCTTTCAGCTACCGTATACTCTCCGGCTTGATGATGAGGCAACTGTTGTGATTTTGGGCATTATAAAAATAAATTGAATTGAATTGTTACAAGAGCAAGGGGACCCCTGAGGCGTGTTTCCACTGATTTACTTTGGAGCGCACTGGTACTGTCCAAAGTGGACCCTGAGAGGTCTAACTTTCAAAGCGGTCTTGTTCGCTTTGGCTCCAGAAGTGGTTTAGTGTGAGACAACCAGATAAGTGAGAATGCAGACCCAGGTGAAAACAAGACGGCATAAACTGCTAACAGGCCCGTCGACAGAAATTTGGGGGCCCCAAGCAAGAAGCCTCATATGGGCCCTCCTAATATAAATTAATTGAAAGAGCGGTTAGAGCATTTGCCTCCCATTAAGGACATCGTGGGTTCAAATCAACGGGCCAGACCAACATCACATGATCTCTCTGGGTGGCATCTGCATGTCCTCCCCGTGTTACCGTGGGTTCTCTCCTGGTTCTCCGGCTCCTCCCACCGTCCAAACACTTGCATGTGTAGGGTAATTGGCAACTCTACATTGCCCTGAGTGAATGAATGTGACAGTGAAAGGTTGTCTGTCTCTCTGTGTTAACCCTGTCAAGAGCAGGCCCCTGTTCAGGGTGTACCCCGCCTACGACCCAAAGTCACTGGGATAGGCTCCAGTCACCCGCGACCCCTAAAAGGAAGAAGCGGTAGGAAATTACTGAATAAAATGAACGAAAGAGGGTTCAATTCTGGGCCTCGATGACCCTGAGGCAACTAAGCCCTGCTCACCAAACGCTGACTTGTTTTGGTGATAAACCGTCATATTTCCACTGATGCTAACGTATATGTTGAGCCCACATGCTTAGCAAACGAAAGCTAGCACACGATAGCAACAGCTGTTTACTGTTTATCGATGCACGGCACTCGCTTTGTCAAGACCGCAGCGTAGAGACTTTGCAGATAAGAGACACAAATGCAGACATGGCTCCTGTCTTATTTGGTTATTTTTATGATTCATAGTACAATTTCTACTTAACAGTTTGTATTATTACATGACATTTTTGTATTATTAGTGAGGTATTCAGTGGCAGTTGTGGGAATCTGTTGTGTGTCCAGACTCCTATGTGGCATGTTTTGTTACCGAGAGGGCTGTCTGAAGGTCCGGGGGTGAGGGTGAGGAGGAGGAAAGGGGCGGGAGCAGAGCGTGGATGGACAGACTCCGGCTGACTCTGTGGAGCTGGGTCAAATGCAGCCGCACGTGCACACACTGCCACAGGCCCGACTCGATGTGGAGGTGGGTCCAGCGCACGAACACAGAACTGAGCAAAGAGGAAACATAATGACTTTAGAGATTGATTTTTCGACAGAAAGATTAGTATTATTCATCGTCTTGGGTTTAGGCCAAGCAGGCGTAATCCAAGACGTAGTCTGTTGAAAAAAAGAAAATAAAAGTGGCTAATGGCTTCAAAAGCTCAATAATAACTGGAGTGATGCTGCCTGGATGTCAAATTATTGTCCAAGCCTATTATTTGTTTCATATCTGGGGCCAAATTCCTGTCAAAATGATGCCAACTGATTTGAACAAAAGTGTTTACTGATTTACAAACACACAACTTTCTCTGTCCAAGCATTTTGTCATGTTCATGTTCAAGTGCTGTTTCAAAAAAAAAAAAAAAAAAGTGCTTTCACATCTGTTAGTCCGTTTAATTGGTTCAGTTTGAGAATAAAAGTTGAAACATTGTTTCAGTTTCATTTGGTGCAGATCATGTTCTCACCACACTTCAGGTCAAATGAACTGAACCAAATGGTGTAGGTGTGAGACCCTCCTTAGAATTGACCCATTGTCTAGCAGTGTTTTCAAAAGAGGAATCCATTTCAATGCAATAAAACATTTTCTAGCTCTTCAAAAGCAAATTTTCTAAGATAAAAATGTTTTTAACATACATAAAAGTATGTTTCCCACCAGTAGTTAAAAGAATAATACATAAGACAGAGTCTCACTGTGTGTGTCTCCACTGGTCCATGTGGAGCTCAGAGATGTGCTGGAGGCTCGTCTTAGTGTTGTTTCCCAATAGAACCCCTTCTACTGGCCCCAGGGTGCCAATGTGCTGTAACCACGGCAACCCGGCCAGGCGCAGAGAAGGACGCTCGTGGAGGTGAGGGACCAGGACCAGCCGAACCCACTGCTCTGCGTCCGGCCAGCTGTGCAGAAAAGACAAGCATTTGATTTGAACATCCTTTAGAAGACATAGTGAGTTGATTTTTCCATCAATGGTTTGTCTCAGTGCCCTTAAGATCTTTCACAATTTGGGCCTGGTTACTCCTGGCAAAAAAAAAAAAAAAAAATCAACATTAAGGATATAGACCATTCTAGCTGACGTCACATTCTTTGAGTTTGCTGACTGACTGGGTGGCAAATACATAGCACATTCTCTCGTTTAGAGTGGAGGCTAGTCACTCTCAGTCATCTCTAGTTTAATACAGACGCAGCAGCTTCAGTCTCGTAGTGTAGAGAATTTATGACAGGACTTACATCCAAATCACAGATCTATAGAATTACAGAGTCAATGTTGGCTGTGCTCCGGTGCAGTTTACTGTGCACTGACACTTCCGCACACACAAAGCCCAGCGGCCGATGAAAAGATACAGAGACGACACTAGAACCACTGTCTGGGCTTTGATTTCCATCTTTTCATGCACAAACAAAGACAACAGCGAGGCACATAGTGATATTTCTGCCAAAGCATCAAATGTATAACATAAAAATTCTGGCAAACTACATTTACACTTACAACCAAATCTGAAGCACATCAACCATAAATAATCCCACTCACTGTGTTGCCCATCAACTTTCTGTTTACTCTGCTCATGACGGTCAAAAAGTACCTGTTGAAGCCGAGCAAGCGCTGTAACTGTTCACTCTACACCACCCGTGAATGTCACGTGCCAGTTATCTAATCAGTGACAACAGTTAAGAAGGGTCTATAACCTAGTCATTTCATTTATGCAGGTGGTCGGACGATTTATGTCTTTAAAGTGCATGTGACAGGTTCTTATGCTTTTCTAATTATGACTTAGTTGGCTGACCAAGCTGATCTTTGACCATTAACAGTGACTGAATCTCAACAAAGCACTGCAGAACCATGTATCCGGGACTCAAAACTCCTGTTATGGACACAATAAATGGAAAATAAAAAATCATACTTGGACTTAATTTGAAAATTGACAAATTTGACACAGATTTGAACCAAATGGGACCTTTACTTTGGACAATATGCGCCTTCATTTCTGTCAATCTTTGTGTTTTCTGTTCTGTTTTGTATATTTAAAAACTGAATAAATAAAATACACAACTGAACTAATTGACGGACACCCGTGCGTGCTCCGTGCCGGTGTGTGTCTTACTGTCTGAGAGCGGTGAGGTTGGGGACACCCATGGGTGCTCTGTGCAGGTGTTGTTTGGTGTTGGAGGTCAGCAGCCTGGCCTTCTGCTGCTCCACATGGTCCTGGTAGTTCACCATCAGCAGCAGCAGGAGGAAGAGCAGCTGAGACACACAGTGCTGCAGACCGCACAAGCACAAGCACAAGCACAAGCACAAGCACAAGCACAAGCACAAGCACAAGGTTAACAGGATGCCCTTCCTCACACAGCATACTGTGACTGGAGTGGGCAAAGGGGTGAACTGAACCAGAGACAACGCAGCTGGAGGGCAACTGTCCAAGTCAGTTGGACTAAATTAAGTTCACAATTTGGGCTGTCACTAAATTATTTTTTCAATCTGTCGACTAGTCAAAGTATTATTTCTATTGCACATTGAGACTTTTTAAAACAACTTTAACCAAATAAAGTGAATCCACGTAAAGAGTTCATGACTGAAAATCAGAAGTTGATTATTATTTTTGGACATTTTGATTTAATAATGGCACTGTCTTTGTAATAAAAGGTCTTTGTGTTTTGGAGTCTGTATGGAAAAGGGAAACATTACCATTATCAAAATACAAGTATGATTATTTTTTATAGTCGACAAGTCACAATAAATCTTGAGAAAAGAATCACACCACATCTTGGATAATATTATTTTAAAGTAACAATACTAGTGGAGTAAAACCTTTGGTAACTCTTTCCACTGTGGATGGGAATCATTTAGTACAGTAAACATAAACTACTGTGCCCACATTATCTTAAACAATTAAACCCATTTGTATTTCTAGGTTGTTGAGTAAAATCTTTGCCCCAGAACAGGTATATGTTAAAGGCAGCTCAGGGTCATAATGAGACAGCTGTGTGCTGCGCCCCTCACTCCTTCACAGTCCCACACAGCGAGCTGAAGCTTACCCTCATGAGAGAGGTCAGAGAGCGCACTTTGTGGGCCTCCTGCTTGGCCTGGAGCAGCCCGTATCCACACGGAGGTCTGATGTGTTCGCTCTGCTCTGTGAAGGGCCTCACCACGCTGCTCTCATGGGCCAGAACCTCCTCCACCTCTGGGTCCACGGGCCTCCACAGAGCAGAGCACAGCACGGCCTGCACGCACACCTGGAACATGAGAGTACCATTACAAATGTGCATTTTACATACTTTACTAAGAGTGGACAGAGACATTTCACAAAAGACAAGGCGAGAGTGGGGTCCCTGACCAGCCAAGACCACACGCTTACTTTACAAAGACATCTGGGTCTGGAATCATATCCTGTCTCACTGCTTTCTAATGTGCGTGATTGACAGGCGGATTAACCAATCACAGAAATACACTGTTTGGGTCTAAACAAATGACGGCTATAAGTAAAAAAGAAAGACAAATAACAGGACTGAGAAACGGGAATTTCAGCTACATCAACAAGCGATACACTAAACACATGTATCTGAGGTAAAATACATTATAGATTTAGTTATATATATGTCTGTGGTCAAATGTGTTATATTATTTGTCTGAAGCACTGAACTCTGATCTGAGGGAAAAGAAGTTATAGATTTTGTTTGATGCCTTTAACTCTCATGTACAGTATCTGAGGTAAATATGTTATCTATTTAGTTTGAAGCCTTAAAGGTTGAATGGAGGATTTCGGGCAACAAATCAGAATCTCATTTCCTTGTGGGTAGTACAAATAACTGGTCCGCTCAGGTGTCAATCATTCTCTCCGCAGGCTCGTCCAGGGGAAACGCTCGCTCCCCTGGCCGCGCATGCGTGGTTGATATGCTAGTGTGTTTATGTAGCAGGAGGTTAGCGGCGAGTTCCGTCATTGTAGGTCTAAACTTTCATCCGCGAAGTACCGAAATGGCTGAGGGACGAAAGAGAAAGACTGTTTTCGAGCTTTCACAGAAGAGACGAAAGTCTGCAGAGGAAAGAAACAAAACGCGTGTTATTCTGGGGGAATCGTTTACGCGCTGGCGAGCATTGAAAGCACAAAACAGGCTTCCTACTGATGCCTCCGTTGCAAAGTTTCTGCTGGACAGGTAACTGTTTATCTGACTCTTTTTTTAATTTTTTTTATACATTTTGAAAGTTGTCGTGAGAAAGCGACACCAATCGTCTTGTAAACAAATGCGCATGGGCAGTGCTGCTGGTGCTCGTTCATGAGGTTTGGTAGGCGTTCACTCAGGAGAAACGGGGAGGGAGGGAGGGAGGGGGAACCTGCGCATGCGCTTTTTCAAAAAAAGGACTAACAGTCGCAGATTTTCAAATCGGCGAGAAATCCTCCATTCAACCTTTAAATTCGTATGTATATGAGGTCAAATACAATATAGATATAGCTTAAAGCACTAAACACTTATTATCTGAGGTGAAATATGTTATATATTTCATTTTACTCACTAAACAAAGAGCATGAATCCTATGAACATTGTGCTGTTTTTTTTTTTAGTTAAATAACTAAATGTAACTTTAACTTGAAAAGTTCCCGATCGCTCTGTTGTTTCATAAATCTTGCGGTGTGTGCTCTCACTTTGGCCGGCTCCAGCAGCAGAGCAGAGGTGAGGAAGGCCGAGAGGACAGACCCCAGCCACATGAGGAGCACCGTCCTGGAGAAGAAGCTGCCGTACAGTCCCACCAGCACCATGCATGTAATGATCAACACGGCCACCAGGGGGTAGACCACACGCAGAGTCCAAGGGGGCAGGAGCCGGCCTGGGGGGCGACGAGCTACACCTGAACACACACAAGTCAAACAAAAGAAGAACCATCAATGCCATTATTGCAAAATTCTCCTTTCACGCAGCAAGGTTGGGGTTGGATCCAAAACGAAAGGAATTTAGGTAATATAAATGTGTAAAAGCTGCTAACCCTGTGGTTTCGACCGCTACAAACATGTTCTAAAAAGCGTGAGATACATGAGTTGGTTCTTTGTTAAAAGGGTAATATTCCTGGAGTGCGTACTGAATAATAAATTAGAGGAGTCTGAAGGGGGCCGTGAGAGGTACAAGCTCCCAGGACGGTGTACCCAGGACGGCCCCCAGAACGGTGTACCGCGATGTGATTGGACACTCATTCTGGTGACAAACCACTGTATTTCCAGTGCAGTGATGCTACGATAGCAAAACAATGTTAGTACAAGTTAGCATCAGCTGTTTCCTGTTTATCTATGCACAGCACTTGTGTCAAGGCCCAAAATATTGTATTTCCAGCGCATAACTCTAAATATAACCCATTACATAGAGAGAGGAGAAGATACGGCATAGAGGAGCTGCCGAAAAGTGAAAGAAATGAATAAAAGCTGAAAATAAGGCAGGAAGTTTATTTGTAGAGCTCAATTCGTACACAAGGCAATTCAAAGTGCTTTACAACAGGCAAATTTGCATTAAAATGACAAAACACATAAAGACATACAC
This sequence comes from Rhinogobius similis, assembly GCA_019453435.1. Classification (NCBI taxonomy): domain Eukaryota; kingdom Metazoa; phylum Chordata; class Actinopteri; order Gobiiformes; family Gobiidae; genus Rhinogobius; species Rhinogobius similis. The sequence continues at coordinate 4,246,604 of CM033636.1, read as the reverse complement.
AATCATTTAAAAAAAAACAACGCTTGAAAAGAGAAGAGTGCAGATACATCTTTCAGTCGTATGCACATCTAAACACAACTGTTTTAAACCTAGATTTAAACATTGTCAGAGTGGAGGCCTGTCTCACATCTTCAGGGAGACTGTTCCAGATTTTAGCTGCAAAAAACTGAAATGCTGATTCCCCATGTTTAGTCCTGACTCTAGGCACCTGCAGGAGGCCGGTCCCTGAGGTCCTCAGAGTGCAAGATGGTTTATATGGCACGAACATGTTAGAGATGTACTTTGGTACTTGGCCGTGGAAAGACTCAAACACAAGCAGAGCTGCTCTAAAGTCTAATCTCTGAGCTACAAGAAACCAGTGCAGTGACCTGAGCACAGACTAATGTGATCGTACTTCCTGGTTCTAGTCAGGACCCAAACAGCAGCGTTCTGGATGTACTGCCGCTGTTTTACAGCTCGTTTGAAGAGGCCAGTAAGCAGCTGTTACAGTAGTCTAACCTACTGGAGACAAATGCATGGAGAAGTCTCTCCAAGTCTGGTTTAGACGCTATACCTTTAATTTTGGCAATGTTTTTTAGGTGGTAAAAGGCTGTTGATGTTATTGATTTGATGTGGCTGTCAAAGTTCAAGTCTGAGTACATTATTACCCCCAGATTTCTAACTGTTTCTGTGCGCCAAAAACAATGATTTCAGTCTTGTCTGAGTTCAACTGGAGAAGATTGTTTTGCATCCACCACTGATCTGTTGGATGCAGTGACAGAGTGAATCCACTGGTCCATATTCATCTGCTGTCAACTGCTGTTAACTGACCTAAGAGCAGCATGAGGTTGAAGGTTGAAGAGAAGGGGTCCCAGGATTGACCCTTGAGGCACCCCACAGGTCAAGCTCATGTGGTCTGAGACACAGTTACCAATCTTAACAAAGTACTCCCTGTCCTATAGGAGTGAAACTCCTGTGTGGTTTGGGGGGCACAGATTTGGTCGGGGAAGAGTTCATCATTGTTGACATCAGAACTCTTGATCTTGCTAAATTAGCTGTGAGTGGAACCATGTTAATTCCTGATATGATCAGACTTTCAAGATGGTTGGGAAGGCCCTTGGGTGAAGGTGGAGATGAAAAGGAGAGTGGGGATTCTATAGTGGGAGTAGATGTTGCAGGGGGGCCCAGGACTGGTCTGAGGGTAGGGGTGATGACGGGGCAGCTGCTGGGCCTGTCACAGACCGGTCCATGGCCTGTGATGAGGACCCTGGGGGAGGGGGAACAGATGTTGAGCTTGAAACCTTCACCGGGAGCGGTGGAGATCATTGTGGTGCTGCAGCTGATGAGTTCTTCACTGGAGGCAGTGTAGGAGATTGTAGAGGGGATTTTGGAGCAGCTGGAGCTGCTGTTGATAAATCCTTTTGTGGATTTGTCAGTTTTGTTGCTGCTGATGTAGAAGCATTGGCTTGGTCTCTGGCTGATTAAGCAGGAATTCTTCTCTCATTAGTCTCCCTCACTCCACCTCTGCACAGGTGTGGACCCTTTCCCTTGAACAGGTCCTCTTGTTTCCAGAACAGATAGAAGGTCTCAAGTGCAATCCTCTAGGTGCACACTCTTTGGACAAACTTGGACAAACTCTTTGGACAAACTTGTTGATCTTCCTGTCAATATTTGGAAGAGGTCCACTGATGAATGCCTTGATTTCTACTTTATCAACTTCATGAAGTCCTTTTCACAACTTCAGTCTGCTCCGTTCGGATGTCCACCCACGTGTACAATCAGCTGTTTAACTCCTCTGTGTGTGGACCGTACTTTGAGAAGCAGTGACATAATCTCAGAAACTGTGCCGCTGGGGAAACAGCATGACATGACAGACTGACTGTCTTTCCTCTGAAAGAACCGGAAGTAGTTTCGTGTTTACTCTAGCTTTGGTAGCAGCGACACAAACTTGGAATTATTAAACATCTTTGTGTGAATTACTGAAACTGACCATATGATTAAAAAGTATTATTCAGGTATGATTTAGGTTTTATTTAATGAGAAAACATTAGTTATGTTTGGGTAGCAGACCCTGCATGGGAACTCATTCCGCCATTAACAGAACTGGTCCTGAGATGCTCTTAAGTGAACCAGTCTGTGGGACCAGGGCCAGTCACAACGTGGCTTATGTGACACTTTTATTCTCTCTTTCACATGTTTTGAGTGCTTCTCTGCAGTCATCATCAGAAGACTCACGTGATGTAGCTGTGACCAGCTGTGCCAGATCATTTACAGAGTCTTTGGCGCAGTCTTACTTCTGGTCTTTATCCAGCGGGATGTTTGCTGTCCTCTGTCCTAGTGGCTTTGTCCCAATCCATAAGGTGTTTTTTTTTTTCCTTTTGCAGTGGTCTTGTGTGTGTTCATGTTTCTTTTTCATTCTATTCTGTTTTTTCAAAAAAGTTGGACTGCACAGGGCGCTGTTGTCTTTCATTGTTGTCCTTCAGAATGAAGACTGTGCCAAAGACTGTGTAAATTAGCCGACAAAACATGTCACAGCAACATCAGGTGGCTCTTCTGAGGATGACTGCAGACACATGTCATGGTCTGACAACTAACAAACAAATTCTGCTCTGATAGAGGAGATAAAAGTGTCTAGATAGAGAGAAGACCAAATGAATCTTTAAGGGTTACCTATGCGTGTGGTGGAGGGGCAGCGGGTGCAGTCTGGTGGGGGGCTGGGCAGGACGGTGCTGGCCACAGAGTCTATGGAGGGTAAGGAGGCACTTCTGTACAGCGCTCCATCCCACAGAGGAGCACCGGAGCCTGGGTCGTCCTCCTCTGACAGGTACCTCACCTCACTGTCCTCAGACCAGCCGCTCCAACACGAGCTGCGGCTGGAGCAGAGACAGGGGTTAGACATTCAATACTTTTCATTATTTTTATTTTTTTTATTTAAAAAAGGGACAGTAAGTGCACATTAATCAACACTGAAAAACGTGTTAAGGAACAATGTAACTTGTAAGCTGGTTGCAATGATATATTTATTGGTATAGGGACATAAGGCTAGAAAATATTCATATGGCTCAAGTTCTCTGACAGATTTACTTTTGTTTAATTCAAATGTTTAACAGTCAGTGTTACCCTGTGGATAACGGGGAGGCTGTGGTGGGAGAGTCTCTTCCACTGTCAGAGTTGTTCTTCTTATGATGAGACAAATCTTCTGCAGGTGCTATGGACATCATCAGGTTTTCGTCTATTAAACAACACGTAGTTTATAGAATGGTATTTAAATGCCCTAAATTCAAGTCAACATTTTTTTTGTGTCATGCTTCTTTGTCTATTACAGTCTTCATATTCTGGATTAAACTTAATCATATTACCATGAAATATAAAATTATATAATAAATCTAAGATGTGTCTAATCTCCAAGAAAAAATTATCAAGTAATTACCACAATTACACATTCGACAGAGACAGGTCTCCAAAGCACAATTGTGGTCATTTGCAATGAAAGATTTCTGATCATGGGAAAAATCTTGTCTTTAAATTGTGGGTCGTAGGTCTCACAGTGAGACAGGGACAAAGATTAAACTTCGATCCATCGTATGACAAAGACCAGCTGCCATTTATATCCAACCTGTCCTTGAGTGCTCCCTCCTGTCACTGCAGCAACAATCAAGCTCTGACAAACATGTGACCAGGAGTAAACACAAACATGTGACCAGGAGTAAACACAAACATGTGACCAGGAGTAAACACAAACATGTGACCAGGAGTAAACACAAACATGTGACCAGGAGTAAACACAAACATGTGACCAGGAGTAAACACAAACATGTGACCAGGAGTAAACACAAACATGTGACCGAGATTAAACAGTGAACATAAACACTTACTAATTTGTACAAATGCTAATACACTGATAGCATATGGCGCTGCTTCAGCTGACCAGTACAATTATGATTATTACACACAGAGCCTAGACTAGGGGTGTCCAAACTTTTCCCATCGAGGGCCACATATTGAAATATAGACCAAGCGCAGGGCCACAAATTAATCGCGAAACGTTAAAAAACGCTGCATTTATCTGATGTTTTAAGCTCCACCACATCTACATTCAGTCTCAGTGCCTTAATATCAGGTCTGTGCTGCACCAAAATGTTACTTATTTAGGTTGGAATTGTAGAAAATCTGAAATGTGCTGTAAATAGTACTTATCAGGACAATGTGGGCCAATTCACCAGGAAGCCTAAGGGCCAAGAAAAATTGGTCTGAGGGCCGCATTTGGCCCCCGGGCCTGAGTTTGGACATGCCTGGCCTAGAGCCTGAATTTTCTCAGACAAACTTTGGTTGTAGCGACGCAAATTCCTCACGTCTTGTAGTGTGACATCCATAAAGCATGAAAGACGAAAACAAATGTGCAGTGAATACACAAAGACCTAATCCATAATGAACAAATACTTATACACATAAAGATATTATGCAAAATCAACTTCAATGAGCTTTTAACCTTGTTACACCAGTGTTTCCATATCATTAGTTTGTTGAAAGTGGTTTTCTGATGTCTGAGGTAATCCTGTGATGTAAAATAAAGTCAGTGTCACCGTGAAGGCTTATAATTATGAAGAGTTGGGGCTTATCATTTCTGCAGTTTTGAACAGGAAGTCAAAGGACCTGTTTCTTTTATTAAGTTGTTTTAGGTTAATATTGCTGTTTACAATGAACAAAATATAAAATGATGTGTGAGGATTGTGGGTTCAATAAAACAGTATATTATGTATGACATAATTAATAGTATATCCACTTAATTAAAGCATTATGAAGCCTGAATCAATCTTAATAAATAATGTTCAATATGAATGAAGTCTTTGTTTACGCTTTATTTAGTCTTTTCCAAGTGTTCCCCACATGTTGCATCACACTGACACACCCTGGACTCACCGGACAGAGTGAGCAGCGTGGTCAGACCAGCGTGGTTCAGTGGAGTCCTGATGGTGGGGGGACAGCGGGGGGCTCTGGAGGTACTGCCCTGGCGGCGCTGCATCAGGGCCTTCTTCCTCCTCAGCAGGCGAGCGGGGCCCAGGGCGGGGGGCTCCTCACACTGGGACACGGGGACGGGGAGCAGGCTGGTGCAGGAGGGCCACAGCTCCTCCTCCTCGTCCTCACCGGGAGGCACCAAACCGGAGGACGCCCACAAGTCCAGGAGGCTCGAGTCCAAGTCCAGGAACTGCAGAGAGCAAGAGAGAGAGACAGAAACAAAAGAAAAGAAAGAGTGAGAGGAAAAAACACTGGATAGATTTACATTGTCAGTAAAAGTCTGAAAAAAAATGGGAAGGCATTAGTTTTACCTCTGGACATCGAGTACATTTTAATAATCACAAACGAGGTCAGTGTTTCTCATCCCGTGCAAATCGGCCCTGTCTGTAAAAATGTCCGTTTAAAAAAAAAAAAAAAAACGTGAAGAGTTTTAGCTTCTGTATTTCAGCAAACTCAGAGGTCCTTGGGTGATTTGAGCCCAATGGGAATTGTTTTTTAGTCATGTTATATTGATCAGCTTATATTGATTCAAAATGTCTCTACGTCCATATTATGTCCAAATCTCAACAAGATTCATATAATTTATTTGCCACCTTGCCCCAATCCAATTATTGATATTTTTGGAAAATTAAAAAGTAAAGAAAACATAGTACAAACTGCAGTAAAGACGTGACCCCAGGAAGTACAAGCCCATTGTCGTGGCAACCGAGAACCTAGCAGCAGGAGTCGCTTTTGATAAAGTTTGGGTTCTTTTGGTGCGAAGTTGGATTGAGGGGCTTTGTCAATGTGAATGGATTAAAATAAAGAAGTTTTGTGTGTTTCATAACAAATCTGATGTGTGGATGTCATTCTGATGCAACAATGTGATAAAAAATGACGTCTCACAGATAAGCACAGCACAGATAACGCTACATAAAAAGAAATAAAAAGAAACGCTGGAAAAATTAATGAATGAAATTAAAGGTTCTTGTCATGTCACATGTGTTAACCAGTCCATTATTTCCGGAATAAAGTCCATAAAAACAAATTAATTTCTGACATTGGTGTTTTTTGTGAGCATTTGCCCAGTATCAGCAATGTCATAGGGTAATTCTACAGATGTCAGAAGTAAGTACTGAAGTAAAAACTAATCACGTCCAAATAGGGCTTAAATAATTAAATCAGACTTTTGGTGTGTGTTTACAGCACAAGAGAAATGTGATCATCAAAAGCAGCTGGTGACACCTGTCACTTCATGAGCGGATTTTTAGAGTAACTGTTGTGTTTTGTAAGATTTGTAAGAGTACAATGAATTTTAAAATAATTATTTCAATTTAACATTTTCCTTCATTTTTGCCTTTTTTTTTCTTTTTCTTTCTTTCTTTTTTTTTTGCACAATTTTCCAATCGAAACCTGCGCAGGTGTGAACGATCACAAACATCAGACATTTCAATAATCTGATTTCTCCACAAATCAGTAATCAGATTGTTCATGTGAATGTAAACATAGCCCATCGACCGTAAAACGATGGACTATGGGAATGTGACGTCACCCATAGCGTTTGGCTATGGGTGTGTATTGTGGCAACCACACGGACTAATCAGGAGCGAGGTTGTAAACCGTTTCCACCCCTCGGCGAGAGGAGACGGCGGCAACGTGCAGAGCTAGCTGTCAATCAAACCTGTTGCTAACACGAGCGAAAACGGCCCCTGGAAAAGGAAGCACCTGATTGGTCAGTTATTATTGTAATAACTTGATTTATGAACAACCTAACGAGAAAAAAACACCAGGATCATGTAGAGTGTGTCAAAACACACATTTTAGTTCCAGATGTGAGTTTGACCGAAGCAGTTACAGAGTAAAGGGCACCAATGTCCCAGTAGAAAGTGAATGGCAGATTGTACTGATGGAGCCGGTACAGCCTCCATGGGTACTTCCTATTTGGAAAGCAGTGGCTAGCAGGACAGTCCAGTGATTTATATCTATGACTATTTCTATATCTATGTCTATGACATAGCCACTGACGAACTGTTTATTATAAAGTAAGTGGTGTCACAGTATTCATTCTAGCATATATATATATATTGATATACATATTTAAATACATACTGTGTAATTTTCTGCTGTTTTAAAACATTTCAAAATTTCACATAGGAATATTATGATATTATAGTAATTAGAATATTATATAATATTATATGAATACACTGTATATGTATCACCCATCCCTATTTGTCACACCCACAATAATCAATGTTAAAACACATCTGTAAAATTGGATCTTGTAACATTTCAAAAGGAAAAGCATGTAATTATTAAAATTATTAAATTAAATTAAATTAAATTATTAAAAAAGTGTCATAATGAACCTTTCATTTGATTTTAGATGAAAAGATAGATTCAATTGTGTCAATAATCTGACCCTCAGAAAATGTATTTAAATTATTCAAACATTATTTTAACACCTAACGCCTTATTCCATGCAAAGACACGTAAACAAGTCACAATGATGCTGAAGGGGCTTTTCCTGACACCGACTCACAGAGGAGGGGCTGTCTCTGATTGGTGGAGAGGAGCCGGGCAGCGACATGAAGGAGGGTCCGCTGAGCCGTGATTGGTCCAAGCAGACGTCCATCTCCACAGAGTGACACAGGGGGGAGGGGGGCACCGACAGCTCCATGGAAACCTGCCAGAGGTCACCACAAACCAGCATGCTTTGTCACTAATGTACAAATGTAGACTTTCAACTTTCCCCGTCCACTGCTCACGCCGTAAACACAGTTGCCTGTCAGATTAATAATATGCAAAGTTTCTGATGGTAAATAAGGTGCAATGCGCCTTCAAAACAGCACATGATAGAGATTAGTCTGTTATCTGAAGTTCGGGAGCAGGACCACACCTCATCCACGCATCTTCTGGTGACTACTCTATTTAAGCTTCCCGGTCACACACACCAGTGTTCGTTATTTCGTGCCCCTCTCTCACACCCTCTTCTAATTATTCTGTCTTATCCTTTAGTCGGGGGGTATCGAGGCCCGGGAGCCTCAGCCCTCATCGCTAGAAGCCCCAAAACGGCATTTATCATCCACTCTCATGCCTTTTATCGTTGTTCTCGTTCGCCAATAAACTTCTGAATCCAAGCTTGAGGTTGTGGTCCTTGTTAGTGAACTAATTTTAAGTAGGAACTGCAATCTTAGTAAATCTGGCCCTAAACACATTACCATCAAATATAAATAATTGCCAAGGCTTTGAAAAAAATGGTAATGTGAATCAATGGCAAATGCTCCAGCAATAATTTGAGTAACTGTACCGAACTGTACGTCTTTCCAAACAGGAAACACAGCAGGCACTGCAGAGGAAACACCAGTAATGCCAAAGTCATCCCCACGGCAACCGACTCCACACTGACCAGCACATGAGCAGACACCGGCCCACTGCAAGACAGACATGGGATATTTGAGGTTTTAACACTGACATTCCATAAGAAGACGTCACTTTGGAGAGTTTGGTGAAGTCAGTGTTTCAGATCAAAGGCACATCCAAAGGAAATGCTATTGTTCAGTGAATGAGTCCAGAAAGTCACTAAATTCATTCAAAGTTCTGTCACTTAACTGTTTGAATAACACCATTTTTTGATAACCCCCCCAACAAGAATCTATCTTGTCCGATTCTGTTGCGACTGGTCTGAACCACCAGTGCTGCAGGACTGGACAACGAGCATTGCAGTTCGAGCAGAAGCAAAGATGACGTGCCAAATGAACCAAAAAAAAAAGCATGGCGACGCTGACAGCCGTACTCGAACATCCCGTTTTAGCAGAAATATGGACTATTCTATTTTTTAAAACATACACACAGAGGTGCTTTGTGCATTTCTGGAGTAAATTCGTCTTTCCAGATTGATAAATGAACTCAATTCAGAGTGCTACACATATCAATCTTGTGTTAACCAAAAATTGTATTTAATCCTGATAATCCGGGCAGTTAAAGTGCGTATAATTTTGACTTTATTTGGTGTATCAATACCTGTTGTAAATATAAATGATAGTTTTACACCAATCAAGTAGCCGTTTGTGGAGAAAAATGGAAAAATCTATAGAAAGTTACACAAAGTAAATAAATTGATGACATCATACTGGGGAGACAAACGTTATTACAAAATTTACACAAAAGATACTTATTATTTGACCCCTTAAACATTGATTCTAAAAAATAAAGAAGTTTACATCTATTTTCATTTGTGAAATAAAAAAAGATGTCACATTAGACATTAGAGTTTTTCCTCAGTGTACAAGATGGTTTCTTGGTATTTTCCAAGTGAGATGTCATAATTTACAACCAGGATGTAAAATTAAAAACCTAAAAAATTGCTAAACCGGGATAAAATGTGTAAATTTGTTTTTTGCAAACTTTTTAATAAATGTATCTGCCTACATTTCAACTGCCTTTTAGTTAAATGGGTTGTACTACCTGTCATAGGCACTTTAAAGGTCCCATATTCTGCTATTTTGCCCTTTACACAGTCTATTCTAAGGGCTTTGTTGATAAAATTTTGCGTTGTGCAATATCCATAACATAACAGTTTCCAAAAAACACCCATTTCTTGGACTGGCCCCCCTCCTTGCAAAAGCAAACGGCTCACTCTGAGATCTGACCCCCCCGAACAGAGAGCAGGCTGCCTCCCCCTCCCAACTCGCGCGCCTCCCCCGCCCAACCCATGACAAAGCCTACAGTGGAGATGGTGCGCATGCACCGTGTGCTCCGGTAAACAGCGATACACAAACACTGAATAAACATTTTCTCGTCCTGACGGTGCGTCGTGCTGAGTCCTACGTCCTGGATCTGACCTGGAGTTTGACGTGCTCCAGGGCCTCAACGACGGACGTTGCCGTTTGGTAAATAACAAGCTAACTCTTCTATTTGTCGTATCCATCGTGTAATTACTGTGTAGCATTAGCATTAGCTGTTTTTATTCTGCGGCTGCGCGCTTCCTGGAGGCGTGGCTTAAACACCGTGTCATCCTGGTGAAGCCGCGTCATCTTAGTGAGGAGCCCCCGTCTGCTGCTCAGCCGAGGGGGACGAAAAAGACAGTTCTCTAGTGAAAGCATGAGGGAATCAATCAAAAAACCACTTTGGGCACAACATACGAGGCCCAAATAGCACTGGAGGAAGGTTAAAACCTCTGAAAAGTCGATTTAGCATGTTATGGGACCTTTAATGCTTCCTATTGTTTCCTTTGGAGTTTACATTTGTTAACATTAGCAACTAGAACCAATATGGCAGCAGGTGGCACACACAAATATATTCGTATTAAATTGCACTAGTAAGCCACTAGTTGATGGTTATGAAAGCTATGATCATGTAGTTGTGTTGTTAGTATAAAAAGGTGATGGTAGTAGCTGTACAAGTGCACATGCAATTACAAACATATTATTATTAATCACAAAGCACAACCTTTCTAAAATCCCCGCCCTGTGGCCTCACCCGTGGTCCACAGATCCCAGCGCGCCGTACCACAGCGCCCCCAGAGCCAGGTACAGGTGCAGGGAGAGGGCGCAGCAGCTGACCCTCTGACCCCTGGTGAAATGACTGTGCGCCGGACGTTCCCACACAGACCACCACAAGTGTCCGTCCACCAGCCCGAAGAGCAGCTGCGAGGAGAGGACGCGGCCCAACCCGGAGAGCTCGTCTGGGCCTGGACGAGGAACAAAACATGTGTGAGAGAACGACTAAACCAGGACAAAAACAGGAGCAAACCAAGTCTATATCAGGACTAACAAAAGAAATACTCACCTTCAATACGACCCAAACAGTTGAATAATCTAGATTTTTCTGTATCCTACTTGAAGAGGTAATGCTCCTGAAGCTTACATGAGGCCAGGACTTCCTTCTCTACGCTCCCGTGTTTGGAGTTCTCCACCGAGAGCCAGTCGTCCACCAGGAAGAAGAACATGCAGTCTGTCTGAGGGTCCCACACCACCACATGCTGCACGTACCACGACGGCTCCAAACCTGCATCAGTTTCAAGCATACTTTTCGTCAGGCGTACTCTTCATCTGCCCGTGAGCATACTGCATACTGCGGGCCACAGAACACTCTGCAGCAGTGCGTGGCATGGTTCATAAAAACTAGTGTTGGTTCACCCCAAAAATTACAATCATAACTAAATACTCATTTGAACAATTATTGATACAATGAACAGCCTTAAAGTTTTACCCCAAGCTGATATGGACTGGAGTTTCCCGTTTTGGCTAAGCTAACGGTTTCTCACAGCTAATGCTAACTTTAAAGAGAAACTATTCTGCATTTTTCATATTGTTGTTAGCCTTTAAACATGCTCTTGAGTGCCTTAAATTTGCCTCCTCATGTTTTCAACAAAAAAAAATTCTATTCATTCTATGGCCTGTGTTATCAGTCACTATGAAATGACACTTACAGAGTGCATCCAGCCAGCAGATGGCACCAGCGCTATATACAATCTAGTGAAGTTAGCACTGAATAGACGTCATTGTGTGGATTTGCTGCAGCAGTTATCGTGTTTAGAGGAAGAAATGCTCAGAACGAATTTAGCGATGATTTAAGGACTTAAAACAGCAAAAGATTCTCGGATAAGTGATGTATCTACATCCCGGATAGAGGGACTGCGCACGATGTGTGTTTGACGCTCGGAGGGGGGAGGATTTGTAACCGAATGCTACTTCAGGTGTGTTTTTGAAGATGGAACATTGGTAGAACATGGTTTAAAACTCAAAAAGGTCACTGTAGCAGAATATGTGTCCTTTAATTAAAACGTAAATATAAAGACACAAAACATTTCAATTTAAACTTGTTTTAGATTAATTGATTTTGTTTTTTTTTTTATCTTTATTAGCATCAGCGTTAGCATTGACCCACAAACATTTCACAACAGAAGTGTTCATCTTATTTGTAAAGTGAAGATAGAACGGGACAGGAAGCAGTGGCGCTAACTCTGAGCTAGCCGGGCGCTGTTGTGCACCCATTGAAATTGGTATTCAAAAATCAAGTGTGAAATTTTAGTACCGTCACAACACCACTATCTACCACTACCAACTTTTATTAGTGCAATGCCAAGGATTCCGTGACAAACTGTTCATGCGATCTCATTTAAGATACTAATCAGAATAGAAAGGTTTACAGAGATTATCTTGAATCACAATTTTGGCATCATTGGTCTTCAGGCTTTTGAATTTTTACAATCTGCTTTGGCCACTCTTCAATCTCGTCTGCATTCACTAAAATTAGTTTTGGATGCTGACAAAACCAAGCTAATGATCTTTTCTAATCAAGGCGAGCTTCCCGAGAACCTTCCTGTAATAACAACTGTGCAAGGGAAGCAAATTGAACTGGTTGACAGCTATAAATATCTTGGTTTTGTTATTAATTCAAGGCTTTCCTTCAAAGAACACATAGCTTTGTTGGTTCGCAAACTCAAGGTGAAGCTCACTCACCACTGGGAGCTCTACGCTAAAGCCCAGTGGCCTTCATTACCTGCAAGGCCATACACCCATTGGATGCTCCTGGTTTACAAGGCTCTTCTTGGCTTGGTTCCCTTTTATTTGTCCTCCCTCCTCCAGAGAACCACGAGCCACTACTGTTTGCGTTCAAATTACATTTATCATTTGCATGTTCCTCGTGTTCGAACTGAGCTGGGAAAACAAGCTTTTAGTTTCTCTGCTCCTTTTTCTTGGAACACTTTACAGACGGAAACCAAATGGTCTGATCTTGTTTCCTTAAACACATTTTGTTCCTTTCTACAAAAAAGACAGAGGGTCTCAATTCCTCAGTGCTTGTGCTTTTAATCTGTTATTGTGAACTTAATTTGCTGTGAAACTATAGCACTTTCTAATTATGGCACTTTATCTTATGACTGTTGCACTTTGTTTCAGTCTTTTAGACAAACTGTTTTGTTGTTTATGTATTTTTAAACTTGTAATACTCCTGACGTGTGCTGCTGACCACTTGGCCAGGTCCCCCTTGAAAAAGACATCTCGATCTCAATGGGTATTTTCCTGGTTAAATAAAGGTTAAAAAAAAAAAATCAATTTATCTCGATAGCTCGGGATAGAAGGTCAAAAAACTTTGGGCTAACTGAAAATTGTGCTTGGGATCGTCACAGAATTTTCAGTTAGCCCAGTGTTAAATCAATAGAGATGTAAGATGCTAAATACTAAACTTAGCGTTAATTCAAATGTTTTCTAACACTATATATTGATAAAGAAGTGACCCATGAGTTTATCAGGTTCTTTTTTTGTTCACTTTTTCACATTGTTTTGGCTAATGTTTCTCTATATAAGTTTAACACACCAGCTGCAAACATTCCATGGTAATGGCTGTGTTTTGACATTCTATCCCGAGCTTATTCCGGAAGTTGCCGTGGGTGCCGCCATCTTTTTTCTGTTGTATTCGTTTACACGGGGCAGACGAGCTCAACAGAAAATAAGTTCTACATGGGTTAAACGCCATTTTCAGGCCCCAGGAAATCCATGCATTGCTGACTTGTTGTTGCCCGTGTACTTTAAACATTTTACTCAAATCGATCTACTTTTTATAATGTTTTAGCGACAAGACTTTTCCCTCGTTCGTCATTTGCGTGAACGGGGTTTCTCGTCAACCGGAAGTGCGTTTACAACAGGAGTGCGGATCTGTGGCAAAAGTGGGCGGGGCAGAATAGGGTGGATATGGGAAATCCAAGTGTGATCTGATGAAGGGTTTGCGCATTGCCCTGATCCCGGGGCAGTGGGGTCGGACCTGTGTTGTCGTGCCACAGCCGGATCTTCCACACTTCCCCCAGGCTCAGCTCGGTCTCCAGGTGAAAGTGGTCCAGGCCGCCGCGTTGGAACGCCCCCTCCCTCTGCAGGTGCACAGGGCCGCTGTCGGTCACTCCGTACAGGCTGACGCCGACGTGAGCCGTGGTGCCTGCAGGGACAGAAACACCAGAACAAGACGAGAACAGACGGAGACGAAATGACCAAAGTGACATTTTTGTGTGAAATTGAGATCTGTATGTATCAAATGAAAGCTTATCATGAGCTGCACACTGTCAAAATATTACAACAAATGTATAGTGTTAAAACTAGGACCTTCTTCAGCAACATCCAAAGAATGCCAGCTTCAACATATTGATTAGGTCAGCGTTTCTCAAACACTGGTGGTACGCAGACTTCTTCAGTTGTAATGTTTACTTCATTTAGAGTACATTTAATTCATATTTTTTGCTCTTCCTTTAGTACATTTGTAGTTAAAACTAGGAAATTGTCCTGTTATAGACCTCAGAAAGCCAAATCTTTTCTTTGATGGTACATGGGGTAAAAATGTTTGAGAACCACTGGATTAGGTTTTTGAGAGAGACAGACAGGATTTAAGTCGTTAAGACGTTATAATTTTTTTTTTTTTTTTTTTTTTTAGATATTTACTTTATTTTCTTGTTCCATTTGTTTTAATTTTATTATTCATTTTTGCAATACTTATAATTATACTTATACTTATAATTAATAATGTAATATATGTAACAATATAAAAAATGTATAACTTAATACTGCGTTCCAGTTCACAGTCCTGTAAAAGCAGCTCTGAGGGTTAAAATGAGACAAGGTGTCCTGTCTGCATCTAATTACAGTGTTTTATTCTTCACGAAACAGGAAGTGCGCTGTTAGCATGAAGCATGAGCATGAGGATATTTTTTATACAATTTCAAACTGCCACATAAACTGCCAGGATATCAAATGGCAGGATGTTCAAAGAAGTAGGATTTATAAAATAAGAATGTAATAATAATTTCTTTAGACCTGAGCTTAAACCCTGAAACCCAGAGTTTGTCCTGGAGCATAAATGACAGATGAGCTCCTTCTGGTTTTTGTGTAACTGTCTTTTTAAAAATTGTGTTTTTAAAAAAGTCTTACGTTCACACGCAGGACATTTGAATGTTTTTGTAACGCTGTAGATTAAGGTTTCTTAGTAAACTATAAGGCTTTAATAAACACTGGTTATTTGTTTGTAAGTACTTAGGCAGTTACTAGCATTTGTAGATGGTTTAAAATACCATAGAAATGCTACACAATCAATAAAAAGAAACTTCTATTTTTGTGTTAAACCCTGTGCAAAATCTTTCTAAGAACAAGTATTAACAGCTTATTAAAAGGTCCTCTACCTGATTTTTATTTACTCTAGTTAAGATAAATTCTCTGTCATGGTGCAGTTTCAAAAGTGCTAAAAGCTAATTGTAAAAAGAGTTAGAGGAACTCTATGGAAACAACAATCAACATTCATAGACGCGAAATTCTCTCTCTCTCTCTCTCTCTGCCCATTGCTCCACCACCTCCACTTTGCTGCCGATGCTCCCAGGCTTATGTCAAATCCAACGCTTCCCCACAAACAAATGAATGGAGAAGACGATCCCCAAATTAACGTATGCAAAAGTTTTATTTCATGGTATTTATGTCATTTATCTGCTCTCCTCTCCAGTCACATGTAAAAGAGGATGTTCAGTGGTCACTAGATGCTCACTGAAAGTACACAAGATCAGAAATCTCAACTTAAAGTCAGTTAGGCTTTAGCTCAAATAACAGTTTTACATGCTAATTATTATCTGAAGTAAAATACCAAAAGGTTTACACACTGAACAATGATCTGTAACGAGGCTATGACCTCTGTAAATGTGGTCGATGGGTTGGTACTCTCAGAACTATGTATTCAGAACTTGCGTGTTTTATGGGCTAATGCTAACGGCTATCGGGAAAATACATTATACTTCTGCCAGAGTCCATCAAATCGTACCGGACTAGCCGCGTTGCTAAGTGGTTGACTGCATGAGCTTCGAACGCCGCGTCTACTTATTTATATGTCTGTGGAAACAACTGCATGAGACTGTTCCAGACAGTCTGAGTCATGGTGCAGTATTGAATGAAAGGAAGGACTTTGTGGGCGGGGCTAACGGTTCAAACAAAAACATGTCCTGTCTCACTGTTCAAAATCAGGTACAGGCCCTTTAAACTGCTGTCAATACCAAATAACGCGTGTTTATTAACGCATTCTAAACAGTGGTTCCCAAAGTGGGGGTCGGGACCCCTCGGGGGGTCGCGAGCACTGTTCCCTCTAAGCTGCGCGCGTGCGCAATTGCGCACAGCTCCCAGGGGCATCGCGCAGAGAAAATCTGAGTTGCGCACGAGAGGAAAGAGAGAGAGAGGAAGAGAGGGAAAGGCGCGAGCCACACACAGTGACGTACACCTGAACACACCTGATCATTAACAGCACAAAGTGCCAAATCAAAGGCTGCGGGGGAACTAAAGTTCTACATCCCATACGCTTTTAACTAGTCTTTCTTCTGGACCAACCCAACTCGTTTTCACGGAGAACAAACAGCTGACGAACTAATGCGTCTAGAATAGCGCAAATTACCGCGAAGACTCGCGCTCCCCATCAGGGGCGAAGGCATTACGGCCCGTTACTGCGGACCCCTAAAATATTTGGTGGTAGTACTCTTGTACCAGCAGGCATGCAGACGACGAGCTCCTCCCCCTGACGCACGGAAAAGTAGTCCCACTAAAATCATTGCCTCTGGAGTCAAACCATCACATTAGACACAAACTTAATCCAGGGTCAGACTGTGCACTTTTGGAGATTTAATCAACCCAACCCCGAACTCTCAGAACTCACGATGACAAACTTGATTTGAGTTCATTCATTTTGGATCTGACTTGTCTCCGCGCGTCTTTACGCGGCAGCGGCGTGAGCGCCGTGAGCAGCGGCACAGACACAGACTTCTCAGACTCCTCTGTCTTCAGCTCCAGTGAAGAATCATGAACCAATCAGAGCAAACGCCACAGCGCGTCTACAAAGTTTAGCGCTTCGCACAGTTTTCGCCTGTATTGATATGTAAATTAGCCGCGTGCGTAACGAGGCGTTAAGTGCTTTATGCACAGAATAATCCCAAGTGAAAATTGGAAGAATGAAAATGAATGGCCACTGACTTATTTTGGCTATTGAAGACTGTCTTGTTGTGTCAGAGCTACAGTAAAGTCTAATGACATCCTTAGTCATAAATTAACTGTAAATTATCCTTTGAAACATGGGCTTATGATCTAAACATGACAGACAGGTTACTTTGTCCAGAGGCTTCAGAGGAAATGTAAGCAGGTTACTGAATATTGCACAGAAGTGTTGCTGGATGTGAGTCAGTCTTTATGTTAAAATGCAACAATGTGAAAGCTTTGGAGGGAAAACACCATGACCCTGATTTGATGATATCCATTTTTTATTATTATTTATTCTACCTAAACCAAATTATAGCTGAGGGGCTGTGATCAGAGAGAGGACGGTGCAGCTCACAGACAGGGGGCGCTGTAGTCCAGGTGCTGTGATCAGAGAGAGGAGCAGAGGACAGAGCAGCTCACAGACAGGGGGCGCTGAGGAGCACACAGCTCACAGAGATAAGATTTAGACACAAGTGATCAGCAGCATGTGAACTACACAGGTTAGCAAAACTGTACCACAGTTTTCTAATGATAAACAATGCCTCCATTTGAATCTTGGACAGAAGTCGCCTGCAATCATAATGTATGAATAAAGGTGCACTGTGCTGATAGTAATATTTGGGGTTCAATAGCTACGCCAGTAGGGGGCAGCGTCAGGCTACATCTATCTGTCTGTACTAGAAGAAGTATAGAGCCACATGTTAAGTACCTGTACCACTGCTATGAAGAAGGTTGATTAAATAAGCTAATGAGAACTCACGTCTTAATTTTTTATGTTTTATTGAAAACATAACAGTGCACTATGGAACTTTTGTGTGGAGGGCCTGCCATCAGCTTATTGCGTGACCATAAAATGTATCACTGTAGCATTTGAATTTGTTGATCTAAAACACCCCAAATCCCAGGAAATTACATCCATTGTGTTGAAAATTTCTTTCAAGCTTTCAAACTTACTCGCTATAAGTTAAATTCAAAATTCTATCCAGGGATGCTTCATTAATGGATGAAGGCAAACAAAACCCAATTTAGACTGTGTTACTGCACTGCTCTGATCTCAGGTTTTGAACAAGTGTGACACTGATGTGGCCACAGTGCGTCTGATGTCGCTCACATGGTCCAAGGCACTGCTCAGGGAGTTTTTGTGTTCGCTCAGACACATGAAAAATTAGAGGGAACATTGGTCGCGAGGGGTGTGCTGGGGGTCGCGAGATGATTTTAAGATGTAATTTTAATGAATATGACATTCTATTTGCTCTGTTTTTTAATTAATACCAGTATCTTTTAGTCAAATAGGGTCCAATAAGACAATAAACTATTCAAATAACCAATATTAAATCTGATTTAACATGTTTTGACACTTAAAATTATTGCTACTCTCATTTTCATTTTACTTTGGGGGTCTCAAGTCCGTTGTATGGCTATTTTGGGGGTCCCGGCCAGAAAAGTTTGGGAACCCCTGTACTAAGGAACCTTAATCTAAAGAGTTTCCAACTCTAAAGAGTTTTTGTTAAAATACAAATAAGTTAAACATAATTCTAAATTCTAAAACTGTGTGTAATTTATAGAAGAAGTTCAAGTGTCAACGCAGGTCATGTACCCTGATACATAATTCATTACTTTATGCATTTTATCCAATATTTTTTCAATACATCAGAAATGAGCACATAATTCTCCAAAATGTGTTGCTGAAGAAGAAAACTGACCACAACGATATCTTTGTTTAGGAGACTATTTTGAAATCTAACT
This sequence comes from Rhinogobius similis, assembly GCA_019453435.1. NCBI lineage: Eukaryota > Metazoa > Chordata > Actinopteri > Gobiiformes > Gobiidae > Rhinogobius > Rhinogobius similis. The sequence goes on along the minus strand of CM033636.1, from coordinate 4,227,897 downwards.
GCCAAATTAAGAGTCGGTTCCATCCGTTTTTCATCATTTCATATTTCGATCCCTCTGTACCTGCTCCGGGCCTCCTCCCGGTTTTGACCAGGACTCTGTAGTGGTAGCGTCCAGGTCTTCCACACAGAGGCACTTGGCTGAGTCTGCGGCGGTCCCAGTGGTCCAGTCTGTGAGAGACCAGCCCCAGCAGCAGGTGGAGCAGGGCCAGGACTGCACACACCACAGCGGCCAGCAGGGTGCGCACAGGGCCCGCAGGCTGCACTCAACACACACAAAGGACAGCAGTTCATACGCTCTGATACCGGATAGATAAAAGCCACGTTTCCACTGGTTCACTATGGAGCAGACTGATGATGACTGGACCAGAGAACGCAGACTCGGGTGACAAGAAGACGCCCCAAAAGCAGATGTAAACAGAAAATAATCATTTCTCATCAAACACAAACTTGATACTTCAGGCTGAGAGCAAAGCATGTTAGCATTAGCACGGCACTTGCTTTCTCAACAACCAAGATATTATATTTCAAATAGAAAAATATCTTATTGTAATTTTTCTGACAAGAATTGCGATTGCTATACAATTTGCGATTCTTGTTTTAATAATCAGATTCTGTTCAAAATTGTATATGTAACCAACACACTATATATTTAAATGTGTTCTGGAGAACTGACAAAAAGACTGAAATATGAAGGTGTTTGTGCAAATGTAAACTAGATATTTCATGTAGAAAAAGACAGGATATTTTGTTGTTTGTGAAGGAAATTAAGCTTTTCAATTTTCTAATTTAATTTTGAATTGAATCTATTAAATTACGATTTCTATTAAATTGTGGTTAATCTTGCAGCCCTAATTTCCAGCGCACAATGCAATTAATATCCTTGTCAAAATGGCTTTGCAGAGAAGTGAAATAAATGTTGAAAATGTTGAAGAGAACCTGGAAGTAGTTTCCTGTTTACTCTAGCTTTAGCCACGTCTCAAAAATGTCTGACAGGAATTTACAACGTGCAGTGTTTGAACGTTGTAAATTCCAGAATCGGGGCAAAAGTAAAGTGGAACATAATGTGATTTCAGAGGAGAAAATTAGATTAACCTCAGAATATTACAAAATATGAAAAATCCAGGTGGTTTTCTCAAAGTAAAAGCTCTCAGATATATGTGAGTGGTGAGGTGAGGTTTTAACACATTTAACACAGGACTTTACCACTAATTGTAGTCTTTGTGAAGCTAAAATACAATTTAGAAGCTAGAAAGTAGTATTTTTTATCCCCTAAAAGCGAAGCAAACTAACACTTCCAATTCCAAATTTTTGTTATAAAGTTATCATAACATATAGAGATTTATATGTTATAAAAACATTTCCAGATGTTAATTTTGAAACTGTCTAAAAAGTCTATTTCGTTTTGCCTTCATTCTAGAAATGTGAACGTTTTAAAGGGTCCCTCTGGCTCACACACCGGTGGCAGCAGGACCACGGCTCCAGGATGAACAAACAGACTGGCCCCGAACATGGTGAGGTGCTGGGTGAGGCACTGGGCTCGGTGGAGTGTGGCGCCCTCCAGTGGACGCAGACCCTCAGTGCTCCATCGGCCCCGTGTCTGGTTGTAGAAGCGGCACAGAGCGCTGAAGACGCAGGCCGACACCAGGACAGGACCCCCACTGAGAGGAGCAGAGGTCAGGGACATGGAGAGGGGCCGCTCTGTGCCGTTCAACCTGCACAGAGCACAGAACACAGAACACAGAGGGTGAGCTGAATGTTTACAGCAACAAAACGCTGAACAGTGTTAACTTCATCTTTTCAAATCAAATCAATTTATTTATTTATATAACCTCCCCCACAACCACCAGACCCCACACAACCAAACCCCCCACAGACAGTCACCAATACATACCCGTACATTCGCACGATCTAAGGTACAAGAGGCTGAGTACAGATACACCAGTTGAAGAAGCACCATCAGAGGAGCCGTCTGCACCAGGAGCAGAGTGTCGTCTGCAGCCACAGGACAGAGACTCAGGGCCCAGAGGAGAGATGAGGTAAACACCAAACCTCCACCAGGGGCCCATGAGCCAGGGCCCAGCAGCCACAGTCGACCACCGCTCCCAGTACAGAGGGCCCCTCAGAGGATACACTGGAGTCTAAAATGAATAGAAGAATAAATAAATATTGAAGAAATAACTAGAGGACTGGCTAGAAATAGAGTAAGACTAGGACATAAATTAATCTAAAATAGTAAGCCTAAAATAAGTGAACACAATAAATAGCATAAATAAATAAATACACAATTAAATATTAATCAAAAGCTATGCTAAAAAGGTAGGTCTTGAGCCTGCTCTTAAAAACCTGAATGTTCTCTGCGGCCCTGAGGTTCTCTTTTGACTGAAATGTTTGTTGGTGTAAGGGCAAGAAATACTGGACAAAAAGAATCGTTACATGTGTGTCCAGACCTGCTTGTCAAGGCCTGATCTCGTCAGATTTCTGAAGCAAACCAAGTCGTGGCCTGGTTACTACTTTGGGTGACAGCAGGGAACACCAGGTGCCACTGTGGTGAGGCTGTGGCTTTAGTGCAAACTGGGGTTGTGTCCTTAGGAACCTTTACTCACATGCCTAGTGTGAATCTGGTGTGTGTGAACGGTTGGTGGTGAAGGTCAGAGGGGCTCGTTGTCACCTTTCATATCTTTCGTGTCATGAAAGGCGTTTTATAAATCCAAGGATCCATGAATTTTAATTAATACTGTAAATTAAATGAATTGAAAGCAGACATGATTAAAATTATATGTTCAGTCAAAGTTTGTAGCTAAATATTACATTTTTAGTTTGAATTAGACAACAAATTCTAGAATTTTGTTAACTAAAACTGGCTCTAGACTAAACTGGCCATGACTGCTGAATTCTTGCAAAATTCTGGTCGGGCACTGGCGGTTGGCCGTTGGGTCCCACACCACAAGGACAGGACCAATCACCGGACAGCATTGTAGTTTGGGCAGAGGCCAAAGGTGACCAAACGAACCAAAATAAACATGGCAATGCAGACAGACATACCATAAATACAGACTATTTTACTTTAAACCATGGACACAGAGCTTTGTGCATTTGTGGAGGGATGTCTGTGCTTTTCTCTCATCTGGATTTAACAAAAGTTTGATTTCTCAGCTTGTTCTGCTGTCGTGACGTTTCAATCAATCAGATTCAAATGTTTTTCAGGATGTTTTACTTTTACTAAAGCTGCTCCAGGCTGATTATGTCAATCTGACGAGGGCCAGGTTCGCTCTAGACTGGACCAAACATTTTACAGTGATGAGGGAAACCCGACTGCAAAATATGTGTTGAGAATGACAACAGTAAAATTGAACTCTGAAAGCTCACAGTGGGGAGAGGAAGACGGTTCTCTCGGTGTAGGAGGCCGGCGTAGGCAGAGACAGGGGCCACTCTGTCACCATCAGGGGCCTGCTGGGGGCCTCAGTATCTTCTGTAGGACTCACGGCTAACACAACACGGAACGGGCTCACGGCCCGCGCTCCTGCACACATGCAAACACACACATTTATGTACATATTTTCTGAATGTGTGGTGACATGTTTTAAATATCAGACATCAATCAGGTTCATTTGATTTAATTTGGTAAATGTTTAAAGGACAAACAAATCAATTTTAATTTGTATTGTTAGTAGCCTTGGCTGAAAGGTAATTACTGTACACGTTGCTTATTATGCTAGACGTGTTGAGCAGTCATGCACTTGTGATGATCGTGATAGGTAATGATGCCCAGAGCAAACTCTTAACCTGCTCCAGACCAGGTTATGTTCCTAGCAGCTCAAATAGCACATCCATCTAACCAATCAGATCTCACCATCGCTGTGATGTCACACTTCCCCCAGAATCCTGTTGATTTGGGCGCAGGAATGATACTAGGAGCGCTCCAGGGAGAGAGAATGTTCGATCGACAAAACCCACCGGATTTTCCTGATATTATCTATTTGAGAGGAGCCAATTCTCTCAAGAAGGAATCGAGTTGAGGAATCTATATGTAAATGATTAACACGCAGCTTGTCATAGCCTCAACTGTTTATTTGCACTTGTTCCCAACTGCGCATTACTCCCATAGGGTTACAACTGCAGTAAAGACGACAGTAAAGATGACTCAAACTTGCTTGGTTCTTATGCCCTGATATTGTCCTGTGAAAAAATGTCATTTGAATTGATGGAGCTTTGCACCTAATGCATAGTCTACCTATCAAACTAACACAAATTGAGTGAATCACAATACTTTCCCCTCTTTCTGACTTTAGCTTGTGCCACTGTGTTTCCCTTTGTCCGAATTTTACTTTTACTTCCTCATATTTATTGAGGATGATCCTGTGAAAAGTCCGCCACTCTTCCCTTCTCCACTGTGAAGGCGCTAACTCCGCCCCTTTATGTGAACGCGCACAATCTTATTCAGAAAATCTTAGGTTAACAGAACGAGGTGTGAACCCGCTTCGTAGTACGGCTTATCCAGAGTAGGGATGGGAAAATAAACAATAATATCGTGTATCGTGATAAAAAGGGAAGACAATAATTGTTTGTGCTACATTTTAATTAATCGTGATAATCGCCATCAAAGATAATCGCCATTTTGTCACCAGATTGTGTAGAAAAAAAGCAACTTATCCTTTATATTCTCTTCTAGATCGTTTTTATTTTCACTTATAATAAAATACAAATAGGTCAGTTATTTATGATGAGAAAGTTATGTCTTTGTATGTCATATTTCAAACTGTCAGCAATTTTAATAACCATCGTGATATTATCGTTTGGCCGTGATAATCGTGACATAAAATTTCAATAATCCAGAGACACTCATGTCGCGGTCAATCCAGGTAAGAGAAACTTATCCAGGATCAGTTCAAACAGCTTTGTAGTACGGGCCTCTGGTATGTTGATGACAGAACAATGTTAGAAAAGGGTTAGAAGCTCAAAGAGATACGTCCTTTACACCAACAAGTCAACTGCACCGTTTCTCTGGGCAGTTTGAAAAAGTGAGATCAATATGCTCTCTATTTTTACTAACATTTCAAAAGTAGTATACCTGGGGCCGAGCTGAAGTTGAAGGCCATGTACAACCCTGCGTTTACATCCAACCCCTTCAGATCTTTGACGGTGAAGTTCAGCTGATCCTCCTCCTGTGACAGAAACATCACAAGACACGCCTCCTTTTCGATTCCGTTTCGATTCCTCCTGGGCAGCGTCACCCTTATCGCCCGATCCGCCTCCAAATCCCGAACGCTCACCGGCTGTCCCTCCGTCGTGCTGATCTCCATGGCAACCACGTCCGTCGTTATGGGGGGCTCGGCCGACGTTAGCAGCGGATTGGACTCCAGAGCGTCGCCGATGCCCAGCACGACCTGCACCAGACGAGGATGCCGCTGTCCGAGGTGCTGCGCGAGAGACGCCGGTATTTCAAACGGGCACAGATCGTGAGGGCGCGACGTCGTGTTGGACCGGGCCGTGCAGAGGAGGTCCGAAGGGTCACCGTGGAAACCGAGCGCGCGGATGTACGGCGTGGAGATGGACAGGGGGACATCGGTCTGGTTACGTGACTGCGTTAAAGAGCGCAAAGTAGACGTGGTTTTGGCCAGAGCAGACAAGGACAGAGCTGACTGGAGGGAAGGACTGGATTCAGCGCCGGACTTGGACACCGCTGCCAGAGTGTTACCTGCAGAGACAAAAACACGCGATTGGTGCACACCAAAATCAGTTCACACTTCTGGAGTTATCAGATTGTTGAAATGTAAAGAGTTACATCTGAAGCGAGTCATCGGATTTCTTCCTGATGTGTTGACAAGGAACATTTTGCACAAAAGGCAAATTAATGTGGCAAAGGCAAAACTGAAAGATTAAATGTTGAAAAATACAATTATTAACTAACACACGTCCATAGGGCTCTAGTCGACTAAAGAAATGTGTCAATTGGCCCTGATTAGAGTGCTTTAAATGGTGGAGTATGTCTCCTGCTCTGGGGCTGGCTCTGGTCCAAAGGCAGAGCTCTGCTACGCCAGTAATTAACGTCACCCAAACATAACTCATGTTTTATAAATAAATAAAAGCTTAATTGTACTTGAGCCCAATCTCAGAAATTCACAAAAAGATGTTTAGTAATTCCAAGTTTGGGTTGCTGTGAGACATGGCTAAAGCAAGTGTAAACAGGAAACTACTTCCGGTTTATTGCAAGCTGCATTTATTTCACTGCAAACCCTCTACGCAGCAGTTGACTCCGTGCATAACATTCGACGCGACCGACCTGACCTAACAGCTGCTTCTCCTACCGCCGATGTCATTTCCGGTTCAGTTTGTAGCTCAGCTGATGTGCTGCGTTTGGCTTAAAAGTCTCATCTATGTTGGGCTTTTTAGACGCCCCCAGTACCTGCCAAAAATAACAATAAATGATGTCCATAGACTTTGAGTAGGCGAGAAAAGGGATTTAAATCGCACATTTCCAGCTACATCCACAACTACGAGTGTAAGTAGGCTATGCTAAAGAGCAGCGCTAGTGTTGTATGCTGTAACATTTTTTAGCAATTACCCGTTTTCACTAACACAACTAACACTTACTTTTATCTTGTAACTTCTGGAGAGCTAGCACACCGCTAAGAATGTATTCTGGTGAGCAAAGCAGCAGAGGGCTGGACCGAAAATGACTTTGCCGGTAAGAGGAGCAGCTGTCTAACGTTAGGCACAGAGTCAATTTAAGAGAGAGAGGCGACAGAGAACGAAGGAGTCTATGGTACAGAGGGAGGGCACGGAAACGGAGGCGCAACAAGGGAACATTCTGACAAGTCTCTGAGTGTGGAGGGTCTGTGGAGCTGTGCGTACCCTCACAAAAAAAATCCTGTAGACTGCAGAAATAGTTATTTTCTGTTTCTATCTGCTTTCCATCTTGTTTTCACCTGAGTCTGAGTTCTCTCTCATCCTATCATCTCGCTCAAAAGTGTTCCAGGACCCAAAACTGAGCCAGGCTACTTTGGAAGCTATGCCTCTAAGGGTCTGCAGTGTCAGAGTAGTAGAGTAGGCAGTCAATGTCTCTCCCAAATGGCGCTATATAAAATAAAACATTCAGGAATCATTTAGTGATTAATAATGGCAAAATTACTTTACTTTACTTTATACTCTCCAAAATCTCCAATATATGGCTTCTTACGCTCAGCATTCACTCTTTTCAGACGCCATTATACTTATTTATAATTATTTTAAAGACTATCCAGTAGATATTAGCATGTCCATACATATAACATAACAGCCTGATGTGCCCAGTTAACCATACATGTACAACGTCAGAGAGTTTTAGTGTGCAGCCGACATGAAGATACCGATTATGCTGAGGATGTTGCTCCCAGTTTGGACGGTTGACAGATCGTCTTCACGCCCAGTGTCCATCGCCTGGATCATTCTTTCCACGGCTTCCAGAACTGTCTCCTGGCAACGTGCGCTGTCCAACTCACTGGGAACAGCCTGGGATATAAGGAAATACTTTTAATTAATGAGTTATATGATTCTGAGTCTAAACTGTTCAGAGAGTTCCGCGTGAGTTGGCATCCATGACAAAATAAAAGACTTTTAATTTCAATACACCAGAGTCCCTGGGATCCGTTTTCACTTTTTTTTCTAAAGTCTGATCCTCGAAGAGCACCTGGGTATCAGAACTTTAGGACTAAAACTAAAAGTGCTGTTATTTCCGTTTAATATTAAAAACTAAACATTTTAATTCAAATAAAATGGTGGTTGACTACAACCATTATGGACTGAGTCGACTAGCGCTGGTCTGCTTTACAAACGGGGCGTTTGGTTAACTGTTATCATTGTAAACGTGGTCTGTGTCTTTCGTCTTGTGCAAATTGATTCAAAATGTCTCTATGGCCCAATATTAATTTGCAATGGACCATTCTCCAATCTAGTCATTGTTTTTTTCTACAAGTAAATTGACATTCACATGCTCACTGGTGGCGCAGTGGTTAGGGGAGTTGCACATGAGTGGCTGCTGACACCGATCAATGCCCAGACTTGACCATTTGTCAAATGTCCCTACTATCTATGGATGGATACATCTGTCCTGTCACATAAAGGCCTTTATCTATCTATCTCTATCTGTCTCTTTTTTATTCAGATAAAAAGTACATTTCATCTTAATTCAAAACCTGAAACCATTCCAAGTGCCCCTGGCAATTCCTCACGTACCCCTTCGAGTCTCCATACCCCTGTTTGGGAAACACTGCGCTACAGTACTGAAAGAGGCTGAACCTGATTTTTACTGCTGTGAAATGGGAAAAACAGAACTATTTCATGTTCCTGAGTTTTTGTATGTAATAAAGTAAAATCTGTGTTGCCCCAGCAAAGATATATTGTAAAAGCATCTATTCGAGTGAAAATGAGACCACGACACTTGCTCTGTATCGTTTTATAGAGTGTTTTATTCTACAAGAAACAGGAAGTGCTCCGTTAGCATGCTAATGTTTGATAGCTTTACCCGTGAAGGTCCGTGACGCTTTGGGCTCAGAGACTGGTGAAAAGTGCTTATAAACTAGAGGGGGGCAAACTAAGGCCGCCCCGCAAAGCATTTAATAAAGACTTTTTATGAGTTAAGTACAGCGCATTTGTCATTTTATAGTTGTCGGAGATTGTAGTTACTTGTTCATTTAAGATCAGTTTTGAGAATAGCCCCCACTAGAATAAGACCAAACGTTAATGCATCGGCTAAAAAGTGTGACCAACGGCACTGTTTCCACTAAAATAAATAAAGGTAATGATCTTTACCACTCTTTGCCACTCGGTTGTAGTTTTTGTGTATTTTAGGCATGTCTGTGTATAATAGTCTGTGTGTAATATACTATAATTAACAACATCCAAACTGTAAATGGTCCAGTCCCCGGGGCAAGTGTAAAAATCCAATGTGGCCCATGAGTCAAAAAGTTTGCCCAGACCTGCTCTAAACTCATGGAGGTGAAGAGGATGCTGGGACTGCATTTGGAAAGTGAGTGATACATGTGACTGATGTAAAGACTTTAATGTCTTCTGTTTTTTACGCTTCAAAACAGTAAAAATCAGGTACATCTCCCTTAACGCTAAAACACACCTAAAATTGAACAAATGCATAAATTAAATAAACAAATTAAAAGGTTAAAAGGAAAAAGCCATTTCCAGAATAAAGTTTGGAAAAACAAGCAGATTAGTGACATTGATTTTCTTGAGTGACCACTTACATAATTTACTACAACTACTAATCTAGTCCGAATACAGCTTCAATTAGCAATACCTTTCTGTCGGCTACAACTAAAAATAATTATTTTACTAAATATAGATTAAAAATAATTTCAGTTTAGAGCACAATTTTTACAAAAATTAATTCAAAGCGGTTTACAGACTAGAAAACAAAAACTCTAAACAAATAACAAAAAACTAAAACTAAATTAATTAGTCTAAAAATGAACAAAAGGAAATGTTGTGAGCACTCATGCCTCGAATGCGAGACAATACAGGGTTATTCAAACATGCATGAATCCCTTAAATGATGACTATGTTTGCTACAGTCTGTCATTGATGTGACGTTGAGTGTGGACAGTACTTACAGTGGACTGCATCAAAGCAGAGCTGACTTGACCTGCATCGTTCAGAGAGGAAACTGAGAGAGAGGCCAGGGCTTGGGTCAGGTTCTGACGCACTTCTCTTCTCGCCTGGACCTCCTGAGGGCTCTGTGGCTCAACCTAACACACAATAATTCAACAATCATATACTGCACCGTGCTTTTCAACACTTCAAATCAGGTTCACGCAGCTGTAAACATCATCATAAAACCCACAGATGGTAGTTTTATTTCTAGGCCGGACCTGGTTGAGGTGACTTAACAGTGCCAAGGAGAAGGGGATGATCTCTTGAGAGTTCCCATGTTGCATCAGGGACCAGAGCTCAGTCTTGGCTTTGCTTCTCAACCACTCACTAGAACTGTCAGTGGGATTTCTGACCTCCAGTGTCCTGGAAAGTGAAACAAGATATAAAGGGATATGGCCCAATTTCATCATTGCAAAACATGTGTATGTACATATCAACATGTATATACTAGGCTACAGAATTTTTTTGGGGTACAATATAATAGAAAAGGCTTCAAAGGTAGCTATGTGGTCAATGTTTTAAAAATCAAGACGTTTCGAGTCTTCGACTTCCATGTTGTCTGAGAAATTCTACTTTATACTGCTCTGAGCTGAACTGAGAGGAGCTTCACCTAAACAAGCCTGCATTTTAGGCATTTAACTGTTAGACCTGTTATGCACCATTACAGTCCTGTTGCAGTCTGACTGACACTCCCTCATTACTGTTGCTAAGCACTGATATACATTTGTCTGGCTTGACTGCTTGATCAAGGTGAAAGGAAAAACAACCGGCAAATGAAACCTTAAACTACCATTACCAAAAATTGCCTCCTTCACTCCTCTTTCAACCCATCTTTTCCCCTGCTTTAAATATGGTCCTCACTGTCTTCAAACGAGAGGTTTGTGGCTTTGAGATGGAGATGCACAGCAGAATTTGAGTGTCTTCTGTGTTGATACTGTGTTCCCCAGTCTAAAGTACACCAGAATGTCATCCTGTCTAAAGATCCTTTGTAGGAATAGAGTTCTATTTCCATTTTGTCCTGTTTTTTGGCTCAGGGTAAACTATGTTCTCTCTATATAATACAACAAGCTAAGGCTAGTGCTGCACAATTGATATTGTTGCATTTATCAAGTTGCAAAGGCTGCAAATAGTTAGAATATTTTGTTCTTTGCAAAGGACGTATTACCTTTTTTGTGAAGAAAAACAAAAACTAAACTAATCTTGTATTTAAAACCTCTATAAACATGTGACTCTTGTATTAGTTTAGCAATTTATGACGCAAATGTTAATGCTGCTAGATGTGTTTAAAATGTGCTTTGTGAACTGAATCCTGAACATTTGCTCATCTTGGAGATAAAACAATCATAATACACAGAACTATTTAACCACAGTCTGTACAGAACAGTCTAGTCGTGTCTTTTTTACCTGTTAAGAGCAACGATCTTTGCACCCAAGTTGTTTTCGATTAAAACTAAGACGGTGATAAGTGATGTTCCACTTTGCTGACTCTGACTTCCTCTCGGAATCACACTACCAAATGTGGACCGGATACCCCTGGACAGAGAAAATTCAAAATCATACAATCCCTTGCCTTAAAAAGCATAGTATATGTATAAAACTACCATATTTACCTGTAGAGAGTTAGCAGGGGGCAGGAGACGCATGATGCCACTTGGAAGGAGTAGATTAACTGAGCAGCTTCGCCGTCAGTGTCACCGTGCTGCCACTCTGTAACAACACGAGGCTTTTATTGAACCAGCTACTGTATCTGCCCAATGGTGGACCAATTCTTACCTCACAAGGCTGCTACCCCGCACAAAAATAAATATTAAAAGGTGTGTTATATAACTTTTCTTTAAATATATTGTTATAATTTATCATATTTTTGATGTTCCACGGCATGGCATTGAACATATTTCACTTGATTTATACAGTTACAGCTGTTTCTTTTGCTGTCTTGAAATACTGACCTGGCTCAATGGTGATAGATAGCTTTAAAGTCAAACTGAGGAAAATTCAAGAGACACGTGACAGACTCCTCTGCAGAAAAGCTTTGTAGTGAAACAGATGAAAAAATACACATTGGTCAAACTAGCGTGAATAAAGCTAAATACAACTCCAGGTATGTTTTTGATGACGGAGCATTGTCAGAACATGGTTAAAAGCTCAGAAAAGTTCCTATAACATAATATGTTCCTTTTAAAGGTGCAGTATGTAACTTTTCTGGCGTGTGGAGTAGGGTTCGTAACCTGCTTGTCTCCATGGAGATGTTTTAGCTTTGACTGGAATGTTCCACTGCATCCTGTATTTACTCCTACATTCTTTCAGCTCAAAAATACCTGGAAAAACATGCATTCTTATTGCAAGCAGATTCTTTTAAGTTGAATGCCATATTATGGAATCTTCCAGGCCACCGGAAATATTGTATCGTGCACCTTTAAAACAATATGAAAAGAGTACCGTAAAATGCGGGCTATAAGCCGCTACTTTTTTTCTCATGATTCCAACCCTGCGGCTTATACAGCGATGCGGCTAATTTATGTATTTTTCCGCGAACAGCCTCTAGGGTAGAGTTTAGATCGGGCTCAAAAATTCAAGTCTGACCTGCCCGAGCCCGCGCCATACTGTCCAATAGTCCGCATTCTACGGTAGTTTTTGTGCAGTGCCGTTGCACGTGTGCAGTTGGTCACCACTGCATAGGTTCCCATTCCTGCCCTCAACCATTTGCCAAACAGAGACTTTTCTTCGTCTTCTGTTTTGTGTTTCACGGAGACGTGGCTCAGCGAGTCGATCCCGGACTGCGCGATCCATTTGGAGGGATTCCAGCTCCTCCGCGCCGACAGACAAAGGGATCTCTCCGGGGGAAAAACAAAAGGCGGTGGAGCCTGTTTCTTCATCAACAACGCTTGGTGCTCCGATGTGACTGTGATCTCCAAACTCTGCTCTCCTGATCTGGAATATCTCTTCATTAACTGTAAACCATTCTACTCTCCACGTGAGTTCGCTTCATTCATTCTCGCCGCTGTTTACATCCCGCCATGCGCGAACGTACACGAGGCACAGCGCGTGTTAGCGGAGCGGGTCTTGAATACGGAGCAGGACTTCCCGGACTCCATGTTGATCATCCTCGGGGATTTTAACAAGGGTAATCTCAGCCAGGAACTACCAAAGTACAGACAGTTTATTAAATGCCCGACCAGAGAGCAGAACACGCTGGATCACTGTTACACTACAGTGAGAGGGTCCTTCCGCGCGGTTCCTCGTGCTGCCCTAGGGCTCTCAGATCACGCCATGATCCACCTGATCCCCACGTACAGACAGAGGCTGAAGCTCTCCAAACCTGTAGTGAGGACTTCTAAGAAGTGGACCAGCGAGGCAGTGGAGGAGCTACGCGCGTGTTTGGACATTACAGACTGGGATGTGTTCAAAACTGCCACGGATGGTTTGGATGAGTACACGGACACTGTGACGTCATACATCCAATTCTGTGAGGACAGTATCATCCCCACACGCACCAGGGTGATTTATAACAATGACAAGCCCTGGTTCACACCCAAACTGAGGCAGCTCAGGCAGCAGAAGGAGGCAGCTTTCAGAGCCGGGGACAGAGAGAGCTACAAAGGCGCAAAGTACAGATTTAGCAGGGAGGTGTCAAGAGCTAGATCTCTGTACAACACGCGCCTAAAGCAGTCTTTCTCTGCTAACAACGCCTCGGCGGTTTGGAGGGGACTTAGGCAGATCACCAACTACAAGCCCAAAGCCCCCCATGCTGCTGACGACCAGAAACTGGCTGAACAGCTCGCCTCCTTCTATTCTCGATTCAAATCTCAACCCTCCCCACCTATCTCACTACAATAGACATTTCTGCCAACCACACCCCGGGTCCCCCACCTCCCCACTGGCCTTTCACTACACAGGGACAATGTAAGGAAACAGTTTGGAAGTCCAACCCCGGAAAGCTGCTGGACCAGACGGTGTCTCCCCGCCACCCTGAGACACTGAGCGGACGAGCTGACTCCTGTCTTCACAGACATTTTTAACACCTCCCTGGAGTCATGCCATGTCCCAGCCTGCTTCAAGTCGTCCATCATCGTCCCTGTCCCCAAGAAGCCCCGGATCACTGGACTTAATGACTTCAGGCCTGTGGCGCTGACGCCTGTCGTCATGAAGTCCTTTGAGCGCCTGGTCCTGCCCCATCTCAAGTCCTTCACCTCCTCCGCCCTGGACCCACTGCAGTTCGCCTACAGAGCCAACAGATCTGTAGACGACGCCATCAACCTGGCCCTCCACTTCATCCTGAAGCATCTGGACTCGGAACCTACGCCAGGGTCCTGTTTGTGGACTTCAGCTCTGCATTCAACACCATCATCCCTGCTCTGCTCCAGGACAAGCTCTCTCAGCTCCACGTGCCTGACTCCATCTGCAGGTGGATCACTGACTTCCTGACGGACCGGAGGCAGTGCGTGCGGCTGGGGAAGAATGTCTCAGAGACTCGGACTATCAACACAGGAACTCCACAGGGCTGTGTACTTTCTCCTCTGCTCTTCTCCCTGTACACCAACTGCTGCAACTCCAGCCACGACTCTGTAAAACTGATCAAGTTTGCAGACGACACCACCCTCATCGGACTCATCTCGGACGGCGATGAGTCTGTCTACAGGAGGGAGGTGGACCGGCTGGTGTCCTGGTGCAGCACCAACAACCTGGAGCTCAACGCCCAGAAGACAGTGGAGATGATCGTGGACTTCAGGAAAGTCTCAGCCCCCCGGCCCCCCCTCGCCCTGACAGACTCTCCCATCACCACCGTAGACTCTTTCCGCTTCCTTGGCACCACCATCACTCAGGACCTCCAGTGGGAGCCGTCCATCAGCTCCATCATCCAGAAGGCCCAGCAGAGGATGTACTTCCTTCGGCAGCTGATGATAGCCAAGCTGCCGGGCGCAGATGATGGTGCAGTTCTACACGGCCATCATCGAGTCCATCCTCACCTCCTCCATCACCGTGTGGTACGCTGGAGCCACAGCCAGGGACAAACAGAGACTACAGCGCATTGTGCGCTCTGCTGAGAAGGTGATCGGCTGCAGCCTTCCATCTGTCCAGGACCTGTACGTCTCCAGGACTCGGGGACGAGCAGGTCGGATCACAGCTGACCCTTCTCACCCTGGACACGGACTATTTGAGCCACTCCTCGGGCAGGAGGCTACGGTCCATTCGACCAGAACCTCCCGCCACAAGAACAGTTTCTTTCCCTCTGCCGTTGGACTCATGAACACTTTGTAACACCTGTCACTTCAACAATAATACTATCTAAGAACAATCTATTTGCACTACTCATTGCACATTGCACTATCTGCCAACTGTACATTCTGTATATAGTCTATCTTAGTCTATTTTATTCTTAATTTTATGCATGCCTTTTTATATATTTTTATATTTTATCCTTTGCTTTATGTTGCACCTACGCCGAAGCAAGTTCCTACGTTTGTGAATTTCACTGACAATGGCAATAAACAATTTCTGATTCTGATTCTGAAATGTCTCCACCCCCTCTCTCTTCCCATTTCACGCTACAACCGCCCTGTCAAATAAAAAACCTAGAAAAATGAACAGTAAGGCTACATATAACAATTAGTCAACTACAAAAAACGATGATATTGGTTTAAATAATCATGCTCTGGACTATGCAGACTCAAAACCCATATGACAGGACATTTAATAACAAAGACAGTGGCATTATTACATCAAAATGTCAAAAGAAGTATTAAAGGGCCTGTCCCTGATTTTTACTGTTGTGAAACAGGAAAAACAGAACTAGACTGTGTTCCCAATTTTTGGCATGTAATAAAGTAAACTCTGTGTTGCTCCAGCACATATTGTAAAAGCATATATTCGGGTGAAAATGAGACCAAAACTTTTACTCTGCATCTATTTATAGAGCCTTTTACCCGACGAGAGAAGCAGGAAGTGTGCCGTTAGCGTGCTAATGTTTGTTATCACATAAAATATTTAGTTTTGAATTGTTAATTTCAATGCCAACATTAAAAAAAAAAATCTTCCATTACTGATATCTCCAAATCCCAAGCATATTTTGGATGGATGGCAGCAAAAATAACCCAAAAGAGACATTTTTCTCACTATCGCCTCCTCTTACCTGAACAGTTATAGGTGACGATAGTGTCCAGTGCCAGAACGCCCCTCTGTGGACTCAGCTCACAGCGCCCTCCCTGTGGTGTGGGGCAGGACTGCAGGGTCAGACTGGAGCGACCCCTCTGACCCCGCTGCGGCTCCGACACGCTCAGAGTGAAGGTGTAGGTGTTTGCTGGATCCAGCGCACCTGAACGCACCACCAGGTTTGGAGAAGAGCTTCCAGAAGAGAGATCTCGGATGTCAATGTGTCCTCCACTTTGGTCTGTACAAGTCCATTGGTACTGTGGAGGAATTGATACATGAATACTTCAAAATACTCGTAACGTTGGAAGCATATATTAATCAAATTGCTTTTTCTTTCCAAATTCATTTTAGCACCTGCCAGGGACAAAATTCAGAGAAAATATCAACTTACTCCCATTTATTTTACATGGGCTCCAATCCTATAACCTTTATTTAATTATTTTTTTAAAGGAGAGAATTGGGAAATTGTGGAATACCAGACAATCCTAATGTTTAATACACTTAAACTAAAAAAAAAAAATAGGTGACTTCCCAAATTCAATCAATCAGATGAAATCATGTAGCACATTATAAAAACAACCAGTGCTTCACAGTTTACAATACATTATTTAGATTGACTATTGAGGGATGTTTTTCTGCTGTGAACACTGTATAGCAAAACACGTAGAACTGCATCTAAGAATTGTTCAAAAAGTCTGCTTAACTTTTAAGTAACCTAAAAGTAAACTAATACATTTATTTGACATTGTACAGTATATTTTATGCAGACCAGAAATACTATAAACTAACCATCACCAGCAGAGGGATCACCTCATCAGCAATACCAATACAAAAAATATTTAACATTTAATTATAACTACTTTGGCAGTTAAACTTTGTATGCTTTGAAAGTTGTGGCCCTATTTTATTTGTCACTGAAAGCCTTGGATTATGGAATATTTTGTTATTATCTGTGGTTATATGTGCTTTATTCTGCAATTTATTCAGCCTGTTCAAACAAAGTGGAATAACAGCCATTGTACTTACGTATATCAGGTCATGTCACCATGTATTTCATTGCCAACAATACTAATCGAAGCATTTAGGGGACAGCAGAGGATCATAGGCGACAACGGGTTCAGTAGGCTACTTTTGAGAAAGGCTGGAGGCTCAGTAACAAAAACTTCATGACATTAGTGAATGGTTTACCTGAGCCTGGTCACTGCACACTTCACACTGTCCGTGGAGCTTTATGGGTCGTGTGTAGCTGATGTAAGACGAGGGCCGGGCAGAGCAGGATGTACACTCTACTGTCACTGGAACTGCCGTCTCAGTCACCATTACCTTTAAACAAAAGATTATGGTTCACTATAGGTTCATAAATTGATTTTCACTCAGAAAAAACACCAAGTGACAGTGACTGGTCTTTGTTGCTGTTTAAGAGGTACTCACGGTCTGGTTGGCAGAGGCAGGTTTCCTCCCGGCCTTGTGCACTGTGAGGGTGATCACATAAATGGCCCCTGGGTGGAGGTGGGTGCTGGGTACAGTCATTTTACTGCTGTTCCCGACAAAGAGTTGTACAATATTTCGATCTGTGAGATTCTGAAAGAAAAAAAAAAAATGACACACACATACACAATGCTAGTTTTCTAGATCTGTTTAAATAATGATGAAATAACTACTTCTGTGCTTAATTCTATGGAAGAATAAAATAACTGCCAATTCAGAGCTGAACCAGAATTAAACTAAGACTAAGACAAAAGATCAGCCAGGTCTGAACCAGGACTAACCCAGAATCAAATCAGGATTACCCAAGATCAAACCAGGTCTAAACCAGAGTTAAATGAGGTCTAAATCAAGGTCCATAAAAAGTATAAACTAGTACTAACTCATAACGAAACCAATAAACAAGAGAGAAAATACTTTTTAATATTTGGAGGATGGGTCGTGGGCCGGATCAGGTTGTTTGGAGCAGTGGTTCTCAAACTAGGGGTCGGGACCTCAATAGGGGTCGCGAAATTATTTCTGGGGGTCCCCAGATGATGGGGAAAAACTAATACAATAGTCTTAAACAAGGCTTGACACCCTTCAAATGCAGTGGTAAAGGTAGATTCCTATTTGTAGGCCTATTAAAATCACTTTTCTAGGTTTATATTCTCAAAATAAAATCAAACATTAGATATAAGGCTAATTTATCACTTTGCGTGTCACCTATTTTATTTCAGATAATACCGGTAATTAACGTGTAAAACTCATCTGAGCTAAAGCCTAACTGACTTTAAGTTGAGATTTCTGAACTTGTGCACTTCTGGTGAAAATCTAGTGACCACCTCTTTTACATGTGACTGGAGAGGAGAGCAGATAAATGGCAATATCATGAAATAAAACCTTTGCACACTGTAATATGGGGATCAGCTTCTCCCTTCGTTTGTATGTGGGGAAGCGTTCTATTTGATGTAAGTCCGGGTAGCAGAGATAACAATAGAGAATTTCACATCTATGAATGTCTATTGGAAAGGTCCTCACAAAATCTTCAAATCAGGAAGGAATCATTTGCCTGAAACCCATGACTATGTACATCTGGGTACAAATAATCAAGTTAGAGTTTAAAACAAGTATAAATACCTCTATATGGACTGTCCAATCGTACTCCAGTTCGTTTTCCACACCTGGCTCCACATCAGGGTCCCGGGACTGTGCTCCATCCAGTACCAGGTCTCGGTCGCTGGGCCACATTCTGTCTGAGCCACCCCAGACGACAGCCACCAACGGTGAATGGACCACTCTAACCGTGACATTTTGTTGGCCGTACACTGGGGTCCCGTTTAAGAATGCGGTGAAGACCAAGCAATACCCACCAACATCCATCGAATGCTCCGGGAGCTGGAGGAACGGCGAGGTTGCATCCACTTTGGTTTGGAAGTTGACTCCTTTTTCAATTAAATTCGAGTTGGTGCAGGCAAATATCTCCCATAAGTAAGTCGTTTTATAAGCGGAGCAAGCGTTAAGCACGTTTGCTTCAAAGTAACTAGGTCTCGACTTGAAAATAGTTCTCTGACTTTGGAGTATTGACACTTCTGGAGCCGAACATCCTATTTTTTGTGCATCCACTAACAGCTCTTCAGAAATCTTGCTAACATTGTTGAATACCGTAACTGTAACAACGTATTTTCCTGCCTTGTAATATGTATGATTGACTTTGCTTAAGTTTGTTAGCGCTGCCGTACTCGTGTCTCCAAAATCCCATTGATATCTCAAGTTGCTTCCATTTGCTTTTGCTGTAAAGGTGGTCGGGTAATCTAGAAAAACATTTTGAAAACCGCAGTTCAGGTCAACCTTTTTCACTGGCAGTTCAACATTAGCATCCGTGGTTAGGTTCTCCCTGCACGCACGATTGTTAGCCACCACCGTTATTCTCAAAATGCCAGAATTCGGCGGCGCGAACACCACGTCTTGTCCAAATAATCTTGTCTGCTCATGTCCTTCCATTCCAAATATCCACGTGTAGTTGACTGAGTGTGTATTTTCAATGCTTGCCGTAAAAACAAGTCCTTTCAAAGCTTCTAGAGTCGCCAAACAGCAGTTTACAAATCGCAAACCTTGAATGCGCTCAGTTACGGCAACAATAGTCGACACCTCTGCGACGCTAACCTGGTTCCAAGCTTTTACTGTGACTAAATGTGTACCAATCGTAAGGCTAGACGTGGTAAACTCTTCAACAAAATCGTAGCTCTGATTGCCGCCATTGTTTCTGAACGTAATGACATAGTTTACATCGGTTCCCCGCACAATAATTGGCGTAAAAGTGACTTCCTCATTAACGCAAAGAGAGCTCCTGCTGGCATTTAGCAAAAGCCCTTCAATTCCATCCTGAACAGTCAAATTGTTTGTGATCATCTTCCAACTAATCCCATTGGAAACATTTAACGATACAGAATAGAAGCCATATTTCTGAAGGCTATGTGTAAAAATGTGGTCAGAAGTATTAAAATAGTTGGAACTAAAATCTTGAATTTTCCAATCCCAATGCAAGTTACTACCCTTTTTTACATACCCACAAAATTCAACATTAGTATTAGTTTTGACATAAAGTGGTGCCATCTTCCCAGAAATTCTAAAACTTACATCTTGAATCTCTTCTTGAACGTCAAACATTTTAGAGACGTTACTTTGGCTAAGCACATTTTGAATTGAAACGACAACACTAACTGCACCTAGCTTTGTAAAACGGTGGAGGAGAAATGGAACTTGCGTTTGAATTGGAAATTGATCCGAGTAGACGTACCAAGAATAATGTAAGTCAGAGCCCGCAAGTACAACTACAGAAATATTAACCAGCTCTCCTAATGGTACAAAGACTTTTTGTTCGTCCATTCTGGCAGTTTTTACACGTTCCATTGCGACAGCAGTGATGGTGCTTGTTGCTTCTCCTAGCTTATTTTCAGCTCTCAACTTAATTAGTATTTCCCCTGGATTTTCAACCACCAACTGCAAAATTCCTGCTTCAACTGTAGTTCTAATATTTTCTCCATACGGCATGGCAAGCCAATGGTAGGTAACGTTAGATCCTTTGCTAGCAGACGCTTTAAAATGTACTTCTTCGTGAGTTGGTATGTATTTTAAGCCAGTCAAGCTAGCACAAACAATCTCCAGACCCTCAATTCTTTCCAAAACATGGATCGTAATGGCCGCTTCCCTTGTGCTCATCAAATTCTGTGCGACAACTTCAACTTGATACGTTCCCGGTTCAGCAAACGTGAACCTAAAGTCGTAAGTTCCTTGTATAGTTGATGTTGCACCGTTCACAGTCCAGTAATAGTTTGTGCTACTTATGGAACTGCTAACGGCTGTAAATGTAGTTTCTTCGCTTGTTGCTACATACATTTGTTTTGTATGAATGGATAAATCGGAAACTTGAGGTAAGACGCTGACTTGAATACTTGCAGACTCTTGGCTGACTGAATTACTTGCGGTTGCAGTGACAACGAACTGACCAGTAGATGTAAAAACATGTGACACATTGATGCTAGTCTCTATTGGCGAACCATCTCCAAAGTCCCACTGAACAGTAACATTACTCCCATAGCAATTCGTAACCCAAAATTGTGTCTCTGAATAGACGACTGATGGTGAATTTGGGTCATGTTCCACCAAAAATCTCCCCACAGGTTTCTGAACGGCGATGATAGCTTTAGCCATCTTTTTGCTAACACTATTGCTAGCCAAGACTGTTACTTCTTCAAAACTATCCTTATTAAAGACAAAACACTTCTTATTGGATTCCGTCATGGAAGTAACAGCGCTGGCCGTCCACTCAAACTTCAGACCATCTGGAATATCGGGATTAACTAAAACTTCAACACAAACTTCTTCCCCGACTGCAAACACATACTTCCTTAGCCTCAATTCTACGTTAGCAATGACATTTTCAACACATAAATGTGCACTAAATGATACACTTGCAACAGAGCTAACTACGGTAAGGTTCACATGAAATAATCCATGGTTTCTGAATGAATGCATTGTTGAAGAATTTTCTCGTACTAAACTTAAAGGCGTGCCATCACCAAACAACCAATGAAAAGTTAACGTCGAGATGTTCCTATTCACCAGTGCGGTAAAATGGATTAATTGGCCCGCCGTGACACACCCAGTTGGCAAAATTCCATGGATTTCAAGCTTGTAGACCTCAACAATTATGGAATGGTACATTTCACTGACAGAATTGGAGACTGTAACACCAACAGTAAAGTTTCCAGGAGATTTGTAGATATGAGAAGTTGAACCATCTCTAAGGTTGTCTTGGTACGACCCGTCACCAAAGTCGAACTTCCAGTTGAGGCTTGTCCCAGTTTGAACATCAGCTTTAAAATCCATGACAGTGTTGATCTCAGTCGGTCCATTGTAACTAACAACTAAGCCAGTGATTTTTTCCAAAACTTCC
Organism: Rhinogobius similis; assembly: GCA_019453435.1. Taxonomy (NCBI): domain Eukaryota; kingdom Metazoa; phylum Chordata; class Actinopteri; order Gobiiformes; family Gobiidae; genus Rhinogobius; species Rhinogobius similis. The sequence continues at coordinate 4,206,186 of CM033636.1, read as the reverse complement.
ACCAATATCCACGAAGTCACAAGCGAAATGTTATTATTGGCAGATACTGTTATATTATAGAGTCCAGGAAATCCAAATGCATGTGTAATTTTGTTGTCTAGGACTGCGCTGGAGCTTTCGCCAAAATCCCATGTGTAGAGAATATTGTTAGAATTAGGTTCAGTGGAGGCTTGTAGAAAGATCATCTGGTTGACGACTGGCACCATGGGGGAGCAAGAAACAAGGATCTTTTGTAACTTATCTCGAACGCTAATCTTCCTTGAAACTTCCAGCTTTGAATATTGGTTGACAACTTGAACTGTCACTGTGTAGTCATCTAGAGAGACACAAAAAACACTGTAAAGCAAAAAAAATTCAAGGAGTAAAATGGTTGGAAACATGTTTAGACCAACTGTGCCACAACAGACTTTTCAGCAGAGCAAATGGTGATGATCTTATCTTCAAATATCACTTTCAGAACATTGTGGATTTCAGTTTTTAATGACTTTTCAATTTTGAAGCTTTTTGCAAGATGAGAGAAAATTGTAAAATGGCCAAGTGTGAGCATAATCGTAGAGACTAGGGGTACTGAGGGTTATGAAGCAGGTCAGGGAACAGCAAGTTGGCCCATTGGTTGCTGGATATTCCCTGAGCAAAAGGGAATGGTCCTGAGCTGGTCCTGAACCTTGTGGAGCACTAACAAACGGCTGGACTCTTTGTGAAACTGAGAAGTATTAACAAGCTTTACACAAAGGAATATCAGATTTTAAATTATATACTTTGTTAAATAAATGAAGATGTAAAGATGGTGTCTGTCGCAGGGCCTGAGTGACACAAGTTTGGGCGTTTGTTAGGTTTTGACAGTTCTTTGAAAGCTTAAGTTAATTTCCCTATTATTGATTTTAAGGGACTTGTAATGGCTTATTCAATTATTCTGAATTGAGTTGAGTTGAGTTTTTGTTTTTTTGTGTGTCTTTGAATAACAAACTGACCCCGACTCATCCCAGAATGGTTGATTTGACTGAAAATAAAAAAGGTTACAGCTTTCTTTTCATGTATAACATTCCCAGAAGCAATATCTACTGACAAAAGAAAAAGACAAACGTATTTCTAAAGGTGTGGACTTCAGCCTGGATGTCCAGCATCAAGACCAAATGGAGTTTAAAGAGTGTTTTTTTTTTTTTTTTTTGAGTAGCCTAATATCTTATACCAGCACCCCCTTCTAAAGTTTCCACCGCCATAACTGTGAAGCTTACTTGGTTCACTGAAGGTATAATTCAGAGAGTCCGAGATGTCCATTATTTTGACTCCATTGTCCACCAGTCTGTCCATCTTCTCACATAAGGCGCGGTGGCTGTGGATTATACTGCTGCTGCCGTCAGTGAAATCCCACCTAAGCAATTATTTGAAATGAGGTTATTTCTTTTCTGTTTGGTTTGGGGTATTTTGCTTTACAGTTCTGAGCGTATGTACCTGAATTGGAGTGAGAGGGAGGCATCTGCTGTGACCTTCACGGTGAACAGCTGGTTGGAGCCGACGGCCACGATCTCACTGAGAGACAGGAACTCAAGGCCGGAAAATGGCAACATCTCTTCAGCGGAGAGGAGGAAGGACCGGGCTTGTGAGCTGACTGGGTTGGAGGCTGTGACCTACAATAAGGTAAAAGAAATACATATCGTAACGTATCATAATTATTCTTATTGGTGATTCATAAAGATTTTTGGATGATTGGAACATTCTGAGACAAGAATCCAGTTCCAGCCTTATAAAGAATAGATACAGCCATTTAAAAATCTATTTATTCCTACCAATGTATTCTTTACATCTCTCTGATATTCTCTCTTAGTGTACACTTACAAATATATTGTTATATTATCATGCAATTGTAAAGTGTTTGCCGCAGATATAATTTAGCTTTTTATACATTTTTTTTGTTTTTAATGTTATGTTTTGTTTTGTTTACCCCGACATTTAGCTTGTTATTATTTGGGGTAAAATGTACATATTTCAAAACAGAAGAGGAGGACCAATTAGTATCTCAGAGGCTCCAGAATTTGCTTTGTAACTTAGCCAACTATAGCCTTACCTTGAGTTGGTATTGAGCCACTTTCTTCAGAACGACATAATAAGTTGTTCCTTCGTGTGCTGTGCTGATGAGGTTGTCCATCACCCAAGTGAAAGTTACAGAGGTTCCACCGTCCACTTTGGCTGCAAACGTCTGCAAGCAACATGTGAAACAAACAAAGGCTAATTAGTTACAACAAAAGACATAGCCTGAAATGTGTCATAAAGTCTAATTTTGACGTAAAGTTTTGGGGCCAGAAACATGTCCAACACTTTTGAAATACGAAAAAAAAAAAAAAAGTAACACAAACAGGATCTGCAGAACTGAACCAGAACTAAACCAGGTCTAAACCAGGACTAAATCAGGACTAAACCAGGAGTAATCCCTGTCTAAACTAGGTCTAAACCGGACTAAATCAGGACTAAATCAGGAGTAAGCGCCGTCTAAACCAGGACACAACCAGGTCTAAACAAGGAATGAACCAGATCTAAACCAGGACTGAACCAGGACTAAACTAAGACTAAACCAGGACTAAACCAATAATAAAAGATAAAATATTTTCTATATTTTTGGCAGATGGGTTGAGGGCCAGATTATATTCAGTTGAATAGCCCCGTCATAGACAGTTAATAAATGTGATGGCTGGTGATAAAGACTAGTATCTATACATTCTTCACTAAAATTACATTTTTACACACACTTTATATCTATATATATTATACTATATATATATATATATATATATATATATATATATATATATATATATATATATATATATATATATATATATATATATATATATATAAAATCAGAAGTGTAATGCTGTAATCCAAAGTGTGTCCTGTGGTGAGACATGAAAAATCAAGTTTTTAAAAAAGACCATTACACAAAAACCAGAAGGAGCTCATCTGTCATTTATGCTCCAGGAAAAAATCATGGGCTTCAGGGTTTAAGACACCCTTTAGAGCAAATAACTGTTGTTTGATTGTGTGTAAAATCCTAAAATTCTGATAAATTTGAATGTCCACCAGTGTGACAGAAATATACAATTCTAATGGTTAAATATATTCTTTTGGCTGTGTTAACACAACACCTATTAACAGTATAGACATATTTACAAAGGTAATTTATGATTTATTTTTTTCAACATGGAAAGTTTTTCGTGAATCTCCTGCGTTGTGACAGGTGATGTCATACCACAGCACATGTAAAAATGAAACGCAAATGATGTGATACGTGTGTCAAGCCTTCGTGTGTTGAAGGTCTGATTTGTTTTTTGAAAATGTTTTAGCATTTTTCAACAAAAGTGCGTCACACTACACAACAAAAAAAATATGTTACACCCTCAAACATCCAGTACCCAGATACAGATCGCTGCGTCCTTTGACTATAATTTCACGAAAATCCTACAACAGCAAAAGCCTAGCATCGTAAACTAATTTTAAATAGGGCTGGGCAATATGGCAAAAAAATATTATCACGATTTTCTTGGGGCCAGAGCATGATTTTATCACGATTCGTGTTCACTTTGTATTTTTCTGTTGCCTGTAATAGAACTGCACGACTTTTGCACAGCCTCCATTCTAATCTCCTTGTATTATTCAATCCTGTCATTAGTCTGGAGATGCCACCACACAGTTTGACTTCTGCGGGGCGGGGCGAGCATGTGTCGATCAGATGAACAGCGGACGTGACGACAGCACCGCGACAAGCAGCAGAGAGCCAAAGATGTCAGTCTAAAATGGCGTGTCGCTGTAAAGTTTCCTCTGGCTGTGGATTTAACGACACGTCCTGGTCTTTTAAAAGAGAGCAGCCCTGAACATTTTCTCTGTGGTGGACGCCATCTTGCCTGTTACTGCTCGTAATCGCGGCACACGGACGTAACGTTCTTCTCTCACGGCCCTGATTGGCTCGGTTGCCGTAGAATAGAGGAAGCAGGGGGTTCCTTAATCACCCCCATACCAATTTTCTTTCAAGATTTAAAGATATTGAAAGATAGTGGGAATGGCTGGTCAGGCGAACATGAATTAGGAAAAATATCTAGTTGTGATTTTTTGACCAGTGCGATTGTGATCAGATTTGCAATTTATGTTTTAATAATGGGATTAAGTTCAAATTCACATTTTAAACAAATTGTCGTTTTTAGTGCCGTTTTTGTCGCTTTTAGTCACGTTTTGGTGCATGGAGACACGTTAGTTGTTTGAAGGTGCGTTTTTGTTGCTTTTGAACACATTTTTATCGCTTTTGGTCGCGCTTGTTTCAGAACATGTTTGTACAAATCCAAATGATAGTGCCCTTCAAATTGAAGCCTTTATGATTTGCTAATTGCATCCATTAAAATTGCGATTTTGTGTAGATTTGGTTTAATTGTGCAGCTCTGGCCTTTAAGAGGTAAATAAAGTCATCTGCTCAGAGGCTTCAGAGGCTAAACAACAGGAGAAAAAGTGTGTTTGAACAGACAGCTGCATTAAAGACACAAACAAGTCAATCACAATACAATGATTTCACAAAAATAGCAGATTGTCACAGGGACCAGCTCACAATTAGATTTTTATCTCCATATCGCCCAGCCCTATTTTCAAATGTAGATGAATTACCTGCGCCGTCTCCAGAATGATCCTCTTGCATCCAAGCGGTTCGACGCTCAGTCCGGTCACCGCTTCATACCCAAACACCTTCACGTCCAAACTTTCCGAGGCCTTTGAATGCACCACAGTAACACTGAGACTTTGTTCCCCGGCTGAAGGCACCATCAGAGTCGCAGAAGAAAACCAGGCATCTTTGGATTCGACGCAATACGGCAACGTTTGCGCTACTTCTTTGGGACAAAACTGTAAGAACCGAACATCCGACTGGAGCACCGGCCCAGACCACAAGCTCCTAGCGTTATCTCCAAACTCGACTTTCACCACAGCAAGAACGGGGACGTTAATTTGAACGTGAATCTTGCCGTTTGCGTCGGGCACCGGATGGATAACCGCCAATCCAAATTTGCGCGGAAAATCCGGGACAGGAGTGACGATGTCGGAGAACGTCGTCGCGTCCGTGTCGCCGAACTCGGTTCCGTGGTGCAGCGTGTCCACGTAGGTTATCCTGAGGTCGCAGATGACCTCGTCGACCCATTGAGCTCCGCGGGGCAGCGACGCGAGGCCGCCTTCGAGCCAGCCGCCCCAGTCCGGCCCGCTCAGGGACAGGTAGCTTTGGCGCCAGGGGGAGTCGTCGGGGGAGGAGACAGGGGAACGGCAAAGGAGGAAGGATCCGGAAGGGCGCGTGTGCTGGATGGCCACGACGTCGTCCGGGTACACCATGATGGGTTTGGAGGGAAGAAGCAACTGTGGAAGCGTAATTTGAGAGATGTATCATTCAAAAGAGGACAGAGGTCAAACCAATGGCAGATACAAACACAATTACAACTCAAACTTCTGTCCAGATTAAAAATGTTGTTTGGGTGATGATATTAAGTTCCATGTTTAACCAACTTTACAGATTTGTTCCTTGTTATAAATGAAAACAACAACTAAAGAGATCATCGTGGATAAGGAGCTTTTTTCTCACACATTATGAGGATAAATGGGAATTATATTTGTTGGCGATCATCACAATTTTACAAAATGTGGCCAAAACAATTATTGTTTACCCTTTCTATTACAATAAACTATATTACTATTGTTCCATCACTATAATTGGGTAAACGTTCAATTTTGGGGCAAAAATCGAATTGTATTTTGCTTGTTTTCTTGACACATAGTGGCATTATATAAATCTCTTAACAAAGATTTATTTTTCTCTGTGAATATGTTTAGTATGACATTAAACAAATGCAGACAAGCAGAAGGCGACTAAGAAAGATCTGTGGAGTGGCAAGCCCACTCACATTTCAAATGTACGTTTTTTCATGTATGTTTTTTCAAGGTGTCTGAGAAATAAAAGCACAGGTAGGATATTTTAATGCCGTATCATGGAACATTCCAGGCAAAGCAATACCCCCTGCCCCACTATGAGATGTAATATACTTTTAATCTAATCTAATACACTGTTTATTTTTTTCAAACATTAATCCGACTGAAGCAAGTTATAGTTGATTATTATTTTCAGCAGTATTTACGAGCATCAGAAGATGGTCTCAATAGCCGTGTTTCGACTGGCCCTGAATGCGTGTCATGCTAAGGGCTTGGCTGCTACGTGAGCAGCTGATGTCACATAAACATAACTCATGTTTGAGACGTGGCTAAAGCTTGAGTAAACAACAAACTACTTCTGGTTCATCCTCTGCTTTTCTGCATATATTTCACTTCTCTGCAAAACCTCCACACCGCGTTTTTCATTGGCTTTGTTTGATGCATTATGCACTGGAAATTAATATTTTGGGTCTTGAGGCCAGTGCTGTGTCAATAGACAGGATGTCACATGATGCCAAACGGTACTAGTTTCCTCAGGACCCAGAGAAGTAAAGGGCCCTCAAAAGCATGGGATTTTTTTTCTCGGTTGCTTTTTCCTACACTGTTGTAATAAAATGCAATGTGGCTGTGTAAGTCCTTGAGAGACTAAACAGATTTATGCATGAGATCTGAGGGCCCCATCAACCCTTTGAAAAAGAGAAAAATCATTGCTCACATATTACTCAAACAAGTTTTACAAATAAAACTAGTCATTATAATCTGCAGTTAGTGTCTTACAGAAATAATACATTTCCAGAGCTTTGTGAAATTGGTCTAATATTTATTGCAAATATAAGACAGAACTGTATCATAATATAAGCCAGTAGCTTCACATGATTTAAATATAATTTGTGAGTTAGGTGTAGGGCTCTAATTGACTAACGAAATCCTTGGTCGACTAAACACCTGCCCCATCGAGCGATTAGTTGACTAATCGACCAATAGGGTCAATATATTTATCAGTCAATAAAATCTGGCAAAAATATATCAAAACTAGATGCGTTTCCATGTATCTAACCAAAACTGCACTCAAAATCCACAACTGAACAAAACATCATGCTACACTAGTAAACAGTGTATTTATTTGTTTACAAGTCAGAAAAACTCAAGATTCACTCCAAAATCTTCAGCTAACTCACTCCATAGTCGACTAAGACACCATTGACCATCGACTAAACCAGTGATTCCCACCCAGGGTTACGGGGACCCCAAGGGGTACGTGAAGTATTATCAGGGGTACTTGGAAAGGTGTTAAATGAAGATAAAATGTACATGTATCTGAATAAAAACGTGTAATTAGTTGTACATTTTGCATCTTTTCAGAGTATCTTGGAGCATAAATATAATTAAAAAATATATATATATAGTAGTAATAATTGACTATATTCAATTAGTAAACCTAATTATTTGCCTGAAACTCAAGTTAAGGGTGTGAAACAAAGCTTGTGGGGGTACTCAAGACAAAAAAGGTTGAGAATTACTGGACTAAACGACTAAAGGACTCCAGCCCTAGTTAGCTGTATGTAGAAACCATAAGGTGTTTATTCTAATAACAGTGAATGAAAAATTAATTAAAAAACCAAATTTGCTAGGATAAATAAATTAGACTGGACTGCTCTAAAACCAGTGTAAACCTCATGTACTCACGCTGAGAGCAGCCGGCTCAGAGCTGGGGTCCACTGTCAGGGGCAGGTCTGCTGCCAGGTGGTAGAGGGGCGTGCCCGCAGAGGCGTGTCTGGGCGGCAGAGTGAACCCCCGCGCTTGTGCTGCGGGGTCATAAGGGCTGCAGGGCCGGGTGCTGGCTACGCAGGTCTCCAGCAGGGGGCACCAGTGCAGAGCCGGGTTGCAGCCCCCGGTGGTGTTACACAGAGGCACAGCAGAGCAGGCACTGAAGGGGTTCAGCAGGGACATGCAACCTGAAGACACAAAACATAATCATCAGAACATGAGTTATTGCTAGAGTTTAAAGAGCTAGTCTAAAACATACATACAGGTTTTTTTGTTTTTTTTTTAATAAACACGAAAAAACTCGCAGCTCTGAGATATGACAATTGTAAAACATTGTAATCAGCACAAAGTTGTTCTTAGTATTTTGGCAAGAGAAGTAAAATAAAATACCAAAGAACGGATTTTCATTTCTCTTTTTTTAGTTTGGAATTGCATTTATTGTATATGACCCGTTGTGACATTTTTCGAATAATAATAATAATAATGGGTGGTGAGGGGGTTTTCTAATGATTATTTTGCAATCTGATTATAGCAATTATTCTTACAATTAATAAAAGGCCAATAAATAGAGATTTTATTAACTAAAAATGTATCCAGAACAAGTTGAAGTGTACATGTTGTGTAAATGTATATGTTCCTGTGTCATATTGGTGTTGCCTGGGCCATAAAACCTACATGCATGTCTTTAATTCTGTTTATAGTTCAGATAACGATTATTTGATTACTAAATTAGTTGAAGATTATCTCAATAATCAATTTGTTGCAGTTAACTGATCAAACTTACTTCATCCCGACTGAACGCTGATGCTTTGAATGCAGGGCAATACAGGAGCACATGACTCAACCAACCAGGCGCCCTTTTGTTTTATGTTACATTTCATTTTAAGTAAACCTCCCCTGAAATGTGACCTCTAACCTGTCATATATGCTTTAAGGGAGGCGATAAATGTGAGAGATAAGCGCAGGAAATGTTCATGTTCCTCCTCTTCCCTGGGACGGTACAGATACATGTAGAGCACACACTTCTTCTAGTGTTGTTTGAATTGAGTCCTGCTTTGTATTCTATGAGTGTGACCTCTGTGGTTTAGTCCTCCTCAGTCCTTCCCAGAGTTTAAACTGTAGGCTACTAATATCAATACTACCAAACCTATTCTAAGAGTAAAGTGTAAGATTAGAGATTAGAATTTGCTATAGTATGAATGAATCTGTGTTATTATCATCTGCCCGGTGTTTTCATGTCATCCGTGTCTCACCTGGATTCTCTCCCTTTGCCTTTGTCGATTTTTGTGTCATTTTCTTTCCCTTTTTGCGCTGGAGTTTAGTAGTCTAATATGTAACATTAAACTCATTAAAATAAATCCAAAGAATAAGGTTTCATATTAATATCATTTCACTTGACTTACACCATACCATGTTTCATCAATGACTAACTATATTGTGTGTTTCTGTGACAGGCATTAACAGATAATTGTACAATTTATGGGTTTTAGCTTCATGTTGTAGGTGACACAAATATAGGTGTATACTTAAACTGTTAAGCTTAAATAGTTCATTTCTATGGCAGCAGTCCTAATTTGGCATTATTCTTAAACCCATAGATAATTGTTGATGGTGGATCATTTTTACTCTACATTTTCCACAGTATAGAGCTTTTACATAGAGAAACATTAGCCAAAACTATGTAAAAGTGTACAAAAAAATCCACGGAAGAACTTGATAAACTGCCAGGTCACTTCTGGTAAATACAATTAGCAACATATTGTGTTAGAATACTTTTGAATTAACGCTACGTTTAGTATTTAGCGTCTTAAAATCTCTATTGATTTAGCATTGGGCTAACTGACAGTTCTGCTATGTGTGACGTCACGATCCTGAGCTCAATTAGCCAAATGACTTACTTTGCTGTTGATTCGGCTCTGAATCCGACTTTTCCTCTTTGGTCTAAAACAGACTGTAGTGAGTAAGGAGCACACTTTGGGGCTAAAAACCTGCTTTAATCAATAAACTGGCTAAAAAACTATCAAAAAGTGTGCTTTCTGTCGGAGCAAAAGTTTTCATCACAAACTCGAGCGCTTCCTCTGCGTGCTGCGTTCTCACGTGAATCTGACCAATCAGCGCGAGGGAGGCGGGTCTTTCAGTCCAGTTACGCAGCGCTATTGGCTGACGGTGTGCAAAGGTGGGGGAGGAGGGTGAGTGGGCAGAGCTCCTGATTTGACAGGAAAGGCGGGTTTTAGCGTGTTATGGTCATTTTCATTGGTCCTGGAGAAAGTCAGGTTGTTTCCTATTGGTTTACTCTTTTATAGGGCGGGTTATACAGCTGAGGCCCCACCTCCGCAGGGCATAAGACCCTCGGCCCTCACGCACCTGTTTGTGATTGGGACTCAGAGGAGGAGAGGGCCAGGAAAAAAGGCACGCTGAAAAACATGTTTGATGTTAAGGTTTAGATTTGGTCTGATGTAATTGTTTGGGTGATTTTCTGTTGTTGTTGTTGTTGTTGTTGTTGTTGTGGTTGTGTCTACCTTTATTGAGTGTTGGTAAGTTTGTGGTGTCGGACTGGTCTGGTGTAGGTTGTGGTGTTGGACTGGTCTGGTGTAGGTTGGTTGTGGTGTTGGACTGGTCTGGTGTAGGTTGTGGTGTCGGACTGGTCTGGTGTAGGTTGTGGTGTCGGACTGGTCTGGTGTAGGTTGTGGTGTCGGACTGGTCTGGTGTAGGTTGTGGTGTTGGACTGGTCTGGTGTAGGTTGTGGTGTCGGACTGGTCTGGTGTAGGTTGTGGTGTCGGTCTTGTCTGGTGTAGGTGGTTTGTGGTGTTGGACTGGTCTGGTGTAGGTTGGTTGTGGTGTTGGACTGGTCTGGTGTAGGTTGGTTGTGGTGTCGGACTGGTCTGGTGTAGGTTGGTTGTGGTGTCGGACTGGTCTGGTGTAGGTTGGTTGTGGTGTCGGACTGGTCTGGTGTAGGTTGGTTGTAGTGTGGGACTGGTGTGGTGTAGGTTGTGGTGTTGGACTGGTCTGGTGTAGGTTGTGGTGTCGGACTGGTCTGGTGTAGGTTGTGGTGTCGGACTGGTCTGGTGTAGGTTGGTTGTGGTGTCGGACTGGTCTGGTGTAGGTTGGTTGTGGTGTCGGACTGGTCTGGTGTAGGTTGGTTGTGGTGTCGGACTGGTCTGGTGTAGGTTGGTTGTGGTGTCGGACTGGTCTGGTGTTGGTTGTGGTGTTGGACTGGTCTGGTGTAGGTTGTGGTGTCGGACTGGTCTGGTGTAGGTTGTGGTGTCGGACTGGTCTGGTGTAGGTTGTGGTGTCGGACTGGTCTGGTGTAGGTTGTGGTGTCGGACTGGTCTGGTGTAGGTTGTGGTGTCGGACTGGTCTGGTGTAGGTTGTGGTGTCGGTCTTGTCTGGTGTAGGTTGTGGTGTCGGTCTTGTCTGGTGTAAGTTGTTTGTGGTGTTGGTCTTGTCTGGTGTAAGTTGTTTGTGGTGTTGGTCTTGTCTGGTGTAAGTTGTTTGTGGTGTTGGTCTTGTCTGGTGTAGGTTGTTTGTGGTGTTGGACTGGTCTGGTGTAGGTTGGTTGTGGTGTCGGACTGGTCTGGTGTAGGTTGGTTGTGGTGTCGGACTGGTCTGGTGTAGGTTGGTTGTGGTGTCGGACTGGTCTGGTGTAGGTTGGTTGTGGTGTCGGACTGGTCTGGTGTAGGTTGGTTGTGGTGTCGGACTGGTCTGGTGTAGGTTGGTTGTGGTGTCGGACTGGTCTGGTGTAGGTTGGTTGTGGTGTCGGACTGGTCTGGTGTAGGTTGGTTGTGGTGTCGGACTGGTCTGGTGTAGGTTGGTTGTGGTGTCGGACTGGTCTGGTGTAGGTTGGTTGTAGTGTCGGACTGGTCTGGTGTAGGTTGTGGTGTTGGACTGGTCTGGTGTAGGTTGTGGTGTTGGACTGGTCTGGTGTAGGTTGTTTGTGGTGTTGGACTGGTCTGGTGTAGGTTGTGGTGTCGGACTGGTCTAGTGTAGGTTGTGGTGTTAGACTGGTCTGCTGTAGGTTGTGGTGTCGGACTGGTCTGGTGTAGGTTGGTTTGTGGATTGGTCTTGTGGTGTTTGAAATGTTGGCAGTGTTTGCATTTGTCTAATAGTTCATTTTAGTCGTCTATTAGTCAGTTTGTATCCTGTATAAAAGTATTCTCTGCTTCAGTCTCAGTACAAACAATAGCAATAGTCAGAGTAGGCTCAGGCTTAGGGTCAGAGGTCAGGGTCATATCAGGGTCACAGGCAGAAGGGTTCAGGAGTGACAGAGACACAGCTTCAGTCTACAAAAAGTCTACAAAATCGATCTACAAGACCAAGAAGATTCTACAAGACTAGAAAAGAGCAGGGTCCACACATACTGCCACTGCACACACCGCACCAACACACACTTCAACATTCACAGAACCAGGTCAGACTATAGTCAGAGGAGGCTCAGGCTTAGGGTCAGAGGTCAGGATTAGAGACAGACAGGTTCAGGAGTAGAAAAGAAACGCCACCCGAAGATTCTACAAGATCGATCGACAAGATGGAGAAGATTCTACAAGACTGGAGAAGAGCATGTCCCACTGCTCAGGGTCTACAACGGTAAGAACAGGTTTTCAAAAATTATTTTAGCTCAGCTGTAGTCGTTTGTGAAGTCCTGGATTTGGTCTGGCGCTGTGGTTTGGGATGTTTGTCTGGTGTCGGTTGGTTTGTGGACTGGTCTGGTGTCGGTTGAATAGTTGGTTTGAAATGTTGGCAGTGTTTGCATTTGTCTAATAGTTCATTTTAGTCAGTTTGTAGCCTGTATAAAAGTATTAGCAATTAGCAATAGTCAGAGTAGGCTCAGGCTTAGGGTCAGAGGTCAGGGTCATATCAGGGTCACAGGCAGACAGGTTTAGGGGTGACACAGAAACAGCTTCAGAAAAGTCTACAAGATCGATCTACAAGACCAAGAAGATACACGACTAGAAAAGAGCAGGGTCCACACATACTGCCACTGCACACACCGCACAAACACACACTTCAACATTCACAGAACCAGGTCAGACTATAGTCAGAGGAGGCTCAGGCTTAGGGTCAGAGGTCAGGGAGAAAGGTCAGGATCAGAGACAGACAGGTTCAGGAGTAGAAAAGAAACGCCACCTGAAGATTCTACAAGATCGATCGATAAGATGGAGAAGATTCTACAAGACTGGAGAAGAGCATGTCCCACAGCCCGGGGTCAAATGGTAAGAACAGATTTTTAAAAATTATTTTAGCTCAGCTGTAGTCTTTTGTGAAGTCCTGGATTTGGTCTGGTGTTGTGGTTTGTGGTGTCGGACTTGTGTTGTTTATTGCTTTTTGGTGTCGGTCTGGTGTTCATTGGTTTGGTGTGGATCTAGTCTGGTGTTGGTTGGTTTGTGGACTGGTCTGGTGTCGGCTGAATAGTTTGAAATGGTGGCAGTGTTTGCATTTGCCTAATAGTAGTGATGGCCAAATGAAGCCCCATGAACCATCTGAGGCTTTCAGGCAATTGTACCGGTACAGGAGTCAATGCCTCGCCGAGTAATGCAATATGTTCAACTGCACCATCTTGTGGACAAAAAAATGTAACACATGTAACAAGAAACCAAATGGAATCATGTTTCATTTAAAACATCACACTCAGTTGATCAAATAAAAAAGATCCTCAATTCTCTAATCTTCTGCATCGAGAGATGCATTGTTGTATTATATACACACACATATATACACAGACACACAAGTTTATGATGAGGGTGTATGTGCTTTTGAGTGAGAGGATTCAGGATAAAGGGACAGTTTAATGGTTTTTATTTAAAAACAGAATTTTCTTAACTGTGTCAGGCTTCAATCGATTTCTTTTTTTGCTGACAACATCACCAGCTTTTGAAATGGCTGCATATCTTTAATTACAAGGTTGGAAACTGCTTCATCTATTTTTGCTTGTGTGATTTCTAAAGAAAGTAATAATAATGCAAGTAATTTAAAATGTCACAAAACATGAGGCATACAGAATTATGAGAAGAGATAAATGTAGATACCTTCATTGTCCCTTGGAGCATTCTCAGGTTCTGCAACAACATGTAATGCTCTATAATGTCGGAGCATTGCAGAGGTGTTGCCATTATGCACAAGCTCTCTGTCGCAGATTTTGCATCTAACCTTAAGCAAGGAAGTGTAATGCTTGAAATAAAATTTGTACATATTCATTGTAATATTCTAGTTATGTTATATGTAATTTTTTTTTTTTTTGCAAATTTTGCATATGTGGGGCTTTTTTTAACTCAAAGAAAAAAATATAGGCATGTTTGAGAGGCAATGTTCAAAAGATAATGAAAATTTCAGATAAACTTGTTTGGTGCAGCCATTTCAAAGTGTTCCCACACTGTGGAGGTTTTTCTTTTTTGTGCTTTGGGTGCCATTCTAACTACCCTAGTTTAGCTAAAGTTCTCCTATGTAAACCTGAATACAAACCTGAAATACACCTCACATAAGTACAAGTGCACCTAAAATGGTAATATTACAATACACCAGAAACCTATAATTATTGGGTGACCTGGTATCAGGGAGTACTGACCTGAAAAGGCACCTTAAATACTAACCTATGTCCAAACCTCAAATACAAACCTCAAATACCAAACCTTCACTTTTTTCTAGCACTTATCACTGATACTGACTCTCTCAAACTACAACCAACCTACGACACCCACGAGGTGCCGCGAGGTACTACGCGCTTTTATTTTCAAAAGTGACACGCAGACTAAACCAGTCACGTGGCCGGTGGGAAGTGAGGCCTCACTTTGGCAATTTGACGCAAGCCTCGAAGCAGGGCTTCATTTGACACGCCCCTTTTTACTCGTTACAAGCCTCGGTGCCTCGGCTTCAGATGACCCATCACTACCTAATAGTATCAACAATAACAATATTCATTCAAAGTTCATTTTAGTCGTCTATTAGTCAGTTTGTAGCCTGTATAAAAGAATTATCTGCTTCAGTCTCAGTACAAACAATAGCAACAGTCAGAGGAGGCTCAGGGTTAGGGTCAGAGGTCAGGGTCATATCAGGGTCACAGGCAGACAGGTTCAGGAGTGACTAAGAAACAGCTTCAGAAAGTCTACAAGATCGATCTACAAGACCAAGAAGATTCTTCAAGACTAGAAAAGAGCAGGGTCCACACATACTGCCACTGCACACACCGCACAAACACACACTTCAACATTCACAGAACCAGGTCAGACTATAGTCAGAGGAGGCTCAGGCTTAGGGTCAGAGGTCAGGGTCAGAGGTCAGGATCAGAGACAGACAGGTTCAGGAGTAGAAAAGAAACGCCACCTGAAGATTCTACAAGATCGATGGAGAAGAGCTTGTTCCCCAAACCTTGGTCCAAAACGGTAAGAACAAGTTTTTTACTTTACTCAGCTGTAGTCTTTTGTGAAGTCCTGGATTTGGTCTGGTGTTGATTGGTTTGTGGTGTCGGTCTGGTGTAGGTTCAAGGAGTAGAAAAGAAACTCCACCTGAAGATTCTACAAGATCGATCGACAAGATGGAGAAGACTCAACTAGACTGGAGAAGAGCATGTCCCCCAACCCTGGGTCCAAAAATGCACAAACTTGTTGATGAGGTAATTTATTATCTTGAGCTAAAGCTAGGTATGACTTGCTAAAGCTAGTTCATGTCTTGCAAATGTAAGACATGATATACATCTGCGGCAACTGTAGCAGATGTTCTGTTAAACATGGCACGTGTTGCTTGACACCATTTTGTAGCAAATGTTGTGTTCGATAATCTGTGTTGACCACTGCTAAGCTAATGCTAATGTTACTATATGTTACTAACCAGTCATTTGAATGTCCAGGTTTTCAGACTATCCAGTCTTGCCATGCTAATCTAACCCTCCACAGGTCTTTGTTTACTTATCTAAAATGTAATGCTTGTCCTGCAAATGTAAGACATGAATACACCTGCAACAGCTGTGCCAGATGTACTGTTCACCCTTTTAAACCTTCACAGCCAGTTCAAACAATGGTCATATAGTCAGAGTAAGCTCAGGCATAGGATTAGAGGTCAGGGTCAGAGGTCAGGAAGCAGAGACAGACAGGTTCAGGATTCACAAAGAAACATCGTGTGAAGAGAAGATTCTACAAGATGGAGACGATTCTACAAGCCTAGAAAAGAGCAGGGTCCACACATACTGCCTCTGCACACACCGCACAAACACACACTTCAACATTCACAGAAACGGGTCAGACTATAGGTATAGTCAGAGGAGGCTCAGGCTTAGGGTCAGAGGTTAGGATCAGAGACAGGTTCAGGAACCACAAAAGACACCACTTGAAAAGATTCTACAAGATCAACCTACAGGACGGAGAAGAATCTACAGGTCAGGATAAGAGCCTGTCCCACAACTCCAGGTGCAACGCAGTAAGAACTAGGAACAAATAAATACCTCAGTTGTAGTCTGTTATAAAGTATTTTTATTTGGTCTGGTGTTTAGGTCTGTGGTGTTGGACTGGTCTGGTGTAGGTTGTGGTGTCGGACTGGTCTGGTGTAGGTTGTTTGTGGTGTTGGACTGGTCTGGTGTAGGTTGTTTGTGGTGTTGGACTGGTCTGGTGTAGGTTGTGGTGTCGGACTGGTCTGGTGTAGGTCGTTTGTGGTGTCGGTCTGGTGTAGGTCGTTTGTGGTGTCGGACTGGTTTGGTGCAGGTTGGTTGGGGTGTCGGACTGGTCTGGTGTAGGTTGGTTGTAGTGTCGGACTGGTCTGGTGTAGGTTGGTTGTGGTGTCGGACTGGTCTGGTGTTTAGGTTTGTGGTGTCGGACTGGTCTGGTGTAGGTTGTGGTGTTGGTCAGGTGTAGGTTGTGGTGTTGGACTGGTCTGGTGTAGTTTGTTTGTGGTGTCAGACTGGTCTGGTGTAGGTTGGTTGTGGTGTCAGACTGGTCTGGTGTAGGTTGTGGTGTCAGACTGGTCTGGTGTAGGTTGGTTGTAGTGTCGGACTGGTCTGGTGTAGGTTGGTTGTGGTGTCAGACTGGTCTGGTGTAGGTTGTGGTGTCAGACTGGTCTGGTGTAGGTTGTGGTGTCAGACTGGTCTGGTGTAGGTTGGTTGTGGTGTCGGACTGGTCTGGTGTAGGTTGTGGTGTCGGACTGGTCTGGTGTAGGTTGTTTGTGGTGTCGGACTGGTCTGGTGTAGGTTGTTTGTGGTGTCGGACTGGTCTGGTGTGTGTTTGTAATTCTGGCAGTCTGAAGAGTCCACAAGATGGAGATGTTCATCATCCTCAAAAAGCTCTTGTTGATAAGGTAAAATAATTGCTCGAGCTGAAGCAAAGTCATGTAACACATAAAATACATCTGTGACAACTACCATCTGTTCTGTTTGAACGGACTACTCTACTAGCAAACCTGTCTAAATATCCACATTTTCTGATTGTGCCTAACCTCCATTCCACAGGTTGTTTGACCCCCTTTTCCTCAGCTGTTGGGGCAAAATGGCTCACAGGTCCCAGATGGAAGACCTCCCATTTCATTGTCTCCAAAATGTTGTGATGTGAATGTCTTTTCTATGAGCATGAGCACAGCTATGACTAATCACTCACACACTAACCTTGCACGAGCACTGGGCGGTGGGTTTAATCCAGCCACAAAGGGGCCCGTGCATCCCCTTTGTGCCAGTCCCCAGCCTGGACAAATGGAGAGGGTTGCTTTGGCGTAAAACCTGCCTCTTGTGGTATGTGCAATGTGGTAGTTCTAACCATTTTAACCTTTTGGATCTGTAAATAAATATAGAGCCTATTAACTTTAGCTGGCCATTTTACAGGAAAATGCTGTCATAGAACACAATTTTATGTAGACTAATGTAAGAACTAATGGGGCGTAACTGAATAAAACATGCTTTTTCAAAAATATAATTTGCTTGCTCATTTTTATTTGTAACATGTGTCTTGATTTTAAATATAATTGATCTGATATTATCTGCTTAAGTGTAGGCTTAGTCAACAATTTAGTAATGATTGTTGTTTTTTTTTTTTTTTATTAACACATTTTTCACCACTTAAAGTTCAGAAATTTTTTTAATTGCTATGCATTGTGGGTCATT
The DNA here is from genome assembly GCA_019453435.1 of Rhinogobius similis. NCBI lineage: Eukaryota > Metazoa > Chordata > Actinopteri > Gobiiformes > Gobiidae > Rhinogobius > Rhinogobius similis. The sequence goes on along the minus strand of CM033636.1, from coordinate 4,188,404 downwards.
TGAAGTGCTCCGAGGTCACCAAGGATCCAGAGGTGCATTCTGGGCAAATTACCCATATGGAGGAGTTGAGCTGCAGAGGACGTGAGGGTTTTTGGAAGGGCTTTTGATTGTGTGGATTCCACCAAAGTGGTTCAGAAGCCAAGGATCCTGGTGTTTGGGAAACGCCCCATGTCAGTCTGTCTGCAGGGGACAAAGACCATTTGTTTGGGGTCTTGAGTTTTTAGAGGGCAATAAAATTATTGAACCAAACTAGAGGCTACGAAACACTTCTCCAGAATGACATCTAGTGGTGTGTTGTAATACTTACATACTTGAACACTTAACATCCAGAGTGATATTAACCACATCCACAGAGCTATGGTTGCTAATAAAAAAACTTCACATTTTGTGTGTGTATTATTGATGCATTTGTCTTTATAAAATAACTTAAAACAACAAAAAAGTGATAAAAGCGAGTAAATGTTTTAAAAAGCTGGTTTTATTAAAAATTGGCCAACGATTGTGGACTTTAATTTATTTGTGATTTTACTATCTAAGTCTGAAAGCAACAAAATTTACAAAGAAATTCATGACTTCTTGCTCCCCTTTCCCCTCGCTCATCACAAGTGCTCCAGAGAGCGGCTCACTCACTTTGGTCTGCACGTCAGGCCGACCTCAGCAGGGGCTGCTGTGGTGATATCATTTCTCTAATGTGCGCTAGCCTTGTTTTGCTAAGCATTAAGCCAGTGTTTGAGAGATTCTTTTCTGTTTATATCTGTGTTTTGCCGCCTTGTTTTCTGCATTCTCTCTCGTCCAATCATCTCCCGACCCACTAAAGACAGTGGAGACACTTTGAACGTGTCGATCAGCTCTAAAGTGAACCAGAGGAAGCAGGAGTGTAGAGAGAGGTGACCGGCCTGTGCGGACATACCTGGTGGTACGAGGTGGTGGTCGGGGCTGCAGTAGGGCCTCAGGACCTGCACACGAGCCTGTGTGACCTCTGCACTGGGCTGGACCACCAGATCCACAGAGGACAGCTGACCAGCGTGACTGAACCACAGGCCTGGGAACAGCTGCATCTGCACCACAATCAATATGCAGAAAACCATGTTTAGATTCATAAATTCACAAATGCATTAATAGTGCTTGCGTTCTAGAATTTGATATCACTGTCTCAGATGGAGGGCAGCCGGGGCCTATGGAACTCAATGGGAGATTATGAAAGAAATAATGAATAGAATAGAAATCCAAAAATGTTGAACTTTATCATTATTTGTTTGGTTTTTGCACAAACTTCATATTCATTTCATAGATAAAGTCCTACAACAAATCTCAAAATTAAAGTATAGAGACTCTAGAATGTTGTGCTGTCACATGAACATAATCTTTTAAATAATTTTACATCATACCTTCAGATGGAGTGCAGAGACCTATAAACTCTACGGGCCATTGATTATTATTAAAGCAGCACTGTAGTGCGCACACCACCTGCCTGTCTCCATGGAGATGGACATTTAAAGCCACACTTTGGAACATTTTACATAGATCAATTTTACACAGTTGTTTGGGATGTTTGAGGCAAAGAAAGAACATCGCTTTGGAGACAAGTAGATGACATACAGTCTATAGACCCTTTAAGAGTTGAAAGAAAGATATTCTACATTCAGAATGGAGGTGAACGTGAAGTGCAACATAATGTGATTTAACTGGAGAAACTGGGATTTAACCTCAGAATATCACAAAATATGAAAAATGTAGAGGATTTTGGAAAGTGAAAACCCCTCAGACACATGAGTGACATCAGAGCTGCTGCAGAACACATTTATTATTGAATTTTACATTATGTTTTAGGAAATTATGATAAAGTCTTTGCATTTTTGATGAAGGAACAATCCAGATTTATGGGTTTTACTGGAAAAGTACTCACAGAAATGTTGAGCCCACAATAATGTTTCCTTTTATCTAGAGATATATTAGATACCGTTCCATAAATTTGTTTGTTTTGAAGCTACAACAATACAATTTTAAGACTAGAAAATTGTATTTTGTCCATCGTTTGTTTCAGAAAAGCAAATTAACTAACCTTTTTACCCTGGAAATTCCAATGTGTTGCTTTTTTTCAACACAAACTCTTAAAACCAGTCGCTTCCATTCCGTAATTTTGATGGCATCACATTTTAAAGGGTCTTAGACGACACAGTTCACTAAAATGTAGTGAACATGATTAAGATTTAAATAAACATTTTGCCTATTTGTCCCCAGTTTGACAGTTTTCGTAATATTTATAATGTTACTTCCTGGTTGGACATGAGCAGGAAATATGACATAGTTAGAGGTAATTCTCCAACTGTTACCTAGCAACCATTTTGAAAAGAAGGGTCAAAATCCATATAAATCACACAATAGTTATGATTTCACTATTAATAATACCTGATAACGCCTTTATTTTGTTAACAAATAAATGTGTCAGTTGTCTTTGTGTTCACCATGGCACTCTCGCAGTGAGAAAAACAATTGTATCCTATGTCTGTATGTATGATATAGATACGGAGATAAACCATAAACCAAGACAGGTTTTTTTCTTTCACAAACCTCCACGGGCTTTCGTGCCACTTCTGCTGGTCTGGGGAGCAGCTGGACTTGTGTTTGGGCGTAGACTCCACTCATGAGGCCCAGGCCGGTCAGGAAGCTGTCTGGAGACGCCAACACATCTGCAACATAGAACTATAATAAAACCTGGAAGATGAGCATTAGCTGTTTTTATTCCTGCGGCTGCGCGCTTCCTGGAGGCGTGGCTTAAACACCGCATCATCCTTGGGAAGCGCGTCATCCTGGTGAGGAGCCCCCGTCTGCTGCTCAGCCGAGGGGAACGGAAAAGACAGTTCTCTAGTGAAAGCATGAGGGAATCAATCAAAAAACCACTTTGGGCACAACATACGAGGCCCAAATAGCACTGTAGGAAGGTTAAAACCTCTGAAAAGTCAATTTTGCATGTTATGGGACCTTTAATTAGTTTCAATATTTAAATAGAATAGAAGGAAATGTTCTTTTTAACCGTTTCTAAAGTCACTGGACGATCCTCGACCCAAATTAAGGCCTTTACTGGTGCCGACTGCAGCCCAATAACATCAGACACATCTGACACTGAAGGGCTTCAAAAAAAAAACAAAAATGTCTCCTTGAACGCCACAGAACTGCAGCTTGGACTTCGCAAAAAACGCCAAACATGGGACACTGAAAGGTGGAGGAAACTTTTATTCTGATGAGAAAAAAATGTAACCCTGATGGTCCTGATGGTTTAAAGTGCCTATGACAGGTTGGACTACTCATTTCACTTAAATGCAGTTCAGATAAATATATTTCAAATTTTACTAAAATACTTTACAAATTTTCTTCCGCTTTAGCAATTTTGGAGGTTTTTTGTTTTGCTTCCTGGTTGTAAATGATGACATCACACTAGGAAATTATCTAGCAACCATGCTGTAAACTGAGCCAAATTCATCTAATGTCACAGATTTTTTTTTATTTGCAAATAAAAATACATGTGAACACTTTTTTGGTTGAATTCATTAATAAGTGTAAAAAAAAGAAGTCTCTTTTGTGTAAATTATGCATAATCTTTGTCTCCCTAGTGTGATGTCATCAATCTGTTTGCTTCCTGTAACTTTCTACAGATATTTCAACTTTTCTTCACAAACGGCCACTTGATCGTTGTGAAACTATCATTTATATTTACAACAACTATTAATACACCAGATAAAGACAAAATTAGAAAATCATGAAAACCTGTCATACGCACTTTAAACGTTACTGGCAGATCCACCTGAGATGTTTTCTACGCTCCACAGGGAGGGGGCGCCATAATGACCTGGGGGTATTTATTCTAGTTTCATTTTCTTTGCCAGTGACATGGTGCATAACCCGAGGCCTACGTTACGATTCCACAAAATTCAAAACATTTACATTTTTCCAATTTATGTCATTGAGCCTTATAAATAACATGCACTTCCATTTTCATCTAAAATATTCTAAAATGGTTTCTTTGGGATGGAATTAATCCAATCCAATAACTTTCCAATAATCAGTCCTGTATGAGCCCAATCCGGTCGGTCTCACCATAGAACTATAATAAAACCTGGAAGATGAATCCAAAATGGCGCCCTGTTTATCCCTATGGCGTGAGCTCATTGGCGCATGACCCCAAAAAAGTTTCTTACTTCCGCATTTACTTCCTGATACGGAGGCGGCCATCTTTGCTTTACTTCCTGAAACGATGGCTGCCATCTTTGCTTTACTTCCTGAAACGATGGCTGCCATCTTTGCTTTACTTCCTGATACGGAGGCTGCCATCTTTGCTTTACTTCCTGATACGGAGGCTGACATCTTTGTTTTACTTCCTGATACGGAGGCTGACATCTTTGTTTTACTTCCTGATACGGAGGCTGCCATCTTTGCTTTAGGGCGCCACGTGACGACAATCCCCCACTTCATATAAAAACGGTAATTTCTGTGATTTTAGAAACGGTAGAAAAGAACATTTCCTTCTATTTTATTTAAATACCGATAATAATTCAGTACTGTCTGCAATTATAATGAGCAATTTTAGAAAAAGGCTGGTTCCAAGAGGCTGCAGTACCTCGCACGGCCACTAATCAATCTGGGACCACAGACAGAGGGGGCGTACCTTATCCAGTTGATTTAATACATCCATGGGTCTCACCTGTCAGGGTTTTCTCGCACAGGAAGCGGTGCCGTCCGTCACACGCACACTTCCTGTTTCGTCCCAGTGTTCCCAGAGCGAGCTGTGCACACGGTCCCTCTGTGTCGTCCCCGTCGCTCTGAACCCAAATCCACTCACTGTCCCGTCTGTGCAAGAGGAAACGTCACACACAGTTTTAAAAGGTGTGAAACAATATAATCCCATTGGCAATAATCTCAAAATATCATCATGTCCCCTCAATTAGCCTTAATAAACTGTTTGTTCACTATGAATTAAGACTTTGTGGTTTACTGAAGTTAGCTAAAAGTGTAGAATAAAGGGTTGTATGAGGTGCATTATATGATCTTTCTGGGGCCGCCACCTTCTTGTTACCATGGAGATGAAATTGCTTTGCCAAGATTTTTCCACAATTCACCTTATTCTGCCCCCGCCCACTTTTTAACTCCGTTAAAGCTAATGACGAATGAGGGAAAACTCTCGCCGCTAAAATGTTACATAAAGTAGATTGATTTGTGTAAAATGTTTAATGAACACGAGCAACAACAAGTCAACAACGCAACGATTTCCTGGGCGACTGAAAACGGCTTTTTAGTCCATGTAGAACTTATTTTCTGTTGAGCTCGTCTGCTCCATGTTAAACTAATACAACGGAAACAAGACGGCGGCGCGTACAGCAACTTCCGGAATAAGGTGAATATGGAATAGGCCCTTGGAATAGGAATTGGCACCCATTGGGACAGTTCTGGCTGCTGTAAAAGTGCAGATCTTCACCTACCGCTCCATTCATTCTCTGGGGATCGGAGATAAAATAAATCAAAATAAAAAGATCTCACGGAGGAGAACGAATCCCAGATGGATAATCACTGCCTGCAGGTTAAAACCTTTATGTACGCTGCAACTATGTCACCGGAGGAAACCTATATATGTTTATAATAGTATTTTTGTCTCAAAGCTAAAGGCTAACATAAATTAACTTAAATGCAAAGCAGACAAACTTGATAAAGGTTCATAGAATGCCAAGTCAAGTTGTTTTCAGTTTGTGAGTTATTTTAACATTGTTGATTGCATTGAATTTAGGCTAGCATTAGATTTGAGACAGAAACACCACCTTTTATAAAAAACACGTTTCCCTCCGGCGAATTATTCATGTCGTACTTGTAGGTCATGACATGCTGCAGTGATTATCAGCTGTTACTCGCTCACCGCTTTGTGTTAATTGATTATTAGCTGCTTGGTTTCGTAAAAAGAGCCTCATCTATTTAACATTTCTATTTCACATTTATTCAATAACAGTGTTTTACTGCTAAAGAAAAACCTTGCAAAACATGTATTCTTCAGCTCAGTTAATGCTTGATGTGCATGTGGGGTCTGCACAGCAAAATTTAAACATTTTTGGGTCAGCACCTCCCACAGTTTCTGCGTCGGCGTCAGGGAAAAAATTTTTACCCAGGCGGACTTCCCTAAAGCTAGCTCTGCTGCCTCTTTAGGCCTCTGGCAGTGTTTTCTCTGCTTCAATCAGTGCGTTACATTTTCATGTGAAATACATTCAGAAAGTGTAATACAAGCTTTATTGTGTTGGCAAAAATGACGCAATTTTGCCGTGCAGACCCTCGGACCACACTGATGCACCAAGCTCACCTCTCCACAGATCTGACCTGTAACTTGGCCAGATGGTGTCGACCTTTTATAATTAGTAGATGCGGCGTTCACTTAGCAACACAGTTAGACCGGGAAGTGTCCTTTTTTTCTACAACACAGTTTTGCTGAAACCCGGTTAGCTAACCTGCCTCGAAACCCTACATTTAATTAAATTATCTGTTTCTAAACTTAGCCCTAATCCTAACCCTAACCTTACTGTAATGATGAAAAAATATTGTAAAAAAATAGACTTTTGCTAGCATAGCCACTGATGCAAAGTGGCGGTGTATGGCATAAGTGGGTTGGGGAAAAAATGTAGGCATCAGTGAAGATCAATGACTCCAGAGACAGTACCATGTATTTCCCCTATAGCCATTAGCATTAGCCTGGAAAAAACACAAGTTATGAATAATCCAGAGGGTTTGTGCTGGTACCAACCCATCGACCACATTTAGCTCTAAACCTTGATTAAAAGTCATTGTTGACTGTTGTAAACCTTTTGCTGTTTTATTTTAGATGATAATGTAAAACTAGCAACTGAGCTAAAGGCTAGCTAACTTTAACATCCTTTTTTACATGTTACTGGTGAAGGAACTAGATAAATGAGATAAATATAATGAAATAAAACATGTCATATACTTTAAAAAACAACAAGTTCATGTTAAAGTCTTTACAGCAGTCACTTTCATCGCTAAATTACCTAATGCAGTCCCAGCATCCTAAATATTCACCAGTTTATAAGCATTTTTAAGTTTTGTCACTGGTAAAACTAACAAACTCTAACATGCTAACGCCACACTTCTTATAGAATAAAACACTCTAGATAGATGCAGAAAAAGTGCTGTGGTCTCATTTTCACCCAAATTAATGCTTTTACAATATATCCCCGGAGGAGCTGGAGGAAGTGTCTGGGGTGAAGGAAGTCTGGGAGTCCCTGCTTAGACTGCTGCCCCCGCGACCCGGCCCCGGATAAGCGGAAGAAGATGGATGGATGGATGGATGGATGGATGGACAATATATCAATATAACAGATTTTACTGTAAAACAGTAAAAATCAGAGGCATCCCCTTTAATATGGGGATTGGCTTCACCGTTAATTTGTCTGAAGGAGCGTTTGAATTGACATTTTGTGTCTATGTATGCGGTGTCTATGTCATAACCTGCTCGCCTCCATGCAGATATATTTATGTTTAATGCCTACTGTGGAACAAAAAAGCAGTATAATCAGAAGCAATATAATCAGTGGTGGAACAATACTCAGTTTTGTCACTCAAGTAAAAGTACAGATACATATGCAAAAAGTAAAAGTATCTCATTAAAAAAAAGCTCCTTAAGTAAACATGTTGAAGTACTCGTTTGAAAAGAGTAAAAAGTAAAAGTAATTAATGCAGATTATGAGACCAGTTTTTGCATTAAATGTAATAATATTGGTAGAAAGAATTTAGCTTAATTTTGGTCAACAAAGGTAAAGTAAAGTCATTTCTTAATTTTTGTTGATAATTTCATGTATATTTTTCTTTGCTTTAGCTTGACCTCAAAACCTTCAGGCAGAACGTCACCATCAACATGCTCAGAGTAACACCTCAAACAAAATGAAAAGTACTTTCTACTTTTCAGTTCAGTTAAAAACTGTAGTTGAGCAAAAAGTACAGATACTTGGTCTCAAACCTAGTGAAGTAAAAACTATCCACTGTAAAAACTACTAAAGTAAAGTACAGATACCTGCACTTAATTACAGTACTTTCCACCACTAAATATGATGTCCTACCATTTACTAGAAAAGTTACATAGTGTACCTTTAAAATGTAATTTTCCTCTGCATGGTTTTGTGGGTTAAACAATGGATGAAACTACACTGACCATGATGCTTTGCTCTCCTGTGTTTAGTGAGTGTAGAGTTGTTTTATCATCTATATTGTCCCTGTCAAATAGGGCTGTAGTCGACTAAAGAATTCGACCTGCCCTTTCGACCGATTAAGCGACTAAAAGGGGGTGTGGTAAAAATATATCAAAGCTATAAAATATCTCCATGTATCTAACCCAAAGTGCACTCAGAAGACCACAACTGCAGAGGAATTTATGCTAAAACAACCATTTTAAAAAATGTTAGTCGACTAAGACACCATCGCTCGATTAATTGATTCTCAATCTTTTTTGTCTTGAGCACCCCCTAAGGTTTGGTTCACACTCAGAGTATTCCTTAACTTGAGTTTCACGCAAATACGTGGGTTTAATAGTCACATGTCGCCAATTATTACTATTATCATATTTTATGTATGGTCCAATACACACCAAAAAGATGGTCAATTTACAACTAATAACACTTTTTAATTCAGATAAAAGTACATTTCATCCTCTAAAACCTGAAACCATTCTAAGTACCCCTTGGTACTACTCGCGTACCCCTTGGGGTCCCCGTACCCCTGGTTGGGAAACACTGGACTAAACAACTAAACAGCCCTTCTGTCAAATAAATCATTGCGTAAACCTCCACGACAGAGTGCCAGTGACAGGCCGCTCTAACCTACACCGGAAAGGCGTGTCGGATGAAGCCCTGCAGTTGGACGCCGTTAGCGCTAGCCGCGTCTCCCCCGTGCAGCCGGCATGAGTCCAGGGCCTGGGACCAGGAGGCGGCCCGCTGTGAGAGCCAGAGACAGCGCCGTGTGGACAGGTGGATCCGGGCCCCGGTGGGACACGGAGGGCCCGCTGCAACCAAACAACACACTTTAAGCACAATGCACGGGGCCCATTCCGTCACGTCTTTTATAAAACAAGGACAAAATACATATATGGTGTTTGTACCCTTGGGTTTGAGTATTTAAAGTGCGTATGACAGGTTTTCATGATTTTCTAGTTTTGTCTTTATTTGGTGTATTAATAGTTTTACACCAATCAAGGGGCCGTTTGTGGAGAAGTTGAAAAATCTGTAGAAAGTTACAGGGAGTAAACAAACTGATGACATCACACAAAGGTTATGCAAAATTTACACAATAGAAACTACATTTTTGACCCTTTAAACATTAATTTAACAAAAAATGTGTTTTTATTTGTAAAATTTAAATAAGTAAAAAAATCTGTCATTAGATGAGTTTTGGCCCAGTGTACAGTGTGGTTGCTATGGTAATTTCCTAGTGTGATGTCATAATTTACAACCAGGAAGTAAAATAAAAAAGCTAAAAAAAAAAAAAATAAAAAAAAAAAAGCTAAACTGGGATAACATTTGTAAAGTATTTTAGCAAAATTTGAAATAGATTCATCTAAACTGCATTTTAGTTCAGTTAGTAGTCCAACTTGTCATAGGCACTTTAAGAATAGCCATATTATTTTAAAGAAACCACTCGAGCCCAGTTTAGACCAGACTTCTGTGCTAGTCAGGGGCGCTGGACGGGGGGGGGTAAAGCCTGGTGGTTTCCTCGGGGCCCAGGGCAGAGAAGGGCCCTCAAAGCGTGCTGAAACTGTGATGGCACATACGATCCTTCTATTTGTATGTTTTAACGGTAATACAACGGACCATAAAAGTATTATACAGCTTGCTTTTAGACTGTGGGGGGCCACCGTATTCTCCTCTATAAATGGCAAACACTGAATACATTTTTGTTGTTATGAAATGCATTGTGGTTGAGTAAAGTACAATTATGCGAGGGATCTGAGGGCCCCGTCACCAGCACGTTCTCATATTTTAGCTAAGTAGTTAACTCGTGATTATAATTCGCAGTTGCCGTATTTTCTTACTTCTTCTCAAAATCTTTGTGAAATTGTGCTGGTAGTTATTATTACTGTATGTAGAAACCTTAGCATGTATTTTCTAGCAACAGTGGTATAAAATAGAAGGAAATGTTCTTTTCTACCGTTTCTAAAATCACTGAAATTACCGTTTTATATGAAGTGACGTCACCGCAAACATGTGCGAGTCACGTGAACGAGCGTCGGACGATACAAACAGAAGCTCGTGGACAAGGCTCGACTAGAGACACCTGTAAGTTGTATTTTATTTCATTTCAGACGCTTTCACGTGTGTCTAACATGAAGAACACAATTACAATCACACAAGCTAACGCTAACACAAAAACTTGCAGCTGCTGGTTGTTCACGTCGCTCAAAGCATCATGGGGGATTGTCGTCACGTGGCGCCATGGATGTATTAAATGAACTGGATAAGACACGCCCCCTCTGACTGTGGTCCCAGATTGATTAGTGGCCGTGAGAGGTACTGCAGCCTCTTGGAACCAGCCTTTTTCTAAAATTGCTCATTATAATTGCAGACAGGACTGAATTATTATCGGTATTTAAATAAAATAGAAGGAAATGTTCTTTTCTACCGTTTCTAAAATCACCGAAATTACCGTTTTTATATGAAGTGGGGGATTGTCGTCCGTGCGCCTAAAGCAAAGATTGCAGCCTCCGTATCAGGAAGAAAAGAAAAGATGTCAGACTCTGTATCAGGAAGTAAAACAAAGATGTCAGCCTCCGTATCAGGAAGTAAATTATGAAGTAAGAAACTTTTTTGGGGTCATGCGCCAATGAGCACTCTCCATAGGGATAAACAGGACGGCCATCTTGGATTCATCTTCCAGGTTTTATTATAGTTCTATGCGTGGCGCCCTAAAGCAATGATGGCCGCCTCCACATCAGGAAGTAAAGCAAAGATGTCAGCCTCCGTATCAGGAAGTAAAGCAAAGATGGCCGCCTCCGTATCAGGAAGTAAATGCGGAAGTAAGAAACTTTTTTGGGGTCATGAACCAATGAGCTCACTCCATAGGGATAAACAGGGCGGCCATTTTGGATTCATCTTCCAGGTTTTATTATAGTTCTATGGCTAAAAGAGAGAAAGCCCACACGGACACGGAAAGAAATGAACTAAAACAGCTAACCACTCCTAATGTTTGGTCAGAAGGTACACGGTAATTATTCTTTATTTATTGCATATTTTGTGTATTTTTGGCGTTCTGATAAAAGTATGTTTGTCTTTTCTTTAGTTTTTCACGGTGTTTGTTAAGACTTATGACAGAATAAAAACAACAAAACATCAGTTGGAGCGTGGCTTTATCTAGTCCAAACAACAAAACCTTGGGAGCCGTTATACCTGGTCTAGATTAGTTCTGAATTTAGTCTGCAGTTTAATCCCAATTTTGGTCAAGTGTGAATGCATCTCCCATCTCCCTCTGTGTCCTGGGGACGAGGTAAAAATGTTTAAATCAAATACACTGTAGTTTTTACTAATAATAAGGCTGATTTCATCTTAATTACAAACAATCGTTGGACATGATGGACACGATTTTGCTTCAAAGGCACGTCGCACTGCAGGACCGAAAAAAGTACCCAATAATTACTTTATTTTATCTGTTTATTTGAGAGGAACAATGCAGTCTGACATACTGTAGTTACAAGTACAACAAGCAGAGTGCAGAGCCAGCGCTGATTCTCAACTCCTGCCCCTTATGCTTTTCAGTAACATTCACATTTATAGACATCACGGACGCTTTAAAATGTGATTCCAGAATGGAGGCGACTGCAGTGGGGCGACCGGACGTCCCTGTCTACCCGGGACAGTCCCAGTTTTGAGCCCCGTGTCCCATGTCTCAGCAGGTGTGTCCGAAACCATTGATTTGTCCCAGTTTTACACAAGACACGTCCGAGTTGTTCCAGTTTTTGACCGATTTGATACCGGCCAACAATAAAGAGAGGAATAAATTGTTGTTTCTTTAGCCAAAATAGAGCATACTTTTCCTGAAAATGACCAGAACACAAAAACGCACATACTTTGTCACATTATAAACTGAACTCGTGGGATTGGTGAGATGTGAACGAGCCGTGAATGGACCCAGTGCATGATAATGGACATAATTACCCGCTCTTTTTACAGTTTTGTGTCCCAGTTTGTAATTTTGACAATCTGGTCACCCTAGACTGGAGGCAAAATGAAGCTGACTCTAAAACGTTCAATGTATATCTCACGTTAGATCTAAATTAGGGCTGCAACTAACAATTATCTTGGTAATCGATTAGTCTTGTTTTTATTCGATTAGTTGTTTAGAGTGTGAAAAGCCTAAGAATATGACATTTTTTCCCAATTTACCCAAATAAACCTGATCTGAAGCCGTCTGGGGATGTCCTGGTGGAGAATACAACACCAAACATACAAAATTTATACATTGTCTGTGTAATATTTGTGTGATTCTTGCTCTGTTTGAGTCATAAAACCTCTTTTCTTCGCTAATGGCATGTTCTGGAGTAAGTTTATAGAATAGGTAACAATCTTTAGACTACTTAATATCTAAATTCTACTGGTTTTAAGTGTTTGTGTTGGAAAAAAGCAACACATTTGAATTTTCAGGGTAGAAAGGTCAGTTAGTTTTCAATAACAAGCGATGGACAAAATACAATTTTCAATCCTGAATTTTAGCTTCAAAACAATCCAACTTATGGAATAGTATCTAATATATCTCTAGATAAAATGAAAAATTACTGCGGACTCAACATATCTGAGTATTTTCCCAGTAAAACCCATAAATCTGGATTGTTCTTTCATCAAAAGTGCAAAGACTTTATCATAATTTCCTAAAACATAATGTAAAATACAATAATAAATGTGTTTAAAGCAGCTCTGATGTCACTCACATGTGTCTGAGGCTTTTACTTTTACAACATCATCTACATTTAGCATATTTTGTGATATTCTGAGGTTAAATCCCAGCTTCTCCAGTGAAATCACATCATGTTGCACTTCACTTTTGCCTCCGTCCCGAATTTAGAATGTTTAGAAAGGGTCTATACAGCGAAAGCACAGTTTCAAACTCAGATATACAACAATGCAGTTTATTGTGGACTCTCTGCAGACAGCACAGGGACAAAGGCTGTGAAAAACTCCACTCACCGTAAACCGCCGCACTCCAAATGACTCCCAGCATCCACAGCGTCTCTGGCACGGCCATCCTGCCTTCTACCTGCACCTAAAACACGCTCCGACCCAACGCTGCTCCACCATCTCCCTCTCTGAGCCCGTAGAACCGTGAGGGTAGGCTTCTGGTAGGCTCCTGGACCCTCCCCTGCTCTTTCAGCTTGACTTATGGAGCCGTTTAAAAGGCCAGGTCTTTGTGTTGTCCGGAGCTGTGTGGGAGAGCCCTTCAGTGTATCTGGGCAACAGCGGAGCACAAAAGGGGGCAGCGGCTGGCATTTGCATGTTGTAAAAAGTCAACAAAAGGATACAAGTATGGGAGAGAGAAGAAAACTGTGACGTCGCGCTTTCAATCGTAGCGACGGTGAATAAGTTGTGGTGGAAAGTGGAGCTAGTGGGAGAAGTGCTAGAAAGTTACAGATGAAGAAGAACTAAGTCAATGATGGTTAATTGTTATCTGAAGTTTGCACAACCTCCACAACCTGCCATGTGCTGAGAGAAGAGGTTAATGACAGGGCATGATTTACACTGAAATGACAGGAAATATGTCCAAGATATGTCCAAGTGCTTTTCAAGGGGAGATGATGATGATGAGATTTTTTTGTTTTGGAGTGTGTTCACTGCTCCACTTCATTTCATTCATTTTCTACCACTTATTCCCGTTAGGGGTCATGGGTGACTGGAGCCTATCCCAGTGACTTTGGGCCTTAGGCGGGGTACACCCTGGACAGTGGCCAACTCGTCGCAGGGCTAACACAGAGAGACAGACAAGGACAGACAACCATTCATTTTCACATTCACACACTACGGGCAATTTAGAGTTCTCAATTAACCTACACAGTCATGTGTTTGGACGGTGGGAGGAGCCGGAGAACCCAGAGAAAACCCACGGTAACACGAGGAGAACATGCAGACTCCACCCAGAGAGAGCGTGTGATGTTGGGGTGATCCGGGATTCGAACCCATGATCTCCTTCTTGAGAGGCAGAAGCTCTAGCCGCTCTGGCACCATGCACCCCAAACACTGACATATTCATGTACATTTATTCTTCAAAAAACAATCCCATCACCATAAAGTGATTATAAAAGATTTTGAAAATGGCAAACCATTCCAATTGAATTATTGGCAGCAGAGAATGATGATCTGTTGTCATTAGAGTCTGGTAAATCTAATGAATGAATCCACCTGTGAAACTCCCATAGAGTCTGTTCATTGTGGCCATCGCCGTTTGTTTCATTGCATTTCCACCATCACTGTGGAGTTTGGAGGTGTATGACACCAATTTAGGACAGACTGGTCTGCAGCAGACTTAAAGGTCCCATATCCTGCTCTTTCCCCTTCACACAGTCTATTCTAAGGGCTTTGTTGATACATTTTTGCGTTGTGTAATATCCATAACATAACAGTTTCCAAAAAACACCCATTTCTTGGACTGGCCCCCCTCCTTGCAAAAGCAAACGGCTCACTCTGAGATCTGACCCCCCCGAACAGAGAGCAGTCTGCCTCCCCCGCCCAACCCGTGATGTAGCCTAAAGTGGAGATGGTGCATGCGCCGTGTGCTCCGGTAAACAGCGATACACAAACACTGAATAAACCTTTTATCCGTCCTGACGGTGCGTCGTGCTGAGTCCTACGTCCTGGATCTGACCTGGAGTTTGACGTGCTCCAGGGCCTCGACGCCGGACGTTGCACGTTTGAGTAAAATAACAAGCTAACTCTTCGATCTGTCTTATCCATTGTGTAATTACTGTGTAGGTTTAGCATTAGCTGTTTTTAGTCCTGCGGCTATACAGGCTTCCCCGAGGCAGAGCTTAAACACCGCTGGCCATCAGTGAAGCTTCGTCATCTTAGTGAGGAGCCCCGCCTGCTGCTCAGCCGAGGGGAGGAAAAGACAGTTCTCTAGTGAAAGCATGAGGGAATCAATCAAAAAACCACTTTGGGCACAACATACGAGGCCCAAATAGCACTGGAGGAAGGTTAAAACCTCTGAAAAGTCCATTTTGCATGTTATGGGACCTTTAAAGACAGGCTGAGTCTGAACTCTAGGTTAACACTGCACTTTTATCTCTTTTGTCAAGAGCAGGCGTGTCCAAACTACAAATATGGACCGATTTTTCTTGCCCCTCAGGCTTCCTGGTGAATTGGCCCACATTGTCCTGAGAAGTACTTTTCACACCAAATTTTAAACTAAATAACTAACATTTTGGTGTTTTGAGACTGACACTACATTCAGGTGTGGTGGCACTTAAAACATGAAATAAATGCAGCTTTTTTTGAACGTTTCACGATTGATTTGTGGCCCTCTTCTTGGTCTATATTTCAGTATGCTTCCCTCGGTGGATAAAAGGTTGGACATGCCTGTTCAAGAGGAAAACCTATTTCATCAATATCGTAAAGCGTGTTTTATTATTACATCGACATTACTGAGAACCACTGACAGTGTCTTACTCGTGGTGTATATTTGACTTTAAGATTCAGTGTTAAGAGCCACACTATAATTAACTCATTAAGAGACTGTCACCCCATCACCCTCTTCTTTTGTTATTGTCAAGCGTGTTATGGTTATTGGTTCCCTGTACATTTGTCTTTGCGCTCCTGTATGTCATCTGTCAATTTTTTAAACAAATAATTATGATTTATAGATAGACTATACTAAATACTACTACTAACATAATGAACATATAAGTCAATTTTTCAATACTGGCACCTTCTTTATACATTTCATGAAGTCTAAATTCAGATTGCTAGATATAATTTGATCATTTGGACACTGATCATTTCTAAAACAACTGAACATGACAAACATGAGCAGCACAATAGTGAGTGAGTTTGATCTTTGAGCCTGTGACAGTAAATACTTCTGTGGAGAGTAGGGTTGTCTGTTCACTCATTTAAGTCCTCTTTTCCTCTTCTCTGATGCAGGTGTATGTTTTGTGACTATCAAGAACCGTGACGTTTTAAAGAGATCCTCAGTCTGCTGCACTTAAGCAGAACTCAGTAACTTCAGCGACAGAGCGCCCCCTGCAGGTCTCTTGTGAAAATACATTGCCGATAAAAAAATGAAAATGCTTTTTTTCCCCCATTCCTTTAGGAAGAAGCAAGTACAATCACTTACAAAAAACATTTATTGTCACCAATTATAAAAGAGGTTTCTCTGGAGAGTTGTCGTTGGGTGGGCATCAGGAAATGTTGCAAGGCTGGTTTTCTGCCCAGAGACAGCAGGGGGCGACGGAAAATACATTTGCAACCAGCACACGGACTCACAAAGACGTTTAGTAAGGGTAAAATGTTACTTAGCTCTACTTTAAAGAACAAATATTACGCAAATTGACGTTTTTGGGGCTTTTAACCCTTTTAAAGCATTGTTCTTTCATCAAAAACAAACCTGGAGTAGCATTCAGCTTCATCCATGTCGTTTTGAGGAATGTTGGTTTGAAAATCCTCGAGTGTGAAACATACTTCCGGTCCTTAAATCATCGCCACTCATTCTGAGCAGTTCGGCTTCTAAACACTACTGCTAGCCTAATAAATTGAGTATCTAGAGAGCTAGAGCTATAGAGCTAGACGCCATCTACTGGCTGCACACAGTCAGGGCAGACAGCAGAGAAAGTTGTTCATAAAACTTTTGTTTCAAAACATTATGGCAAACTCAAGGCACTGAAGAGCATATTTCAAGGCTAATATGAAAAAGGCATAACATTTTTCCTTTAAATCTTGTTTTGAGCATTTCTTCCTCTAAACCTTTTCATTTCTTCAAACACTCGAGTAACATGACCAGCTTGTGTTACTACTACACAACCAGTAGATGGCACCTAAACTCTAAGTGCCAAGGCAAACAGAACCGGAGCCTTTAAGCCTTTAGTTTTTAAGATTCATTTTTTACAGCTTCACTTAAGGACGCTGTAAAAATACATCTTAAAAATGAATTACACATTAGCATAAACACAGGCATGCCTCCCGACAACATAAGTACAGGTGGACTGGAGCGCACATATCGCAACGTCTCCAGGTCACATCCTGAAGGAAACAAACTGCATTAAACTCCAGCTTTTTCCTCAACTCAATCTACTTCCATTTATTCTGCAAAACCTGTTAAGCCCCAATTTATGGAAGAGCCAGTAATAAACATGTAATGTGCTGGTTCTGAGACAAGTTTCTCTTCCTAGTAATTTGTGTAAAAACTCACTGGAATCATTTCTAGGCAGTTTTAGCAAGGTTAGATTTTATAAAAAGCGTAAATCAGTACACCATAGCAAATATCACTAGCACTTTGGAGGCGCTGAAAAGGTTCTAAACTGCTCCCTTTGGTTCTTTATTCACCTGATAAATTAGGAAACGACTACAGGCGGTAATTTGATGTGGAATTTTATTGGAAAGTTTCACCCTTAACAAATGGACAATGTCTAGAGTCAAAATGAGATGGAATGTTTCTAAAGGGAATAAGTGCCGTGAGTTCAGGCCGAACATGCAGCGGGAGGTCGGGGTCCGCGCTGGAGAGCGAAGAGCCCGTCGTCTAGCTACAGCGGGACGCGGGGGGAATGGACGAGGCATGAGTGTGGTCCCGGGGCGAGGGGGGCGGCTCAGTTGTACAGCCAGTCGAAGGCACAGCTCTTGTAGGTGACCAGCTCCTCCGGCGTGAACCACAGGGAGATCTCCTGCGTGGCGCTCTCCACGGAGTCGCTGCCGTGGATCACGTTCCTGAAAGAGAGAGAGAGAGAGAGAGAGAGAGGAGAGGGTGTGGGTACGAGCGCTCGGAACACCAGGCCGTAGTTTTAGAGCTTAATGGGACGTTTTAGTCGTAGTATGCAAATGACATCACTTTATACCGCTTCTGGACCCTGATTAGCTCTGCAGAAGCTCCTGTGCTAATTTCATCCATTCAAATTGTTTTTGCAGCTCCATTTCTGACAAAGGCTGCAATTTTTTAAGTGTAATAATTTCCTTTCCTCAAATTCCCCATTTTAAATCTGCAAAATCCAACCGAAAGTGAAAAACGCTACTAATGGCAAGTCGTAATAAAAGGTTTTAAACATTGCTTCATTGGTTGTGTGTTCATATTTCAGTGTTTGTGTTTAAAACGTTAACTTCAAACAGAATCCCATCGTTAAAAATATAAATTTCAAGTCTAAACGAACTGGTCAAAAAAAAAATAACTGCAATTTCATATTTTCCCCAAAATTGTGCCGCTCTAGTCAGACACCGGCACTCGGCTGAATGAAACTTGGGTCTAGACCAGAGGGGGGGGGCAAACTAAGGCCCGGGGGCCACATGCGGCCCTTTTGGCATTTTGATCCGGCCCGCGAAGCATTCAATAAAAAATTGTATGAGTTAGGTGTGGTGCATTTGTCATTTTATAGTTTCCTGAGCAGCTGCTTGTTCATTAAAAATCAGTTTTGAGAACAGCCACCACTAGAATAACACCAAACTTTGATGCATTGGATAAAAGGAGTGATCAACTGCACTGTTCCCACTAAATAAAGGTAATAATTTTTGCTATTCTGTTGTAATTTTTTGTGTATTTTAGGCATTAAGTCTATGCATAGTAGTATGTGTGTAAAATGGTCCGGCCCCCAGGTAAGTGTAAAAATCTAATGTGGCCCTTGCGTCAAAATAATTGCCCACCCCTGGTCTAGACTCTGGTACCGATGCTGACTGGATTTTTGTCAGAGTCATCTTTATGTGACCGGACGGGAATATGACGCAGATCCAGCTAATCGTGTTAATATGCAGCCCCTTCCACGTAAGGACCAGTCACAATTCTACTCCCAGTCTTATAGTTTAAGCAAAAGGAGAGTACTGCCAAATGCATTTTATCAGCTGAAATCTGTGGGGCCCAAAGGCGAGACAAATATAATTATATTTGGATATTTCAGGGCTAAAGGACAGACACTACAGGCAAAAATCACTTTTTCAATTGTGGAAAAGCTTCATAGATTTCTCGGGGACATAGTAACTTCAAAGGCAGTTTTCTTAAAATGCATTTTTTCTCCTCCAGGGACGTAAGGATCACCACGTAAAGTAGATCCCACATACAAACCTTGACTTAAAACTTTTTGTACATTCCATCACAACGTTAATATTTAATTCTAAAACTGATTTACTGAAGTTTTAAGAAAAAAAACAAACTGAAATTAGTACAATTTTCTGTCTAATCTAGTTTACCCAAAATCCCCGTTGTTGATTTTGTTCATTTGATTTTTCAGTTTTATATGTCCTAATGTGTATTTTATGGCAATTTCTACATGAAATGAAAAAGTTGTAATACATTTTTCTTTACACTTCTGTGGTTTACTCACATAAATGCAGAAGTTTCAAACTGATCTCTTTGAATTTAAGATTTTTTCTTCTTCACCTGTAGTGTCCTTGATACATTTGTCTGTACAAACTGCACTTCCATCGGTTTCTTTTGGGCCTGTGGTTTGTCCACTCACTTGCCGACTTGGATGCAGAAGTCCCCTCTGATGGTTCCGGGGGCAGAGTCGGCGGGGTCTGTGGCTCCCAGCATCACTCGGCCGGTCTTCACGGCTCCCTTGCCTTCCCACACCTGCACACAGTCAGACCTCAGCTCATGCTCTACCAGCTCATTTTGAAGAATTATAGGCATGTTCTGCAAATGAGGGTTTTGTGGATGCACAGAAATGTTTGTGTTTACCATTATTGTAAATCACGGTCGACCCTTCATTTCATCCTCAAAATGCTGGGTAGTTAATACTATGGCCATAACATCTTTCCCAGAAGTTTGATTTCATCTCAAATTCATGTGTATACAGATTTTTCCACCAGGGGCCACATATTGAAATATAGACTAAGGGGAGGGCCAACTGAGGGCCATACACTGGCACTTCTGATTTAATCAACCACTTTATTCTGGCTTTGAACCACCTTTAATTCAAGTCCATTTCATACTGAATTTGATATTTGAATTTTAAGATATGATGGTAGAATATAATGTACAGTAAAATTGAGTAAATAATCTGGGCCAATTTAGCAGGAAGCCTGCTCTCAAATTTGCACAGGAGTGGTTTATAGTAGGAAGTTTCAAAGGTTATCACATGGATCATGTTTTGACTTTCATCTGAAACTCTTCAATGGAGAAGCTCGACTCTGCTAGATCAGCCGGCCCTCAGGAGAGGATCAGGGTAAAACTCCTGACTGTCAGTACCAGGAAGTAAGATTTTGTTCTATTCAAGTCAATGGTGGCACTTTAACTTTAGCAGCTAGCTACATCGCGGCTCTCATCCACCGACATGCACAATAGTTGAGGTTTAAGACAGTACCCTGTTCAGATATTTGAATAGTTCATGATACGTAAACAAAGGGCTGCATCAGGTCAGTTGCAGCATGACATTTCCAGGAGGAGGACAGGGACGTCCCAGAGTGCAGTGTCTCACCATAGCGACCACTGGTCCGGAGCTCATGTAGGCGATGAGTGAGGGGAAGAAGGGTCTGGCAGACAGGTCAGCGTAGTGCTTGTTCAGCAGCTCCTGGGAGGCCTGTGCACAACAAAATGGATGCTCCGTTAAAGTGCTGCCAGGTTGGAGGGCTTGATCATTAGCAGAACATTTGTTTTTGGCCAAACAGATATTGTGACCCTGTAGACATGCATCCAAGTCTGAGAACACTGTTACAATCCTACACAGAATTGTTCATTGGTCCAAGGGAGGTCTAAAACAGTGGTCCTCAGACTCTGGTAAGTGCACTTTCAGGTGGTGCGCTCAAGCTTTTTGCTAAATTTAAACCCCTGTACTCTTGTCTGTCTTCTGGGTTTGTCCTCATGTGGCCTGGCATTTGTGTCGTCTGGTCAAGAGTCCTTTATAAGCCTGGTTTAGAGCAGTTCATTTTGGGGGTCTCTTAATGCAATTGTTAAACTGAATCTTCTGTCCTCTAAAACATCTCTACATTTAACCCTTCCTCTGGACTCAAATATCATCTATATCTACACAAATATATACCAAAGCCCACCCAGTTTCCTAATCTTTCAAACTGAGGCTTTTTGTGTTGTTTTCCATATGGTTTTCACACCTGCTGCAACACTTGATCAGATTTAAATCTGCCGTGATTAATCCTGACTTCCTAATCCTCTTTGGCCCCACAGTTCCCTTAACCCAGTCTGTGCCAAATAAACATCCTCCTCCCAATAGTATCGCTAGTGATGGGCAAATTGAAACGGGTTTTCCAACACAGTTTCGAAGCCCCGAAGCGCATGCGCTTCGAAACACTGCTCCGAAACGCTTGTCACGTGACCTAGATGGTTCATGAACCGCTGTTGTTTCACAGGTGTTTCAATAGGGGGGGCTTTCGTTTCGAGCCTGGGTTCATTGACAGGGCATTAAACGAACCACAGAACAGCGATCTGTCTCAAACCCACGACTCCATAAAGTCTCAACCTGCTCCCACAACATTTGAAAAATGTGTTTGCGTGTCGGGCTCATGTTGAGGCTTCATGAAAAGTGAGATAAGTAATAATTTATGGACCGAATTTGTGAAACTTTCATGCAGCGCCCTCCGTCTACAACACAAGATAGTAAAACTGCGTGACAACGTCTCAGTGGTGCAGCGGTTAGCGTTCTGCACTGACAGACATGAAATGCTGAGTTCGGGACCCACCCAGAACTGCACTGTGATTTTTGTGTTTTACTGCTTTTCAGAAGCAAGGTAGTAAAGGAACAAATAAAACAATACAGTAGACTGCATCCCTCCACAGGAAGAAATTGTGGACCAATTTTTGAATAAAACAAAAATTATAAAACATTTCCTCGCTTTCATTTAATCTTTTGTTTTTTATATTCATATTGTAGAAACAAAAATGCATCAATAATACACAGACATAACATATGAAGTTATTTTATTGGCGACTATAGCACATTGGATGTGGTTTGAATCACTGTGGATGTTGTGGTATTAAAACAAACCACTAGATGTCACTCTGGAGAAAGGGTTTCGAACTGTGTTTCGAAGCCTCGAACCGTTTGGTTCAAATGCTTTGTTGTTTCATGAGGCTTCACTTTGCCCATCACTAAGTATCGCTCCCTGTGAACTCATCTGCCCCATCCAGGACTAATCATGAGTGAGCTAAACGCACTCAACCGCTCTGCCAGACACTCTCATCAAGCACCAATTTGGGCAAAAAGAGAAATAAATCATGCTTTAAGTGGGACACAAAGGCACTGATTTCACAGATTCACACCAGAGACGTTTATGTTTTAAGTAACGCAATACAGTTTAGACCAGGTAAATGGTCACATTTATATAGCGCTTTTCTACCTTTTTTAAGGCACTCAAAGCGCTTTACATTGAGGAACCAGTCACCCATCCACTCACACATTCATACACCAGTGTACGCAGACACTGGGGGCCAGGTGGGTTAAGTGTCCTGCCCAAGGACACAACGGCATTATTCATCTGAAGGAGCTGAAATCGCACCACCAATCTGCGGGTCAGAGGATCTGACCACTACTCCATGTCTGGAGTGGGATTCGAACTGCCGACCTTCGGATCAGAAGGCGCCCACTCTACCTACTGCGCTACTGCCGCCCCAGGTAATCGTTCACATCTCAATATTTTACTTTTTGGGCCTGTCCAAGGATTGCATGCGTTTAGGGCGATGTGGAAAGTGCACCATGTTTCCATCATACACTTGTCCAAGTTGTCAATACTGAAAATATTCATTCCCGCTTGTTCCCATTGGGGTCAAGGGTGACGTTGGGCCTTAGGCGGGGTACTGAAAACCTCTCCATGAACATACATTACAAGGTGTTCAAATTCAAGGTAATCTCCCATGACCTGGAAGAGCAAGTCATTCAGTGTCAAAATTCAATGCTTAAATTAAAAATGTCAAATCTACAACGAGCAGCTTGTGAGCCAAATGTGTGCAACAGTAACTTTAGAAATTACCCTTCTAATTCCATCATCCCTGTTATCTACTGCCGCCCTATTGGGGCGGCAGTAGCACAGTAGGTAGAGTGGGCGCCTAAGGTCGGCAGTTCGAATCCCACTCCAGACATGGAGTAGTGGTCAGATCCTCTGACCCGCAGGTTGGTGGTGCGATTTCAGCTCCTTCAGATGAATAATGCCGTTGTGTCCTTGGGCAGGACACTTAACCCACCTGGCCCCCAGTGTCTGCGTACACTGGTGTATGAATGTGTGAGTGGATGGGTGACTGGTTCCTTGATGTAAAGCGCTTTGAGTGCCTTAAAAAAGGTAGAAAAGCGCTATATAAATGTGACCATTTACCATTTACCTAAGAATGTGTACATTTTGTGATGAACATGTAACAGATCTGTATATTTGACACATTTAGGAGCACCACATGTACGAGGCCAGAGGCGTGTGCTCAGAGTGCACAAATGTACAACACAGCTTCAGCAGTCAATGTCAAATCTAATGGGATATTGATGTGACAAAGTGTAATACTGTTCAGCCCAATTCAAAGTGGGGCTGTGCCGGGATGGAACTATATGCAAATAGATAGCTTTAAGAGGTAACAGAATTTTAAAGCTAGGACTTTATCCTTTTAAAGTCATATTTTAATGCGTTTTTTGGTTCTAAAAATAAGTTATCATTGCTTCATTTAGCTGCTGCAAGCAAAGGAGCATACATTTATGTAATGTGGCAGATTAATACTGCATTTTGACAACAGTAAAACTGTCCTCCCAATGATTAATAAATACTCTTGACAGTGGGTTTTAGAAGTGACTAATGAGTTAATGCAGAGAAGAGCTAGTTTGAGTTCACACTTGGGATTTAAAGATCAGGAATATATTCAAAGAATTTAAAAACAAAATAGTGACTGATAACTGGGGGATAACCCTAATTCTTTGCTGTACGTCTCAGCCATAATAGACCCTCCTGGGGGTCAGGCCGTCCTCTGCTTCTACTTCCTGGGCTAAAAGAGGCCCTCTGCTCCCAGGAATAGAGCCATAATGAGCTCTACTGGAGGTGCTTAACAGGCTCTCATGAAAAGCAGCAGAACACAGTTTAAAATAGTTCATACTATGGCCATATCCCCAAACACAGCTCATGTTAAGTAATCAGGACGGCAAAAAATATTCCATTATCATTTAAGTGAGACAGACGAGGCTTAAGGTACTGTTTTTTACAATGTTTGGTTGTGAATCATCTTGTACTGCAAGCAGGAATCTGAACTAAATAGAACAAAAGCCAGTCTGAAATTAAGTCATCTGAACAGAAAAGTTGACACAGGCGTTAAGGAGTTTGTTTCAAACTAAGGCATTGCTTTTCCATGATTTGAACATTTGATACTGTGATAATCAGGCTGCACAATATAGTCGCAAAATAATTCATGTATTACTTTTGAAATTGAAAGTGCAATTATCAAACTGCCAAGACAGTTATTTAGTTACAATTTCCACAGAACAAAACATCCTTTATTAAAGAGAAAATGCAAACCCTTTAACACAACCTTTAGTTCAATTTAGATTTCAGTCTTTCCCACCAGTCTCATAAATTTGTTTATACTGCATCTTTACATTACCACCTTTGGTTTTAGGAAGCAGAAGCATTTGTATAAAAAACAAAACAAAGTGACAGTCAAGTTCCTCACCTGGAGCAGTTTCAAGCCGACCAGCTTAAACCCTTTCTGCTCGAACCTCTTGATTACTTCCCCGATCAGGCCCCTCTGCACGCCGTCGGGCTTGATGGCGATGAATGTGCGCTCCTCATGATCAGCCATTGTTCTAGAAGCAGAAAAATAAAGGAATATTTTAACTAAAAGGTAAAGGCAGTGCTGGCGGGGCAGGCGAGCGCACACGACTCACTTGGCGTTGGCAGGAGTGGGGCCGGCTGCCGAGGGAGCCGACCCCATGACACAGCCAGGGCGGCATAGAGTAACTTAGCCTGGCACGCCTCTGCGGCGCACACAGCAGAGGGAAGCCCCGCCCACTGAGCACTGACTGATCCGGCCTACCCAGAACGGCTCTAAATCCTCCCCAGAGACATTCATAAAGACGTTATACAGCGACGCAAAGGGGTCGAGTTTCAGAAATATTTCCCTTGGAAATTGAATTCAAACTTATAGTTTACAGATTTACTCATTTGAACAAACACTTATTAAACCTACTCAAACGTGTGCCTCCCAACAATAAGGTTAAAATTACAACAAATTATTTAAGGACATGTGATAAATAAAAAGTAAAGCTTGAATTTAATCAAGAAGGTTTTAAAGATTTAAAATGTTTTTCAGGTGAGTCCTGCCCCAGAGGGGAGGAGCCTATTGTACACATTTTAGTGGCAGGAGAACTGGAGCAGGAGGAGGAGGCCTACGGCGACACTACACCAGGGTGTGCCAAGGGCCTACCCCAATTTGTGCTGCATTTAATATGTTCATTTGCAAAGATGATTAAATGGTCTTTGACATGTTTAGGGGAATATACTTGATTTGGTCTCTAGCATGAAATTTAAACAAATCTCAGCACCTTTGGAGGACCAGGTGTGGCCTGCGGGCCCCACTCTACACAGACAGAGCCCACGTTGGTCAGGACTCTTGCTCTAATGTGGGAGCAGCACTGCTGTTATGGAGCTGTACATCACTCGGTTTAGAGACAACCTGCAGAAGTGTTAATTCCCCAATAATTCCCATGGAAATTTTCCAACTTTGAAAATTCAGGGAATTTTGCAACTCTAGAACACAGAGCACTTTTAGAGCAAACTGTTGGGAAAGCCATAGTCTGTAAACCTCCATCAGGACAGCCTCACTTTAGCTTCATCTGAGTCAAATAAGAATAACTAAATCAGATTAAGCGAAGAGTCGCAACATTTTGCAATTTGCAAAATATTTGCAACTCTAAAAATCAAGGCACATTTAAAATTGTACTTCTTGATTGGACAAGGGTAGAAAACGTGTCATACAGGCACCATTTATATGAAATTCTCTGCTTGCTCGAACTCGTACACTTGGCCCATGTTGGAGTCCAATCCAACGTTCCTCCACATGCAAATGAATTATCTGCTCCCCTCAGTGACTCAAAAGGATGTTTACAGTCACTACATTACAAAAGGACACAGAAATCTTAGAGTTAGTCAGCCGTTAGCTCAGATGCCAGTGAAAGCTCTAAGCGCTTGAGTGGACTGCGGCCTCAGCAGGGTCCGTGGGCAAAGTCATAGATTAGAAAAACAAAGCGCAAACAATTACAATCTAATAAACCACAAGCCAAAACGAGTCCAACACAACGACAGGGCTTTTACAAACGAGTGCTGAGGCTGGAGGTTTAACTAAACATAAGCTACATTACACACGCCTGGTCTTACACTGCAGCTTAGACAAACATCAAATGTAGTTGGATTATATTTATGTGGCATAAAAAACCTGACCACTTTGAGGTTTAAGTTACCTCTTGTCCAACCAGGAAGTAATTCTATAACAGTCACCAAGGAATTATAGTAAACAAGAGCCGAAGTGTATCCTAGTTACTGGGAGGGTGTAACAATGTTTTTAGAACGATGCACTGAGACCAAGTCATTTCAAAATTTGATTTTTAAAATCAAATTCAATACACCTTTAATATTTCAATTCAGTCATTTTATCCCAAGGGATTATTAGCACTTTCATGGCAAATAGTAATGTTGAGGCTATGATAGAATTTTTCAGTGTGATACATTGTGAGTTGAAATCCTTAAATGTTAACCTTATGTGAATGAATGAAGTAGTTGCATTGGATATTAGGGGTGGGTGATAAGCCAAAAGATTTCACGATTGTTTTGAGGCCAGATCAATTTTGATTTTAATCACAGCTTAAAAAGCGGGTGCCTTTAGTTGCACAAACTCACCAAAACACAATGTTAGATCCTGTCACTCAAGTTTGCTGCAGCAGAGTTAGAGCTGCACAATATCTAAATGTGTATTGCACTTAGTTGGATTTGACCACATTACAAGTTAATTTTAAACATTAACCTATAAATTGAAATGTGCCTCTGAACTGACAAACCAATAAAAATTCCATGCAATTCAAACATGAGGATCTAAACTACAGGTTTGGCAGATTTCAATGCAGTATTTTGTCTTTTGTAAAGGAAAACTTTGAAAAACTGCAGTCTGAGATTTGCAGATATCCATTTGATTATTCTTCCAGCCCTAGAGGGGTGAGAAGTGTCTATTTGAGAACAGCGCTGCATTCAAGAGAAAGTGAGTCAAGATTTGTCAATTTGACCAAAATAGCAGAGTCACAGGATTAGATTTTAATTCACAATATTGCCCTCCACACATTTAAATGTGGCCAATTCTAGTTTGGACTCTTGCACATCCAAATACATAACTTCCATTAATTAAATTTAAAAACAGTGCCAGTTTGAGAAACTAAAGTTTCCTCCTGTAGTGCACTTTAAACACATATTTAGGTGTATGCACGGGCCACATTGACAAATACGAGTATCACGCCACATTCAGACGATATTTTGACAATGTGTCAGGAATGTGCTGAACTGTAGCTGTGAATGTCTTTGTTGTGGTTCAAATATCCCAAACGTAAATGGGCCATATCATTAACCACAGACTGACAGCAATATCAGTTTAAACCAGGGGGGCCCAAAGTGGGGCCTCCAGGGGGGCCCATTAGATTAAACCGTGCAAAAATCTAGCAGCAAGACAGACAAATCAAATCTATTCCCCCAACTCATGCCAAGATCATAATCGCATATTTCCAATTACACGTATTAAATGCAACACAAAATTAGGCTCATACATATATATTATCTGGGAGAAAACATTCCCTTCTTTTGTTTTATTGTACCCTACACTTTGCATCTCAGAAATACCAACACGAACCATTTTTGACGCATCTCCCACCTTTAGCCCATGTTAAAGTCCCTATGACAGGTTGGACGACTCCTGTAACTAAAATACGAGAAGGTAGGATAAATTTAAAGTTTTGCTGAAAGAAATATGTACATTTTAATCACGATTTCTGTAATATCACTTCCTAATTGTAAATGACGACATCACATAAGGGAATGACCCTTGCACACTGGGCTAAACCTCAGCTAATGGCACTTTTTTTTAATCTGACAAAACATATCCGAACACCTTTATTTTGTTGAATCAATGTTTAGAAGAGCGCTCATTTGAGTAACTGATGCATAACCTTTGGATGGAATTAGTCTCCCTAATGCAAGCATGTCCAAACTCAGGCCCGGGGGCCAAATGCGGCCCTCAGACCAATTTTTCTTGGCCCTCAGGCTTCCTGGATAACTGGCCCACACTGTCCTGAGAAGTACTTTTTACAGCACATTTCAGATTTTCTACAATTCCAACCTAAATAACTAACATTTTGGTTCAGACTGAATGTAGATGTGGCGGCTTTTAAAACATCAGATAAATGCAGCTTTTTTTAACGTTTTACGATTGATTTGTGGCCCTCCACTTGGTCTATATTTCAATATGTGGCCCTCGATGGAAAAAGTTTGGACACCCCTGGACTAATGTGATGTCAATTTTACTTTTAACTTAACTCTTCTCCACAAACTACTTGACTGGTGCAAAACTACTCATTTTAACTACAACAGGTATTAATGCACCACATGAAATCGAAACTAGACAATCGTTCACACCCGCCAGACACTTTTAACCTCGCAGCTCGCTCTTCCTCCAAACAGAAGCACGTCGTCAGCCTTTTCGCCTGACGCAGAGCCCTTCTCGCCCATCTCGGTGCACTTTGCCTTCCTGCTGTGGTGACGTCTGCAAACCCGGCTACGGCGGAGTCTGCCTGCTGCGTGTGACAAGCCCTTGACAGCTCCTCTTCAAACACGATCGACCGCACGCACTTAAGCACGTAAAGGCGTCCGAGTACACGTAAATACCCGCACCGCCCCGGTCTCCGAAGCGCGCTCCGGCCACTTTTAGCCCGGCTTGGACGAGCTCTGGGCGGGCTACGGCCTACAGACGCACATGGTCTTTTGTTCACGTTGTCGCCGAAGTCTCGTTATCCGTAAAAGCGAACACACGATAAGAATGAAGCGCCGAGATTGGATCGTGAGACGTTTTAAAACTTGAAACGCAGCTTTACGCGGTTCACTTTTGTTAACTTGAACGGGGAAAACGGAAGAAAAACAACAAAATGTGCGATAAAACAGTTAAAAGCGCAGATGGATGTTAAAAGCATAAGAGTGAATGAGATTCAACGTCAAATTACAAGAATGTTGGCGGTATAAAGTGTTCATTTATGGCGTTTCTCACCTCGATAAAAGAGCTCCGGGGACAGACCGTTACGCTTCGGCTTAACGTGGAAGAGAGAAGAGCGAACAGACATGCGCACTGGGGTTTTATACCCGCGACGGGAACTGCAAAAGGTCAAAATTATGTGCCACGCTATTTTTTTAAATGCCATTTTCTTTCTTTGTCTTATTCATTTATACCAAATAATATAATTACAATAAATGAAAATGATTTACGAAATAAAATAAATAAATAATTTGTCTTTTTTTATTTTAAAAGTCATTCAACAAGGTACACAATTAAGGTTTTGATCGCTTTATATTTATTTTTAAGTGCGAGAAATCTTGTATCTTATTTTTAGCTCTTTTGTAAATGACTTATGTTGCTTTTCTATTATAGAGGATGGAAAAAAATATAAAGTTTCGAGCCTCTAAAATTGTATTTGAGCTTCACAAAAGTATAATTTGTGGTGAAGGATGCATTTAATCTTTACACACAATGAAAAGCGACCATACAGTCAACTTTTTAGCAGCTTTTGTCAAATAAAACCCATAAAAATCATACATTGTCAATGTGCTAAGTGTTTATAATAATCTCTTGTTACAAATTATATAAAATACAACTGTAAATTTGTGTTTAAACTATGTGTCTGAGTGGTTTTCATTTGCCAAAACCATCTTGATTCTTCATATTATGCGATATTCTGAGGTTAATTTTAGTTTTTTTAATGAGTTTATAAAATCTATGTGAATCTACTATCCAGCAGTGATAAATTATTGCTCATCCACTACGTTTTTTGTTTTTGTTGTTGTTGTTTCTTTAGTCAGCCTTCCCTTAAGCCTGCTAGACAGATTTAAATATGACTTTTTGCATCTTCCAGCACATAACATCCATAAAGATGTCAGGAGGTCGGCCGATAATGGAACAGCCGACGAGGATATAAACTAATCTGTAGGGATTAAACATGTACGGGGTATTGTATGCATAAATACTGTATGATCTGTTACACTGCAGCCATGACTTTATTCATCACATAAGTTATTATGAATGTCAGTGACCAAATCTGAAAACTCTTTTGGCACAAGCCTATTATTATACCTATAAAAAAATAAAATCAGTAAAAAATGTTTTCGTTGGTTCACTTTGGAGTGCACTGTACAGTCTGAAAGTGTCTCCACTGTCTGAAGTGAACCGCCCTCTGAGACCAGACCCAGGTGAAAACAAGAGGGCAAAAAGCTGACGTCAACAGAAAATAAGTTGGTGCTGGAGCTGGTGTTGGAGCTGGTGCTGGAGCTGGTGTTGGTGTTGGTGTTGGAGCTGGTGTTGTTGTTGTTGGAGCTGGAGCTGGTGTTGGTGTTGGAGCTGGTGTTGGAGCTGGAGCTAGTGTTTGAGCTGGAGCTGGTGTTGGATCTGGAGCTGGTGTTGGAGCTGGTGTTGTTGTTGTTGGAGCTGGAGCTGGTGTTGTTGTTGGAGCTGGTGTTTGAGTTGGAGCTGGTGTTGGATCTGGAGCTGGTGTTTGAGTTGGATCTGGAGCTGGTGTTGGTGTTGGATCTGGAGCTGGTGTTGGAGCTGGAGCTGGTGTTGGAGCTGGAGCTAGTGTTTGAGTTGGAGCTGGTGTTTGAGTTGGAGTTGGAGCTGGTGTTGGAGCTGGAGCTGGTGTTGGAGCTGGAGCTAGTGTTTGAGTTGGAGCTGGTGTTTGAGTTGGAGTTGGAGCTGGTGTTGGAGCTGGAGCTGGTGTTGGAGCTGGAGCTAGTGTTTGAGTTGGAGCTAGTGTTTGAGTTGGAGCTGGTGTTTGAGTTGGATCTGGAGCTGGTGTTGGAGCTGGAGCTGGTGTTGGTGTTGTTGGATCTGGAGCTGGTGTTGGAGCTGGAGCTGGTGTTGGAGCTGGAGCTAGTGTTTGAGTTGGAGCTGGTGTTTGAGTTGGAGTTGGAGCTGGTGTTGGTGTTGTTGTTGTTGGAGCTGGAGCTGGTGTTGGAGCTGGAGCTGGTGTTGGAGCTGGAGCTAGTGTTTGAGTTGGAGCTGGTGTTTGAGTTGGATCTGGTGTTTGAGTTGGATCTGGAGCTGGTGTTGGAGCTGGAGCTGGTGTTGGAGCTGGAGCTGGTGTTGGTGTTGTTGGATCTGGAGCTGGTGTTGGAGCTGGAGCTGGTGTTGGAGCTGGAGCTAGTGTTTGAGTTGGAGCTGGTGTTTGAGTTGGAGTTGGAGCTGGTGTTGGTGTTGTTGTTGTTGGATCTGGAGCTGGTGTTGGAGCTGGAGCTGGTGTTGGAGCTGGAGCTGGTGTTGGTGTTGTTGGATCTGGAGCTGGTGTTGGAGCTGGAGCTGGTGTTGGAGCTGGAGCTAGTGTTTGAGTTGGAACTGGTGTTTGAGTTGGAGTTGGAGCTGGTGTTGGTGTTGTTGTTGTTGGATCTGGAGCTGGTGTTGGAGCTGGAGCTGGTGTTGGAGCTGGAGCTAGTGTTTGAGTTGGAGCTGGTGTTTGAGTTGGATCTGGTGTTTGAGTTGGATCTGGAGCTGGTGTTGGAGCTGGAGCTGGTGTTGGTGTTGGAGCTGGTGTTGTTGTTGTTGGAGCTGGAGCTGGTGTTGGTGTTGGAGCTGGTGTTGTTGTTGTTGGAGCTGGAGCTGGTGTTGGTGTTGGAGCTGGTGTTTGAGTGGAGCTGGTGTTGGTGTTGGAGCTGGTGTTGTTGTTGTTGGAGCTGGAGCTGGTGTTTGAGTTGGAGTTGGAGCTGGTGTTGGAGCTGGTGTTGTTGTTGGAGCTGGAGCTGGTGTTGGTGTTGGAGCTGGTGTTTGAGTGGAGCTGGTGTTGGTGTTGGAGCTGGTGTTGTTGTTGTTGGAGTTGGAGCTGGTGTTTGAGTTGGAGTTGGAGCTGGTGTTGGTGTTGGAGCTGGTGTTGTTGTTGGAGCTGGAGCTGGTGTTGGTGTTGGAGCTGGTGTTGTTGTTGTTGGAGTTGGAGCTGGTGTTTGAGTTGGAGTTGGAGCTGGTGTTGGTGTTGGAGCTGGTGTTGTTGTTGGAGCTGGAGCTGGTGTTTGAGTTGGAGTTGGAGCTGGTGTTGGTGTTGGTGTTGGTGTTGTTGTTGTTGGATCTGGAGCTGGTGTTGGAGCTGGTGTTTAAGTTGGAGTTGGAGCTGGTGTTGGTGTTGGTGTTGGAGCTGGTGTTGTTGTTGTTGGAGCTGGTGTTTGAGCTGGAGCTGGTGTTGGATCTGGAGCTGGTGTTGGAGCTGGTGTTGTTGTTGTTGGAGCTGGAGCTGGTGTTGGTGTTGGAGCTGGTGTTTGAGTTGGAGCTGGTGTTGGATCTGGAGCTGGTGTTTGAGTTGGATCTGGAGCTGGTGTTGGTGTTGGATCTGGAGCTGGTGTTGGAGCTGGAGCTGGTGTTGGAGCTGGAGCTAGTGTTTGAGTTGGAGCTGGTGTTTGAGTTGGAGTTGGAGCTGGTGTTGTTGTTGTTGGATCTGGAGCTGGTGTTGGAGCTGGAGCTGGTGTTGGAGCTGGAGCTAGTGTTTGAGTTGGAGCTGGTGTTTGAGTTGGATCTGGAGCTGGTGTTGGAGCTGGAGCTGGTGTTGGTGTTGTTGGATCTGGAGCTGGTGTTGGAGCTGGAGCTGGTGTTGGAGCTGGAGCTAGTGTTTGAGTTGGAGCTGGTGTTTGAGTTGGATCTGGAGCTGGTGTTGGTGTTGTTGGATCTGGAGCTGGTGTTGGAGCTGGAGCTGGTGTTGGAGCTGGAGCTAGTGTTTGAGTTGGAGCTGGTGTTTGAGTTGGAGTTGGAGCTGGTGTTGGTGTTGTTGTTGTTGGATCTGGAGCTGGTGTTGGAGCTGGAGCTGGTGTTGGAGCTGGAGCTAGTGTTTGAGTTGGAGCTGGTGTTTGAGTTGGATCTGGTGTTTGAGTTGGATCTGGAGCTGGTGTTGGAGCTGGAGCTGGTGTTGGTGTTGTTGGATCTGGAGCTGGTGTTGGAGCTGGAGCTGGTGTTGGAGCTGGAGCTAGTGTTTGAGTTGGAGCTGGTGTTTGAGTTGGAGTTGGAGCTGGTGTTGGTGTTGGTGTTGTTGTTGTTGGATCTGGAGCTGGTGTTGGAGCTGGAGCTGGTGTTGGAGCTGGAGCTGGTGTTGGTGTTGTTGGATCTGGAGCTGGTGTTGGAGCTGGAGCTAGTGTTTGAGTTGGAACTGGTGTTTGAGTTGGATCTGGTGTTTGAGTTGGATCTGGAGCTGGTGTTGGAGCTGGAGCTGGTGTTGGTGTTGTTGTTGTTGGATCTGGAGCTGGTGTTGGAGCTGGTGTTGGAGCTGGAGCTAGTGTTTGAGTTGGAGCTGGTGTTTGAGTTGGATCTGGTGTTTGAGTTGGATCTGGAGCTGGTGTTGGAGCTGGAGCTGGTGTTGGTGTTGGAGCTGGTGTTGTTGTTGTTGGAGATGGAGCTGGTGTTTGAGTTGGAGTTGGAGCTGGTGTTGGTGTTGGAGCTGGTGTTGTTGTTGGAGCTGGAGCTGCTGTTTGAGTTGGAGTTGGAGCTGGTGTTGGTGTTGGTGTTGTTGTTGTTGGATCTGGAGCTGGTGTTGGAGCTGGTGTTTAAGTTGGAGTTGGAGCTGGTGTTGGTGTTGGTGTTGGAGCTGGTGTTGTTGTTGTTGGAGCTGGAGCTGGTGTTTGAGTTGGAGTTGGAGCTGGTGTTGGTGTTGTTGTTGTTGGATCTGGAGCTGGTGTTGGAGCTGGTGTTTAAGTTGGAGTTGGAGCTGGTGTTGGTGTTGTTGGTGTTGTTCCTCTCATGCTCTGGCAGGCAGATGTCCTAGAAAGCAAGTTAATGGCCTGTTAATCCAGAGGCTTAATCTTTACGCTCTCGCTGCTATTCCTGCGCCGGCTTAAAGGTGGGATTAGTGAGCGCTTTTATACTCTTCAGCGCCTCACTCTCACACCACAATGTATTTATGTCTTCACTTTGCTAATTCTGAATATTTAATACAAAAATAAACTTACTGACAAAGTATGTAACGTCTGGTGGTGAAAAGTCACCTAAAGATTCCATTATGCGTGCCTTCTTTTATATATTTAGCTTCTGTTTTATTCATTGTTAAATGTTGCACCTTACGCCAAAGGAAGTTCCAGTGGCAATAAACCCTTTTATGATTCTGATGGCAATAAAAAGATAGATAGATATGTTTTATGATTTACTGTGGAATAAAAACTAATAATAGAGAAAATAATTGTGAAAATTTTACAATCAAATATGGGTTTATTTTTAATAATAATGCCTCGTAATGTGCTTTACAGACTGCACTGTCATTATTCTGTCCACACTCAGTGGTGGTAAGTCACTTATGTAGCCACAGCTGCCCTGGGGCCGACTGATAGAAGTGAGGCTGCCAATATGAGCCATCACCCCCTCCGACCACCACCAACCGTTCACACACCACTTTCATACTGGGCAATGTGGAGTGTAGAGCTGGGCCGTATCATACCGTTCATGATAAAGCATCATTTGTTTTCGAGTTAATATGAAATCTGGAACCTGGTGATATAATTCCTCGTTCACTGCAGCAGATTCACAATTGAGAAGGGAATCTGATATTGCAGCTAATTGTGAACGCTAACGGCTAGAGACCATAGAACTACAATAAAACCTGGAAGATGAACCCAAAATGGCGCCCTGTTTATCCCTATGGAGTGAGCTCATTGGCGCATGACCCCCAAAAAATGTCTTACTTCCGCATTTACTTCCTGATACGGAGGCTGCCATCTTTGTTTTACTTCCTGATACGGAGGCTGCCATCTTTGTTTTACTTCCTGATACGGAGGCTGCCATCTTTGTTTTACTTCCTGATACGGAGGCTGACATCTTTGTTTTACTTCCTGATATGGAGGCTGACATCTTTGCTTTACTTCCTGATACGGAGGCTGACATTTTTGCTTTACTTCCTGATATGGAGGCTGACATTTTTGCTTTAGGGCGCCATGTGACGACAATCCCCCATGATGCTTTGAGCGACGTGAACGACTAGCAGCTGCAAGTTTTTGTGTTAACGTTAGCTTGTGTGATTGTAATTGTGTTCTTCATGTTAGACACACGTGAAAGCGTCTGAAATTAAATAAAATACAACTTACAGGTGTCTCTAGTTGAGCCTTTTCCACGAGCTTCTGTTTGTATCGTCCGACGCTCGTTCATGTGACTCGCACATGTTTGTGTGACGTCACTTCATATAAAAACCGTAATTTCGGTGATTTTAGAAACGGTAGAAAAGAACATTTCCTTCTATTTTATTTAAATACAGATAATAATTCAGTACTGTCTGCAATTATAATGTGACATTTTAGAAAAAGGCTGGTTCCAAGAGGCTGCAGTACCTCGCACGGCCACTAATCAATCTGGGACCACAGTCAGAGGGGGCGTGTCTTATCCAGTTCTTTTAATACATCCATGCTAGAGACGCATTAAAAACCAACGTTGAGGCGAAGAGTGGAAGCAAAAAACAACAACAATTGAATACATTAAATATTCTTAGGTTCTACATTCTATAATCGCACACAGACAGCACACAGTGGGACCATTTTGACCCAAATGGATGCTTGTACAACATGTCTGAGCTGAGGCTGAACTGGTTTTACTTTCTAACATGAAAAAAGGGTAAAGCACCTTTAAACCAGTCAAATATTGGTGCCATTCTTAAGTATTTAGTCTTAGACAGAATCATTTATATCGTCAGTTACACTGTTACTGCAAATGTTCTCTTTTATTCACCTTATTCCGCCCACTGTTGCCTCTTTTTATGTATTTGATCCGCACTCTTGTAGAAAAGGGACTTCCGGTTTGACGCTAATGGTCACACAAATGGCCAACGAGTGAAAAGTCTCTCTCTAAAACATTATATAAAGCAGATTGATTTGTGTAAAATGTTTAATGAACACGAGCAAAAACAAGTCAGCAACGCACCGATTTCCTGGGACCTGAAAACGTCTTTTTAGTCCGAGTAGAACTTATTTTCTGTTGAGCTCGACTGCTCCGTGTGAACTACAACGGAAAAAGATGGCGACACATACGGCAACTTCTGGAATAAGACGAAAATCAGGGATAAAAATGTCCATATGGCCCTGACCTAGTGAAGTGTCTTGGATAAAGACATAACAACATTTCCTCCAGCGCCCCCTTGTGGCTCCTGGTGTTCCAGTCTTGTCTGATGAGATGCAGCTATTTTTATGCTCCAGACGTCTAACTTTCTAACCCGAGAGTTTTCCAGGATGTTAGAGTTCATAAAGCGTCACATTTTATATAATTGAGTGTGAATTCAAGTTAATTCATTATTTAACTTTTTCTTTGTGTGTGATTTTGTGGACTTCCTGGTTAGATTAACCACTCACTGACATCTTAAGGTGAAACTGAGTGTTTTGAGCTCTGAAGAGGGAGACAAATGATGGATAACGTGAGAACAAAATGAACCCAGCTCAGTTAGTGAGTTCACGTGTAGGTTTTGAAGACGAAACATGTGTAAAAGTCGATTTAGCGCGACATTCAACCTTTAAACCTCTCCGGTGCACTCCTCTGACAGACTGTAAACCCACGGCGTGTTTCCAGACAGTCAGTGCTGTGGAAAAAGGAGGTCATGTCTTTGTGCGAGTGAATGGAGCAGATGTAGGCCACTCCACACGGCACCAGAAACACAGAACAAACACGACCAGCGTCCGAGTGCATGTGCTGACCGCATGGATGTATTAAACTGGATAAGGTATGCCCCCTCTGTCTGTGGTCCCAGATTGATTAGTGGCCGTGCGAGGTACTGCAACCTCTTGGAACCAGCCTTTTTCTATAATTGCACATTATAATCACAGACAGGACTGAATTATTATCTGTATTTAAATAAAATAGAAGGAAATGTTCTTTTCTACCGTTTCTAAAATCACCAAAATTACCGTTTTTTATACACCGCAAACATGTGTGAGTCACGTGATCGAGCGTCGGACGATACAAACAGAAGCTCGTGGAAAAGGCTCGACTAGAGACACCTGTAAGTTGTATTTTATTTCATTTCAGACGCTTCACGTGTGTCTAACATGAAGAACACAATTACAATCACACAAGCTAACGTTAACACAAAAACTTGCAGCTGCTGGTCGTTCACGTCGCTCAAAGCATCATGGGGGATTGTCGTCACGTGGCGCCCTAAAACAAAGATGGCAGCCTCCGTATCAGGAAGTAAATGCGGAAGTAAGACAATTTTTTGGGGTCATGCGCCAATGAGCTCACTCCATAGGGATAAACAGGGCGCCATATTGGATTCATCTTCCAGGTTTTATTATAGTTCTATGGCTGACCGTGACAGAGGGCGGCGTGATAGAGCGTGTGGTGAACGTTTATCGTGTTTTACATCGGTCGAGAGGTAGTTTTGAAGAGATGTTGAAAAAAAGTGAGAGAAAACACATTTTTCAGACAGTTTAAACATCCATTTAAGAAAATACAAGGGCGTTGATATCTTTTTCTTTGCTAAAAATGACTACTGCGTCAAAATTGTTAGTGACATTTGTATTCTAACTTTTCATTTGCACTCAAAGTTATGTGACATTTACAAAGAACAGACAGTTTAATAGTTTTGATATTTTAAATGCTGCCTAGAATTTCTGAAATGTTCTCTAGACAGGTTTTTATCATTTTCTAATTCTGACTGTATTCAGTGCATTAATATAAATGATAGTTTTACACCAATCAGGTCGCTGTTTGTGGAGAAAAGTTGAAAAATCTCTTGAAAATGACTGAAAACATTGATGACGTCACACTGGGGCAGGCCCGTCCACAGAAATTTAGGAGCCCGGGGGCAAGAAGCCTCACATGGGCCCCCTCTAATGTAAATCCAATTCTGGGCCCTTAAGACCCTGAGGCCCGGGACACCAGACCACTTTGTCCCCCCCCTGTCTACTCCTTTGCACTGGGGAGACACATTTTATGCAACATTTACATAAAATAAACAAAAACAAACAACATTGACTCAACAGAATAAAGGTGTCACATGAATTTTTTCTTTGTCAAATGAAAAAATCTGTAACATTAGATGAGTTTTGGTGCGCTGTACAGGATGGTTTCTTGGGAATTTTCTAGTGTGATGTCATCATTTACAACCAGGAAGTAAAATTAAAAATCTAAAACAAAATAGCTAAACTGGGGTAAAACCATGGATGTATTAAAAGAACTGGATAAGACACGCCCCCTCTGTATGTGGTCCCAGATTGATTAGTGGCCGTGCGAGGTACTGCAGCCTCTTGGAACCAGCCTTTTTCTAAAAATGCACATTATAATCACAGACAGTACTGAATTATTATCGGTATTTAAATAAAATATAAGGAGGAGTACAGTCAAATCAAATCATCAAATCAAATCAATTTATTTGTATAATGCCCAAAATCACAACAACAGTTGCCTCGATGGGCCACAGGTAAAGCAGTTCAAATAACTGTCCCAGAATGCCCCTGTCCTTTGACCCTCCTTCAGGAAAAACTACAAAAAACCCCATGGGAAAAAGTAGAAACCTCGGGGAGAACCACAGTGAAGGAGAGATCCTACTCCCACGGACGGACAGGCTGCAGATGAACTAGGAATGACGCATCCACTTGGACCGAACCAGAACCACTCAAGAGGGAGGTGGTCCAGGCAGACGAGGTGTGGCTAATCCAGGGCGCCATTTTGGATTCATCTTCCAGGTTTTATTATAGTTCATGGGTAAAACGTGTAAAGATTTGATCAGAATTTAAACATATTTATGTGAACTGCATTTCTGTTAAACGAGTGGTCGGATAAAAAGTATAAGGAGGAGAACAGTCTTGGTGTGGACTGAGACGTGGGTTTTGACAGTTCACTTTTAAAGGATGTGTTTGGTCCTGTCGACTTTGTTTGACAGGACATTGCAGCAGCGTGAAATGAGGATGAGAAGGAAGGACATTCAGCAAATTGCCAAAGACAGAATCGACATCAACATTATTTTGATGATGTAGTAAAAAATATGATCCATTTTTATGTTAAATGTACGTGTTTAGACCTGTGTGTTGTTTCTTATTATTCTGTTGGTCCGTGTTTTAAACGGTTTAAAACAACTACGAGGCAGAGCTGAATTCGGCTGATAAATTCACTTTTACTGACTATACTTACTGA
The DNA here is from genome assembly GCA_019453435.1 of Rhinogobius similis. Taxonomy (NCBI): domain Eukaryota; kingdom Metazoa; phylum Chordata; class Actinopteri; order Gobiiformes; family Gobiidae; genus Rhinogobius; species Rhinogobius similis. Next base: position 4,148,921 of record CM033636.1, on the reverse strand, counting down.
GTTAATACGAAATTAAACCTGTATGATTATTTCGAGGGGTTAATAGTAACGTGGTTTGCCTCATTTTTAATCTTTAGCGAGACACTACAGGAAAAACATCCCTTTTCTTTTCAAAAAACATCGATTTTTTTTCCAATTTTTTTGTTTTTTGATCAGTTTGCTCTCTCAACACACAGACTTTCACGTGGAAATAACAAACTTGTCCAATCTGCTCTTCTTCCATTGAATCCACTTCATCCATAGATTTCTCTGGGACATTGTAACTTCAAAGGCTGTTTTCTTAAAATGCATTTTTCTCCTCTCGGGACAGAAAGATCAGCCTTAAAGTAGATCCTACACCAAACTGTACAATCTGGACTCAACGAGATTTTGCCGAAACGAACAGAAGGATTTTTTAATATCTAACTCTAAAACGGATTTATTGAAGTCAAAAAAATGAGGGGAAATTTGACAATTTTCAGCCCAATCTAGTTTACTTAAAATCTAAATCAGCTGCTGTGTCCTGTTCCCCTCGACTCATAAAACAAATCAGAAATAATTCCCGTAAACACTGATTAACAAAAAAAAAAAATACTATCCAATTCTTTTTTCAAGCATGTCGCCAAAAATCACTGAAAATGTGATTCAGGGACTCGTAATAAAGTAAAGTCCAGAGGGAATATCTGATCAGAACCATCACCTTAATATCACTTTTCAATTGCAGGCTTGTTTTTTTTAGTTGTGGGTTGATTTGACAGAAAATAAGTGATGGGTTGAGTTTCTTTTTCAGTTTTAAGAGCTTGTTGGTTCTTTTATCAGACGATGGACACAAAAGAATCAATGCAATGTGGTTGCTCGGTAACAATTCTGCACAATGTCAAATCAGGAAGTGCAATCATAAACTTCACCAAAAGAAGGAAAAAGATGTTTACCAAAAGCGTAGAAGTGTGTTTTCGGTTCCTCTTCTCACTGTGAGTAAACCGAAGCGACAAGAGCGTTATGTTGACAATATGAAATGATTATAACTTTTCTGCTTCTTTCTTTCTCCTTCAGATATGATTTAGTTTCTCATTTTTTTTAATTCTTTGTGATGTTTTGTCCTTCCAATTACGTTTACTTCAAATGAACAGCTTTTGTGATATTGTTTGATATGAGATTACAGCGGCATGTTTCAGAGTTTTGACATTTTTCCTGGACTAAAGTGTATTTGGAATGTGTGTCATCAGTACGTTTACGCTGCCCCCTCCTGGTCATGATCAAGAATGCACTTTACCACAGGATTAAAGGGGACGCGTTAAGCAAAATCGACTTTAACGAGCTTTTAATCACGTTACAGCAGCGTTTCCTCATCGTCGGTCTCCTTCAAGTTGTATTTTGAGTGCTCGGGGGATTCCTGTTTCCACCTACCCCCTATCCCCGCCCACACACTCGCTCTTAGTTACCACTGTTTGAAATATCACGACTCCCAGTGACACGCGTGGAGCTCCAAAGTGTCATGCGGCCCTTTTTCAGAAATAAAAACGTGTAAATGACAATGATGCTCATTACGGTGAAACGTGACTATGAAGAGGCGGGGCTTATCCGTTCTGCAGATTTGAACAGGAAGTCAAACTGTTTTAGATTAATATTAATAGCGGTTTACAATGAATAAAGTTATAATGATGATCTACTTAGGTTATAGTTCAATATAAAGTACATGAAAAAAGCAGAATATGTCTCCTTTAAAGTCAAAATTACTAAAAAAAAAAAAGATCTACAGATCAAGCTGAGAAAAAACATGGATATTATGGGTCAAGATCATGAATGTAAAACATAAATTAAAAAGAAAAGTACTTTAGAAAGCTTTGATTTTCCCTAACTCTAACTACAAAAGCTGTTAAATGCCTGTACATTTAAATCCATTGTTGTTTATAACTGCTCCCAAGGTTTTGCTGTTTGGACCAGATAAAGCCACGCTCCAACTGATGTTTTTGTTGTTTTTATTCTGTCGAATCTTAACAAACACCGTGAAAAACTAAAGAAAAGACAAACATACTTTTATCAGAACACCAAATAAACACAAAATATGAAATAAATAAAGAATAATTACCGTGTGCCTTCTGACCAAACATTAGGAGTGGTTAGCCGCTTTACTTTCTTTCCGTCCGTGCTTTCTTTCTCTCTTTTAGCTTTTAGCCAAAACGTCCTGCTTAACACGTGCGCCAATCATGCAAACAATTCCCTTTTTTCACCAGCAGAGGTCAGTGGCGGGCACCAGAATTTACATTCTTACACTCAATACAAACAATATAAAATATAAATAATATTCAAAATACACACATTTTCTGCGACAGCTACACTGCCACCAAAATTACAAAAGATTTGTATTTGTTCACAAAATAAAGCTTGTAATTTTACAAAACATAACCATAGTCAACCTATGAACTGTAGACCGTATTTACATTAAACATTTCACACACTCTGTACTAGTACCACTAGTTTTTGAACTGGACGCTCAAGAAAAGACACTTGCTTCAAGCGTTCACCTTTCTTCCCTAAATCCTTCTGTCCCATTTGTATCTTAACCTTTCGCACTAAGCCATCATCGTCTTTGTTTGCTTCAACTACCTTTGCTAATGTCCATTCATTTCTAGGAATATTGTCTTCCTTGACTATAACTATATCTCCCACGTGTACATTCCTTTTGGGTGCATGCCACTGTTGTCTGAGACTAATGCTAGTTAAATACTCTTTGCGCCACCTGTGCCAGAACTGTTCTGTCAGATACTGCACTCTGCGCCACCTCTTTCTGGCGTATAAGTCTTCTCTGACAAATCTACCTGGAGGTGGAAGTGGCACTGCTTCCTTCATCGTAAGTAAATGGTTAGGCGTTAAAGGCTCGACACTTTTTGGATCATTGATTGTCTCAATAGTGAGTGGGCGATTGTTAACGATAGACATTGCCTCGTAAAATATGGTTCTTAAGGACGAGTCATCAAGCCTTCCTGCGGCTTGTGCCAATACAGAACTCATAACACTCCTAACAGTTCTGATTTGGCGTTCCCAAACACCACCTCTGTGACTAGCATCGGGAACGTTCATTTGAAAGTCGCATTGGTTTTTAGCTAAATAGATAGCAATCCTCTCTTTGTCTAGTTCTGCAAGACCCTTTTTGAACTCATTTCTAGCTCCGACAAAATTAGTACCCTGATCGGATCTAATTTGCCTCACTGCTCCTCTGATGGCAATAAAACATCTCAACGCATTTATAAACGCATCAGTGGAGAGATCTTCCAACATCTCAATGTGAATGGCCCTAGAACTTAAACAGGTACACAAAAGACCATAACGCTTACATTCCTTTCTACCTTGTTTTGTGTAAAAGGGGCCAAAACAATCTAGTCCGGTATAAGTGAAAGGGGGTGAGGGCTCTACTCTGTCTGCTGGTAAATCAGCCATACGTTGCTCTTCTGTCGACCCTCGCACCTTTCTACATGTCACACAACTCTTAATATGCTTGGCCACTACCTTGCTGGCACCTACGATCCAATAACCATGGGCTCTGAGTGCATTTAGTGTTTGGCTTCTGCCCTGATGTTGTGTTTTCTTATGACAATAATCAAGAATCAACCCAGTGACAATGCCTTCCTTGGGAAGAATAACTGGGTGTTTAAGTTCAACTGACGTAGATGATTTTCTCAACCTGCCCCCTACCCTAAGTAGGCCATTATCAATAATAGGATCAAGCTGATACAACTTGTGCGTTTTGGGTAATCTGGTTTGATTTTGACTCAACTGTTTCAACTCCTTCTCAAACGCTTCCCTTTGTGCTGCTTTTATAAGCACTAAAGATGCTGCTTGTCTCTCTTCCACACTAACTGGCCCTGTTTTGTCTCTTTTTGTGAGTCTTTTTATCTTTGCAACAACATTAAGTGTTGTATTCCAGTCAGAGAACCTAGTGAATCTCTCAAGAAAACTGTCTTTCTCTAGGCCATGCGTTTTTAGAACCTTCACCTCAGGATCTCCGACTAAAAGCTCTGGAGACTGTGGTTTTGTGACAAGCTCTCGCTCCCAAAGAAATCTAGGTCCGGTGAGCCAATTTGAGTCCGTAAGCTCTGCCACCTTGAGTCCTCTAGATGCGTGATCTGCTGGATTTTGGTCAGTTTCAATATAGAACCATTGTTTTGGGTCTGTTAGATCTTTAATTTTCTGTACTCGGTTTGCAACAAAAACATGAAAGCGGCGCGCATCATTTTTTATGTACCCGAGCACCACTTGGGAATCTGTCCAGAAAAACTCCTCATCTATCTTTAACTCAAGTTCTGTTCTGAGGAAGTTGCTTACTCCTGCGGAGACTGCAGCTGCAGTGAGTTCAAGGCGTGGTATAGTAACCACTCTTGTGGGCGCTACTCTAGCCTTTGCCATGACCAGAGCACAGTGTACTTTGTCTTTTGCTACAACTCTTATGTACGAACACTGCCCGTAACCACTGCTGCTAGCATCTGAGAAATGATGCAGCTCTATTTTCTGGATTTCACCAATGTTTTCATAAATAAAACACCTTGGTATTTTAAAGGTTTGAAGATTTTCCAGATCACAGAGCCATGCTTTCCATTTAGTTTCCAACACAGGTGGAACCGGTTCATCCCATCCAACGCCACGTTTACACATTTCCTGAAGCACTTGTTTTCCAGTTAGTATGTAGGGAGAAAGAAATCCTAACGGGTCATACACACTTGCGACAGTTGCCAAGATTCCTCTCCTCGTGGCAGGTTTTTCTTTGAAGGAAACACTGAATGAGAGTGTGTCTGTTCCCACATCCCATTTGACTCCAAGAACACTTTGCATTGGAATATCAGAGTAGTTCAGATTTACAGCCTTGTCATTACAAGCACGCTCTGACTCTGGTATGACATCCAAGACCTCTCTTTTGTTGCACACAAATTTGTGTAAGCGCAGCTTGCCCTTTACGCAGATTTCTTGTGCGTGTGTGACTAGCTGTTTTGCCTTTTCGACTGAATCAACACTGATTAATCCGTCATCCACGTAAAAGTTTTTGAGAATGAAGCTGGCTGCTTCGGGGTAGTCCTTTTCATGTTCACGAGCAAGAAATTTCATACCGTAGTTTGCACATCCTGGCGAGGATGCTGCTCCAAAAATATGTACTCGCATGCGATATTCTTTAGGCTCAGTGTCAGTTTTGCCATCCTGCCACCACAGGAACCTTAAAAAGTCTCTGTCTTCTGGGCTGACATGAAAACGGTGGAACATTTTTTCCACGTCGCAAGTGATGGCAATTTGGTGTTGGCGAAATCTACAAAGAACCCCTACCAGAGTATTGGTCAAGTCCGGACCAGTGAGGAGATGGTCATTTAAAGAGGTGCCCTCGCTTTTAGCAGTGCAGTCAAACACAACTCTTATTTTCTCTGGCTTTCTTGGATGGTACACCCCGTGGTGAGGTATATACCATGTGTTACCATCATTGCATGTGTTGTCTGCTTCCTCTGCATCACCATCCTCAAAGACACTGTTCATGAATCTCACATAATCCTCTTTGTACTTTGGATTCCTTTCCATTTTTCCTTTCAAATATTTCAGACGTACTGCTGCGAGATGTTTATTGTTTGGAAGTTGCGGACGCTCTCTGAAAGGTAAAGGCATTTCCAAATGACCTTCAACATTGTAGTGAACATTTTCATTCAGAAACTGTAAAAACTGAATGTCTTCTTGAGATATGTCTCCTTCTTTTGGGTTTGTGTCTCTAAAATCTGCCTCCAACACTTTAATAACAGAAGAAGGTGTAACCAATGGCAGCTCTTTCACAGTAATACGATGGCATGCTCCTGTTACATCCATAGCATTTGTCCAAGGCTTAATGGATCCCACTATACTCCAACCTAAGTCTGTTTTCACTGCATAGGGGTCGTAGTCATTACCTGGTATCACCTTTCTTGGTTTTAGAGCTCTTGCACAATCATAACCAATGAGAAGTGCGGCAGGACAGCTTAACAGATTTGGCATTTCTTTTGTAATACTGTGCAAGTGAGGCCACATTTTTGCTGTCTCACAAGTGGGAATACTATTTTGTTCAAGGGGAATGTATTCACGAGTGTAGGTGGGTGGTAGCACTATGTACTCTTGTGAGTGGTACCCTCTTACTCTTAGTCCATTCACCCTATGACTTGGCACGATCGAACTTTTGTCTGTCATTGTTGTGAGTTTTAGCTTGACTGGTTCAGAGACTGCTTGAATCTTTTCACAAATGTCTTGTACAATGAACGTGTTGCTGCTTTGCGTGTCTAGCAGAGCGTACACCAAGGTTTCCTGTAGATTACCTTCTGTACAGGACAGCCACACTGGAACAATCATTGAAGTACGATCGCTATTGTCCACTCTCACGTTGTTTGAAACAGCCGAAGCATTTTCTTCTGGTGGTGGCATTTCAGATTTCGTTTCAGGTTTGTCTGCTTGTGGACGATCTTCATGTAGCGGAGTAGGATGGCTTTTCCTGCAAATATTACAGTTAGCTCTTTGACGACAGTTTTTAGAAATGTGTCCAACTCTAAGGCAACCAAAGCACATATTGTTTTCAGTGACAAATTTCTTCTTTTCCTCACTTGGCATTGCTATGAATTTTTCACATTTGTAGATGAAATGACTTTGCTTACAGCAGATGCATTCAATCTGTCTTTTGTTCTGAGCTGCAGCAGAGTTGGTTTTAGATCCCTTGCTCTGAGTTGCATTTGTCATCTTTGAATTTTTGGACACATTTGTTATAGCTAGGACACTGGCTTGTGCACGCTTTTGTTCTTTATCTGGTTTTTCAAATGTTCTCAATGCAAACAAAGATGAGACTGGGTTGCATGCTATACGTGCTTCTTCTGCAACAAACTCTGCAAACTCTGCGAAGCCTGGATATTCCTTTCCATCATCCAGCATTTTGGTCACATATCTGTTCCATCGAGATGTAGCCCAGTCAGGAAGTTTCAGGAGTATTTTCTGATTTTCCTCACAATCATCTAAGACCCTAAGTCCTTGCACATAAGGCATTGCATTTTTACAGGAAATAAGAAAATCACTGAACTCTCTTAGTCTGAGTGACTCTTTTGACCCAATCTTTGGCCAACTGCTTAGTTTTCCCCTGAAAGCTCTCTGAACTACAAAAGGATGGCCATAGCGTTTGTTCAAGGCCTCCCAAGCCTGTGAATAGGCTTCCTCATCACTACGGTAGAATGTTCCCTCTAACACACTAAGAGCTTCTCCACTTATGTACTTTTTCAAATAGAACAGCCGGTGTGCTGAATCTACACAACTTGTCTCAATAATAGCCTTAAAACTAGTGCTCCACTCTATGAACTTTAGTGGATCTCCAGTGAACACAAACGGCTCTGGAGCTGGAAGTCTAGTCATTGTCAGGGATTCTTTTAGAGCTTCCACTAGAGACATTTCACTGTCCTTTGCTGCCATCTTACTGTCGCCAGTCCGTGACACTGAAACATTTTTCGAAATCTGATTGTTTCTTGCTGCAGGAAAGGGAGGTGGATTTGAACTTAGAAAGACTTGGGGACGAGGGCCACTGTACTGCTGCATTGAGGGCTGACTTGGCAAAGTGACCTTTATTTCACTCTCTCTTATTTCAGCATTCACTTTTGATTCCTCTTCAGCATACACGTTATATTCTGCCTCTATTGCCTCAAGATCTCTTTGATTTTCCAACAATTTCAACCTTTCCTGTTGAGCCATAATCTCTTGTCTTTGAGCCGAAATTTCCATTTCTCTGTTCATTTCAGCCCTTTTTGATGCCAAACGTGCGGCAGCTTCTGCCCTTTTTGCAGTTACATGGCTGCTTTGCTGACTTGAACTGTACTGACTCTTTTCAGCTCTTGATACTGTTGATCCATATATTGACTTCGCATCTTCTCTTTGTAGCAACTTATGGAGTGATTCTTTAACAGCTTCTATGTCAAACTCCTTTTCTACATCTGCATAACGCCTTTTCAGAAGTAGAATGATTTCAGCAGAGACTGAAGTACAACTGTCCATTTTCCTTCTTATGTCTTGAGACGGTGTAGTTAAGGTACGTAAAGACTCATAATCACATTTCAAATCTGACTCACATTGTTCAATTGAATGAATCCTATCACTTAACTCTGCTTTGGAGCATTGAACTTTGAGTTTGGATCTTGTAAGCTGAACCTCAGCTTTAAAGTGCAAGTAAGTTGACAAAAAACTCCTCTCTTTATTTATCAACTCATCTTTCTTAAGCTCAAACATCTTTTCAGTCAAATGTTTTATTCGCTCTGAACGTCTCACTTCTGGTTCACGCTGAGGATCTGGTTGAGGCATTCTAACTTTGTGTATTTCAAGATCAGCGCAAATATCACCTAAGCGTATTTGAACCTCTTCTCTTTCTGAATCATCAAGATCACTGTTTAATCTGTCTTCTAATTGAGCTTTCTCTGATTCTAAAGCATCAATAATGTCATCTAAATCACGCAATTCAGTCGCCATCTTCAGAGTAATATTGTCAATATTCACCGTAACTTTGTAATATTTAGCAATGACAGGGAACTTAACCAGCGTAACCCACTATTTCAAATGCCAAATAATATTACAGTTTGACAAAGTAAAGGTTCACAATGCTGAAACCAATTTTCACATAACTCTTCTTCTTTACTTTCTCTTGGTTTTCTCTTTGCTTAACTCTGATGATACAGTCTGACCTGATATCAATAAGGCGTGATTTGCAGTGTGATGAGATGTCACTGTAGCAGTCCGTTCTTAGCACAACTGGAGACGCCAAGGTTCTTCGGACGCCCAGCTGCCGCAGGACCGTGGACGTGGACACACGCTGATGTGGGCTGGAGTTCTGCGAAGCATGGTTGCGCTGAAGTTACGTTGCACCCTCGTTGACTGGCCTCGTTTCCCTCACCGTCAGCGACGCCTCTCTTTACCGACTCTCACGTGGCAGCGATAGACGACGTTTTTCACTATAACTGCTCCCAAGGTTTTGCTGTTTGGACCAGATAAAGCCACGCTCCAACTGATGTTTTTGTTGTTTTTATTCTGTCGAATCTTAACAAACACCGTGAAAAACTAAAGAAAAGACAAACATACTTTTATCAGAACACCAAATAAACACAAAATATGAAATAAATAAAGAATAATTACCGTGTGCCTTCTGACCAAACATTAGGAGTGGTTAGCCGTTTTACTTTCTTTCCGTCCGTGTGCTTTCTCTCTCTTTTAGCTTTTAGCCAAAACGTCCTGCTTAACACGTGCGCCAATCATGCAAACAATTCCCTTTTTTCACCAGCAGAGGTCAGTGGCGGGCACCAGAATTTACATTTTTACACTCAATACAAACAATATAAAATATAAATAATATTCAAAATACACACATTTTCTGCGACAGCTACATTGTTGTTGTTGTTGTTGTTGTTGTTACACGGACATTTTCAATATTTACATTAAAATATTATTGATTACAAGTAAAATTGGCTTAAACGTTCGAGAGGCGTCCGGCTGCAGACCTTAATCCAGAGTCGCCTCTCCGCAGACCTTAACCAGGAGGCGCCCACGTGACCCGTACCTTAACCCAGAGGTCCCTACCAGAGCCCGGATGTGTCAAAAATAACCAATAGCAACACGCACGGCACCATATTCAATCATTCCTCTTCTTGTTAATTTATAACTAGGTAGAAACTAAATTAAATATTTGTCTCTCCGCTGATTAATCTTAACAAAATGTGATGATTAGAATTTGTCTCGTGCTGTGAAGTGTAAATATAGATATTACAGCACCACACGCTCTTTACGTTATCTCTTCTAATGTCTAATGTTAAAGGCGTTGAAGTGGAGTTTTAAGTAACATGTTATGAAAAAACTAGGGCTGAAGTTTACTGTTAATCGCAAATTTAATGTTCATTTGTAGAAATAGATCCATCGTCAGTAATGATGGAGACTGGAATCTGACAATGAAGAACACGAGGAGGAGCTGGAGCTTTTTAAAATCGTATTTGTTTGTGTGGAAGACGTGGTGGATGGGAGGGGCTTTGTTTTTTATGAATGTAATGAGATGATTATTATAAATATAATAATTATAATGTTCAATATTTTGATTTGCAGTGCTTTCAATAGTTCCATAAACTGCCAATCTTTCATTCAGTTTGAATGTTTTCTGATCGTTTTTAAACATATTTTTACTAATCTCCAACTTAGGTTAGTAAAAAGTAATATTGCAGCGTAACCTTTTTTTTTTCTTTTTTTCGTCTGCACAATGTGTACTTCCGGACCTGTGGGTTAAGACGCCTCTTGGTTAAGGTCTGCTGCCAGACACTCTTGAAACGTTCTCTCTCTCTTACATGAAACCTGATGTATTTGAGCGTCCACCAGGGGGCAGCAGCACTCCGTCAACAAATGAACTTCTGTCTCCTGTAAAGGCACGTGTAACATTTAACAATTCAACAAAAAGAAAAGTCAATATGATTAAATAAAAAATACAAAACAAACTGACTTTTTCTACAAATATTATACGTTCAAAACAGCTTTTCAAACGGCAAAGATTTATGTGACATGAAGTGAAAAATTAGAGAAAGAAATAAAGGTAAGCAAAAATCTAAATGAATGTATTGTGCTTTAGACGTGCAGTTAATCGTAAAATGTCTTTAATGCGCCACTTTATTTCTTGATTTGTTCGTAAAGAACTAATTACAAAGAAACTAATCATTACAAATCCTCCTGTTACTGTAAGTGAGTCCGTTTTTTGTTTGTTTTTTTGTTTATCTTTGGTAGATTTTCCTCTCAGCACCTACAGCTCAGTTGTCTTGATTCTGTGCAGAGGCGTAGGACTGTGTAGAACCTTTTAACAAATAAAACGAGTGATTTTTATTTGCAGTTAGTACCTTTCCTTGTTGGAATAACACATATCAAATATAAACAGTACTTTATCAGAATACCAGTCGATAGCTGAACAAAATGTCTATAAATGAGTGAGTTTTTGTGAGGCGTGTGACAAAACCACAGGGTGTGTATTCCAGCAGAAGTAAAAACATAAAATAAAACAGCGATAACAACCAGATTTTCTGAAATAAATCATATACAATTATGCATCAGGGGCCCTTCGAGGAGGCTTAAACCAGGGGCCCGGGATTTGGTGCCTCCGTCTGTGGTTTTCGGATTCACATTTATTTATTTTCACTCAGTTAAGAAAAATAAAGTATATATTTCATTGTACATTAGAAAGTAATGGACGGCAGCCTCAGATAAAGAGCACACATTACACACATGTCGATGGGTTTGTGAGATAAACCATCGAAACTAGCTCAAACTCACAGCTCAGCACCGCCCGCTCTGATTGGCCACAGCTCAGACAGGCTGGTCTAGACCTGGTTTGGTTTGGGTTGGTCCTGGTTCAGACCTGGTTGGTATCTAATGTTGATGTGGTGGTTTTATTTTACGACAGGAAAAGTTTCAATTGATGTCTTTACATTTAAGATTTTTATTTTATTCTTGTGAATTAAATTTAACAATATCAATCATAAACTTCCCCTGTAGTTTACTCACATAGATGTAAGACAAAAATATATTACACGTTTTTCATCATGTCCTGTTTTCATGTAGAAATGATGCATTGTATGTGGAAAAACGGCCAAAAATACATATATTTGGGAAATAAATATGAATAATGGACAGAACCAGGTTTGAATTGAACATATTAGTTACAAAAAATGTACAGAGGGGATTTTGGATTTCTTATTTAGTTTTTGAGTTGACTACATCTGACTGAAAATTGTCTTAAATGTTCAAATTTCACCAAACTTTTTAAAAACTTACATAAATCTGTTCTAGAATTAGATATAAAAAAAAAATCCTTCTCCAGAGTCCAGATTGTACAGTTTGGTGTAGGAGGTACTTTAAGGCTGATCTATATGTCCCGAGGGAGAAAAATGCATTTTAAGAAAACAGCCTTTGAATTTACAATGTCCCATAGAAATCTATGGAGGAAGTGGATTCAACGGAAGAATAAAACATCTTTAGGAGCAGATTGGACTCGTTTGTTGTTTCCACATGAAAGCCGATATGTTGAGAGAACAAACTGACCAAAAGACAAAACCTTGAAAAAAATAGTTCTACCTGCAGCGTCCTCCTTAAATACAGCACCAAACCTCAGAGCTTCTTCCACCACTGCTGTACTTTCACTATTCAACACTCCTTCCACGGCTGCATATTTGTGCGGACATAAATAATTCAATAACGACAGCACGTCCGGCGTTCGCCCTGCCCGTCGCTCGCCCTGCCCGTCGCTCCACGCTCACGTTTGGCCCGTCTCCTCTCGACACGTTCAAGATCTCATTCACGTCCGTCTCGTTCGCGCGCGTAGAATATACGGTTGCGCTAATGATGATTCAAAGGAGAATACAAATCTCCGAGCCGGGAGGGAGATTTCTGCAGCGGCACGTGTCTAAATAATGAATGAGATCCATGCGGTGCGGAGATAAAACCCCAGCGTCACGGGGGGGATGCTAGCCAGGCGCCCCTCTGCACGCGCCTCCCGGACACGGCGCCTTATCCGCGACGCTCGCGTACCTGTGCCTCTGCTTTGGACGCAGAGCTGTCGTGACGGATTCGCTCGGAGGGTGAAGGTCAGGAGCGGCGGGGGATGAAGTACTGCGTTTTGTTTCTTGATACAGCAAAAACATATATCTAGCCTAGCTTAAAATGACTTGGATTTACAGTTTTGAGCTGGATTTGAGCAGATCTGACTCGATAAGATTTGCGAAGCGGAATATTTCGCTGGTTTCAAGGTATTTCTGACAGATTATGCGATAATTTAGCGTAAAGGTAAAATATTCTGCATTTGTGATATTGTTATTAGCCTTTAAACATGCTCTTGAGTGCCTTAAATTTGCCATCTCATGTTTAAAAACAAGTTTCTTATTCATTCAAAGACTTTTTTTTTAATCAGTCACTATGAAATGACACTTACTGACTGCATCCAGCCAGCAGATGGCGCCAGTGCAATATACAATCTGGTGAAGTTAGCACTGAAAAGACGTCATTGTGCGGATTTGCTGCAGCAGTTATAGTGTTTAGAGGCAGAAATGCTCAGAACGAATTTAGCGAGGATTTAAGGACTTAAAACAGCGGAACATTCTCTGATAAGTGACGCAGATTATCCGAAAATACGTCCCGGATAGAAGGAGTTCAGCAGGAAGTGTGTTTGACGCTCAGAGGGAGAGGATTTTCTACTAAACATTCCTCAAAATGGCGTGAATGCAACTGAATGCTACTCCAGGTGTGTTTTTGATGATGGAACATTGTTAGAACATGGTTTAAAACTCAAAAAGTGTCGTTTGTGAGGAAATTTACTTTGGAAGTTTTCTTTTTTTCTACTGGTAAAATACCTGTACATGGACTACTTTATTGATCACTGCGGTGTTATTGCTGTTGTTTTAGTTGCACAGCCGTCATCAATATTTCAAATCTATATAACAGCTTCTCAAAAGTTCCTAATTAAGCCTTGGTGGGACTGCTCCTGTTGCTATGGTAACCACTGTGGAATTACTATGTCATATTTGTGCTCATGTCCAAGCAGGAAGTCAAATCAAATCAAATCAAATCAATTTATTTTTATAATGCCCAAAATCACAACAACAGTTGCCTCGATGGGCCACAGGTAAAAGCAGTTCAGATAACTGTCCCAGAATGCCCCTGTCCTTTGACCTCCTTCATGGCGAGGAAAAACTACAAAAACCCCATGGGAAAAAGTAGAAACCTCGGGGAGAACCACAGTGAAGGAGAGATCCTACTCCCACGGACGGACAGGCTGCAGATGAACTAGGACTGAGATCCACTTGGACTGTGGAGCCAGAACCACTCAAGAGGGAGGTGGCTTTAAAGAGTTCCTCCAGGCGGACGAGGAGCAGTCCACCAGTGTAGAGAGATCCTCCAGCAGGAGATGAGGAACAGTTAATCTAAGTAGATGGAGTTCGTCCAGGCAGACGAGGTGTGGCTAATCCAGGGTTGAGGGAGTTCCTCCAGGCGGGTGGAGCATAGATCGTCCAGTGTAGAGATCGATCCTCCAGACAGATGGGTGTGGGGGGGTCGTCACTGGAGCAGCCGCCGCAGTGCCTGAAACAGTCTCCACTCCCCGGGGGAAGTGGAGAGAAAGAGAAACATGTGAACAGCAATGAACAGACTACAGTTGAAGTAATATTAAATATTGTTGATAGGTAAAGTAGGAAGAACCAGAGGATAGTGTTCAAGCTGCCATACTTCCCCAGCAGAATTGCTCCAAGGGCAGCGTAGCTAAAACTGTAGGTTTTTATTTCTGTTCCTAACTGGCCTGACCATAAGCTATTTCAAAGAGGAACGTTTTGAGCCTGGTCTTAAATGTAGAGACTGTGTCGGCCTCTTTTACATGAACAGGGAGCTGGTTCCATAACATAGGAGCTTGGTAGCTAAATGCTCGACCTCCTACTGTGCTTTTAGAGACTCTGGGGACTAACAATAGTCCAGCATTTTGAGAACGAAGAGCTCTTGTTTGGATGGTACGCTACTATTGCATCTTTGAGGTAGGATGGGGCCATATTGTTTAAAGCTTTATAAGTCAGGAGGAGGATTTTAAATTTGATTCTAAACTCAACAGGAAGCCAGTGAAGAGACTCTAACACTGGTGAAATATGATCTCTTTTTCTAGTACCTGTTAATAATCTTGCTGCTGCATTTTGAACCAGTTGAAAGCTTCTTATAGAGCTTTTAGGACACGCTGTAAGCAGAGCGTTACAATAGTCTAATCTGGATGTGACAAATGCATGGATGAGTTTTTCGGCATCATCTCTGGGCAGGATTTTTCTAATTTTGGTTATGTTACGCAAATGAAAGTAGGCTGTTTTACAGGCTTGATTTATATGTGCTTTGAACGAGAGATCTTGGTCAAATAGGACCCCAAGGTTTCTTACAGTAGAGCTGGGGGCTACAGTGATATTGTCCAGAGAAACTATCTGGTCAGATAAAGAGTCTCGCAGGTGCTTAGGGCCCAGCAGAATGACCTCGGTTTTTTCAGGGTTAAGGAGCAGATAATTAAGAGTCATCCAAGTTTTTATGTCTTTCACGCAGGCACTAAGTCTGTCTACTTGATGGGTCTGATCAGGTTTCATTGATAAATAAAGCTGAGTGTCATCTGCATAGCAGTGGAAGTTAATGCCATGCTTTCTGATGATCATACCTAAGGGCAGCATATAAAGAGTGAACAGAACTGGACCGAGTACTGAACCCTGCGGCACACCGTAGGTTACTTTAGAACATGGGGAAGATCTCTGGTTTACATTAACAAACTGGTACCTATCAGATAGATAGGATTTAAACCAGCTAAGGGCGGTTCCACTGACACCTATATCACATTCTAACCTCTGCAGTAGAATGTTGTGGTCGATGGTATCAAACGCTGCGCTGAGGTCCAACAGAACCAGGATTGAGACCTGTCCATCATCAGCAGCTAATAACAGATCATTTGTGACTTTAACTAGTGCAGTTTCAGTGCTGTGGTACGCACGGAACCCTGACTGAAAAACTTCAAATAAATTATTGTCCTGCAGGTGGCGACAAAGCTGTTTAATCACAAGTAACGTTATAACCTTTACAAAACCTGTCAAACTGGGGATAAACAGGCAAAATGTTTGGTAAAATCTTAAATATAATCATGTTCATTACATTTTATTGAAGTAAATTGGGTTGAAAGTTATTTAAATTATCTGAAACTTTTCCTAAAACCTGATGCATTTGAACTTAGTTATCTCTTCCACTAGAGGGCAGCAGCACACCGTCACTGAATGAACTTCTAACTTCTGTAGAAGAATGTGTAATATGTTAAATTCAATTAAAAAAATGTCAATATGATTAAATAAATACACAACAAACAGAATGTGTGTTATATGTTCAAAACACAGCTTTTCAAACGGTAAAAATGTACAAAATAATGTGAAATGAAGCCAAACCAACAAATACATTTAGTAGCAATTAATCTATATCGAAGTGACTGTGAAGTGTAGAAACCACAATTATCTGACAACACGGTGTGTCACCTCTGTCTCTGTGCTTTTCTAGATTTACATTTATTAATAAAAAAATAAAGTATATAATAGACAATAACAATAGAATGTAATGGATGGTCACCAAAGGGGGTTTAACATGTGAGAATCTCCAAATAAAATCTATTTATTAAGCTCTAAAAAACGTTTCACTTTGCAAAATATTTGTAAAGTGAAAGTAATTAAATCCAAGTTTGGGAAAAAGTGCTTGAAAAAGTCTGAAATTAGACTTGCTGCTGTGGCCGAAAACCGATATGACTGATATCCATAACAGGTCCCACAAATCCATCTTCAGCTGCAGTAAACATCACAATAACATCTTCATTTTAGCAAAGATAATAAGGAAATACATTCATCTGGAATCTAAAATAATATCCAGGATGATTGTGTGAACATACAGACACATGTTAACTCTAAATTGCTCTTCTATTTCCAATTTCTGCTCATTGGTCTGTTCAAAAAGACAAATCTGATGCAAACACATTATATTAATACATATCAGTGCCAGTTATTGATTTTCTCCTCTAATATCGAAATCCCTCCAACATCAGCCGATACCGATACTAGAACCGATATTCATTCATTCATTCATTTTCTACCGCTTGTTCCCGTTAGGGGTCGCAGGTGACTGGAGCCTATCCCAGTGACTTTGGGCCTTAGGCGGGGTACACCCTGGACAGTGGCCAACTCGTCACAGAGCCTTTTTGTATTGTTTTTATCCTTTAAACCTGTTCTTTAATATGTTTTAGAGCTAAAAATGAAATGGTTTTACAAAGAAGTTTAACGTTATCACTGCATTGGGAGATGCCATTTTGACTTAGATGTGGCTCCATCTACTGGCTGTAGAGGGGAAAAGATGTCTATTTATGCTTTTATGATTTGCACTACAACAGGTAAGCACGCCCAGGGCTTAAACAAAGAATCCAAGACCCAGACACCAGTTTAGACTGGACACATGATTTATACAGACTGGTACAGACTGGTGCGGCCCTTCCTGTCTGAAGAAAGGCAGACAGATACCATATAAGGGCATGTTTAGGTTATGGTATAACAGGAGGAACATTGGGGGTAGGAGCTCAGATCTCATGGACGACGGCAGCGCTGCATCTACAGGTTCTAGACTTTTGTTAGAATGACTATTAACTTGTAGACATCTGTACAACATCTTGAGTTAAATAAATAAGAGTTAATTCTAATTGTAGAGCTTGATATCTTCTTTAAAGGTCCCATAACATGCTAAATCGACTTTTCAGAGGTTTTAACCTTCCTCCAGTACTATTTGGGCCTCGTATGTTGTGCCCAAAGTGGTTTTTTGATTGATTCCCTCATGTTTTCACTAGAGAACTGTCTTTTCCGTCCCCCTCGGCTGAGCAGCAGACGGGGGCTCCTCACCAGGATGACGCGGCTTCACCAGGATGAAGCGGTGTTTAAGCCACGCCTCCAGGAAGCGCGCAGCCGCAGAATAAAAACAGCTAATGCTAATGCTACACAATAATTACACGATGGATACGACAGATCGAAGAGTTAGCTTGTTATTTACCAAACGGCCACGTCCGTCGTCGAGGCCCTGGAGCACGTCAAACTCCAGGTCAGATCCAGGACGTAGGACTCAGCACGACGCACCGTCAGGACGGATAAAATGTTTATTCAGTGTTTGTGTATCGCTGTTTACCGGAGCACACGGCGCATGCACTATCTCCGCTCTAGGCTTCGGCACGAGTTGGGTGGGGGAGGCAGCCTGCTCTCTGTTCGGGGGGTCAGATCTCAGACTGAGCCGTTTGCTTTTGCAAGGAGGGGGGCCAGTCCAAGAGATGGGTGTTTTTTGGAAACTGTTATGTTATGGATATTACACAACGCAAAATTTTATCAACAAAGCCCTTAGAATAGACTGTGTAAAGGGGAAAATAGAAGAATATGGGACCTTTAAAGGTTTAGAAGTAAATGCTCCCCGCGACTGAGATAAAAGAAGCGAGTGAGGCCGTCTAGGCCAAGGTTTCAGAGAGACAGTATTTATTCCAAGAGGCAATTACACATGTAAACATATACCCACAATGCACTGCTGTAAAGAGTGGATTTGATGAAGTTTGAAGTTGTAGTTATCGTGTTTAGACGGAAGAAATGTTCAGAGCGAGTCTGGCCATGATTTAAGGACTTAAAACAGCAAAGGATTCTGGGATAAATGACGTCAGCATCATCTGCGTCACACATGAAGGAGTTCAGAACACAGAGTTTGAGAGAGAGGATTTACAAACCAGCATCAGCAAACAAACAGGAATCAAACTGAATGTTACTCTAGGTGTGTTTTTGATAACGTAACAATGTCAAAAGCTCAACAAAGTCATTTCATCAATATTTGAGACTGCGTGAGATCAGTTTAGCAGTTGCGGTTGTCATGTTTAGACGTCAGTACGAGTCTGAAAAGAAATGATTTAAGAACTTAAAACAGCCAAAGACTCTTGCATAGGTGACGTCTA
This sequence comes from Rhinogobius similis, assembly GCA_019453435.1. Classification (NCBI taxonomy): domain Eukaryota; kingdom Metazoa; phylum Chordata; class Actinopteri; order Gobiiformes; family Gobiidae; genus Rhinogobius; species Rhinogobius similis. The sequence goes on along the minus strand of CM033636.1, from coordinate 4,130,398 downwards.
AAATCGGAAAAACATCATCAATCGAGGGAGTTCAGCAGGAAGTATTTTTGATGCTCGGAGGGAGAGGATTTTCTAGTAAACATTCCTCAAAACAGCGTGAATGCAGCTAAATACAACCCCAGGTGTGTTTTTGATGACGGGACATTGTTAGAACAGGGTTTAAAGCTCAAAAAAGTCACAGTAGCAGAACATGTGACAGCGAAAAGAAACATCCAAACACAAACTCTGCCCTTCTGTGGTCCACTGTACACTGCCTGGTCCCCATGGGGCGTTCACTTCCCTTAGCTGCTGCTGGATTATTCATTCAGTCTGACCTCCCGCTGCCTTCACAGACCCGCCTCTCTCTCGGGAATAAACAAGTGCACTTAAAGTCTCGCTCGCTCTGAAGCCACTGATCAAGGTAGAGCCTGTCTGTTACAGCGGGATTTGACGCTTTTTAAGCCAAGACAATGCAGCTGAATAGGAAAAAATCTTAATATCAATTGGAAACTTCCCCTGTAGTTTACTCACATAAATGTAAGAAAAAAATGTTTTCATCATGTCATGTTTTCATGTAGAAATGAGACATTTTATGTGTAAAAAGGTCAAAATTGCACATATTTTGAACATTTTAATCAGAAAAACAGTTTCTCTGTTTGTTAATTTTTAGTCATAAATATTATTACCACGGGGATTTTGGATTTTTTATTTAGTTTTTGGACTAGATGTTAAATCCTTGATTTTCAACCAGTGCCGGGGAACAGTGCACCTTCAGGTGTTGCCAGGTGAGCCTTGAAAAAATGTCCAGTTTTGATTTACAAAAGTATTTAATTGTAGAAGTTACCATTTTTGAGTGTCCTGAACATACTTCTGCACCAGAAAGAAAGCACAAACAATCACCATCAGCCGCACGGACATTATTTGGCACATTGTGTAACAATTTTTTTACTAAAAGGTCTGATTTGGTGATGTTTTAGTAGGTTGTGTGCCGTGGTATCTTTTCAACCAAAATAAGTGCACCGCGATTTAAAAAAACAAAAAACACTGCCTTAAATCATCGCTAAACTCATTCTGAGCATGTCTGCCTCTAAACACGATAACTACAGCAGAAAATCCACACGATGACGTCTATTCAGTGCTAACTTCACCAGATTGTATATAACACTGGTGCCATCTGCTGGCTGGATGCACTCAATAAGTGTCATTTCATAGTGACTGATAACAGGTCAGAGAATAAATAAGGCCCTTTTTTTGTTTTAAACATGAGATGGCAAATTTAAGGCACTCAAGTGCATGTTTAAAGGCTAACAACTAACCCTAACCAAAATACAGAATATTTTTCCTTTAAACCTCTTTATTCAGCCTGGCTTTAACTCTCAGTAAAGCAGTGACACTTATCTTTACTCTTTGTGTAGTGAATGTATTGTATTATGGGTTTATGCTTTTATTTGTATTTTATTGGACAGCACTTTGGTCATCTTTGAGTGTTGTAAAGGGCTCTGTAAATAAAGGTTGATGGATGGCCGTCCTGTTGCTCTTGCTGTACGAGCAGAGAGCATTCCCTGGTCCGACCAGCAGATGGCACTGCAGCTTCACACAAACAAACAGTCTGCTGCTACATAAACATGACGAACATATGGATGGCTTTTTCCATTTCCATTCTGACAGCTGCAGCGACAGAAGTTCATGGGAAATATGATTCAACAGAAGGGCAAAAAATGAAGGAAATTTTCTGTTCGTTTTCCCCCCGAAGTGAAGCAAAGTGAGTGAATATTGTGAAGTAAAAACAATAGAGTAACAGGTACGGAGCAGTGTCTCTAATAACCACTAACACTAAGGTCTTGTAAGGACTACAGAGGACAAATGTAAAGATGACACACACAAGGAAAACGTATTTTAAGCTTTTTTTTAGTTTTTTCGTCAGTTTGCTCTCTCCACATCGGCTTTCATGTGGAAACAACAAATGTGTCCAAAATGTTTTATTATTTCATTTAATCCACTTCATCCATATTCTTAAAATGCATTTTTCTCCCACAGAGACATAAAGATTAGCCTTAAAGTAGATCCCGCACCAAACTGTACAATCTGGACTCAACAAGATTCTGACGAAACGAACAGAAGGATTTTTTTTTATATCTAATTCTAAAACTGGTCAAAGAAAGTAAAAAAAATGAGGCTAAATTTGAATGTTTAGGACAAATTCAGTCCAATCAAGTCTACTTAAAAACTAAATAAGAAATCCAAAATCCCCTCTGTACATTGTTTTGTGACTAATATATGTACAAAATGAACCAAGAAATGTCAATTTTTCAGGTTTATTTGTCCTAAATATGTGGATTTTTGGCCATTTTTACACATTAAATGCCTTATTTCTACATGAAAACGTGACATGATGAAAAACTTCTAATATATTTTGTTCTTACACTTATGTGAGTAAACTATAGGGGAAGTTTACAATTAATATATTTAAATTTAAGATTTTTTCCTATTCACCAGCAGTGTCTTGCCCCAATTTCCAGTCAGTTCCAGTTTACTCAAAAACTAAATCCCTCCGTACGGAATGAACCAAGAAATTTAAACCTGGTTCTGTCCGTTCTTCAGATTGAAATGTCCCAAATATGTGCAGTTTTGTCTGTTTTTATAATACAAGAGAAGTTTCAAATTGATATCTGTCCCAAAATGAAATCAGAGCGCTGCTTTTGGCTCTTATTTCGAGACAGAATACTTCATTATTAGACGCACACAGCACGCACGGGTCTCGATTTTGTCAGAAAGTGCTGCTTTTACAAGATACTCTTTGACGGAAAACACAAAATGTACAAATGTACCCCCAAAAAAGTCAGGTACTCCAGCTTTAACCGCATAACTTTGACAGCCCCAGTGAAAACATAGTCTTTCGTTTTTAGATTTAAAGTGCGTATGACAGGTTTTTATGATTTTATAATTTTGACTTCATTAAGTGTATTAATACCTTGTGTAAATACAAATTATAGTTTTACACCAATCAAGTCGCTATTTGTGGAGAAAAGTTGAAAAATCTGCTGACAATTACAGGAAGTAAACAAACTGATGACATCACACTGGGGAGACAAAGATCATGCATAATTTACACAAAATAAACTACTTTTTTGACCCTTTAAACTTTGATTCAACAAAATAAAGGTGTCACATGTGGTTTTCTTTGTCAAATGAACAAAATCTGTGACGTTAGATGAGTTTTGGCCAGTGTAAAGTGTGGTTGCTATGGTAATTTCCTAGTGTGATGTCATACTTTGCAACCAGGAAGTAAAATTAAAAACCTAAAAAACAGCTAAACTGGGGTTAAATTTGTAAAGATTTTAGTAGAAATTTGAATATATTTATCTTAACTGCATTTTAGTTAAATGTGTATTTCAACCTGTCATGGGCCCTTTAACGTCTACATAACAGGTTAGATTATACATTTAACTAAAACGTAGTGGACAAGATTATATTTAAGATTTAACTAAACATGTTGCCTATTTGTCCCCAGTTTGACAGTTTCCGTAATATTTATAATGTCACTTCCTGGTTGGACATGAGCAGCAAATATGACATAGTTAGAGGTAATTCCACAACTGTTACCATAGCAACCATTCTTAAAGTAAAGGCCAAAATCCATATAAATTACACAGTTATGATTTGACAAATAATAATACCTGATAACTTTATTTTGTTGAATGACACTTTAAATCAGGCATGTCCAAACTAAGGCCCGGGGGCCAAAAGCGGCCCGCAGACCAATTTTTCTTGGCCCTCAAGCTTCCTGGTGATTTGGCCCACATTGTCCTAAGACATATTTTTTACGGCAAATTTCAGATTTTCTACTATTATAACCTAAATAACTAACATTTTGTAATGAGACAGACCTGATATGCATTGAGACTGAATGTAGATGTGGTGGTGCTTTAAAAATCAGATTAATGCAACTTTTTTGAACGTTTCACGATTGATTTGTGGCCCTCCGCTTGGTCTAAATTTCATTACGTCGCCCTCGGTGGAAAAAGTTTGGACACCCCTGGTTTAAAGTATCAAAAAATGGTGTCAGTTGTGTGTAAATTGTCTCATTGTATTTCCAATGGTGTGTCGCATTTTGATGACATCACAGAGGGATTCCATTTTAGAACTCAGCACTACGTCCTGTCATTTTAAACTTTTAGAAAATGTCTTCCCAAACTGCAACTTCAACGATGTAAAACTATAACTACAATTGCCACAGGTGCCCTCCCACCAAATAATTAGAATTAGTCATAATTAGAACATTTTGAGAACCTTCATATAGACTTTAAGGTGAGACGCTGCAGGTGAATTGGAAAAAAATCTTAAATTTAAAGATTTCAATTTCTCCTGTAGTTTACTCACATAAATGTAAGAAAAAAATGTATTACTTTTTTCCTCATGTCATGTTTACATGTGGAAATAAGGCATTTTATGTGTAAAAATGAACAAAATGACACATATTTAGGACATTGAAACCTGAAAAATGGACAGAACCAGGTTTAAATTTCTCCATTTCATTCATTTTGTGACATATTAGTTACAAAAAACGTGGGGATTTTGGACAGTAAACAAGAATTTGTCCTAAAAATCCAAATTTCGCCTCATTTTTTAAACTTAAAACTTAAAAAAATAAAAATTAAATAGAAAAATTCCTTCTGTACGTTTTGTCAAAATCTCGTTGGGTCCAGATTGTACAGTTTGGTGTAGGATCTACTTTAACGCTGATCTTTATGTCTCGAGGGAGAAAATGCATTTTAAAGTTCCGATGTCCCAGAGAAATCTATGGATGAAGTGGATTCAATGGAAGAATAAAACATCTTTAGGAGCAGATTGGACAAGTTTATTGTTTCCACACGAAAGCGGATATTTTGAGAGAGTAAACCAAATGAAAAAAGTCTTCTACCTGGAGTGTCTCGCCTTAAAAACGATGACACGGCGCTACATTTTCATCCCTTTGTATCGGCTCTTTGTGTAAGTGCCATCCTTTCGCAGCATTCCTCTCGCGCTTCTCTCCAGCAGCTTGTCGTCTCCTCGTCATTTTTCAAACCCGAGCGGCGCGGCACTAGACTCCCTTTGTTCGCGCCGGTCGCCCTTGAAAGTACTCAGGTGCGCCGGCGGTTTGTTATGCAGACAGGACGAGAAGAAGGTCGAATCAAAACAATATCTGCTTCCCCAAAGTGATCCACGAGAGTTCTTTTTTTGATTCCTCTTAAAGCGCGGCGCTCGGCTTTAACGCGGCCCCCCATCGGCGAAATGCGAAGTGGCATTTGCGGACGATCAATGATTTAGCGCGGTGTTGTTTTTGGTCGGCGTGAGATGAAACGAACGCCGGGACAGTGTCGGAGGAACGTAAAGGCGTGTTTTCGGAGCTGAGGCGAAAGAGGGTCGGTTCAAACGAGAAAATGAAGGAGTTTGGCTCGTACACTCAGCATTTGTGTCATTCGACGCAAACCGACGACGCTTGTTATTGTGTTCAAAGGGTAAAAAGAGTGCGCTCCTTTTTCAGGAAGAGCTTCTGTGTGCTGTTGAACAGTTTAGTGCTCAGAACGTCTTCAGTGTGGTCGGACAAAAGATGCGTTTGAAGGTCGCAGTTTGAACGGATGAAATTAAAACACAAAGGTTGCAAAAGTCCTTCCTCAACAAACAACAGAATATCTTGTTTTATTCGGCGTAAAAACTGCTGACCTGTAGCTTAGATTTGTTAAATATGTTCTGAAACAAGTGACAAACTATGCTGTTTCATTATGCATAAAGATGTACAAGCTGAAATACATTTGTCAGTTTGTCAGTTCACAGGCAAATGTGAGTCATTTTGTCAAAAGACAGAAGACTAACGTTTTATTCAATCTCCAGAAGAACAGAATCTTTCATAAACTTCACCGGCAAGCTAGTTATCTAAGTAATAATATAACTGAGCAACTTTAAAAGGAATATATTATACGACTTTTTGAGCTTTTAACCGATGTCCTGTCATCATTAAACAGACCTGAAGTCGCATTTAACTTCATTCACGCCATTTTGAGGAATCCTGGTCAGAAAATCCTCGCCGAGCGTCAAAAACCTTAAATCATCAGCAGACTCGCTCTGAGCATTTCTGCCGTCTAAACCAATCACTACAAACTAACTAGCGCTCTCACATTTATTGTAAACACATGCTAATGCTTGTGTAAACGCTATGCAGCCAGTAGATGGCGCCTAAACTCAGTGAGTGACAGGACAAACAGAACCAGGTACAGATGTTTCACTTTGGTTTTACAAAAATGTTGTTGTTTTTTAGTTCTGAAACATGAGATGCCAAACTCGTACTCAAGAGCATGTTTAAAGGCTGTATATATATATATATATATATAAATGCATCATATTTTCCTTTAAAGTGCATATGACGGGTTTTTATGATTTTCTAATTTTGACTTCATTCAGTGCATTAATACCTGTTGTAAATATACATTATAGTTTTACACCAATCAAGTTGCTATTTGTGGAGAAAAGTTGAAAAATCTGTTGACAATTACAGGAAGTAAATTAATCGATGACATCACACTGGGGAGACAAAGGTCGTGCATAATTTACACAAAATAAACAACTTTTTGACCCTTTAAACTTTGATTCAACAAAATAAAGGCCCTCACATGTATTTCTCTTTGTCAAATGAACAAAATCTGTGACATTAGATGAGTTTTGGCCACTGTACAGTGCGGTTGCTATGGTAATTTCCTAGCGTGATGTCATACTTTACAACCAGGAAGTAAAATTAAAAACCTAAAAAACAGCTAAACTGGCGTTAAATTTGTTGATATTTTAGTAAAAATTTGAATATATTTATCATAACTGCATTTTAGTTAGATGTCATAGGCACTTTAAGTAATGTTGGAGTGCGTATCTGTACTTTTACTCAAGTAACAAAATGCAGTACTTCGACCCTCGTCTTATTTAACTTAAAGCCATCCTGTGGAACCATCCAGGTTATACACACACTAAAAGTAATGAGTGCAGATGAATCAGTTGAGAAAGCGCCATCAGCACCGGGAGAAGAGAGTCACCTGCTACAAGACATCGCACAGGGCCTAGAGGAGAGATGAGACCGAAACCAAACCTGTGCAGCCACAGTCCACACCTCCAGGAACAGAGCGCTCACAGAGGAAGCACCAGCCCACTCACAGTAAGGACGCACGCTTAAAGGTCCCATAACATGCAAAATCGACTTTTCAGAGGTTTTAACCTTCCTATAGTGCTATTTGGGCCTCGTATATTGTGCCCAAAGTGGTTTTTTGATTGATTCCCGCATGCTTTCTCTAGAGAACTGTCTTTTCCGTCCCCCTCGGCTGAGCAGCAGACGGGGGCTCCTCACTAAGATGATGCGGCTTCACTAGGATGACGCGGCGCTCAAGCCACGCCTCCAGGAAGCGCGCAGCCGCAAGAATAAAAACAGCTAATGCTAATGCTACACAGTAATTACACGATGGATACGACAGATCGAAGAGTTAGCTTGTTATTTACCAAACGGCAACGTCCGTCGTCGAGGCCCTGGAGCACGTCAAACTCCAGGTCAGATCCAGGACGTAGGACTCAGCACGACGCACCGTCAGGACGGATAAAATGTTTATTCAGTGTTTGTGTATCGCTGTTTACCGGAGCACACGGCGCATGCACCATCTCCGCTCTAGACTTCGTCACGGGTTGGGAGGGGGAGCCGCGCGGGTTGGGCGGGGGAGGCAGACTGCTCTCTGTTCGGGGGGGTCAGATCTCAGAGTGAGCTATTTGCTTTTGCAAGGAGGGGGGCCAGTCCAAGAAATGGGTGTTTTTTGGAAACTGTTATGTTATGGATATTACACAACGCAAAACTTTATCAACAAAGCCCTTAGAATAGACTGTGTAAAGGGCAAAATAGCAGAATATGGGACCTTTAAACTGAAAAAAGGTGTCCCGAGGGTTTGTGAGCGCGAGACACAAGTTGCCTAGGTTTTTAATTCTACCTTCCCCTCCGTTCGAGATACTGGGGATCCAAACTTGTTGCGTCCCAGATTAAACCGATGCCTTTTCCAGCGTAAGGCCTCGATGGGGCGGGGCCTCTACAGTTCCGCGGCCGAGCATCACGCCCTCTTTCAGTCCACGTTATAATTTTCGTAGATCATTCGCGTTGCTCATTTATCTCGATTCATTTCCACATTTGCGCGTCGTCTGCTCCTCTTCCAACGCCCGTAACTCCAGCTCATCGTTCGGCCTCCTCTCCATTCTGTCTCCGCCTCCTCGTTAGAACCCGACCTGACTCGGAGAGAACAAGCACGCGTGTGTGTTATCGGTCACTCTGAAATGGCACTTACTGAGTGCATTCAGCAGATGGCGTTAGGACTATATACAATTTAGTGAAGTTAGCGCCAAAGAGACGTCATTGTGTGGATTTGCTGCAGCAGTTATCGTGTTTAGAGGCGGAAATGCTCAGAACGAGTTTAGCGATGATTTAAGGACTAAAAACAGCGGAAGATTCTCTGACGTGTGAAGTCTGAAAACACGTCTGAAAATCCTAGAGGTTCCGCAGGAAGTGTGTTTGACGCTCGGAGGTCGCTGTGTGCTCGACCAATCACAGGGCTGCATTGTGGTTTGGGCTAAAGTCAAACAGACGAACCTAAACAAACATGGCTCCGCCTACAGACGTTCAGCGTTCTATTTCAACACATTTACGGACTCTTTTGTTTTTGAAAACGTGCCACAGAAGTGCTTTGTGCATCTGAGGACGAGGAAGAAGTCTGTGCTTTTCTCTCAACTGGATTTCTTGATTTCTCGGCTCGTTCCACTTTTGCGCCGCTGCGACCTTCAGTTCAAATGTTCGTCATGGCGTTACGCATTTTCCCGAACAACATCAACGGGGGCCTGTCCAGATTAGAATGTGTAAAACTAATTCAGAGTGATGCACATATCAATCTGGCGTGAGCAGGTTAGACCCAAACCTTCCCGCCAAAAACATAAAAATAAAATTAATTTTAAAAAAAGAAAGAAAAAGAAACCATCCTGTACAGTGCACCACAACTCCTCTAATGTCAGATTGTCAAAGACAAATACATGTGACACCTTTGTTTTGTTGAATCATTGTTTAAAGGGTCAAAAAAGAAGTTTCTTTTGTGTAACTTATGCATAACCTTTTCTCCACAATCAGCTACATGATTGATATAAAACTATAATTTATGTTTAAATCATTATTAATTCCCCAAAGAAAGTGTATAATATATAAAACACAAATTCAGAAAATCAAAGTAACCCGTCATAAGCACTTTAATTACTACCTTAAGTATTCATGCAGCCATTATAAAACCCTCTACTATAAACGAAATATTCCAAATTCTAGCTAACTATTCACCTTATTCTGGAAGTTGCCTTACGCGCCGCCGTCTTGGTTCCGTTGTAGTTTGCATGGAGCAGACGAGCTCAACAGAAATAAGTTCTACACGACTAAAAAGCCGTTTTCAGACTGACCAGGAAATCGTTGTGTTGTGACTTGTTGTTGCTCGTGTTCATTAAACATTTTACACAAATCAACCTACTTTATGTAACATTTTAGCGGCGAGACTTTTCCCTCGTTCGTCATTAGCTTTAACGGAGTTCTCGTCAAACGGAAGTGCGTTTACAACAAAAGTGCAAAAAACGGCAAAAGTGGGCGGGGCAGAATAAGAATAATAATGTTTAAAGTACACGTGCAAAAACAAGTCAGCAACGCACCGATTTCCTGGGGCCTGAAAACGGCTCAACCCGATTCACTTTGCCGTTCGAAAAAAGCCGCTCTAAAGCCGTGCGCGTGCCTTAAAATGATCGCGTGTGAGTATTTTTGGGTTTGTGAGAGCGAGGAGCAAGTTTTTAACACGTGAACAGTTCAGGTACCCAAACTTTAAGATCCAGTTGAGATTCTGCTTTCATTAGTTGTGCTTCAGATACACATAACCCACCAGGAAACCTTTGAACAGAGGGAAAAAGTTGCGTCTCCCCAAATAAAAACTTACGACCAATCGGAGCGCTCCTTTGACTAAGACGTCCGCCGCTGATTACACATTCGGAAACTTCTAACGTGAGACAGCGCCGCACCCTTTGAGGGCCGATGGCGCTTTCAAGATTAAATAGACACAGGCCGCCAACAGCTCTATACCTTTCGCCGGCCTCTAACGGGCGACAGACTAATTGATGTGCATTAGGCTGTGAAGCAGGGGTCTCAAACTGATTTACAGAGGCCGGATTTAGAAAAGCAGAGCTGGTCCGGGGCTGCAGAGACAGGCCTAAAGCGCAGTAAAACACATTTTCCTTAACCACGAAATCTATATAAAGGAGATTTTAGTTGCCAGAAGTTTAACATTTTTAAGGCATATTTGGTATATTTTAGAATTTAGAAATGATTATACCTTACAAGCCATAAACTAGCTTAAAACTATGTGTTTTAGTAATAAGCTCATGTTGATATTAATGAAGTAATATATTATTAGACCCATTGATACAATGACCTGCACAAGCCTGGGATTTTAAGCAGCTCTTTGTCTGAAACAGTGGTTTTTGTGTCGGTGAATGATCAGACCTTCAGCTGCAGGAGTCATGAGTCCAAGCATCTGCAGCTTTAGGGCCAGTGCAGTTTGTTGTCTGTGATTGAAGTATTGCTGCAGTGATTTGTGGCCTTATTGAGGAAAGCCGAAATAGACACGGTAGAAAGTGGGAGTGTCAGATGCCCTCCCCGTGTGTGGTTCACTTGCTCTGATACTTCCCACACTCTGCTGTGACTCTTTGTGTACGCAGTTGGTGCTGGTGGCTTTAGTTTTATCAGACAGTGCGTGTATTTGCGATGTTTGCTTCATAACAACAGGTGAAGTGAAACTTTACTTTGAGAGCAAACAAACAAATGCTTCTCCCACTTTGACCTTCTCTCTGAGCTGCTCCTGAAGCTCCTGGACTCACATCCTGTGTGTTCTCTGTCCATTTATTTGTGGAGAAAAGTTGAAAAGTCCATGGAGAAGTGCAGAGTATCCATGCTGTGTTCAACTCTCGGCACTGCACTCCAAAATCATCTTAGGCCACCAGAAATCGTCTTGAGGGCCACATTTGGCCCCTGGGCCATAAGTTTGAGATGACTGCTTTAAGGTCTAACATCTCATGTAAGCACTTATTACAGCTGGTCCTTTTCAGGGTCTATTCACTTTATTCCTGAAGTTGCCGTACGCGCCGCCGTCTTGTTTCCGTTGTAGTTCACATGGAGCAGACGAGCTCAACAGAAAATAAGTTCTACATGGACTAAAAAGCTGTTTTCAGACCGACCAGGAAATCGTTGCGTTGTTGACTTGTTGTTGCTCGTGTTCATTAAACATTTTACACAAATCAATCTACTTTATGTAACATTTAAGCGGCAAGACTTTTCCCTCGTTCGTCATTAGCTTTAACAGAGTTCTCGTCAAACGAAAGTGCGTTTACAACAAAAGTGCGTATCTGTGGCAAAAAACTGCAAAAGTGGGCGGGGCAGAATAAAGCGAATAAGGTCTGTGGCATCCTTATCCCTTGGAACACAAGACTTGGTACCACTTTATAATAACTACGTCTTAAAGTCTACATGACAGGTTAGACTATACATTTCACTAGAACAAAAAGAACGTGATTATATTTAAGATTTGACTAAACACTTTGTCTGTTTGTCCCCAGTTTGACAGTTTTCATAAAGTTTATAATGTTACTTCCTGGTTGGACATGAGCACAAATATGACATAGAGGTAATTCTACAACTGTTACCATAGCAACCATTTTGAAAACAAGGGTCAAAATCCATATAAATTACCCAATAGTTATGATCTGACACATAATAATCCAAGATAACACCTTTATTTTCTTGAATGACCGTTTAAAGTGTCAAAAAATATGTCAGTCGTCTGTAAATTGTCCCTTTATTTACAATGGCATCACAGAGGTTTTTCGATTTAGGACTCAGCACTACTTCTACTTTTCAAAATATCTCCACAAACTGCAACTTCACAAATGTAAAACTATGTACCACAAGTTCAAATATCAAGAAAACCTGTCATGTAAGACTTTAATTTTCCTTAACAACATCTCGAATCACAATGAACATACTGTTTGTTAAGCATGATTGAGGCTTAGTAACTATTTAATTAAGGTTAGGGTTAGGAATTAAGGTTAGTTAGAGTATTGCTAATGTAGTTACTATGAACTGAGTCTTTAAGTGTGGTTATTGAGTTACTGCCTATGCATAGGCAGTCACTATTTGTTCTTGTATTTTCCGGTTTTTCGGCACGTTTCACAGGCCGCAGTTTTTAAATTCTTTGAATTTTTTTTTGCATTTTTCAATACTTCCTAGTCTTCTAATGTCTGCTATTACTTTTGGTTCATGTACCTTTTGTAGATTTTTCATAATTTGCCGAGCAATTTTTCCCTATCATTTACAGTGGGAGCCTTTCTGTTGGTCCTCTACAGGAAATGTCGCTGTTTAAACTGTTTTTGGCGGGAGCACGGTGGCAGAGCGGCTAGAGCTTCTGCCTCCCAATAAGGAGGTCGTGGGTTCGAATCCCGGACCAGACCAACATCACACGAATTCAATTGCGCAGTCACTTGCAATAGCTTTAGCTATTGCAACAGCATCTAGTTATAAAGTGTTACCCAAGACTTTAGCGTGACTGCACTCCCTCAAAAGCACTTCCTTACCCCAGTGTCACCTTTAAATATCCACGAGCTGATTTGTGAATCCGTGTCGGTGCCTCGCGAGGGATTCACAATTTGTTCTCCACGTCTGCACCGGCGTCACGCACCGTGGGGAATCCTTTGGGTGTAAACAGACGCAGACGTCCCACCAGACAGAAGGACGAGCTGACAGTGGAGGGCTTTAAGAAGGGCCCCGTGATTCGTCGTACAGGGTTTCGCAGGCGCACGTTGTAACATTTCTGATGGAGGGCTGTGCCACCTGTTCTGTGCAGATGGAACGGCTTTCAATGGAAGATTCTGCAGCAGGGCAATTCAACTGAAGGCCCGGGGGCAAAATCAGGCCCTCCAAGGGATATGATCCAGCCCTAAACACATCTTTAAAGATATAGAAAATATTGTATCTCTTGTTATTGCAATTGTCCTGGTTTAGTCTTGGTTTAGTACTGGTTTAGTCTTTGTTTAATCTTGGTTTAGACCTGGTTCAGTCTTTGTTTAATCCTGGTTTAGACCTAGTTTACACCTTGTTTGGACCTGGTTTAGAGTTGGTTTAGACTTTGTTCAGACCTGGTTTAGTCTCGGTATAGTCCTAGTTTAGTCTTGGTTTAGTACTGGTTTAGACCTGGTTTAGTCTTTGTTTAATCTTGGTTTAGACCTGTTTTACACCTTTTTTAGACGTGGTATAGACCTTGTTCAGTCCTGGTCTAGTCCTGCTTTAGTCTTGGTTCAGTCCTGGTTTAGTCTTGGATCAGTCCTGGTTTAGTCTTGGTTCAGTCCTAGTCTAGTCCTGGTTTAGTCTTGGTTCAGTCCTGGTCTAGTCCTGGTTTAGTCTTGGTTCAGTCCTGGTTTAGTCTTGGTTCAGTCCTGGTCTAGTCCTGGTTTAGTCTTGGTTCTGTCCTGGTTTAGTCTTGGTTCAGTCCTGGTCTAGTCCTGGTTTAGTCTTGGTTCAGTCCTGGTTTAGTCCTGGTCCAGTCCTGGTCTAGTCCTGGTTTAGTCTTGGTTCTGTCCTGGTTTAGTCTTGGTTCAGTCCTTGTCTAGTCCTGGTTTAGTCTTGGTTCAGTCCTGGTTTAGTCTTGGTTCAGTCCTGGTCTAGTCCTGGTTTAGTCTTGGTTCAGTCCTGGTCTAGTTCTTGTTTAGTCTTGGTTCAGTCCTGGTAAAGTCCTGGTTTAGTCTTGGTTCAGTCCTGGTGTAGACCTGGTTTAGTCTTGGTTCAGTCCTGGTTTAGTCTTGGTTCAGTCCTGGTTTAGTCTTGATTTAGTCCTGGTCTAGTCCTGGTTTAGTCTTGGTTCAGTCCTGGTCTAGTGTTGCTGACGAAAGCCTTTCGTATTACATTTTAAAATGGTACGACAACAGAAGGACGAGAGAGTGCATTTATGTGAATGTACAAGGAGGCAGGTGATTGGCTGAGTGGCAGAGGAGGCCGGCTTTGACAGTGACCGACAGGTGACAGTCAGTTGGAACAAACTGTGAAAAGAAAAACATCGGCGAACTCAAGTACAAGTTTATGTAACGGCAAGTAATGTGATATAACTACTCTCAAAAGACACATCCATTCATTCATTCTCTCCCGCTTGTTCCCATTAGGGGTCGCGGGTGACTGAAGCCTATCCCAGTGACTTTGGGCCTTAGGCGGGGTACACCCTGGACAGTGGCCAACTCGTCCCAGGGTTAATACAGAGACATTCGCCCTCACATTCAATCACTCGGGGCAATTTGTAGCGGCCAATTAACCCACACAGTCTTATGTTTGGACGGTGGGAGGAGCCAGAGAACCCACACAGGGAGAACATGCAGACGACACCCAGAGAGATCGTGCGACGTTAGGGGTGACGTTAGCTCAAACCGCTCTGCCACTGCGCACCCCTATTTACGAGGTTGCCTTAAACTCTTTCCTTGGATTGTTGTTATTGTCTTAAAATATGAACTACTCCTTTGCAGATTTAAGTCCATAAACCGTTAAAGGTCCCATATTCTGCTATTTTGCCCTTTACACAGTCTATTCTAAGGGCTTTGTTGATAACATTTTGCGTTGTGTAATATCCATAACATAACAGTTTCCAAAAAACACCCATTTCTTGGACTGGCCCCCCTCCTTGCAAATGCAAACGGCTCACTCTGAGATCTGACCCCCCCGAACAGAGAGCAGTCTGCCTCCCCCGCCCAACCTGCGTGCCTCCCCCGCCCAACCCGTGCCGAAGCCTAGAGCGGAGATAGTGCGCATGCGTCGTGTGCTCCGGTAAACAGCGATACACAAACACTGAATAAACATTTTATCCGTCCTGACGGTGCGTCGTGCTGAGTCCTACGTCCTGGATCTGACCTGGAGTTTGACGTGCTCCAGGGCCTCGACGACGGACGTTGCCGTTTGGTAAATAACAAGCTAACTCTTCGATCTGTCGTATCCATCGTGTAATTACTGTGTAGCATTAGCATTAGCTGTTTTTATTCCTGCGGCTGTGCGCTTCCCGGAGGCGTGGCTTAAACACCGCGTCATCCTAGTGAAGCCGCGTCATCTTAGTGAGGAGCCCCCGTCTGCTGCTCAGCCGAGGGGGACGGAAAAGACAGTTCTCTAGCGAAAACATGAGGGAATCAATCAAAAAACCACTTTGGGCACAACATACGAGGCCCAAATAGCACTGTAGGAAGGTTCAAACCTCTGAAAAGTTGATTTTGCATGTTATAGGACCTTTAACAGACTCGTCCTGCGGTAAAATGTTCACCACAAACACACGGCTCTATTGGTGTAGCAGTCACGTCGTCGAAGGGTTTAAGTTATTTAGCTTTTCATTGTTCGTGTTCACTGTTGAAAGCTCCAACCAAAATAACTCAGAGCTGTCGTTTGTAAGGCGTGTTTTCCAAAAATGTTCCATTGCTAAGTTAGAAATTGTGAAATACTCATTTAAAGGAGAGCAAACTGTGGTTTAAAAGGCACTTAAAGCTACAAGAATGCATAATATGTACTATTATAAGCACAATTTCAATACAAAAGTTCATCAAGTAAATATAACTTACTGCCATCTGTGGATTCTCGACATTAAAAACATCTTCATTGTGAAATTTGCCTGGGGTGGAATGATTTTGGGCGTGTGATAATTCTACAGCGACTCCATAGAAAGTGCTGCGTGTGAATTATTGATGTATTTGAAGGGCCCCTGCTGTGAGCGGACCGCCTCAGGGCCAGCGGCGCCTCGTAATTACGGACACTTCTGAGGCTCGCAGACAAGAACTTTGAAATGCAGACTGGCGCTCAACTCGTGTGAACCGGAACGGGAACCAGAACGTCACTGTGGCGTAGGGTTTGGAGTGTTTGAGTAGCATTTGATTGTACAATTGTGCATAAAACCTGTGAAATATAATGAAATCACAAACATATACAGTCAGTTGCTAGGAGTATAACCAAATGTACAACAAAATAAATATTCAAAAATGAAATGTAAGTCAGATGTATTCAGAGGGTTGTTCCAGGTTCCAACCCTTGCCGCGCAGAATCAAGCCCGGAAAACGTTCAAGTAGTTTATCTAATTTTTCTAGATTAAAGTTGCATTCTGTAACTTTGTAACCGTGGAGATTTGCGGGAAATGTTCCACAGAATTACATTAGATGCATCTCTATATCCATTTAAGAAGGATTCGCAAGAAATACACCTGAATTTGCATGGATTTAATATACATACCTTTGAAGCCATGCTGCGGAACATTTCAGGCAAAGCAGTAACATCTCCATGGAGACGAGCAGGTGGTGGACAACCATAGAACTATGATAAAACCTGGAAGATGAATCCAAAATGGCGCCCTGTTTATCCCTATGGAGTGAGCTCATTGGCGCATGACCCCAAAAAAATTCCTGACTTCCGCATTTACTTCCTGATACGGAGGCTGCCATCTTTGTTTTACTTCCTGATACGGAGGCTGCCATCTTTGTTTTACTTCCTGATACGGAGGCTGCCATCTTTGTTTTACTTCCTGATACGGAGGCTGCCATCTTTGCTTTAGGGCGCCATGTGACGACAATCCCCCACTTCATATAAAAACTTTAGGTGATTTTAGAAACGGTGGAAAAGAACATTTCCTTCTATTTTATTTAAATACAGATAATAATTCAGTCCTGTCTGCAATTATAATGAGCAATTATAGAAAAAGGCTGGTTCCAAGAGGCTGCAGTACCTCGCACGGCCACAAATCAATCTGGGACCACAGACAGAGGGGGCGTACCTTATCCAGTTCATTTAATACATCCATGTGGACAACTCGCCCAGACAGTTACAGGAGCCATGTTTCGACTGTCCACGCCCCCCAGACCAGCACAGACACAGTGCTTTCAGTGACAGAGGGTGTCTCCAGCTCAGGTCCCGGCTCTGGGTCCAAACATAACTCATGGTTTCTTCATAAATAATTCTGCATAGGTTTAATTTTGGATGTAGAAGAACACATGCGTGCACTTTCGATTTAAATCAATTATTCCTGTAATTCACACTCTAGGACGGTAACAGAAGACCATTTCAGGAAAAGGTATATGATTCGAACCAAACAAATCTAGATTTTAACTGTATTTTAAAAAAATACATTATATTTCCTGAGAAAAAAGATTATACAGAAAATACATTTAAAAAATAGAAGTAATTAAAATAAAAGTATTAATCATTAAAAATACATAAATAAATAAAGAATAAAGAATAAAAGGATGAACGAACTATATGTTAAATGACAGGCAAATGAATTAATTAATAAACAGGTCACAATATTTATTTACTACTAAGTATGATTTAGTAATATAGCCAGGCCATAGGTTGGGAAGAGAAGACTGGTGTTGCTTTTTGTAATTATTTAAATCTCTGTTGTCTGGTGGAGAGGGATTCTGTCTTGATATCTTGTGTGGGACCTTTGTCTGCGTATTTGTTTTTGTTGTTGTTGTTGTGTGATAATAATAAAAAATAAATAAATAAATAAAATTGTACCTGAATTATACTTTTTTATATTGTCAGTGATCGAAAATTCACAAACATAGGAACTTGCTTCGGCGTAAGGTGCAACATAAAACAATGAATAAAATATAATAAAATATATAAAAGAGGCATGCATAAGATTAAGAATAAAATAGACAGTAAACAGGAAACTACTTTCAGCTTCTCATCAGGTTTTCTGTATTTATTTCACTTTTCTCTTTTAAAGATTCTAACAATGCTCCGTCGTCAAAAACATACCTACAGTTGTGTTTAGCTTCATTCACACTAGCTTGAGGAATTCTCTCCATCCGACCGTCATAGACACTTCCTGCTGAATCTCCTCGATCCGTGACGTTTTTCCAGTATTTTATCCGGGAATTCTCCTGTGCCTATTTAGTTTGTGTAAACGCTATACAGTCAGTAGATGGCGCCTAAACTCGGTAAGTGCCAGGGCAAACAGAACCAGATACAGATGTTCGTTTTGTTTTTATACATTTTTTTTTTTTCTAAAACATGATATGCTAAATTTAACTGTACCTCTCTTGGCTTTGGATAATGTTAGTTGCATTATGCATTGGAAATATCATATTTTGAAGAAACACCTGATGCTAACGTGTGCTACCTTTACTTTGCTAAGCATCACTGGAGACACAGCAGTTCAACACTGCATCAAGTCACAATTTGGTAAGAAACTGTTATTTTCTGTTTATATCTACTTTTTGTCATCTAGTTTGAGTTCTGTCTTGTCATCTCTCGGGAGCCAACACGAGACCTCTCCATTTGGATCATTCAAATGGACTGGTGCGGTTCATTTAAAGACAGTCGAGACACTTTCGTATCAAAGTGAACCAGTGGAAACGTGGCTATAGTCCACCTTTAAAGGGCCCATGACAGGTTGAAGTACTTATTTTACTAAAACACAGTTAAGATAAATATATTTCAAGTTTTGCTAAAATTCTTTACAAATGTTATCCTGGTTTAGCAGTTTTATAAGTTTTAATTTCATTTCCTGGTCGTAAATAATGACATCACACTAGGAAATCACCATAGCAACCACACTGTAAACTGGGCCAAAACTCATCTAATGTCATCAATTCTTTTACCTGACAAATAAATACATATTTGAACTTATTTATTTAGTGGTTAGTGGTCAAAAAAGTATTTTATTTTGTGTAAATTATGTATAACCTTTGTCTCCCCAGCGTGATGTCATCGGTTTGTTTACTTCCTGTAATTTTCAACATATTTTTCAACTTTTCTCCACAAACAGCGACCTGATTGGTGTAAAACTGTCATTTATATTCACACACTGTATTAATACACTGAATAAAGTCAAAATTAGAAAATCATAAAAACCTGTCATACGCACTTTAGAGTCATCTCTTTACAGTGTCTTTGCCCTTTCCTGGAAACAAAGTTGCTTATATGAAAACACAGATGATTTTTCAGTTGAAAATGTAAAAACATCTCCACAGCCCATTGCCGTTTGCGTGCGTGGTCGTCGCTCTGGGGCAGCGATAGCACACTGTACGTTTCCATCAGTGTCCTGCGAGGCTGCGCTACATAAGTTTCTCTTCATTTCAGTGGAGCCCGAGGAGGTGACTGTACGCGCTCTCCTCCACCAAACGCACGTCCCACACTGTCTCTGGACATTTGAGGAGCACATCACCTCAGGAGCCCGCTGGCCATGTGGATGTCACTTAGTTTGCATCATTCCATCC
The DNA here is from genome assembly GCA_019453435.1 of Rhinogobius similis. NCBI lineage: Eukaryota > Metazoa > Chordata > Actinopteri > Gobiiformes > Gobiidae > Rhinogobius > Rhinogobius similis. The sequence goes on along the minus strand of CM033636.1, from coordinate 4,111,069 downwards.
CTCCGTACCGCGCTGTTTAGTATTCAAAGAAAACCCTTCACATTCACTCCTGGCTTTTTCCAACTCAAAAAAAAAACATGTTTCTTGACTGACAAAAAGCCCGGCCTATGTTAACATTTGTATCATTTTAACTGATGACTTTTCTGGTGGACAGTGCGCCACCTGCTTGTATCCATCGATATGTTTTTACTTTGTCTGAAATGTTCCATAGTATGACATTATATTTACCAAGAATTTATTTAATGATTGGTGTTTTATTGCTGGAAAAATGCGCTTATTTTCTGTGAATTATCTGATCTGTAACTTGGCCTGGTTCCATCACCTGCTTGACTCCGTGGAGAATGCCATACTGCGGAACATTCCAGGCAAAGCAAAAACATCTCCATGGAGACAAGCAGCTGCACTGCACCAGAAAGGTTACACAGACACGGCAAGTTTATTTATAGAGGATCATTCATACACAAAGTAGTTCAAAGAGCTTTACAGAACAGGAAAATATGTATTCAACTCTCAATGCAAACAATTCAAAATGTGAATTATCTTTATAAAATGTACTTCAAAAGGTCAGAAAATCCTTTCAGTTTTTATTCTAAGTTTGAACACTTTTTTCAGCTGCATAAACATATTCTCCATGTTTAGTCCTGACTCTGGCACCAGCGGGAGGCCGGTCCACGTTTAGTCCTGACTCTGGCACCAGCAGGAGGCCGGTTCACGTTCAGTCCTGACTCTGGCACCAGCGGGAGGCCGGTCCATGTTTAGTCCTGACTCTGGCACCAGCGGGAGGCCGGTCCATGTTTAGTCCTGACTCTGGCACCAGCAGGAGGCCGGTCCATGTTTAGTCCTGACTCTGGCACCAGCAGGAGGCCGGTCCATGTTTAGCCCTGACTCTGGCACCAGCAGGAGGCCGGTCCATGTTTAGTCCTGACTCTGGCACCAGCAGGAGGCCGGTCCATGTTTAGTCCTGACTCTGGCACCAGCAGGAGGCCGGTCCATGTTTAGTCTTGACTCTAGCACCAGCTGGAGGCCGGTCCATGTTTAGTCGACGAGCCTGATATTGCATTTGAAAAGTCATTAAGTGACATAATTTATAATTAAATCATTGTAAATTGTGAACACTGAACAGAATTCTACAATGAAAACATAATTGCAAACTTAATCACAATCACAATGTTTGTCTGAAATATCACAACTGGATGTTTTGTCAAAATCGTCACCAGCAGGTTAATTCAGGTTCAGTAGTTACCATCCCTTTATCCTTCTTCAAACTATTAGTTTACTATGATTGAAGTATTTGTTCAGCTTTTATTCAGGCTGTTAAATGTGTATTATAAACAGTTATAGTGTTTTTACAGTGGAGTGACGATAAACACTCTTTTATTCTATGAAGAAAGGTGACTGTGTAATCCCTCTGAGAAAGAGCAGCTTCAGTCAGGCGGCCTGGTCTGTGAGAGCTGCCAGAGAGTGGAACTGTGTACCCGACACCATTAAACACTTATCCTCTTACAAAACATTTAAGAAACATTCGCAAGAGTGGCTGGTGAACACATTTACATGCACACACTAAAATCTATTTGGCTGCTCTCTGTACATTTTTGTAAATATTGTATTATATTTTGTGTTGATGTTGTGTTTTATTAACCATGTCTGTTTTTGTCCATTTTATTGCCATTTTGACATCATGGCCGGGGGACTACAGATGAAAAATAGCCTCTTTGGCTAATTCTGGCTGTTTTACTCATGTTTTATTCATGTGTTTTATGAAATTGCACTGTCCCCTTTTGGAAATAAACTAAACTCAAACTCAAGTGAAGTGAATGTGTTCGGCGTACAGCAGCAGCGACACGTCTCCAGGGCCTCGTCGGTCATCGGATCAAAGCGTGTCTTGTGTACCTTCTTCACATTTGGGTTTGAGTCGTGTACTTTTGAGGAAAGCTGTGCGTGACCCTGCTCCGCGCTCTCCCTCCCAAACCCTGCTGCGACCGCGCTCTCCACCAACGATCAGGGTAAACAGCGCGGGCTCCCTCATTTACATGGCTGGGAGCGCGTCGGCGGCTTCCACACCTCCAGCGCGCATATCAAGTACTAATGCGGACCTGTGTACACCTTCTCCGCGTATTTATTATGTATGAGCACAGCGCAAGCTACCAGGGACGCCACACTTAAGCAGAAAACAATCACATTTACATTCAAAGACATACAAGTGTACAGCTCAATCACAGCAACAATACGGTTTAATATGAACCATTGAAGGCCAGATGTATGCTAGGTGTTATTAAAGCTGTAATCTTTCAGTTAAGCCCTTTGCAAACAGCACACGGTGATCTCTGAGTGCTGTTCTCCCGCTCTGCGCAGCACATACAGTATGTCAAGAAAGTCTGTGGTGCTGCTGCATTTCACATTTGCAGTGGAGTCAGGACATGATCAGACATTCATAGTGAAGGAATTTCCTATTTTTGTTAACTCATTGCGTTTTCAAAATGAGGTTGAAGGAATAATTGAGTCCCAGAAATGTTTAGTTATTTTTAATTTAGAAAAATAGTAAAAAACCTAACAGAGGAGTCTAATACAAAAAACGGCTCTGGTCCTAAGCTAACGCAACTCCTGCAGGTGCTCTGACGAGGAGTCGCCTGTCCCTCAGAGCGAATCATGAATAATGCCATATATGGGTGGAGCTGTCCATGTTCTCGAGCGCTGATTGGTTTATATTCCATTCTCTTTGTCTGTTTCTGGTCCCGTCTCGAAATTTATGAACAGACACAGATGTTCTTAGAGCAGAGTCTTGCTCTGCTTCCCAAGGGCGCCAGATAAGGAGTTGCTAGATAAGAAGTTGCTGGTTACTTTTGCTCAGACCTGATGCTGGAAACAAAAACAGTTAGTGCAGAGCGCTCAGGCGAGACACACACAAAAAACATGGCACAGAAGCATTTCCAGTATAAAATGTTCACACATTATCTTTTAATAGTAATAAAAAATGTAACCCTTCAATAGACAGAATGCTCTATTTCTGCTCAATATCGCGCAACTCATTAGCCCTACCTGGCCAATGCTAACCCTAGTTGCAGCAAATTTAGTCCCAGATGTACTAAGCGTTAGCACTTGGGATCTTATAATGATGCAAAACAGGGAAATTTAACCCCAACGTGCAAAATTGGAGTTGAAGAAAAACGCGAATGATACTGTTTTACAGGTGCTGTGTGATTTATGAAGAGGAAGAGATGACGCTTTATTTATTTAGCGTCATCTCTTCTTCTTTAGCGTGGGTTAGCTCTGTGACGAGTTGGCCACTGTCCAGGGTGTACCCCGCCTAAGGCCCAAAGTCACTGGGACAGGCTCCAGTCACCCGCGACCCCTAACGGGAATAAGCGGTAGAAAATGAATGAATGAAAGGAAGAGATGAGGAAAAGCAGGTGTTAAACATACTATCGCAGTTTACAGGTCAATGTGGTTGAAATGATTGCAGATGATTGTGTTCACTCATTTACAAACACAAACGGGCCTACTGCAAAAATGACAGTGTTGTTTTGATGGAGAGGAGAGGTTATGAAAACACGCTTTACCTTCGTCACGGCCTGGATTCTCATCTGTGTCGCTTTGAACTGGAGCAGTTACAGAAACTGTCCCTCAGACGGATCCTCGGTCACAGATCCTTTTAATGTCCTCAGTGACAACCGTCCCGTCTGTGACCGGAGTGTTGACGACACAGGAGACGACGCGACAATTGGTTCCACGTCCCGTCCCGCATGTCCGTGCTGTCCCACTATTCCGTAAACTCTGCTTTCGAGGAGGCCGTTATAAAATCCTCACAATCCGAGATCCAAAATTCATGTTTTTGGCAGCGCTGGTTAAAGGCAAACACCTGCAGGTTTTCCATCACAGCCCTCTGTCTGTGCACAGCGGAACTCTGGAGAAACGCACAGGAGGACCAGCTTTTTCATAAACGTTCAGACACTAATCACAGACTGTCCCTATAGCCTAAGATGTAAATATAATAATAATAATAAAAAAAGTGTGCTGTATAATTAACAAACTAATCACTAAACACAACTTGGCCTGTGAGGCTGGTGAACACCATCATTTCTCGTTCTTCTTACATGTCTGTTCTCCCAAAGGAGCTGTGGCAGAGGCACGCGCACATTTGCACATTCTCCGCCCCGCAGTAAACTCAGATTCAGATCAGATTTGCAGTACATGCAGATTCTGATGGTAAATATGAAGCAACAGGCCCACAAAAGAGTAGTACTTGCAATTTAGCACCTGTCTTAGTAAATCTGGGCCATATAATGCAAATGCTCATCTTTGGCAAACGAGTGCAAACGTAGAAACTGCGTTACTTCCTCAGTCTCTACTTCCGTCTGTTGAGCTGGACGCAGGTGTTCCTCATTTCTCTGCAGGGCCAGGTAAAGATTATTACCCACTGACAATTCTAGACTGTCCTCTAGTCATTGACAGTCGGTTGATCTGTAGTGCTGTGGTGACCATGGTGCCCCTAACACAGTGTTTCGGCCGCCTGCAGTCCATGGTCCCTCGATGTAGATGGTGGTCAGGTTGGTCATGTCCCCCACGTTGTCCTTGGTTGTAGCTGGAGCAGGGCTGAGCACACTGGGACGGCTCGCTGTGGGTGCAGCATAGAACTATAATTAAACCTGGAAGATGAATCCAAAATGGCGCCCTGTTTATCCCTATGGAGTGAGCTCATTGGCGCATGACCCCAAAAAAATTTCTTACTTCCGCATTTACTTCCTGATACGGAGGCTGCCATCTTTGCTTTACTTCCTGATACGGAGGCTGCCATCTTTGCTTTACTTCCTGATACGGAGGCTGCCATCTTTGCTTTACTTCCTGATATGGAGGCTGCCATCTTTGCTTTACTTCCTGATACGGAGGCGGCCATCTTTGCTTTACTTCCTGATACGGAGGCCGACATTTTAGCTTTACTTCCTGATATGGAGGCTGACATCTTTGCTTTACTTCCTGATACGGAGGCTGCCATCTTTGCTTTAGGGCGCCACGTGACGACAATCCCCTATGATGCTTTGAGCGACGTGAACGACCACGCAGCTTGCAAGTTTTTGTGTTAGCGTTAGCTTGTGTGATTGTAATTGTATTTTTTCATGTTAGCGTCTGAAATGAAATAAAATACAACTTACAGGTATCGCAAGTCGATCCTTTTCCACGAGCTTCTGTTTGTATCGTCCGACGCTCGTTTACGTGACTTGCACATGTTTGCGGTGACGTCACTTCATAAAAAAACGGTAATTTCTGTGATTTTAGAAACGGTAACATTTCCTTCTATTTTATTTAAATACAGATAATAATTCAGTACTGTCTGCAATAATAATGTGCAATTTTAGAAAAAGGCTGGTTCCAAGAGGCTGCAGTACCTCGCACGGCCACTAATCAATCTGGGACCACAGACAGAGGGGGGCGTGTCTTATCCAGTTCATTTAATACATCCATGGGGTGCACCTTGTGTGTCCAGTGCAGGCAGCTGAAGCTTCACACCAGGCTCACCCGATCTAAAGTCATATGAAAACTAAACAACAATCATTTCTCTCCAGGCTTTCTCCTCAGTACTACATGTGACAATAACTAAAATGAGTGAAAGTCAATATGGAACAAACAAGAGTGAAGCTAAGTTACAACTTTAATGCTTATTAAATAAACTCAATGTAAACGGAACATCCTGCCCCGTAATGACGTACTTACCTGTGCGTCTTCTGTGTAGTGTAGCTTCTTTATTTTATAGTATATTGGTCCCACAGACATTTCTCTGGGTGGCACTGTTGGTATTTATGTTTAAAGTTACTTAATCAGCACTGCCCGGTTACAAACAACACAGAGGAACGGTGAGGCAAGTCCTCATAAGGTTTATAAATATCTATTACATTTCATTTACCTTCTCTCCTCAGCAGTAACATGTCACTGGAAGCACAACATCGGAAATCTACACTTCAGGTTAATTAGCCTTTAACTCTGACACTAATTAATATCTAAAATAAGACAGCAAACGGTGTACACACTCAACAAAGACATTCAACAAGGCTTTGACCTAAATGTGGTCGATGGGTTTGCACCAGCCTAAACCCTCAGGATTATTCATCATTTGAGTTTTTTGAGGCCTAATGGTAACGGCTACAGCAAAAAATAACGGAAGACTGGCTCCGGAGTCCCTCATATGTTACCAGATTAGCCAAATTGCTAAGTATCTATTACTTAGCAACTTGCATCAGCATCAGCAATGAACATTAGGTCAAGTAATTATATGTCTTTGGGGATACAGACGCATCAGCGCGGCGCTAACCAGTACAAGCAAGAAATAAGCAGGTTTTTTGCATTAGCTGCAATATACGCACTCATATTTTTGCCATTAAATAAAAAAGGAAAAGTGAAACAAAAGTATGCGGTGGTGGAGAGCTGAGATGTTGCACTCCGCCATAGGGCCCTGGAAGTGGGAATGTGGGCGTGACAGTGCAAAAACATCCAAGCATTGTGTTAGCCCTGAGAATGGTCCCATTGTTAGGACTGTCCACAGCTAACAGAATAACATTAGCTTAGTCTCTCTTAGAATCTAAGCAGGTAAACAAATAGTTTTACAAAGACAGGCCATTATCAGAGACTCCTCCCTGTGGGCGGGGATTTCACATGTCAGAGTAGCATATAAGCCAGAGTTCTCAGACCAGTTTTACTGCTTGAGAATGATTTTCAGATGGAAGTCAAAACGTCTCGATTTTCAAAACAGTGTCGAGATGACGACCTTTACAACCTTTTCTACGATGGGACGCTCCTGAACGAATGAGGGATTACACCGACTTCACAGAACTTCTTCTCAGCCTCACCATTTGGATATTCCAACATAGTTCGATCATTAATGGCGCAGGATAACTTTTCTGGTGGAGGGTACCTAGCACACCTCATAAAGTCATATAATGACTGAGAATGAACCCTTCATGACACTCTTCGTTCATAATCCAAGATCCAAAGGTTATGGATAGCGCTCAGAGTATTATTATTTTCCCATTCATGGCTGCAGGACACTGACGCCGCTCTGTCCCTATGGCGATTCCTCTGTGGGACGGAGGCAGATTAGCATGACCAACAGAGACAAGAGGAGCCAAACAGGAGTGGGATCAGTCCCGTTCCGAGGGATGAGCGCGCTAATAGGCCCTTTGTCTGCGGCAAGACCAGACGGGACAGAAAACACAAGTGGACATCAGCCTAATAGGTTTTGCCCAGAGGCACTTACCAAACAAGGAAATGTTGGTATTAATCATACTGTATGGGTTTTCCTTGAAGGCGAGTTACTTTTCTGGAGATGGATACGTTGAACAAGAGCGGCAGATTAAGCACTGCCACCCTCCAGTTCAAAAGTAAATGTTTAGATCATTACACCGCTTGGCTGACTGGCAGGGTCACAATACTTTACAAAGATGTACGGCCTCGAACGTACCCTGGCTCCCTGATGTCCGATACTTGCGATTGGCAGACGGAATAATCCATCAGAGAGATACACATGTTTGTGGCAAAACAAACATGGCGGCAACCAGTAAAATAATAAAATCCCTAAAAACAGCGCAGATTTCCCCAGAATCGACAAGCGGGTAAAGTAACCTGTCCAGGCCGCAAACTCTTGAGAGTCCATCTTGTTGGACTGCTGCTGTTGCGTTCAGTTGTTATTGGCTCTGAATCAGCAGTGGCGCAGGACTGGACCAATCACAGAGCAGCACTGTGCTGAGCGAACCACCTGAACGAACCACAACAGACGTGATCGTACCAGCAGATGCAGCTCAGCCTATTTTAGCAGAAATATAGAGATTCTTTCAAACAAACAAACAAAACAAACCCACGTACAGGTTGAACAAGTTATATTTCTAGACCTGTTCTGCTTGTTGACCAATCAGCATAAAAGAGAGGAAAACAAAATGTATGATTTTTGGGTCCAGTAAGGCAGACTCAAATGTAAAATTGTACCGGAATGGGATTGAAATAGAACAGGTTTTTGAGACAAGGTTTTTGGGAGTGATTATAGATCACCAGATTTGCTGGAAACCACATATACAGTACATTAAGAGTAAAATATCAAAAACAGTTGGTATACTTTACAAAACAAAACCTTATTAAATAAGAAATGTCTGCATATACTGTATTCATCACTTGTACTTCCCTATCTGTCTTACTGCTCAGAAATCTGGGGAAATGCCTGTAAAACATACTTGGATCCAATAATCAAACTATAAAAAAGGGCACTACGAATAATTAATAAAGCAGGATTTCGAACTCTTTTTAAAGTCAAAAATATTAAAATTTATGGACATAGTTAAGTTAAAAATTTTGGACATTTTGTTTCGTGCTGTGAGTAAGGTCCTTCCCATAGGCATTCAATCTTTCTTTAAATTACGAAATAGTCGCTTTAACCTCAGAGGTTTACTTCGGTTTGAATTGAATAAAGCAAGAACTAATGTTAGGCAAAGATGTGACTGTTTTAGGAATCAAACTTTGGAATAAGCTCAGTGATGAATATTAGTTAATTAACACTGTCAAAAATTTTTTAAAACTCTAAAAAATGAAATGATTAATACATATAAATTATTGTTATAAATTAAAAGATTTATAAGAGAGAGTAGAATTCTAAGTTTAAGATAAAACGTAGTGGATTTTTCTTTTTTTATGTCTGTATTGTTGAGTTTGTATAATATTCAGGATGGGCTTATATAAGCAATTTGCTTCAGCCCAATCCTTTTGGTTGCAAACAGATGGAAATGTATTTTTTTTTCTCTATTGCAGGGGTTCCCAAATTTTTCTGGCAGGGACCCTCAAAATATCCATGTAACCTACTCGGGACCCCCAAAGCGAAGTGAAAATGACAGTAGCAATAATTTAAAGTGTCAAAGCGTGTTAAATCAGGTCTAGTATTGGTTATTGGAATAGTTTATTTTCTTATTAGACGCTATTTCACTAAAATATATTGTTTCTAATTAAAAATAGAGCAAATACAATGTCATATTAATTAAAATGAGATCTTGAAATCATTTCGCGACACCCAGCTTATCCCTCGCGACCCCCCGAGGGGTCCCGACCCCCACTTTGGGAACCACTGCTCTATTGTATATAATTTTGTTTGGTATATGAACAGCCAAATAAACATATTCATTCATTCATTCAAAAGTCCTAATAGTTTCAACAAAAGCCTTTTCAGACTGATAAATGTGTAGAGCTCCACATTAATCAGGCTGCAAGTGAAGCACTTAACTCATCATAGGAGATAATTCCAAATGTTTAAAGAGGCTTCTGCTGGTGAGAGACGCATACTACAAGTTACACCACTTTTTCGTCTTTGTTCATGCGTGTTAAATTAAGAAAAATACCTGTTCAGTTGAAACAGTTAGCAACATTTTATCACAAGAAGTATTTAGGATTAAACTGAACCAACCAAGTGTTACTGTACAATATTGTGACTACCTTTAAATTCTTCTTTACAAATGTATTGGTCAGAGTAATCAGACATATACGGGTCAATACCATTAATAACATTAAATAATCACTATAAATATACTGTAAAGTCGCACAATTATCACTGAACAGACTCAAACTGAAAAAATAAAATAATAATAATTTAAAACATTTCAAAATAAGTTATTTAAACGTGCCTTAAATAACTCTCACTATTGCAATGGCGATTGACGTGCTCTTCACCTTAAGTCATCTTGGAGGTGAACACTCCAAGATGACTTAACCTTTCCTGTCGTTGTTGTAATGTACACAGATACGTTTTTAGAAGTTTCAGTGCGGACAAACTGTGCTTGAAACTAGCACCACTCACTGACAAAGACCCAGTGACTCTGTACAAAAGGCTGACAGAACACGTCTTTGTCAGGTTCTTTGTCCGAAATGCCAGATATTTCGGTGCCTCTTTGTGTTTCCCTCTTCACTTCACTTCACTTCACTTCACTTCACTGCTTGCATCATTATCACAGTCATAAAGGCGACCCAAACGTAAAAGTGTGGCCTCTTCCAGAAGGTGTGTAGTCTTTGGGTTAGCTTAAGGGCTTGCAGAACCCTCATGATGCCACAGTCGCTTCACTTCAGCAGTCATGCGATCAAGAATTGGATAATAAACTGATGACTGACTTTTCTATTTTCCTGTCTTTGCACATATTGTGACCTTGTGCAGTGTTTTTCAACCTTTCCTGAGTTGCGGCACACTTTTTGGATTGAAAAGATACCACAGCACAGCGCCTACTAATTATCATTACCAAATCAGCCCTTTTAATATTAAAAAAAGTGTTGTAATATGGCAAATCATGATTGTGCCATTGTATGGTTCTTTAAATTTGACGTTTGCAATTGTGTTTCTTTCTTCTTCAGTACAAACGTAAAATCAAAAATCTTAAATATTAAAAATAAATCCACCTGTGAATCCAAATTAGAATTTTTTTCAGGGCACACCCAGCAAGGCACACTAGTGTTCCCCGGCACACTGGTTGAAAATCAAGGACCTAATGGACTCTCACTGGTCTGGAGCTCTTTGTACGGACACTTAAAGAAGCAACTTCAACTGAACTTCAACTACAACATGACATCGCTTTGCCGTGTCCACAGCGTGTTCCCAAAGTCCCACATGATCCAACTCTGCGTCCTGTAGGGTTTCCTGCAGTGCATCAGCCAGGTCTACAGCCCTGCAAAGATCAAGCGATAGAGCTTGAAGCACGAAGAAGTTTTTTAAGTTTTAAAACCACTAGAGTTCCAGTAAACACAAGGTCAATCTGGTTAAATAAATCTTGTGCTTTGACAAACCAGACAGAACCCTTTGCTCCACATCAAGCTCATGGTAGTCCGTCCAGGAGACCTTTACACGCCGAACAGCGACAAGCCCACCTTGTGTCACCTCCGTAACCCTCGGAGTTCCTCGTTAGCATGTTTTGCTTCTTCCTTGAGTCTCGCGGCACCTCCATCATATCCTTGCAGGACCAGCGAGGGAAGACTTGTAGTCCAATCCGTATTTTTGCTATTTTGACACGGTATTATCTTTGTACTCAGTGACTTCCTCAAAATCGAAGAAGATCTCATGCAATGTCCCGGTGTAGTAATATCTCAACACTAATATGGGCTGCTCTTTCTTTTTAAGATCTTTAGATTAAGTAGCAATTATTGAAAATATCTGGTTCTCTATGTTTGTCTGTCTTTTTTAACATGATGAGATCTGGTTCTCTTTAACTTTTACGATGTCACAAACCATCAGATAAGCATTGTAAGGTCTCTTTTTGTACTATGTAGGTAGAATATTTGGCGTTTTGTGCAGCATTACTTGGTCTACAAATAATTTGACACTTGAGAATTTCAAGGAAGTTGCCTTTATTTTGGGACTCCATCCATTCACATCCATTTTCGCCGGCTTTATCCAGGGTTTGTTTGCGGTTTGTCTGAGCAGAGGCTTCACTTTCCACACACATGTCTGTCTCCTGCTCTTCAAACGCTCTTCGATCTGCCATCTCGTCCTTTTCAGTCATTACCCAAAGCTCACGACCGTCTGTGAGAACGGGAACGTAGATTGAGGGGTAAATCGAGAGCTTTGCCTTTTTGACTCAGCTCCTTCACCACAACAGTCCGATACAGCGACCACATCACTGAACCAGACCAGAGATACTTGATCTCCTCACCTCGGGGCAAAGACTCTCCACCTCTGCGAGTACTCCAGCCATGTAAACGTTCGTACCATGGCTGCCCTTCTTCTCTCCCCTGAAGTGTTCTTGGAAAGACCTTCATGTGTGGCTACGTCGGCCCTTTGGAGATAGAATATGTGTGAATATAATATAATAAAAGACAAAGTATTCATGTTAAATTCATTCATTTTCTACCACTTGTTCCTGTTGGGGGTCGCGGGTGACTGGAGCCTATCCCAGACTTTGGGCCTTAGGCGGGGAACACCCTGGACAGTGGCCAACTCGACTGCGACTACAAATAAAAAAAAAAGTTGCCATATACACTGCATACAATATAGTACATACATCTTTTTACACCAATTAACATGTTGATGTAAAACTAATAGTATTATTAAAGGCCCTTTACCTGCTTTTTACTGTTTTGAAACAAAACAGAACTAGTTGATGTTAAACTCTTCACTCTACATCAGCCACATGTATCTCTCTCTTCACTGATGCAGCCCCAGCATCCTAAATATTATACCAGTTTGTGAGCCCAGAGGGTCTCGGGTAAAGCTAATACACATTAGCATGCTAACGGTGCACTTCCTGCTTCTCTTGTAGGATAAAACGCTCTGTAAATAGAAGCAGAAAAAGTGCTGTGGTCTCATTTTCCCCTGAATATGTGCTTTTACAACATGTCCGTGCTGGGGCAACACACATTTTATTTTAATACATGCAAACAGTGGGCACATTATCTAGTTTTTCATGCTTAAAAACAGTAAAAATAAGATACAGCCCCTTTAAAGGCTTGGTCAACCATTCACGTTTGTCTGGCCAGTGGTTGGACGTTAAAAATGTTTCTTTAACCGTTAATTGGAGCCCGCAACCATCAATAGTCGGTTAAATGGCTACGATAACAGTCCTTTTTTTATTTATTGTTGTTTTTACTGTGAGTCTAAACGCAGAGCCGACCTGAACTGTGCACAACACGGAACAAAATCTCACGAATAAAGACGTTTTTATTTGAGTCACATATTAAAGTCGCTAACGTTAGCCACCTACCTTTGTTTGTGCAGGTAAAAGACTGATCGTTTCCCGTCTGAGGGGAAAAAGTCAATAGTCTGTTTTCTTCGCCAACTTAAATAAACCCTGTACGATCAATATTAGTCCATAAACACTGCAGAATAAAGATTTGAAGTACGGTCCATAGCTTCAGAAAATGTCACAATAAACGATGATATTGTGACCGCTTTATGCCACCGACAGCAGGATAATCACCCAAAAAAACTGCTTTATCGTTAAAAAACATGAGCTGCAATAGATAAACAACACAATAAAAACTCTTGCCGTCATTATAATGAGTCATAAAAGTTAAATCTCCACAGCAAATATTTGCCAAATGTTTCTCAAAGTGCAGAGAAAACATACACAATAGATATATTGTTTTTTCTACCATAAACGTAGCCATTACTGTGACAGGCCTACACCCAGTGAGAAACACACTCACATGGTAATAATTTATCCTTATTAGCATCCATTTTTAGTTGCTTTACTTCAGTATTTACTTGGTGAATGTCGAAGCATCATCTCCAATATGAGGATCATGGTTAATCTCGTTCATAGCAGTAAAATCCTTCAACATTCACGAAGAAAATACACGTGCGCTGAACAAACCACACACTTCCATTTGCAGCAGACTCATTTCTGACCTCGACATTCACTTTTAGATTATCAACATAGATTAACGCGTTCTAAGATGACACGGGTATCACTGTTTAAAGCCTGGACTCATTTGCAACGCCAGAAACACCTTTTAACAGATCAGGTTTCAACTAAATGCAATATTAAATGGGTTTAACGACAATAAAAAAACAATAAATACAGTGGATAAATAAAGAAAACCAAATAAAATATACTGTAGACTGTCAACTGCAGCTGCTTGCCTTTTCTTGCTTTGAAGAAATCCTCCAAAGACTGAGGGCTTTCATTTTCCCGACCGCAGTGTCATAAATAATACAAAATGAATAAGTGTATGGTTTGATTTGTCATATCTCACAACAAAAACCTCACCAAGAGCAAAAAACGCAATTTAGATATGATTCAATACAATTACATTGGCTCTAAATGATATTCAATTAGTAATACTTTTTGTGTGTGTTATGATATTGTACATAGAACACATGGCGTATAGAACTGCACTTATGTTAAAGACTGGTGTTGGCCGATACCACAGTTTATGGTATCGATACAACACCAAGTACTTTGGGGGTGATTATTTTTGATGCTTATATTGATACTTGATACTGGCCTAATCTTCAAGTTTCAATAAATGTACTGTATGTATTAAAAAGATTTTCAAACAGACTCTAAAGGACTAACAGAAAACGCTGATTGACGCTGCTGAGTGTTTGACAAAAAACTATGAAGAAATGGACCTTACATGTCTGAAAGAAATGACTACTCTTATCATTTACATATGCTAATTAGTCAGTATCAATATAACGATTCTACAATATCAATACTCCCACTCCTATTAAAGAGCACAAATGGTTACACTGGGATGGTTATTTCCTTCTAAAATTACATTCAATTTGATTCAAGTTTTTAGTAACGGTAGAAAGGAAGGCACGAGCCCAACCGTCGGTCAGCGAGGAGGACAAACCACTTCGTCACTCTTGAAAACTACAGCCAAACTTAGCCTAACAACCGCGTCAAAGAGGTCTGAAACTGTCCTTATAAACAGCTACTGTGTTTGTTACAGTCGTTGTGGCCGAGGTCGTGGTACAGAGCGGGCTGCAGGGCCTCGGGCAGCAGGGGGCATATCCTGTGGCCCGAAATCTTTTAAAAGTTTAAAGATAAAGCCTAAAGTCAGTATTTGCACATCACAACAGCCCACAGTCTTCTTCCTCCTTTTCAGTGAGTTTTGAGCCCTGTCCATCTGATCTGGGCAGAAGAGAAACTCCAGAGAGACCTGTGTGAGACCTGACCCTGCTCCATGACCCTCACCGGAGCAGGACGCTGTCAGTGCGGGACACGAGGCAGGAGGTCTCTGTCACATGGATTCTGTCATGGTATCTGTTCAGACGCAGATCTGTTGTTTATCACAACAGCCTCCGGGAAGCCAGAATAGTTTTTGGTGTAAAAGTAATGGGTGTTTAAATCTCACCTGTCTGTCTGTCTCTTTCTCTCTCTCTGTCACTCTCTCTCTCTGTCTGTCTATCTCTCTCCTCTCTCTCTTTGTCTCTCTCTCTGTCTGTCACTCTCTCTCCCTTTCTCTCTGTCTCTCTCTCTGTCACTCTCTCTCTGTCTGTCTCTCTCTCTCCCTTTCTCTCTCTCTCTTTCTGTCTCTCACTCTCTCTCTGTCTCGCTCTCTTTCTCTCTCTCTCTCTCTCTCTGTCTCTCTCTCGCGCTCACTGTCTGTCTCTCTCTTGTCTCTGTGTCTCTCTCTCTTGCTCTCTCTCTCCCTGTCTTTCTCTCTCTGTCTCTCTCTCTGTCACTCTCTCTCTTGTCTCTGTTTCTCTGTGTCTCTTGCTCTCTCTCTCCCTGTCTTTCTCTCTCTGTCTCTCTCTCTGTCACTCTCTCTCTTGTCTCTGTTTCTCTGTGTCTCTTGCTCTCTCTCTCCCTGTCTTTCTCTCTCTGTCTCTCTAGCTCTCTCTCTGTCTGTCTCTCTTTCTCTCTCTCTGTCACTCTCTCTCTTGTCTCTGTTTCTCTGTGTCTCTCTCTCTTGCTCTCTCTCTCTCTGTCTCTCTCTCTGTCACTCTCTCTTGTCTCTGTTTCTCTGTGTCTCTCTCTCTTGCTCTCTCTCCCCCTGTCTTTCTCTCTCTCTCTCTCTCTCTCTCTCCCTGTCTTTCTCTCTGTCTCTCTCTCTCTCTCTGCCTGTAAAGTTGGACACGACGTGTTCTGGTTTAGAACACTGGAGTGAATCCGGGACACTGAGAATCTTCCTGACTCACAGTCTTGTTCTGCTGCGCTCGAGCTACGAAGCAGTGGTTGTTTGATGACAATCCACCTCATATTCACAAAGAAACATAGATGAATCAATGAAGACCAATTCTTAAGTTCTGTCATTCTTTACAAGAATAAAGCACTCTGTAGTAGTCTAAAAGTGCCACATGAACTCTCTCGATATCTGTGATTTCACAAACTCTTGAAACAGTGTTCCGTTTTCCGTTTCTGTGTCGGACGATTCAGAGCGTTGTGGTTTGGGTGGAAGTCAAATGGATGAACCTGAGCAAACATGGGGGCCCTGATGGATGTACTTTTTATTTGGAAAACATGCACATGCGTTTGTGTGCGGGGAGGAAGTCCATGCTTTTCTCTCCGCTGGATATAACGACAATTTGATTTCTCGTCTTGTTCCACTTTTGAGACGCTGCGACCAATAAGTTCAAATGTTTGTCATGACGTCACACATTTTCCCGGCTGCTGTTGGCGAGAGACTGTCCATGTGTAGAACTCAATCACAGTGATACACATATCAAGGCCAGTGTCAAAGTAAAAGAATGGAAAAGTCCTGACACAAGATTTTGTAGCCTGTGATTTGTTTGGAGCGTCTGTTCTCGATATAAAGTGATAAGATTGAAGGGGAAGAGGAAAAAGGCTGTGAGCAGGGGCCGAAACGAGAAATTCAGGGATTGTGGTGTGAGAGCACATTAATGTAGACAAATTACAAAGTTAAAGATTCATTCATTTTTCATTTTCTACCGCTTATTCCCGTTAGGGGTCGCGGGTGACTGGAGCCTATCCCAGTGACTTTGGGTGTAGATGTAAAATGTTATGGCCCAGACAAGAGGTATTTAACTTTTTTGAATTTAAATTTTATATTTTGTTGGTGAAGTCTGCCTTTACAAGTACACACACAAAAACAGCAACAATTTGTTTCAATTTTTGGTTTCGTTTGGACCATAATTTGTTTTCAAAATCATTGATAGGGGCCTCAAAATCTATTTTGCCTGGAACTTAGCAATTCAACCACTGTATCCCCAAAAAAAACAGCCAATTTGGGGAAAACTTGTCCGTGGCGTCGTCAGACTGAGGACTCATGTCACAAACTACTTTTTATTGGAAAATACACATAGCTTATGTACAAATCTATAAAATCACATTATAACAAACACATTCTATAAGTAGTGCTTACTCTGTTTGGGAATTATATACAAAAATATTTAGCGTTCGGCCCAAACTTCCAAGGGCCTGGTCAGAGCGGTCAATCAGACTCCAGCGGAATCCAGTGCGACCAAACCAAACCCACTAAACAACAGAAAAACACACATGTTCTGTCGTTTTAAAAAAAGTCCAAGCGCCATTGAATAGCTGTGAAAATAGATCCCGGTGTTAAGTATCAAAGTTTGAGAGCGCGGTCCAGAGCAGGGCTGATTAAAGGAGAAGAGACCTTGGACGTGAGGCTCCTTGACGCGAGCTCAGGAGACAGAGGAATACAATCAGCATACCTCAGAAGGAATTCCAAACCGGCATGTATTATTGAGAAGATGGCGTCTCCTGGTGGGACTTTTCTGCTCCGTGAGATGAATCCTCGAGCAGACGTCGAGCGAGCGGGAACTCGTGATGAGCTGCTGTTTTCTTTAGCCCTCTCTCGCTAACGAAGAACCCCGAGCACGGCGTCGGATCGGGCGGTCCAATGGATGTCGCCGAGTCCTTTGGCGAGACGCTTCACGAACACGCCATGCACGACACGTCATTTTGGATGGTGTTCGAATGGTTGTTTACAGTGTCCAAAAAGTGCATACAAGAGGCGTTTATGATTTTTGTTTGTGTATTATTTGTCTGGTGTGGTGGTATCTGGTAAGTCCATGTCATAGCTTTGCATCGGTCGATTGATTTCTGAAGAAAAGCTGAGAAACTGCACAGAAAGTGGCGACGAGTTCTAATATATGACTTATTAAAGCAGGGGTAGCTACTTTTCACAAAGCAAACCTGGAAGTAGGTGTTTAAATCTAAATCTGTCAAACTAATTCCACACGTTGTTCATATCTTTGTCAAATCTGATTTTTTCAAACGGCAAAGTGAAACTCCTGTGACCGCCCCAAGCACAGCCAATCAGAGCGCTGCTTTCAGCTCTTTCTTCCTGATTGACGAGACATACGATACTTCATTCTTAGATACAGACAGTGGTATGCCGTCTCATTTTTGTCACAAAGTGCTGCTTTTACCAGATACTCTTAGAGAAAAACAAACAAAAAAAGATCATAATTTCAATTTAGCTAACACTATTATTTTAATAAGTAAAATGTTAATATTCAAGGCAAATACAAAAGTCGATTTGTGCTTGACACATTTTAAAACCAGACTAAATCTACAAGACAGAATTGAGGAAATTATAGCTATGAATAAAAACAAGTTATTTTTACATTTCAAAATATGGGAATTAATAAGATGGAACTGAAAAAGTATGATTCTGAATTCTAAACAGTCTGCATAATTTTCCTGTGTATAAATGTTTGCTAAATGTTTATGAGGATCATGTTTGATTGTATATCATGGGAGGAGTCGATAGGAGAACTTCAAGGGTCCAGTATTATTCGTCTGTCTTGTCTTGTTTGTCAACTCGTCTTGTCTTTGTTGAATCCGTTCGTATTGTCCAACTTTGTCTTGTCTTATTTTATGTGGTCTTGTCGAGTGTTTTGTCCATTTTTTGATTTTATTCATTATTATTTTCATACTTGTATGTTTGTTTGTTTGTTTTTTGCTATTATAATTGATTTGTTTATTTTTTATGGTCATTTTAATTTAAATTGATTTAAAAAAAATGTTTCAATTATTAAGTTGTAATCTGTATAATTTTTTGTTTGTTTGTTTGTCTGTCTGGTATCAAAAATGGCACTGATGTAAGATTTGACACAAAGACCTGAATAAAAAATAGTTAATTGCAAAAAAAAAAAGACTTATCTCCAAAAAAAGGTAGGTAACTCAGCTTTAAAGGACTTCAAAACGGAAAAGAAGATTCTCTGAGCCACGTCACACATTGAAAAACATCACACATCGAAGGAATGAGTGTTTTTGACGGTCGGAGGGAGAGGATATTCAAAGGAGTATTCACCAAACTAGTGTGAATGAAGCTAAATGCAACTCCGGGTGTGTTTTTGATGATGGAACATGGTTCAACAGGGGTTAAAGCTCAAAAAAGTCAATTTTGCGTAATATTTGTCCTTAAATGCCCCACAAAATTCATCCGGTTGATTCCCTTCTGCCTTAATTCTATCTTTTTGTTAGATAAATAATCAGCTTTTAAAGATTTCAGCGTAGTAGTTCCATATTAAAAAGTATTTTGATGCAGCAAGTCTCATGAGAGCGCCATGTAATCCTGTGATATTTTGAACCCAATCTTTCGGCAGCAAGACGGCGTAAAGGCAGAGAGAACAAATGACCTGAAGGCAGTTCCTGATTACTTTTTACATTTGAGTCATTTCTACATTATTAATGAAGAGATCAAAATAGCACACTTTACAGATTGGTTTTGATACGATTCAAAAGGCTATATGCCCTCCATATGACGGACAGGACACAATTCCCATTTATTTCTCTTTAGAGCTCTTGCAGTTGTCATCACGTCATCCCGGCATTATTCGTTTATTTTATTGCTTTATTTGAATAAGGACATCGTTGACACACTGTTGCACACAGACTGACACATCGAGCTTATACCTGGTGCTGATCAAACTGTGTCGCTGTGACTGAGACTGTGGCTTATGTTTGCTCTGGGATGAACTAACGATGGAGGACAGAGTAAAGAGTATTTTAGAGGATCGACAAAGCTCCCGATCGATGAGAAGTGGATTTATGCAACTCAAGCCTCACATTAATTAAACTATACATTTCAATTTGGGGAAAGATTTAACCATATTTTATGTGTGTATTAGCAAATGTATCTGTTTATTAACCATGTCTCAGTGCATAACAACTTTTGCATTTCTGCCATTTCCCACGGCACTAATTGACTTTTTTGAATTGGAATTATGCAAGTCTGAGAAACCACTGCAAACCCCTCTGACATGTGGCAATGATCGGGATTGGAGTCAGAGTCTGGAGATGATTTATGGACTTAAAGGAAATTTTGAAGCTTTTCTCCATGTTCTAACTGTGTTCCTTCATCAAAAACATACCTGGAGTAGCATTAGTTTGATTCCTGTTTGTTTGCTGATGCTGGTTTGTAAATCCTCTCTCTCAAACTCTGTGTTCTGAACTCCTCGACGTGTGACGCAGATGATGGTGACGTCATTTTTCCCAGAATCCTTTGCTTTTTCAAGTCCTTAAGTCATGGCCAGACTCTGAACATTTTATTCCGTCTAATCACGATCACTACAACTTCATCAGATCCACTCTACTGTATATATTCACATGTGTGTAATTGTCTCTACAGCCAGTAGATGGAGCCACAGCTAAGTCAAAACGGCTTCTCCCAACACAATGTTTAAAGGTCCCATATTCTGCTATTTTGCCCTTTACACAGTCTATTCTAAGGGCTTTGTTGATAAATGTTTGCGTTGTGCAATATCCATAACATAACAGTTTCCAAAAAACACCCATTTCTTGGACTGGCCCCCCTCCTTGCAAAAGCAAACGGCTCACTCTGAGATCTGACCCCCCCGATCCAGAGAGCAGGCTGCCTCTCCCGCCCAACTCGCGTGCCTCCCCCGCCCAACTCGTGCCGAAGCCTAGAGCGGAGATGGTGCATGCGCCGTGTGCTCCGGTAAACAGCGATACACAAACACTGAATAAACCTTTTATCCGTCCTGACGGTGCGTCGTGCTGAGTCCTACGTCCTGGATCTGACCTGGAGTTTGACGTGCTCCAGGGCCTCGACGACGGACGTTGCCGTTTGGTAAATAACAAGCTAACTCTTCGATCTGTCGTATCCATCGTGTAATTACTGTGTAGCATTAGCATTAGCTGTTTTTATTCTTGCAGCTGCACGCTTCCTGGAGGCGTGGCTTAAACACCGCGTCATCCTGGTGAAGCCGCGTCATCCTTGTGAGGAGCCCCCGTCTGCTGCTCACCCGAGGGGGACGGAAAAGACAGTTCTCTAGCGAAAACATGCGGGAATCAATCAAAAAACCACTTTGGGCACAACATACGAGGCCCAAATAGCACTGGAGGAAGGTTAAAACCTCTGAAAAGTCGATTTTGCATGTTACGGGACCATTAAGTTATATTTTTCTTTGTAAAACATGCCACCCCAACATCACACGATCTCTCTCTGGGTGGAGTCTGCATGTCCTCCCCGTGTTACCGTGGGTTCTCTCCGGGTTCTCCGGCTCCTCCCACCGTCCAAAGACATGACTGTGTAAGTTAATGGACAGCTCTAAAAATTGTCCATAGTGTATGAATGTGAGAGTGAATGGTTGTCTGTCCATGTCTCTGTGTTTGCTGTGATGAGTTGGCCACTGTCCAGGGTGTACCCCGCCTAAGGCCCAAAGTCACTGGGATAGGCTCCAGTCACCCGCGACCCCTAACGGGAATAAGCGGTAGAACATGAATGAAAAACATGACATGTCAAACTGAAGACACCCAAGAGAAGGTTTAAAGGCTAAAATCATGCAAATAATACATAATATGTGTCCTTTAAAAACAGCACAGAAGATTCTCTGGAGTCATGTCACTGGTCAGAGAACATCTGGGGAATTCAGAATGGAGTGTTTTTGACGCTGAGAGAGGAGAAGATTTTCTAACCAGCATTCATCAAACTAGTGTGAATGAAGCTCAACACCTCATCGTTGAAGGAACAATGTCAGAACATGGTCAAAAGCTCAGAAAAGTCCATATTGCATTGCATTTGTCCTTTGGATTGAGAACAGCCCTGTTATGGACTCATACAGTGACTGGTCCTCCTCTGTCGTGCCCGGACACTCCTAATATTTGCATTTCTCGACTAGTCTACGGGAAAAATGAATGAGAAACCTACTTGTGGACCTCAGTGGGCTTTGACTGCGTTGGTATCTGCGTCGTGAAGTCGCGCCTCATCTCTATGCAACACGTGACAGACGCATTGTTTCATGTGCGGCGCGTCCCACTGCGAGGAGTATAACTCGTCTCCGTTTTGGCGGCTCAGACTGGAGCTCCATCAAAACTCCATCAAACCTCCCGCTGACAGCTGCTCTTGTCAATCCCCCCGGCTCATCCATCACTGCGCCGGGCCCGTTGTTTTCCTGTCGTCACGATCTTGTTCTTTAAGAGGAATAGCAGTGATAGCAGCTAAAACGCTTAAGAAGTCTGGGGAAATTGGTCTTATCCAGAGAGTCTTGGTTGTTATAAAAGACGGGGCATAAATGGAGTTGAATTTGATGTTTTGGCGCTTCGTAAACATTACCTGGAGTAGTTTCTGTTTCATTCAAATCCAGTGTTTTCTTGGTTTAAACTCCATTCACTGGAGACTTGTTCTAACCATTCCACCTTTGTCGTGACAAACGGTCTGCGCAAACTTGACATTGTAGCTTTACAGAAATTGCGCCGGAGGGCAGGTCAGAAGTCTGGTGCAGGGTTTATGCAGGTTTGAGAAAATCAAATTGAACGAGTTTTAATGCCACATTCGTAAAAACAAGATATTTATGCTTCATCATGTCAAATGACTGGCCTGTAACTGTTCCATTGGGCAGCAGAATGTTGAGAATATAACTAACTGCTCTTTAATATTAAAAAGCAAAGTTATGTGAAATTCAACCCATGCAAATGCAACTGTTGAACCCATGCTTTTACTTTTTAGATGATTTATTAAAGCCATTAACATTTAGATTCAATAAATCCAGTGCATTTCTGGGATTTAAAATACATTTGAATCACTTCTGACTGGCTGATACAGCAGCTCTGGGGAGACATGGACTGTGATTATTTGCTCTTATCTTTACATTTATAGTAATTGTTCTGATGGATAAATATTTTTACAAAATGTTTTTAGATTTAGATTGAATTTAAAGTTGAACTAATTAACATTTTTGTCTTGTTAAACGTCTTTGTGAGTCCGTGTGGTGGTTGTAAATGGATTTTCTGGGAGTTTGAAGCCCCGGTCTTCGCCCCCTGCTGTCTCTGAGCGGAAAACCAGCTGTGACATTTCCTGACCCGAAGACAACTCTCCTGAGAAACACTGGCTCTCTTTTTTACATTTGGCGACATGAAATGTTTTGTATGTGATTGTACTTCCTTATTTAAATAAAAAGGAAGGGAGGAAGAAAGAAAAAAAGAGTCGTCTTTGCTGTCTTTTCACTGGCAGTGTATTTTCACAAAGACCTGCAGGGGGAGCTCTGTCGCTGAAGTTAGTTCTGCGTTAAAGTTTTTATTTTTTATTTCAGTCATTTTTAGCCAAAATTCATTCAATGACTTGAACTGCTTTTTAAAGTGTGTATGACAGGTTTTTATTATTTTCAAATTTTGACTTTCTTTGGTGTGTTAATACCTGCTGAAAATATAAATGATAGTTTTACACCAATCAGGTAGCTGTTTGTGGAAATTTAAAATTAGCTAAAAATGACAAATCCAGGGTTTATGCAGGTTTAAGCAAATCAAATTGAATGCTTTTTAATGCATCATTTCAACATTTTTAATGCCATAATCGACGTCAAAACAAGACGTTTATGCTTTTATCACAGTAAAACTACTGACTTATTAACAGAATGACAAGAATATAATAAACTACTTCGTAAGATTCAAAAAGCTAATCTACATGAAATTTAAATTATTTGGTCTTATTTTTATGTCATTGCGTGTTTTTTAATTATCTGTACAAGGACAGTAGAAAAAACACTGCACCAGGCTGTGGCAAAAGATGATTTCCACCTGTCATTTATTATTCTGATGGATGAATCTTTTTGTCAAGATGTTTTTTAGACTGAATGCCTGAGGGGATCGAATTGAATGCTTATTTTTTCTATAATTCATTTAATGACCTTCAATGGTTTTTAATGCGCCGCAGAAACCCTGCAAATCACAAACTGATGACATCACACTGGGGAGACAAAGGTTAGGCATAATTTACTCAAAGAAACTAATGAACAAAACAGAATAGAGGTGTTCACATGTATTTTTCTTTGCAAAAAAAAAAAAAAGGAAAAAAAAGTGACATTAGATGAGTTTTGGTGCGGTGTACGGGGTGGTCGCTTGGTCATTTCTCATTGTGATGTCATCATTTATAACCAGGAAGTAATTTAAAAACAAAAAATTGCTAAACTGGGATAAAACGTGTCAAGTATTTGAGCAAAATTTGAAATATATTTATGTAAACTGCATTTTGGTCAAATGAGATGCACTTTAATGCCCCGCGGGAACCCTATGTTAGAATTTGTCTTTTCCCTGTTGAAACGCAGACGCTCGATCTGGTTCATGGTTTCAAACACTCAAACTGTGTTCATTACAAATACGTGTTTACATCAGCATGTCTTTATTTTCTCACGGCAATTCCCTGTTCTGCCAGTAGATGGAGTGCTAACACCAACTCCTGACGAGGGAACGTCTCACAGATATAACAGGACCGTGTGGGTCTCAACACATTGTTTTAAGTTGTAAAAGGTTTGATTCCAAAGCAAAGGTACAACATTGACTGAACTGTGAACACGAGCGGAAGAGCAACCAGTCCCCAGACGCTTTTGGGGTCGTATTTATCAAACGCTTTTAATCTTTTAAAACAAGATTTAGAGTACAGATAAAAACGAGAGAAGAGGCAGTGAAAGTTGACAGGCCAAGATCAATAAAATACATAAATAAAGTAAAACAATAATTAAATGCAACAAGAACAGTTAAAGGAACGCCATGAGCTTAAAAGATGTCCCTGATGGTGCTGGCCTTATCTCCTCAACTGTTCTACATTTCACAAAAAAATCCTCCAGAACTCAAAGGAAGGAAAAGCATGAACATGAACAACACACTACCCCGGGACACTTTATATTTGCAGATGTTAAAGACGACATTTTGTGCTTTTGTCTCCAGGCCTGTGACACCCGCGGATAATTATGTTATTTTTTGGACGTTTGAAATTGTGATACTTATCTAAAACGACTTGATTAAAAAAGTTGAACATTTCTGCGCCATTTTCTCCTCCTTTACATTATGTCGCCTTCGGAGAGTTTATGAGCTCCAAATCCTCTGTTAAAAGCTGTTGTATGTATGAATTTTAATCTTCCCATAGTTCACTCACCACCCCAAATGTATGAACCACACAATGTTTCAGTGGCTTTGGCCAAAGGCTGCAGGACGGGCACCAGTTGTTCCAGCAGCTTCCATTGTGATGCTCTCAGTGCAAGTGCTTTTTGGACAGATGGTTTTGTCACGGAAACATCTGACGTTTGATGGTATTCCACAAACAGTGTTGTTGGAAGGAATGTCAAAGTTGGGTTCAAAAAACTTAAGCAACTCCTTAAAGCCCTCCCCACATACTGCTGCTAATGGTCGGATATCTTTCACAACAAAATTAACTAAAAGATCTATGATATGCGTCACCACAAAAAACAACAAAAACAAAAGTCTCCTTTCAAGAATAGCTCAAGAGACAGAACAGAAACAGAACTTGATGAGGAGGAGCCCGGACTTAATTCTGCCTTGGGCCCCCAACTTCCTAGGTCCGTACGTCAATTTCCAAGGCACTTCAGCCAGAATAAAGCATCATGTTTGAGCGGAAAACACTAAAGGTGTGGGAGAAAGTCACGCTCAAATGTAAAAATGTTTTTCGGCGGCCCGCTGCTGCTGCTGCGAGTCCCCTACAGGTTGAGTGAGGACGAAGCTGCGAAAGTGCTCCTCTAATGAGTCAGAGAAAATGTGAAGAAATGGTGGCATTCAGACGCTGCCTGGCTGTCGAGAGTGAAATAGATGTTGTACGTGGAGCGCGGGAGGAGGCGGAGCGCGGCCCATCAATTGTGAATTAAGACTTGTTGATTCAGAGGCTGCGGCTGCTCCATGCACGATTACCCAAATAAACTGCCTCATTCACACAGGTGTTTGTCAGAAACAGATAGAGCCGTGGTTTCCTCCGGCTGTGTCCGTGTCACGTACTCACACGGTCCACTTTTAAAGGACACACGCTCTGCTCCAGTGACTGTTTTGAGCTTTAAACCATGTTCTAACGGTGTATCGTCATCAGAAACATACCTTGAGTTGCGTTCAGTTGCATTCACGCTGCTATGAGGAGTGCTTATTACAAAATCCAACCCTCGCTGAGCATTAAACACACTTACTGCTGAACTCCTTCTATCCGGGATGTATTTTCGGATCATCTATGTCACTTATCCCAGAATCTTCCGCTGCTTTAAGTCCTTAAATCATCACTAAACTCGTTCTAAACGCAATAACTGCTGCAGCAAATCCACTTCATAACGTGTTTTCGGCTCTAACTACACCAGATTGCCAAAACCCATTGGATTTTCCTGATATTATCTTTTTGAGCCTAACCGATTCCCTCATGAGGGAATTGTGTACTTTTAGAGCCTTACATCGCTAATGCCACTTAGCATTAGTGTTCCCTGTTCATCTCTCGTCCCACAAAATCAACATTTGTTGAAGATATTATTGGGTCCACTACATGCAAATGATTAACACGCAGCATGTCACAGCCTCATCACCTGCCAATATGGAACAATAGTCTTACATTTATTACTCCCATAGAGTTATACCTGCAGTAAAGATGGCAGATTCATTATTACTCAAACTAGAGCTGGTTCTAACGCCCTGATATTGTCCCATGGGGAGATGTCATTTGAATGGATGGAGCTTTGCACGTAATGTGTAGTGACTCATCAAACTACACACAGTGAATCAGCAATATTTTCAGTAGATGCTTTTACAATATATCTGTGCAGGAGCAACACAGATTTGACTTTATTACATGGAAAAACTTGGGAACAAAAATTAGGTACAGACCCTTTAATACAGATGGTTGGCAGTTCATATCCTGTTTTCCTGCTTCAGATTCTGCATCAAGGAGGCTGTAGTTGTAAGATGCCTCAGAACCAGCGCAGCATGGGAGAAGGAGTTGTTCTGTGGCCTGTAGAAATCAAACCCTCGTAAAAGCGTCCAGTGCTGCTTGTATTTATGAACATACTGCTCCCACAGCGACACAGACCTGCCCGTCCTCTCTGTCGCGCTCAAACAGAAGCTCCACAGGGCGCGGATGACTTTAGGGGAGGATTTGTCACTAAAATTTAGGACTTTCATTAAGTTTACTCTGAAATGAATACATTTTACATGGCTAATCGCTGTGGCCAAACCAGCGGGTCATAAATATTGTTCTTAAAAAGCCGTCCAGTTCCGTGGACCTGGCAACACTGCGTGGAAGAATGACCCTCAAGTCATGCAGTGTGGACTCGTAGGTCTCTGCTGGCAGGACGTGGGACAGACTGGTGAAGGTCCAGGTGGATGGACAGCTGCGGTTCTGTGGAAGACGAGAAGAGTTGGCGCCGCAGGTGGGCTGAATCGGTGTGTTTAAACCCTTTGTGAGTCACGGAACACTGTTTTGGTTGAAAATAATCCATGGCACACCACCTACTAAAATATTACCTAATCACTCCATTAGAGACAAAAAGTGGTGCACAAAATAATTCATGCGCACTGTGCCTGGTTTTTGGCACTGACTAAAAGAATAAAAGTAATTCTGATGATTGTTTTGTATTCTTTTTGGTGAGGAGTTTGATCAGGACACTCCAAAATGGTAAAATATTCATTCATTTTCTACCGCTTATTCCCGTTAGGGGTCGCGGGTGACTGGAGCCTAGAGAACCCAGAGAGAACCCACGGTAACATGGGGAGGACATGCAGACTCCACCCAGAGAGATCGTGTGAGGTTGGGGTGGTTCGGAATTCGAACCCACGATGTTGGGGTGGTCCGGGATTCGAACCCACGATCTCCTTATTGAGAGGCAGAAGCTCTAGCCGCTCTGCCACCGTGCACCCCTTGGTAAAATATTAAATATGGTAAAATATTTAATCTGTTAACTCAAATTTGACATTTTTTTCAAGGCACACGTGGCAATACCTCAAGGCACGCTCGTTTAATGCATTGCTAAACGGACTCTTATAACGAATTATATAATCAAGCACGCCTCGCAGCAGTCTATCCTGCACCAACAGTTTCCCACTTACAGATACAAAACGTGAACTTACAAATACAAAACACGATCAAACTCGCGGACTCTATTCTTACATACAAAATTCTACACAATCTGGCTACTGCCCCGCTTCAGGAAACTGTAAAGGAAAAAAAAAAAAAAAAGTCATAGTCCAGATCCAGATCCAGTGGCGATTGTATAATTCCATCTAGAAACAGCTCCTTCAACTGAGTCCAGCGTGGGTGTGGTTCGACAAGACGAGAAGAACATAAAGTCAGTGCCCCCTGTCACACTGGCCTCGGCACACTGCACAGGTCTGCGGAGAGAATCCACGGTTCGAGTTTTGACGGACACTGCTCCAACCTGGGACACCATCCCGGCAACAACTCGTGAGCGGCCCACGTGGAGCTCTTCCTCCAAACAGCTCCGTTCACGGCTGTTCAACAACCAGAACTGTCCACACGACGCACTTTTGCACATGAGGCAGGTTCTATAATAGTTTAGTATATAGAGATACAAAACTGTGAACAGATTTGTAACGTAATTGTTAACGCGTGCAGTGTTATTGCCGAGTGAACGAGTATGAATTTGACCGGTATCTGTGATCTTAATGGGATAAATTAGGCCTGTGTTGAGTGATGAGCTGTCGTATGAGCTGATGAGATGTCAGCAGGTGTGGGTGTTTTTGTAGCCTGTCCGTTTGTCATGTTTTATACACTGTGTGGGTTCATGTGGCTGACCCATGGTCCAGCAGGGGACTAAAGATGGATATGAGCTGAATTTGATTAGGCCATATTAGCCAAGGCCTACACGTGAACAGATGTTTCCAGGTTAGTAGATTTTTGACTCCAGTGGGCTGCTATGTACCTTCGCTCTAAACAGTAAACAGTGTGTACGACGCCTGACAATACTGTACTCCCTCCTGATGTCTTCCTTATGTCCTCCTGTCTTACACCTGTAACTGTCTTAACTGTGGTGGCCTCTGTTGCAGTGCAGTGCTTTTACATCTTTACCTTCACGCCACACGGCTCATTTACCCAGGTGTGAGTCAGTGTATGCCCAGGAGCCTGCGGGCACGACGTGTGTGAATGAAACGGTCAGGACATGCTCAGATTCTCCTCACCTTGTCCTGAGGCGGGGTGTGAAAATGCCCACAGAGAGCAGTGGCCCATTAAACGTGCAACGTGAAACTTGGCAGGAGTTCTACAAACATTCCATTTTTGCATTTGACTCACAGATGAAAGAGCAAATGAACTTCTCTGAACCTGAACCTGATGGGCTTAAGCTGAGTAACCACAACAGTCTGAATGCCCCAATGTGTGCACCAACAACACTATCTGTATCTCTGGTTAAGAAATAAGCCACAGTGGCCTTTCAGTGTCCTCTGAGGCTTCTGTCTCATTAGGGCCATCTCCCATGTCCACAAAGCCAGACATATTCTGAGTGTTGGGCTGATAGTGTAGATGTTTACCTGGTTTATGCTTGGCTTGGCATCTTCTGTGGTCGGCCACCCGGAGAAAAAATATTTGAAAGTATTTAAAAATATGAAATCAGGGAAACGGTTTTAGGCACCAACCACATTCTTAAACAGTAATGCCTGAGGCTGTGGTGATCCCAGTCTTGTGTGAAGCCTCTCTAAGTTTTTTTGAGAAGTAAGATAATTAATACCATATTTGACATGTCATAGCCAATCTCCAAAATGCTTAAAATATATTTGAGCAGGATTATTCAGAAGCCTCTTTGCCTCATGTTTACACATGCGTTCATTATCCTCAAGGCTACACCACAGACACAGAAGTAAGTGTCTTTATAAAGTCACTTTTTTCACTCTGCAGAGCGTGTGCAACATTTCAGTAAAGGTAAGTGAACAATTGAGCAATTATTTTATCAGTCATTTTATCAGTAAAATATAAGCACATTATCACAGTAACATTACATGATTGGAATTGTGGATGGAATAAATAAAAATAAACGAAAACTACTGTTAAAGGACACATATTCTGCTACAATGACTTTTTTGAGCTTTTAACCATGTTCTAACACTGTTCCGTCATCAAAAACACACCTGAAGTAGCATTCAGCTGCATTCACGCTGTTTTGAGGATCATCTACGTCACTTATCTGAGAATGTTCTGCTGTTTTAAGTCTTTAAATCTTCGTCAAACTCGTTCTGAGCATTTCTGCCTCTAAACACGATAACTGCTACTGCTCGCCTGATCTTAGCGTTTCTTAACATTAAAACATTACTAAATTGTGTATAGCGCTTGGCCAAAGAAAAAGAAAAGCCAAAGAACAGTCACACCAGTGAGGTAAGGATTTAGAAGAAAAGGTGTGTCAAATGGCACAAATATGCCACAAACGACCATCAAACCAAGCAATTAAAAGGGTGGGGCTAAATCCATTGTTGTGTAAATTGCAGAAAGGCTGATTTGAAAATAACCAGACAGAAAAAACATGGCAAGGAAAAACAATTTAGCTTTCCATCCTGCTCTAAAGAAAGGAGAACACTTTTTTGAAGCTCTTAGAAGCTAAAGGGGACCAGCAGCATAATCTTGCAGTCTTAGAAAAAGGAAGGCGTGAGATAATAACGTGGAGAGAGCCCACTAAGGTAGTACATGTGAAGAAATACCTACTGTGTCAACACTGTTACACAATGTTCAAGAGGACTGAACTCTGGAGACATGAAGAGACAGCGAGAGGAGAGAGATAAAGATAAAAGAGCAAGAGAAACAAAGGAGATACTCAGAATCATCAGAGAGATAAAATGACCATTCATTCTATGCTGCAAGATCATGTGTAGATCATATTAAAAGTGATGAGATGATCAATATTTAGCACAAAACCTGAGGGAACTGGGACGGTTTGTGCTGTCGGCCATGGAGCCTGACAAGAGTGTGTGGGCTGCTGGATTCCTTCTGGTCCAACTATGTCAGAATGATGGAAAGAGGATTTTGACAGAAGATGTAATGACCTTGCAGAACTGATGAGACAAAGGCAAAGTTAAGAGTGTGTGGGAGTAATATAGCACACAAAAATAATAGTGTTCAATAAAGCGCGTGAAGGAGAAGCCTCATGTTTAACCCTGGAGACGCACCAAAGACTGGACACCAGCCCTTTGAATATGAAACCTCATCACTAATGGAACAAGAACTGAGCACAGGTCGACTCGTTTGGTGACGCATGGAATGAGCGCGAGAAAGGTCCCCATCCTACTTCTGGAGAGCACCAAAGCTTCTCTAGACTTCCTCATTGAACAAGCCGGTGTACTTGATGAGAACCCACATGTGTTTGCAAGGCCCAGTACAACTACCAATGTTTGTGGGTGTGATTGTCTTAGGAAAATTGCTGAGGAGAGCAAGGCCTGACCTTCTGAGGTCAGCAACTTTAAGGAAGCATGTCGACAATGACAATTGTTGAAGTTGAACTCCTTGTTTTTTGCAATATCATATCATCATATCATATTTCAGAGTCCATAGTGACTATTATCAACAGAGAGATTAAAGTTTTCAAATGACAAAGATTGGCAAACTTCTGTTTGCTATGCAGCATGGAGCAGACTCTTATAAAAAAATAAGAAAAATAAACTCAAAATAAGACCTTTTTACCCTAATTTAAGTGAAATTATCTGCCAGTGGAACAAGATTATTTTACTTATCAAGTTTACTTAAAACAAGTCAAATAATGTCAATTTGAAGTAGTCCTGTCAAGTGAAAAAATCTTAAAATTGGACTTTTAAGATTAATTTGCTTAATTCGAGTAAATTTAACTAAGTTAGATAATCCCTTTTTGCAGTGAAGTCATATTAAAACCGTCAGATTTGTGTATTATTTTGTATACACACAACGCTGTCTTTGATCACTCACACTGGGTCTTTTCTTCATATCTATCTCCATATTTATTCATTCATTTAGTTTTATTGTAAAACTAAATTTCCCAGTTCCTTCATTGTGAACACTGCACAGATAGAGGACCCACAGCCCCCCAAGCAGCAGTCTGACACGGGACGATGCAGACAGACATGACGCTCATGATGGTATGAATGTCCTGTAAGGGGCTTTTCTCAAATGAAAGGCGCCTTGCCGTGATCTGATCTGGGCGTGGTTAGACATCCAGGTCGTCACTCACTGCCCAAGTCGTGTTCTAGCTGTTCATGTGTCCCCCTTTAGGTTAGCATGTGGCTATTTTACAAAGGATACATCAGCACCATAATCCACCATGATCATGATCAGTAGAAAACAAAAAAATAAGACTTTGGCTGTCTGTCCACCCAGTCCAGTGTCCAGTGCAGAGAATGTTGGAGAGAAGTAGCCTACAATAATAACGTATGATTAAAGGTGAACTATGTAACATTTGCGTGGAGGGGATACCACTTGCTGATCAAATCATCATGAAATTTTCTTCTGTAAAATTTGCTGATCTAAAATACTCCAAATGACAAGAAATTAGATCTACAATCTCAACACAGAATTCAATCCAGGGATCCTCAAGGAATGGACTAATGCCTACAAGGTCAAAAGTATCCAGTATTGGACTTCGTGTTACCGCAGGTGACGGCGCCAAATGAGCTGACAACGACATTAATGATAAACTAGGCCAAAACAAATCAATATACATCTGTTGGCTCTTTAGAATGTCACGTTTATTGAAAAGTCATTAATGGATAACGCTGGTAAATATGGCTTTAAAATTTAGCCTAATCACCCTCTCGACTCCGTAACGTTGTTTAGATCAATGATGCAGCTTTTGCGTTGTGTCATGGGTTAAAACTAAATACCAGGAAAAAAAAAGCATAAAATGTGTTCTTCATTTAATGCGTTAGAAAATTGCGGACTCTTGAGCCATGAGCAGAGATGCCCCGGCTGCTCCCTGAACATTTGAAGTGGGAAATAGTCAATACGTTTAAAACTCAAGGCCGGTGCACTTTACAAAAATGACTTCAGAGCATCTCGCGCGTGTTCACATCAAATGGAACAGAGAAAAATACTCAATAGGATTCAAACTGGGACTGCCCATTGTGCTCGGAACTGGTGGAGTCAAGTGTAAAAGGGATTTCATTTTTTGTGGCGTGATGACTGGAGAGGACAGGTGTCGAACCGCAGATGCCATTTTCACACTTTACTTCCACACTTCCACCAGTCACTTGGTAACTCGCACCGCCGCCGTGGCTGCAGCAGACCCAGTCACCTCTGTGTTTGTTTATGGGATGCACACAGCGTCCTAAGCTTCCAAAGTCAACATGGGTGATTGTTTGGGGAATTCCATTATTCTCCAAACAATCTGTGGCCCTTTGGTAATGTAATCCAATCTAATGAACTGGCTCAAGTCAATTATATGTGTAAGGCTGGGTATGTCTTTACAATCTGCTGGGGCATAACTTAGCAAAAAATCTCTGTATCTGTAAACCTACTGCACCATGTAATGCGGGGGTCACATTTTGAGTAGCTCATAAACATTTCCAAAGTATTACAACATCAGATCCATTGTTGGCCCGCCCCCTTTGTGTACTAAATATTTTATTTGTGAATTAGCCATCAATCAAACGGTTACGCTGCAGTCTCACCCATGCTTGGACACCTGCACAGTGTTGCCAGATTGGGCGGTTTTCCGCCCAATTGGGCTCCTTTTGTTGGCTTCGGGCGGAAAAAAATAGCGTTGGGCGGGTGCATATATTTTGGGCTATTTTTGGATGTCTCAGGCGGGAATTTGAAAATACAAAATAGATTAATATCTTCATAAATATTTGTGTATTATTGAGTTGTTGATAGAATATTAAATAGAATAGAATAAATTACAGAAATTGCATATTGAATGGTTTGCAACAGTGACATTGGTTGTGCTGGTTGTCAGTCAAAATGTCTAATCGACCTCTGATTGGATGGAAACAATAAACACCGGCTCAGTCTGCGCACCCTCAGGTTTGGCGCTGGGTCCTGCTTAACGTTTAGGGTTTAAGGCGAGGTCAGTTTATCTCACGGCTGGAGAGGAGATACAGGATTTAAAACAAGATTTCCAAATGGGGGAAATACAAGAAATTATATTGGAAGTAATGGGAGAACCACCCGAGCTGAAAATGTGGATTGCCCCAGTTTTGGAGAATGAGTCCAAAGCATGCTACACGTATTACAATTCTGATATCCAGTTTGCATGGGACTAAAGTCTATATGACAAGTTCTCATTATATTCAAATTATGGCTTAGTTTGGTGGGAGGGCACTTGTGGTAAATATTTAGCAGTTTTACATTTTTGAAGTACAGTTCCAGAAGAAATTTTCATGAATAAAAGTTTAAAATGACAGGAAGTGTGTCATCAAAATGTGACGTACAATTGAAAATAAATAGACAGTTAACACTCTTATAAATGTTATGAAGATTGTCAAACAGATGACTAAAGAGGCTAAATGTGTAGTAAAATCTTAAATACAATCATATTCAGTATATATTAGTCAAACATGTCTAACCTGTCAACTTTAAACGCACATACAATCAGATAGTGGTACTGTATAGTTGCCAAATAAGGAGGGCTAAGGGCCCGACTGTGGTCTATATGTTTATCTGGTGTGTGCCGTTGGTTTGTTCATAATTTTACGGTTGCAACTGTGCTTTGTATACCATTTAAATAGTAATTTTGGAAAGTTTATAATTTGGGCTGGTTTTCATTGATCTTGGCGGGTTTTATGTGGACTTTGGGCTGGAAACTGTCAGTAAAATCTGGCAACACTGCACCTGCAGCATCATGAGCTGCAAACAAGCCAAAACACATAGTTTCATGAAGAGTCTTTTTTACTTTTTATTCACAAATGTCAACAACAAGTGCATGTGAGATGCACCGCGGATCAGGCCCACAGGGTGAAAACTGACAGTACAGCCTTGTTCTGCTGGTGTCAAGCCACAAAATTATCATTTTAGGTCAATTCACTGAGAAAGATACAAAAGAATGAATGAATGAAAGACACACCTACATCATGAATTGATCTATGGCATAAAACATAAATTTAGCAGTCCTAAGGAAAAAAAAAATCATCCTGAGGGTTATCTGTGCCTGTTGAAGCCAATGTCTGTGCATGTTGCCAGTTTAGTCTTTAGCTGCTAGCTGGATCTTGCCGGCTGTGCGAGAGTGACCAATCAGAGCAAGAGCTGAAGATGAGCAAGAACACCAGCAGTTTGTGTTTACATTCTGCTCTATGAGAAAAATACTTTCTGGGCTGCAGAGGATTTTTTCGCTGCAGTACCCATGGAGTGGCCACTGGGGGCACTGGCTAAAGGTTTAAGCTAGTGATACTCTACCCAGATAACTGGATCCATTCATGTCGTAGAGGCAGAGTGAGGGTGACGACGTGAGGGGTGCAGAGAGTCTCAGAGCCTGGGGGTGACCAACTCACCTGGTGACAGAGCGAGCAGTGACTGGCGATATATCTAAAATCTAAAAATAGTATGTCTAAAAATGACCAGAATACATGAAATCTCTTATAGTTTCATACAAATATTTTCTGGGGGAGGACTCCCAGACCCCTTACACTTCTTTGAATTTTTTTCCCCCATGATTTGTTGAACCACCCTTCTTGCTGTGAGGCGAGAGTGCTTGCCACTCTGC
The DNA here is from genome assembly GCA_019453435.1 of Rhinogobius similis. Classification (NCBI taxonomy): domain Eukaryota; kingdom Metazoa; phylum Chordata; class Actinopteri; order Gobiiformes; family Gobiidae; genus Rhinogobius; species Rhinogobius similis. Next base: position 4,075,803 of record CM033636.1, on the reverse strand, counting down.
CCCTGTGCCACACTCTCTATACTGCCCTCATTCACAGATGCAGCTCACTTCCTTCTCATTGCTGCGGCTCACTCGGCTCACTTGAAATCGGATAAACTAAATGATGGATTTCAGTGATAAATATCAATCAGATCCGTCTGACACGTGGATTCGTTTTAATCATGCAAGTTTTAGAGAAGATGGATTTTGCGTTAAGTATCAAAACGGACTGAATAATTAATTTTTTTCGCCTGAGATGAGAAACTATCAATCTCTTAACAGCTCCAGCTAAGGTAAATGGTTAGACAGTGACTTTTCAAATAACGATTTACCAAAAAGTGCATTTATTGGTGAAACAGCTCTTGTATCTGCTTTCATTCAGCCTCGTTGTGTCCAGTGTCCACTGCTGGACTGTTTAAATTGCATTGGAGTGCACTTTTCACCTGTTGGACATTCAAACAGCACTAAAAATGGCGTAATCTCTAAATAATGCTCTATTTAGGGAACAGTGTAGACATTCAGACGCAGCCAGTGACATCACAGCGACATACAGTGAACATACACTTTTTCTGAAGAAACAGGAAATGGTCATATTTTCTCAAATTCTCAGATTTCTCCGATGCACCGTGACAGACCTGTGTGTACTTGTGCGCCTCCCTCCTGCAGCTGAAGCCCCTCCCCTTTTCTACAGTATATTTGGGTGGCACTTGATGCAGAGGTTAATCCTCTCGCCTCACAGCAACATGTCATTTATTCATTTCCTGTAGTCTGATCCTAACCTTAGTCATAATTACTACTTGCCTAACCTTAACCTAAAACCTAATCTAAACTAGCGCACAGCCTAACTTTAAATCATGTTTTTCTAATCTAATATTAATGGATTGACCTCACGAGGACCTGCATTTGTCCCAGCAATGGCGTTACCTCCCCATAAAATGGTTTTGTACAGATTTCAGTCTCTGCAATGTGATAAACACACACCCACATAAAAATTAAAATTACAATTATGTAAATGTCTGAAGCATTAGTCCCTTAATATGCCAGTGTACCTGTACAGACCGGGGAGACATTTCCAGCAGTTTTGTTCATCATCTGATAAAAAAAAAACAACAACTATCAAGCTCTTGGGAACATAAGATTATAGAAAGAAAGCTATAACTCACCTATTTCTAGTCAAATTATCATTCTGGAAGGATCAGCGTCAGAATGATAATGAAATGAAAATATGACACTAGAAGTCCCTTAATCTCACATTGGCCTAAAAAAAGAATTGTCAAAACCCAACAAATGCTCAGTCGACTGTCTGTAAATCAGAATCTCTCAACAGCAGCTTTACTTTTTATATATATCAAAGTAAATCTAGGCAGGAATTGAAGATGTGACATTCCTCTGTGCAGAGCCAGTTCCCACTTATAATTAGAGTAAACCAGACATCACAGACCGAAACTACAGAGTCTCAGCTTCACAAAGAGCCCAGCCATTTGTTTCACTCCAAACGGTTCAGAAACAGCTTTAGTTAGAATCGGGAGAAAGTTTTAATCAGGCGTTTTAGGGAAAATCAACCCGAACGACAAGTCTTGGGTTTAAAATAGCTGTATTTCACATTGTGCGGATTCATCACATCCTCATCAGTGACAGACAAGCACTGGATGTTCCAAACTATCACACACCACTAGATGTCACTACGTCATTGGGAACGCCGCCCCAAACTCTGCACCAAATCCTCCCCGCACATATCAGATTACAGGGCACCATTACTGTCTCGGAACCAGGATGACTATACATCACACAGGAGGAGACTGACTTCCCCCGAAAAAATGTGTTTAAAAACAAATAACCCAGATAGAGCCTGCTTCACGGCGAGATATTACAAACTGTCAAAATATGTGTTGGGAGCAGTGATAAGTTAGAGACTTGCCTCGGGCTGTGTGCGCAATCTCCCTGATGTGAGTCATAACGCTGATTACGACAAACAAACGCCATACCGGGATGGCAGTTCCAACATGGCCGACCGCGCGGCTGCGAGGGGCACGACCGTCCCTCCGTCGTATTGCGATTCGGTCCCATGAGCCGCAGCGAGCCCGGGGGCCAGCTCGGACGGAGAGAAATTCAATTCTTTCTGCGCGGGTTATTGTCGGTGGGAAAAAAATGATCAATATGCAGTCCGTGGAGGTCAGAGGTCGCGGAGTGGAGAAACGCGCTCGGGAGCTCTGTTCTGCCGCCATTGATTCCTGACGGCGGTTCTCGTCGCGTCTCTTTCTTAATGTCACATCCAACGCGCGGCGGGGAATTAGCCATTAGCGCAACCTTTGGCGAGGTCGTCTGCCGGGACGCTCTGCACTTCTGAGGCGAGGCGCACGCCACTTTACAATAATGGCTTTTTGGATGCTTTGATGGGTTTGGTTTGGAGGGGGGAAACGTTTAGAAAAAGTATTTGTTTTTGTGATTCAGCCATTGTTTTCATCGTGACTGTGTGCTAAGGATCATTTATAACTATTTTTCTTTTGCTTTCCAATCTTTTTAAGTGCGAGTCATTAGTCATTCACTCTTTGCACAGACACAACTGTCAAGGGGAGACTAAAGACTCATTAACGCTTGACGTTCGAAACTCAGAGCTTGTGGATGTGTAGTAACGGAGATAAACATGTCCTGACCACTAGGGGCAGTAGTGAACACAGCGCCACAGTGGAAGCTCAAGTTTTTAAAGCAACAGTATGCAACTTTGTGGGGTGGCACATCACCTGCATGATTCCATGGAAATAGAAAGGTAAAAATTCGACATGGAGATATGTTTTATGCCCAGACAAAGAACATTTCCCTGGAAACATGCAGCAGGAGGCTCCTCCAGGTCAAATACGAGTCAGGTTTGACTCACAGTGAAGACATGTTTTTCTGTTCTGTTTTTAATCGCAATAAAATTATGCAATATGAAAAAAAAGAAAGTATTTGGCTAAAACGTTACACACTTCTTTTTATGTTAAAAGTTGCAAAACAAATACACGCTTTTCTTGATTCTTTTCCATTAAAGGACACACATGTTCAGTGACTTTTTTGAGCTTTTAACCATGTTTTAACATTGTTCCATCATCAAAAACATAATGGAGTTGCATTCAGTTGCATTGACGTTGTTTTGAGGAATGCAAGTTTGAAAATCCTCCCCCCCTTCAAGTGACAAACACACTTCCTGCTGAACTCCTTGATCTGGGACGTTTGCTCAGCTCATCTACCGAAAATCTTTAGCTGTTTTAAGTCCTTAAATCATTGCCCGACTCATTTTGAGCATTTCTGCTGTTCATTGCTTGTACTAACTTGATAATAGCGTGTCGCACATTCTCTTTAAGAGATAACATGACTAAAATGTGTATCTAAAGTGTGTATCTAGTGGCTGGATGACCTCAATATGTGTCATTGCAGACAACTGAGAAAAACTTTCATTATTTCATAATACATTTTTTTGTTTCAAAACATTAGATGGCAAATTAAAGGTACTCATGTTTAAAGGCTAATAACAACACAAAAAATGCATAATATCTTTCCTTTAAATGCCGCCATAGACCCTCTATGCTTATCTTGTTGTCCTTTTTCTTCTGTTTTGCTCAGTCAGACTGATCTAGAGCGTCCATGGCATGGAAGCTCATGTACACGCAACACATGACTTGTGTTTCAGCCCTGTCATGTAAGGAAAGTTAAGATAAGGACATTGGCCTCTGCATTTGACCCATCCTTCAATGCTGCTAGGGCCACCAGTCCAGAGTGCCACAGAGCAGCACCTGAAAAAAGTGGACGAATTATAATAAATTGCTAATTTCCAACCGTTGTCCCAAAGAGTGCTAGGACTTTCATTGTTTATTCATAGTTACTAAATACAAAACTAATATTTAATCAGCCCCTGAAACCACTTGAAAGGCAATCCAACTATGATTTGCTGTGTAAAACAACCCAAACCTTCTCTAAACTGTTTCTGACTCCAGTGATGTTGTTTTCCACAAAAATCACCTTGAAGTGTCCAGAGCGTGGCCCGTCTCTTCACCTCGGTTCACTTTGTGCCTCGCCTTCAATCAGCAGAGCCAACATGCTGGGCTCTTGGCTTGCGTCTTTGTTAAGATTTGATTTTCTCCTCAGTTATGATGTAAAATTGATGGCAACTCCCCAGAGGCCCCTCACTAGATGTGGGCACACTTTGAAGTGGAGAGGAGCCGGACTAAACGGCCCGAGGCAAGAGCTCCGTGAGGCTGGAGGGAGCTGCCGGAGTCACAGCGCCGCGGAGGGCCAGCCTTCACAGGGGAAGGAGGGGGCCAAAGTTTGGGAGGATGAAAGAGACAAGCCCCAGCAAAGTTTCTTTTAAGGAACGTGAGAGGAAGGAAGTGTTGTCCCTAATAGTGTGGGGTTTGAATGAGATGCGTTTCCCCAGCTCTTCAGAACGTTAAAGCACACATTTTATGCAGAATCATCTATTTTGAGCTTTGACCATGTTATGACAGTGTTCAAGCATCAAAAACATACCTGGAGTTGTATTTCGTGGGAGTGTAATGGTACGCTAAAATCATATTTGTTTCGGTTTTGATGTTGGGAGGCGCTGGTTCGATATATTCCAGTGTGTTTTAGTTTCTAAAAGTGTTTAACAAATTATAGACAAATATATAATTTTAACAAATGTTTTCTTCTTGGCATATTATCTCACTCTTAAATCATATGAAGTTCATCTTATCTTATATAATTTAAAGGACACATATTCTGTTACAGTGACTTTTTTGAGCTTTAAACCAAGTTCTAACAATGTTCCGTCATTAAAACATCCCTGAAGTAGCATTCAGCCGCATTCACGCTGTTTTGAGGAATGTTTATCAGAGAATCTTCCCCTCCGAGCGTCAAAAACCCCTTCTATCCGGGACGTATTTTCGGATCATCTAAGTGACTTCAGAGAGTCTTCCGCTGTTTTTTCCTTACATCTTTCCTAAACTTGTTCTGAGCATTTCTACCGTCTAAACACGATAACTGCTGCAAAAAATCCATATCATAAGTTATCGCTGAAGCTAACTAGCTTGTATATTGCACTGTTGAGGAATATTTTTCCTTTAAATGATGTTTAATGCATCATTTACTATGCATTTGTGCAGTGCTTGTTGCAAATGGAGACTTTTCATTAGGAGCAGGAGTTTTTGAAGGACTTAAATGCCGTGCGACATGCCGTGGGCAGTCCAAATCCTCTATTCTGCGCTTCTATTTTGAAAAGTTTAATAGCGCTGTAAATCGATCTGAACTGCACGTGCACACTCAGAAAGTCGTGCTAGGGACTAATAAGCTAAGAAAGAGGTGTAAGAAGTTATTGAAACTCCCTGTCCCGCTATAAAATGCATTTATTTACATAAAAACAGTACACACATGGACCAAACTGAACGCGCTGCACTGTAAAAATTCACTACACACACGTGAACCTTAAAGCAGAACTAAGAAACTTCAACTTTTATTGAAATAAGGAAGTACAATCACATGCAAAAACATTTAATGTCGCCAAATATAAAAAAGAGAGCCAATGTTTCTCATGAGATTGGGTTGGCTTCAGGTAATGTCGCCGCTGGTTTTCCACGCAGAGACAGCAGGGGGCAACGAAGGGGGCTTCAAACCCCCGAAAATACATTTACCACCACCACACGGACTCACAAAGACGATTAATAAGGTCAAAATGTTACTTTGTTCTACTTCAACACCCCTAATATTTAGCTTCATTCACTCTTGTTTGATGAACTGTATTTTGTAAATCCTCTCCTTCTGAGCCCCACAAAACACAATTCCATTTCCCAGTTTTTGCTTTGTTTCTCTGATTGGTTAACCTTCCATGTTCATTTGAAATCAAGGAGACAAGACTCCAGACCAAAATGTGTTTGTAAAGCGTCATAAAAGCGTGCGGTCTTAGCTTGTCACATAAGTTCTTTGGTGGTCCATCCCCCTGACGGTTCTCGTGCACATTTCCCAAAACATAAACGCGTATGAATACTGGAAATGTGCCAAAGGGTGAGAGCCCAGCTAAAGTCCTCCTTTCACCGTTTCAAAATATTCTTTCCAAGTGGTTATAATCAGCTTGGTAAATTCATGTGCAAGCCCCAGCAGTGTTTTCATGTTTCTGACTCGCTCACTGGGGAATACTGGGTCCAAATGTCACATGTACGGCTGTGTGTTTGCAGTTTTAATGGCTCCCTCTGTGGAAGGCTCCATCGCATGCCTGCAACATTCATTTACATCTCCCACGCACCATGAGAGGCGCACGCTTATACATTTTACATCATTTACATCAGAAGTTAATTGATGTTTAATGAATTAACCTCCTCTAACGCTAAGGAAATGACCTGAATTTGCTAAAATGACCAATTTTGCACAAGGAAAAGAGTTACTTGCGTCAACTGTGGAAAATGTTATCCTTTCATTCCTGCATTGAGTCAGTTTAATGTTCTGGATTTGCATTTAAAGGACACACATTCTGCAACAGTGACTTTTTTTGAGCTTTTAACCATGTTCTAACAATGTTCATTCATTCATTCATTCATTCATTTTCTACCGCTTATTCCCGTTAGGGGTCGCGGGTGACTGGAGCCTATCCCTGTGACTTTGGGCCTTATGTTCCGTCTTCAAAAACATCCCTGGAGTTGCATCTAGTTTCACTCAGGCTATTTTGAGGAATGCTGGTTAGAAAATACTTCCTGCTGAACTCCCTCGATCAGTGATGTTTTTTTCCAATTTTTTGTCACTTATCTGAGAATCTTTGCCTGTCAGTTTGCTCTCTCCTCATATCGGCTTTCATGTGGAAACAACAAACTTGTCCAATCTGCTCTTAAAAATGTTTTATTACTTCACTGAATCCACTTCATCCATAGATTTCTCTGGGACATTGTAATTTCAAAGGCTGTTTTCTTTATTGCCTTTTTCTCCTCCATAGACTTAAAGATCAGCCATAAAGTAGATCCCACACACACCAAACATCTTGGAATCAACAATATTTTGATGAAACGTACAAAGGATTTTTTGATATCTAATTCTAAAACTGATTTATTGAAGTTTTAAGTCAAAAAAATTAGGGAAAATTTGAATTTTTAGGACAATTTTCCGTCCAATCTAGTTTACTCAAAAACTAAATAAGAAATTCAAAATCCCCTCTGTCATTTTTTTGTAACTAATATGTTACAAAATGAAAGAATAAATTAAAACCTGATTCTGAGTCCATTTTTCAGTTTTATATGTCCCAAATATGTGGATTTTTTGCCCTTTTTACACATAAAATGCCTAATTTCAACATGAAAACATGACATGATGAAAAACGTTTTTTCTTACAATTATGTGACTAAACTACTGGAGAAGTTTCAAATGAATATCTTTAAATTTAAGATTTTTTCCTATTCACCTGCAGTGCATCATCGCCAGACTCGCTCTGAGCATTCAGTTCTAAAACATGACATCGCATCAAAGTAAAGATACTCAAGAGAATGTTTTAAAGGCCAATAACTAGACAAATAATGCATAATATTTCTCCTTTAAACAAACCTTTTCATACTGTACGCTTCAGATAGTTTACTCACCAATTTGTCCCATTTTCCTCTACAGTTGTCCTCTTTGTGGGATGGTCATCGACGTGGCTTGCTGGGCCATCTTTTCCTTTTGGCATTCCCCGCGGCAGTTACCAATAGTAAGTATTCGTCTTTTGTACAAACGATTTCAAAGATGTTCCCCAAATGCGACGTTGCATGTGTGAACGGGACAGACTGTTGCAATATGTCTGATAGAGATTAATGTACAGTTCCAAAAAGGTGTGATTCGTGAGCAGTTCCAGACTATATGGGCGTGATTCACATCAAGCAGGTTTGTGTCTTTCAGTGACACGTGGGACACAGACGAGCTCTTTGGTCATCCATCATTTAGAAGGAAATCAAACCTCCCTCACCCCTGATTGACCCCCAGTGTGCCCCGGTTACAGCGTAAGTGCAGCCAATGCTTTGGAAGCGCTTTTCATATTACTCGGCCAATCTACACTCAGATTAGGTCGGAGTTCTAAGTTTTCAGCGTCAATGGAGCGACAAAAAAGCTTCTGATGCCCTTTCAAAATAAGTTACATGACATAAACAACGTGCATCGCATCCAGGAGCTCAGGAAATGACTCTCGATGGACTAGGAAAAGTTCAGTGTTGAATTGGAGAATATGGATTCATATCATAAATATACATTAATGGATGAAATTAGCAAATTGTAAAGGCTGCAATTTTTGAAGTGCAATAATTTCTTCCACAAACAACAAAATGTCTTGCTTTGATTTGAATAAAAACTGCAACACTGGATTTGTACAAACATGTTCTGAAGCAAGAGACAAAATCGCGACCAAAAGCGGCAAAAACGCGTCCACAAACAACAAATGCGACTCAGTGAACCAAAACACAACTAAAAGTGACAAAAACACGACTGCAAGTGACAAAAATACGAGTAAAGCAACAAAAACACGACATAGTCACCAAAATACGACTAAAATTGGTAAAATTGCGAATAAAAAAGATAAAACACGACCAAAAGTAACAAAAATGTGACTAAAAGCGACAAAAAAACGACTACAAGTGACAAGGAAGCGACTTAGAGTGACAAAGGTGCCTTTAAATATGACGAACACCAACGAACATGACAAAAACATGACTAAAAGCGACAAAATTGGGTTTAAAATGTGAATTGAAAATTTAAATCATGATCTGGCCCCAAGAAAATCGTGCTAATAATTTTTTTCTTTACTACAAACATCAATTTTACAAAGACTACTTAAAGGGCCTGTACCTGATTTTGAACTGTGAGACAGGAACATGTTTTTGTTTGCCCCGCCCACATAGTCCTTCCTTTCACTCAATATTGCACCAGAAACGACTGTCTGGAATAGTCTGATGCAGTTGTTTCCATATAGTTCCTCTAGCTCTTCTTACAATTAGCTTTTAGCACTTTGAAACTGCACCATGAGAGAATCACAGTCTGGGATAGTGTCAAGCAGTTATTTACCCATGATTCACAGTGTACAATGTGCCTGATTGGCTAAAAAGAGGTGACCCTTGTAAACACTTTTGCACTAGTTTTTCCCTAAAAATGTGTTTATAATACGCACAGATTATACGTTACGAACTCAGTGTCTTTTCATGCAGTTGCTTCTGTCAAACGTGTGACGTGAAGAGAATTTATCTTATCTCCAGTAAAACAAATCAGGTACAGGCCCTTTAAAGGAGATATATTATGCTTTTTGTCAGGAACTAGTAAGTAAATAATCACTTTGTATCTTAATTAACGCAAACGCGTTGTTATTGAAAAGAATCGTCAACTTGTGTAAAGTTTTAAAACCTACTTCATCCAACTGATGTTTAATGAGTAAGAAATATGAAAGAGTTTGGTGTCTAAACTGTGAGAAGATCCACAGTTTAGCGACGCAGACATGTCTTTGTAAAACAGGGTTATTCAACTTTATTTTACTGACGGTCAGATTTTTATGATGGTTTTGTCCTCGAGGCCAGAAACAACACTTTAGAAATATGAAAAACATGGAACACGAAAGGCTTTAACAACATCTGTAACTGAACCAGGACTAAACCAGGACTAAACCAGGTCTAAACCAGAACTAAACCAGGTCTAAACCAGGATTAAACCAGGACTAAATCAGGTCTAAACCAGAACTAAACCAGGTCTAAAACAGGATTAAACCAGGATTACACCAGGACTAAACCAGGATCAAACCAGGACTAAACCAGATCTAAACCAGGTCTAAACCAGGATTAAACCAGGACTAAATCAGGTCCAAACCAGAACTAAACCAGAACTAAACCAGGATCAAACCAGGACTAAACCAGGTCTAAACCAGATCTAAACCAGGACTAAACCAGGACTAAACCAGCACTAAACCAGGACTAAACCAGGATCAAACCAGGACTAAATCAGGTCTAAATCAGGTCTAAACCAGGATTAAACCAGATCTAAACCAGCACTAAACCAAACCAGGTATAAACCAGGACTAAACCAGGACTAAACAAGGACTAAACCAGGTCTAAACCATAACTACACCAAACCAGGTCTAAACTAGAACTAAATCAGGATTAAACCAAGACTAAACCAGGACTAAATCAGGTCTAAACCAGTTCTAAACTAGAACTAAATCAGGATTAAACCAAGACAAAACCAGGTCTAAACAAGAACTAAACCAAACCAAGACTAAACCAGGTCTAAACCAGAACTAAAAGAACCAGGTCTAAAGCAGGATTAGCGTGAGGGTTAAGCTGAATAGCCCAGTTGTAAAGTACAGGACACACGTGCAGTCTTGTCCGACCACACAAGGTGCAAACTGCAACAGAAAACATAAGCCGAGGCCCTCTCAAAGTGATGGTTTAACTCCTGACAAACGCGCCCGCCCCGCTCCGCCACAGTTCACGGGAGGTAACCGGGACCCGCTTCCCTCCGACAGATGAGCCGGCGAGTGGGTGGCGGCGTGCATTACGGCGCGGCGCGGGGCTGTAAATGGGTGCGCGGAGGTGGGGGATGTCAGTTCTGCATGGCTGAGTCCCCTGGCAGCGTCGAAGGGCCACCGCTCACCTTAGATCCTCACGAAAGCGCCGCAGTGTCACGGGGAAGAGAGGGGGGCGTTTACAGTTCGCGATGGGAACAAGTATTCACACGAGCCTCTTCGTCGTTGTTCTCAAGATTTTCTGTACTGTCTTTTCCACACGCTCCAGTCGCTTCTTGGCAGTGGCGGACAAAGGGACCCGCGGCAAAATTAAGTACAGCACCTCCTCATCAAATGTGATCTATGACTTTTCTGTCGTATCTCTTGAATTGTTCTTGAAGGAAGCATTTTTTGTTGTTTTTGGTTTGGTTTTTTTAACGTGTGTTGGCTGGACAGGGGCGTACATTTGGGGTGGAACTATTGTGCAACAGCTAATGTGCTAAACAGCTTTAAAGAGGGGGGTTTGGGGGTCCTTCCCACAAGAATATTTAAGAAATCGAATCACATTTCTTGTATTTTGGTGCATTTTAACACATGTTCAGCTGATTTAAATACATAATATTAGTTTGTAATTATATAACATTATATTTTATTTACTATTTAGCTTTATTGGTGGGGTAATTAATACTTTTGACAATCCCAGACTATTTTGTTTTTCTTCAAAGTACACTGCACCACTTTATTGTCACATTGAGATTTCAGAGCCTTCCGTCATTGATCGGGAAGTGGATCTTATTGGGAGCCCTTTCAGGTTGATGGCCCGAGACTATTGTGCCTTGTTACCTCTTGGTGAATCCGCCACTGCTTCTTGGATTATTTATTCTCCCATCATTCATTGTAGGTAGAGGTTTTAGAGTCGTTTTCATTGACTGTTGGTGTTGTTGCTGCGATACAAATGGACCTAAGGAGTGTTGAAGCGCCTCAAACTCTACTGTATTATGTTGTGTTTTCCACCACAATATACTTGCAACTCAAGGTAACATGGGATGGATTTGTTGTGTATAAAACGTCCATATAGATACGTTAGCCAGAATAACATTAAAAAGTGAACAAAACAGCAGCGGAACAACCTGATAAACTGTTGGGTCAATAGTGGTAAATACATTTATCACACTATAGTGACAGAATGAATGAATGTTATGTGTAGTATTTTCTCCATTGGTTTAATACACTACCTCACCAAAAAAAAAGAAGTCACAGTCTAAAACGATATTTGGTTGTAGCATCCTTGATTTTGATTCAAAAAGCGATTCAAAAAGCAAGAAAGTAGATATAATTTAAGAGGAACTGATCTTTTTGCTAAGCCACAGTTTAGAACAAAACCAAAGGAAAGATGTGTTTCGATTCAAGGGGTCAGTCTGTGGAACAACCTGGAGTGCAAAATTAAAACCTCCAAGTCCATTAATATCTTTAAGAAAAGTGTGAAAAAATTGTTAGTGGGAAGATACAAAAATGTTGTGTAGCAGGACATCCTAAGTTGTCTTTTGTGTTATGTAGCAGAAAATCTTTCTTTTTTTGTTTATTTGTTTATTGTTTGTAACACATCGCACTGGAAGTGTACGATTTTTGTTGATATGGGGCAGATATCATAAGCTTTTGCTTCTTTCTGTGCCTTTCATTCATCATCTTTGTAGATGATAGATGTAGTTGTTTTTATTTTGTTGCTATGAATGAAATGAATAAAAAAATGAAATGAAATGAAATGAAATTTTGATTACAAACAAGTTTGCTATGGTATTGTTTCAATGAGCTTCTGCAAGGTCAGAAAGATTTATTTCCACCCAGGGTCGCATTAATTTTTCACCAAGATCTCGTATTGATGACAGAGAGTTTGACGATGCACAAAGCCTTCTGCAGCACGTCCTAAAGATTCTCAAACGTTCTTCCACTGCTCCAGAGTCCAGTATTTATGCTCCCGAGTAAACTGAAGTCTTTTTTTGCAGTTATCCTCGCTGATTAGTGGTTTTCTTAAGGCTGCACAGCTTTTCAGTCCCAATCCCTTGAGTTCTCTTCGCATTGTTCTTGTGGAAATGCTCTTACGTTCATTATTAAACATAACCCGGAGTTGTACAGTTATTTTTTTCTTCTTTTTTCCTACACAGTTCTCCCTTGAAGACAATGGTTTCCCGATATCCTTTTTTTAACAGCTAAGGATTTTTGTGGCCCATAGGCTTGATTTGACAGGACAGTACAGCGTGAAATAAGGAGAGGGGAGAAGCATGAAGCAAATTGCTGAGAGCCAGATCCAAATGTACGACCCTGCGGACGGTCCCACACAGCAGGCGTATGCTACAGCCACTTGACCACGAGCGGCAGTGCTTCCAGTTCCGTTGGACAGTTCTTAAGACGCCAACTGTGGTAGTTTGTGCTTCTCCTCAGATGTTTTCTCCGTTTGATGCCAGTGATTTAACTCTTCTCAAACACACCGACGTCTTCTCCACGACCACAGGATTTGTCTTTCCACATGGTTATTACAGAAATGAGAAGCAACTCACTGCATCAGTTGGGTTTAAGTACCGTGTTGCAGCAGAGCAATCACCCATATTTTGGCGAGGCAGTGCATTTGTCTGAAAATTGCAAAAGATGTGACGAGACAATTCCAGTGTCTTCTCTTTTCTTTGGCCCCAAACCTTTATTTGATTGACAAGACAGCAGTAGAGTGAAATGAGGAGAGAGACCTTTGGCAAATAGTCGAGGGCTGGAATGGAGCCCATGACGCTGTGGTGATAGAAACAAGCTAACACACAGGTGCAACGCCCTGATCCACTGCACCATCAGCTAACAACCAAACTCCATCCTAACTTTTCAGAATACAGTACTCCAATTGTTCCATGGAACCAAATACCTTAGAAATAAGGTTTAAATGCAGTTACTAAATAGTAATACAGTTTATTGGAAGAAAGTCACTCAAGATTCTGACAGAAAGGCAGAAGTACAACTGATGAAATGTGTGCACTGCAAGATTCAACACCTAGTCTTGCTTAAAATTACCTGAATTCAGAATATTAAAGGACACATGTTATGCAAATTTTACTTTTTTGAGCTTTTAATCATGTTATAACTGTCATCAAAAACATACCTGGAGTAGTATTTAGTTTGTTTCATGTTTGTTTGATGATGCTCCTTTGTAAATCCTCTCCCTCCAACACTGTGTACTGAACTCCTTCATGTGTGATGTAGATGATGCTGATGTCCTTTTCCCAGAATCCATTGCTGTTTTAAGTCCTTAAATCATGGCCAGACTCGCTCTGAACCTTTCTTTCGTCTAATCACTAATCACTTTACTGCAATGCATTATGGGTATATATTTACACATGCGTAATTGTGTAATTGCCTCTACAGCCAGTAGATGGAGCCACAGCTAAGTCAAAATGGCATCTCCCAATGCAGTGATAATGTTATGTTTTTCTTTGTGAAAGCATTTTATTTTTAGTTTTAAAGCATGACATGTCAAACTGAAGACACTTAAGAGCAGGTTTGAAGGATAAAAACAAAACAAGAAATGCATAATATTTTTCCTTTAATCTTATTTTGATTGGATTTGACTCGAAGAGATTTAATTACTTATGTGACATGTGACAGTTTCACTGGGTTCAAGACATTTCTGACTGCTTATATAATAATTTAGGTTAAAATAGGAAAATTAATTTGAGGTAAGTAAAAAAATGCTTACCTTATTGGTAAACAATTTGGCTTGAATTAAGAAGAAATGACATGAAACAAGTCAAAAATAATCTAGGTTCATGAAGAAAATGCATCTTAACTATTCATAGTTGTTGAAATTATTTATGTCCTGAATTCAAGTTATTTAGACTTATCTAGATTTTTTTTTTTTTTTGCAGTATGTCTCAGCTGTTTTTGTCCGTGGAGCTATTGTTTTGATTAAATTTACATTGTTGCTGCAATAGTGAAGAGCTAGCATGTTAGCTAACGGCGCAAGGAGATAAAGACACTTTCCCTTGGCCCAACACAATGACTTTTCTAAACACACGAATCAGAATTTCTTATTGAAGGAGGTGAACCAGCACGGAAAGCACCATCAGAGGAGCCGTCTGCACCAGGAGCAGAGTCGCCCATAACGACAGGACACAGACACAGGCCCAGAGGAGACATGAGGCCCTCACCAGACCTCCACCAGGGGCCCAAGAGCCAGGGCCCAGCAGCCACAGCAGACCATCGCTCCCAGTACAGAGGGCCCCTCAGAGGAAACACTGGAGAGTCTAAAAGGGATATGAGGAGTCAGATAAATGAGGAGAAAGATATAAGTAAAGACTAAGACCTAAAGTTTAGAATACAAACATAAATAATAAAACAGAAACATAAATAATAAATACAGACTAAATTATAATAATATCAATCAAAAGCGAAGCTAAAAGGGTGGGTCTTGAGCCAAAGTCTGCATCAGTGATGAATATGAGCACAGCTGCAGAGTTCTAGTTCTTTATTGTGCTTTTGTACTGTCGCATTCTTGTATTTCTTCTTTTAGATGTCAGAATTCAACAAAATATTAAGCTTGGTTGTTTACTTTTCTGTTTCTTCTTCGTCTGTTGCGGCTCTTTCACATTTTAAATTCGTTTCGACCTCTTACAAGAGCAGATTTCGTGACTTACCACTGACGCTCATCCAATTTTGCCTCTCAAAACTTACCGTGCCATCTGCATAACCTCTGAAGCGGAGAAAAGTTTGTCCAGAGTGACAACATTTCCATTCACTTTTGCGTTGCAGATAACTATTGTCGAAAGTTGTCCGCCTTAAATAAACACACGCCGCGCAGACTTTTCACCTACGCTATCAATTTGATCCGTTTGACTAATTTATTTACAAATTGCCTTCCATTGTGGACTGTTATGTATTCTTTAAACTTCACAAGATGGAAGGTTACGGAGGCGGCTCTTATCACCAAAGCGGCAGTACGCGGCGGAGAAATGAAGCTTGTGACTCGCAGCTCCGTTCCACTCTCTGCCCGGGAAACAATTATGACGATAAGAGCCGGGGGTGATGGATAGGCCGGGCCGCGAGGTGACTGGACTGTGAATGCAGCGCGCCGGCCCAGTGGCAACACAACAACACCCAACTTTTATCCACACATTCCCTTCTTTGCTCAGTGGTGCTTGGTCGACTCGTACGGCGCAGCAGAAAGTCACCCGTTGTGTGTTATTTGTGTTGTTCTTGGACTTTAAGCGTGTTCTTGTGGCTTTGCTTTGGTATGTCGTGTTTTAGAATTTAAATTAATGTATGTTCTTAAAACCTCATGACTTTCGAACAGTCAGACGTTCCCTTGTGTAGGATTTTGTGTTAGTACAGCAGAGGGAATTGCCATGGGGGAATAAACAAAAGCAAGCTTGCCCCTGACATGCTAATGTAATGATGCAGTTGGAATGAATGTGATTTGAAGTCAGAAAAGAGCTATATATAAAAGAATAATGTAAGAGTTGGTTTGGAGATGAGCAAAATTTGAGTTTAGTATTGTCTAGAATTAAAACAATTAAAAATGGCCTTTAAAAACAGACTGAAATGTCTAGTGTCATGTCCCAAACAAGGGTACAAAGCAGGCCTGTTTAACTTAAGGCCTGGGCTCCAGATCAGGCCCTCAAAACAATCTGATCTGGCCTGCCACCCATTTTTCTCTTGTTCACAGGATTTAGTACTAGTGACTTATCAGTGACTAGTTTAGATCTGGTTTGATTCTGGCTTAAGTCTCGGTTCAGACCTGGTTGGGACTAGTCTAGTTCTAGTTTAAATCTGGTTCAGCACTGGATTGGAATTGCTTTTAGAACAATTTTACAAAATCCTTCTACTTTATTTTTTCTAAATTTACTGAGTGTGAGCTCAAATGGTGTTAAAGTGTGTTCAAAGTGCATTGTGCAGAGGCCATGGCCTTCTGAAAAGCTGGCCTTTGGGAAAATGAAGTTGATATAAAGTGATGTTTCAACACTTTGATGGTTAATTTTAGAATTGATTCATGTTTTGAATTTGAACCACAACCAAGACGTTTACAGGCACATGTTAGCACATTAGCACATTCCTGTGGCACTGAGAGTGTGCAGCCTGAATAGTTATCAAAGCTAAAATAGATATACAGTGATATATTATATAGAAATTCTCAGAATGAGTCTGGTGAGGATTTATGGACTTAAAAATAGCACAGGAGAACTCCGGATGTACTTTTGACCTCACAAATTTGTAAAATTTGAAAGCGAGTGGAACGCTTACATATTCCAAACAGCTTTAAACAGGGGGTTTGGGGGTCCTTCCCTAGAAAAAATATTTAAGAAATCAGACTATTTCCTGTTTTTGGTGCATTTTAACACATGTTTCAGTTTCTTTAAATCTATGACATGCATTTGTAATTTTATTTTTATTTGTTATTTTTACTTTGTTGGTCTTTTTCTTGTCTAAAAGTAAACTGCACTACTTTACTGCAATATTGAGAGAGTAGCAACTGTTTTGGAGCCTTGAGTCTATGATGGTTTGGAAGGGCATCTGATTGGGGGCCCCTTCAGATTGGGGGCCCAAGGCAATTGTGGCTCGTTGCCTAATGGCAGGTCCGCCACTGGCTTTTATTAATAACTTACAGAGAGAGATAAGTACAGTAGTAGAAGCTCACAACATGCTACAACCCAAAAAAATCAAAACGCCCAAAAAATGATGTTTAGTTTGTTAGTTTGTTCGCAAAGGATATCTGTCTGATTATGTTTTGTACATAAATCTCACTTTATTTATGCAATTTCAAGTGGCGTCTATGAAAAAAGTCGCGCATTCTGTAAAAACGTGGGGCGTGGGTCCGAGGAAAAGTTCCACATTGCGCCTTTAAACAGCGTACATCCGTCGCTGCGCCATCAATCCAAACCCGACGCCCCACTCTTTGTCCGTACACCGTCCGCCGAAGTAAACGCACAGGTCACTCCTTGCGTTCTGAGGAGCGTCACGTGCTAACCTGAGCCGCAGACCTCCGTTCACACGTTTTATATTTTCAGACTAAGTGCCGTGGGTTCATCTGGGTGGCAGGCTGTGTCCTCGGGCTGTCAGCGTGTTTAAAAGAACCGCAGAGCTGGAGCTGCATCCTAAACGGCGCCTCGTCTTTTGCCCCCAGACTCTGCCTCGTACTACGCGCCGGCTCCGCTGCTTTCATCATTTGGTTCACTTTTGGACGGTTTCAAAGGCACGTTTCTGAGCCGCACACCTGCACGTTTCTTCAAAGTATTTGTTTTCGATGTTAAGGGAGCTTTTCTGATTTGTGTTCTGTTTTTTTTTCAGCGGCGAGTTCCCTGTCAAGTATGGGGATGACGATTCAATTTAGCGATTCAGAGTTTTTAAGATTCTGTTTTACGTTTCCGTTTTAAACTCGTCCTGAAGCGTTGACATTAAAGAGAAGACTGAAACCTGAACTGTTAAACTAATACAAGACGCATTTAGCTGTTTATGTTTATAGATAATCAGTCCTAATTATGACCATTTAAATTACGATTTTAGAGCATCATACAGCCCTAATGTATGACCCACTCAAATATAATTCTACTATAATAACTGCTTTCTAAAGATAGAACACTGTGGCTAAAGCTGTGACCAATCAAGGTTCCATTTTTAAGAAACAAATGAAAATGCTTCTTAGCTGATTGCATCAAATCAAATCTTTCATAAATTAATGCCGTGTTTCCCAACCAGGGATACGGGGACTCCAAGGGGTACATGAGCAATTACCAGGGGGTACTTAAAATGGTTTCAGGTTTTAATGAAGATGAAATGTACTTTTATCTGAATAAAAAGTGTTATTTGTTGTAAATCTGTACTATCTTGGACAATAAATATAATTAAAACAAAAATATAATAGTAATAATAGACAATATGTGACTTTTAAACCCATTTATTTGCCTGAAACTCAAGTTAAGGAGTACTCTAGAACAGCAGTAAATGTAGATTCCTATTTGCCGGCCAATCAAAGTCATTTTTCTAGATCTATATTCTCAAAATAAAATCAAACTTAGATATAAGGCTAATTTATCACTTTGTGTGTTGCCTTTGGGGGTCGCAAATGTGAACTATTTTTATTTTTGGGGTCACGACTGAAACAGTTTGAGAACCACTGCTATAGAGCGTCAGACAAAGTTTAGGGGCCACTCGAGACAAAAAAGGTCAGGAACCACTGAGTTAAAGGACACATGTTCTGCTACAGTGAGGTTTTTGAGCTTTAAACCCTGTTCTAACAATGTTCCGTCATCAAAAACACACCTGGAGTTTCATTCAGCTGCATTCACACTGTTCTGAGGAATGTTCATCAGAAAATCCTCCCCCTCTGAGCGTCAAACACACTTCCTGCTGAACTTCCTTGATTTTCCTATGTATTTTTGTATCATCGTCACTTATCAGAGAATCTTGTTTTAAATCCTAAAATAATCGCTAAACTCTATAACTTTTGCAGCAAATTCGCACAATAATGTCTTTTCAACGCTAACTTCACTAGATATATAACCCTAACACTATGTAGCGATAGTGCCATTTGACTAAAACACAGTTATCATTATATTCAATATTTAGCAACAACAAACTTTATATATTTTTGCCCAGTTTGACAATTTTTTTTGTTTTAAAATTGTACTTCCTGGTTGTAAATGATGACATGACACTTGGAAATTCTGTAACTGTTTTACCATGTTTTACACTGGGCCAAAACTCCACTAACGTCACAAATGATTTTTTGACAAATAGAAATATCTGAGAACAGCTTTATTTGTGTTAAATTAACATTTAAAAGGTCAAAAAAACGTGTTTCTTGTGTATACATTGTCTCCCTGTGTGACGGCATCATGTTTCTGCTTACTTCCTGCCATTTTCAACATATTTTTCCACACAAACTAGCACTTCATTGTTGTCAAACTCTAATTTATGTTCACAACAGATTTATCCCATCAAATAAAGTCAAAAGTAGGAAATCATAAAAACCTGTTAAATGCACTTCAGATGATTATGAATGACATCTTCTTTCTCTCTTATCATCTCTATAAAATCTGTTTATATCTTTCACAAATACAACATTTAAAGGCTCAGTGCAGAGCCACGCGCCCCGGTGCACGGGCCGTTGTAGCGTGACCCGGCAGAGTGGACTCACCGGCTCCATAAGGTTCATCTGGAGTGATTAAACTGGTTGGTAGTTGAACTCTCCAGGGCGTCTGGCGCTGGACTTACTGGTGGTGCGGAGAACTCATTTCCCAGCAGCAGTCTCTCAGGACCGAGCTCGCCACTTTGGACGGGATCTGCTTCATTCCACTTTTCAGCTTTATCAGGGATTTCTGAAGAGGACTTTCAAAGTATAAGAAACTATTTAGTTTTCATCAACCATACGTCATACATGTCGCAGCATCAGCCGTAAAGAGCACTGGCTTTCTCTCTTTTTTTGTTTTGTTTTGTTTTGAAAGTACTTTTGGAAACCTTTACATGGCATTTCATGTGTTTTAAAAAATGTTTGCCAAAAATTGATGGTCATGAGTTAAGGTGAGACACTACAGGTGAATAGGAAAAAAACTTAAATTTAAAGATATCAATTTGAGACTTCCCTTGTAGTTTAAGCACATAAATGTAAGGAAAAAAAATGCATTAAACATTTAACATTATTTAATGTTTCATGTAGACATAAGGCATTTTATGTGTAAAAATTGCCAAAATTGCACATATTTGGGACATTTAAATCTGAAAAATGGACAGAACCAGGTTTAAATATCTTGGTTCATTTTGTACAAATATTAGTTTCAAAAAAATGTACAGAAGGGATTTTGAATATCTTATTTAGTTTTTAAGTAAACTAGATTGGACAGAAAATTGTCCTAAAAATTCAAAATTTGTGTCATTTTTTGACTTAAAACTTTAATTAATCAGTCAGATATAAAAAAAAAAATCATTCTGTACGTTTCATCAAAATCTTGCTGAGTCCAGATTGTACAGTTTGATGTGTGGTGATCTTTATGTCCCGAGGAGAGAAAAATGTATTTGAAATCCAATGTCCCAAAGAAATCTATGGATGAAGTGGATTAAATGGAAGAATAACACATTTTTAGGAGAAGACTGGACAAGTTTGTTGTTTTCCACATGAAAGACGATGTGTTGAGAGAGCAAACTGACCAAAAAACAAAAAATTGAAAACAAATTTGCCTGTAGTGTCTCACCTTAAAAATCTGTGACTCTTCTGCTGTTTCAAGTCCATAAAGGGAAAATATTCTGCCTTTTTCATATTGCTGTTAGCCTTAAAACATGCTCTTGAGTGCCTTCAATTTGAAATCTCATGCTTTACTATGAAATCACACTTACTGAGCGCATCCAGCCTGCAGATGGCACCAGCGCATTATACAATCTGGTGAAGTTAGCACTGAAAAAAGTTATGATGTGGATTTGCCGAAGCATTTGTCATGTTTAGAGGCAGAAATTAGTTTAGCGATGATTTAAGGACTAAAAACATAGATTCTCTGATAAGTGACGTAGATGATTCGAAAATATGTCCTGGATAGAAGGAATTCGCAGGACGTGTGTTTGACGCTCGTAGGGGGAGGATTTTCTGATAAACATTCCTCAAAACAGCGTGAATGCAACTGAATGCTACTTCAGGTGTGTTTTTGGTGATGGAACATTGTTAGAACATGGTTTAAAGCTCAAGAATGTCCTTTAAATCATCACAGACTCGTTCTACAGCTGTCTGCATTCTAATTATAGAGCCTTTAATTCTAAGCGGAACAGGAAGTGCACTGTTAGCATGCTAGTGGTTGTGATGAACGCTTTTATCTGTACCTGATTTTTACTGTTTGGAAACATGAAAAACAGAAGTACTTTATTTAAAGTCTTTACATCAGTCACATGTATCGCTCACTTTGCTAAAGCAGCCCCAGCATCCTAAATATTTAACATGCTAACGGCGCACTTCCTGCTTCTCGAAGAATGAAAGGGTCTATAAATAGATGCAATGAAAGCGCTAAAATCTAATTTTCACCTGAATAGATGCTTTTACAATATATCTGTGCTGAGGGAACACAGATTTAACTTTATTACACGCTAAAAATCAGGTCCATTGACTAGTTCTGTATTAATAAAATTATTTAATTTTCAGAAGACAATGTGCAAAAATACTTCATGTGAATAATGACACTTGAAAAAGCGCATAGTGCAATTAATCGTGATTAATCACAGTTCCAAACTGAGATTACTCTACTTTTTTTAATTGTTTGACAGCACTAATTTGAATATAACAGGCATTATTACATCAAGAACAGGTCTGCAACAGTTAGCAGAATAATCCTGAAGTCGACTATAAACGATAATGTCAGTCGTATTTTGATGATGGTCGTCGTTCTCTGGACTAAACAGACTCTGAAACACAAACTTAAAGACTTTTATAACAAAGACAGTGACATTATTAAAGAAAAACTGCAAAAAAGAGAAGACCATTTCTGATCTACAATAGAAATAATCTCTGACTAGTGACTACTGAAATAATCGTTAGTTTCCGCCTCAGTCAAAACTTGTATTTAAATATCGCAGATCATAATAAACATATTGTATACCGCAATCATTTCCAATATTGTCCAGCTCTAGTACAGCGCCTTTATTGTTCAAACGGATTTCGATAAACCTTCTCGCCACCAACCCCAATTTACTCGCGGATTATAGAAAACCAGAGCTGGAACTTGCCGCTCGACTGCCCCAATAACAGATAATAATTCATAAATAATGATCCACTAATATTTGCGTGTACGTACACCAAGTCCAATCTGTGCCCGAGTTGTAATGCATGACTTCGCACGTGTCGCGTCCATGACACTTCCCCCGAAAGCAACAATTTGTCGCCATTTAATTGGTTCTGCATTATCAAGGGGAGCCGGGCTCGGGAAAATTGCCAGCGCAGAGAGATTGGAGCGCAGAATGTGGGTGGACTACAAGTGAGCTGATAATCCCGCTGTGTTTATTCATTAGACCCGGAGAGAAGGGACAGATATACCGAAACTGGTGTCAGACCTGATAAAACCTAATTCATTACAAAGTCGCACGCCCAAGATGATTCAAAACGCCGCTCTTTGCACAGACGGAGCGCACTGTTCGGAGACAATGGTCACAAAGGTCAGTGTGCAGCTGTGCAGAGAGGAAGGGTTTTACTCAGTCTGACGTTTGATGGAAGCAACTGCACCTGTAGTTTACTCACATACATGTAAGGAAAAACTGTATTACAAGTTTTTCATTATGTCATGACCTTCTAGTACACTGCTCCTTCTGCCTCTGTCTCCCCCTCCCTTGTGTGTCCATGTGTTCCGTCCTACCTGGGCGTGGCCTCTCTAGCTTGCAGCCCTCACACCTGGCTTCAATCATCATCAGTTCCAGTTTAAGAAGAGCAGCTTCACAGCCACTCCTCGCCAGTTTGTTGAATCTACAGTCTTAGTTAGTGACAGCGCTTGGCTCTTTTTGGAATACCGCTCGGAAGTTTTACTTACCTGTTTTTTCCGTCTGTCCAGATCCTACCAGCATTCTACTTACCTATTATCTGCCTGCCTACTATCTGTCTGCACTCTACTTACCGTACTTCAACAAACCAGCATTATTCCTCTGCTCTCAAATAAATCTGTCATACTTCTCACCAGTACCGTGAGACATTATCTAACATTTTCACATTGATATAAGGCATGTTATGTGTAAAAAATTGTCACATATTTGGCCCATTTCAATCTGAAACATTTTGTACACACATTGATATTGATTGATTGGCTTTATTTCAAGCTTATGACAGAGTATAAGACATTTGGTTTACAGTTGCACATCATTCTTGTACACCTACAAACGATTAGGTTCATACACAAGTTCATAAATGATAACACCCACATTTGAAAGTCCACCAAGTGTCCATATTTGTCAAGTAAATCATGTTAGCTCGAAATGAAGTGGGAAGAAGAATAACATATGGACTTCCATCCAAGAACATCACTTTGCATTGTGAGGTTGCAGAGATTTTGCAGTAAAGATCCATTTGACAAAGTTATGGTAATTTTCCGGAAAACTTGGTTGCGTTTGGTTCTGTTGTACATTTTTTATCCAAACTAGTAGCACCACGATGACCGACAGGCAGCAACAGGCCACAACACTCCGCTCCAGCCAGTGCCAGACGCAACAAGCCGACACTGCATCAGCGGCAGACAGGACAGGGCAGGGCAGTCAGGCCAACAACACAACCAGCCCCAGAGCAATGGAACGAGCCATCGCTGACTGCTGCACGATGTTGGAAGTGAGTGCGAGATTTGATTTGGCTGTCATGTGTTGCAATAATATTTTTCTTTTCCAGGTATAAAGGATAACAATTAAAGGTCCCATATTCTGCTCTTTTCCCCTTTACACAGTCTATTCTAAGGGCTTTGTTGATAAAATTTTTGCGTTGTGTAATATCCATAACATAACAGTTTCCAAAATACACCCATTTCTTGGACTGGCCCCCCTACTTGCAAAAGCAAACGGCTCACTCTGAGATCTGACCCCCCCGAACAGAGAGCAGGCTGCCTCCCCCGCCCAACTCGTGCCGAAGCCTAGAGCGGAGATGGTGCATGCGCCGTGTGCTCCGGTAAACAGCGATACACAAACACTGAATAAACATTTTCTCGTCCTGACGGTGCGTCGTGCTGAGTCCTACGTCCTGGATCTGACCTGGAGTTTGACGTGCTCCAGGGCCTCGACGACGGACGTGCCGTTTGGTAAATAACAAGCTAACTCTTCTATTTGTCATATCCATCGTGTAATTACTGTGTAGCATTAGCATTAGCATTAGCTGTTTTTATTCTGCGGCTGCGCGCTTCCTGGAGGTGGGGCTTGAGCGCCGCGTCATCTTAGTGAGGAGCCCCCGTCTGCTGCTCAGCCGAGGGGGACGGAAAAGACAGTTCTCTAGTGAAAACATGAGGGAATCAATCAAAAAACCACTTTGGGCACAACATACGAGGCCCAAATAGCACTGGATGAAGGTTAGAACCTCTGAAAAGCCGATTTTGCATGTTATGGGACCTTTAAGTAGTCAACTCTTACTTTAAAATATAGTGACTTAGGTACAAATACACACACACTGGAGACCTTTGGAATGGAGTTCCTTTGTCCATTGCTCTGCAAACCATAAAAATACATTGCTGAGGCATTTTAAACAGTTCTGACGTTTTATTCACCTTTATTTAAGTGTGCGTGAAACACTGAAAAAAGTTATGAGGATTTTGAAGGAAGTGCTTTAACAAAAAACATTTAAACATTCACTTGCTGTTTCTGCACTTGGCAAAACAGTGCTTTTGGTGCTGAACATTTAAGGGTGTGTCTGATTGATCAAAAGTAAAAACAAGCTCGGCCACAAGATTAATGCATTTAACCATTTACAATGATCGTATCATATTTGCGATGTGCATATTGTGATAATAACAATAGCGATAACGATATTCTATCAATATATTGTGCAGCCCTAATTTCTTTAGTTTTTGAGTGAACTAGATCGGACTGAAATTGGCCTAAAACGACAAATTTTGACTATTTTTTATGACAAAAAACGTTAATAAATCAGTTTTAGAATTATATATCAACAAATCTTCCCGTACGTTTTGTCAAAATCTTGTTACATTCAAATTGATTTGAAGTTACAATGTCCCAGAGAAATCAATGGATGAAGTGGATTAAATGAAGTAATAAAACATCTTAAGGAGCAGACTGGACAGGTTTCCACACGAAAGCCGATAAGAACACAGATGTGGACTTGCAAATTGTGACTTAGACTTGACTTGACAGACAAAATGTAATCACTGTTTTGATGACTTTCTATCTAGTTTGTACTTAAATGCCACCAGGACATTTTTAAATGTAGAACCCGTCACAAAAATAAGATAAACTGCAAAAGCATAAGACGTTTTCTGTGATGAGGTACAAGGAAAGGACAAGTTCTAGGACTTGACTTGGACTTGTGGGCCCTCGACTTGGGACTTGACACCAAAGACACCATTGAAATCGTCTTAGTAACTCCGCACGGAACTTGAAAAAGCACGTCTTAGAAAATCAGTGTCAATGTCAGTCGAGCTAAACTGTATTTTTAAATTTCACTGTTCAAATTTGACACATATTTTTAACATTTGTATTGAACTATTCTGGTAATTTGTCATTTTATTGTGTAATTTACTGAGCGAATGTTAATAACGAGCAAGGTTTGTTCGTATATTGTAACGTATACTTTTTATTGGAAGAGATGGAAAGCAGCTGTAGCTAAGTCTGGTGAAGATCATCTTTACTTCTCTCTTCTTTATGAGTTTGTACGTGGTCCCTGACAAATAAAGACTAGACACCTGCAGAACAAGATCTTGCCCCCTGTCGCCTCACACACGCTGCAGCTTGGACAGGGGCAGCCAGCGGCTCTGTTTGTCCTTGAAGCTGCATTTCCTGATATAAATTTCTTGGTGTATAAATCTGTCCGACCAGTTCTTATTTGTCAGGGGCTCTCACAGCGATCGGGGAGTGATTGAATACATGTGCCCAAACTACAGAACGTATCAGAATACTCGTTTTATGTACTGTATTCTGGTACAGTTACACTTTCTCATGATGGCGTTCAGAATACAGTTACTTTTCAACAATCAGTGGTATTTGATTATGACATTTATGCTTCAAATTGCACTGAATGAGAAACAGTACAGCTCTTACAGTGAGTGCATGTGCGATTTTTCCTTCTTTAATTTGTGTTCTTATCTTTAATAAATGCAGAACAAATAGTGAAACACAAATAAGAAGCTGTTTTAGTCTTTTTTTCACACTATAATTTAAATGCAACTCAACGTGAAAGTATTCTAAGTATTCAGAATGCAGTACTCTGTAACGTATGACGCTACAAAATACATTTTAATGCAAGTATTGAGCGTTCTGTAACTAAATACATGTTCAGAGGATTCTTCCCATCTCTGCACCTGCACCGTTTAAGCTTAATGCAAACTCGTACGGTCCGTTTGGGCCGGTGTGAGAGCGGGCCGGTTTGATTGGTCCGGGCCGTACCGCCGTCTGGAGGAGGGGATGGTTCCAAATGGACTCCAGTGTCGTTCTCTGTTTTAAACATTGTGTGTGCAGCTTTTGTCAGATGTGATGAAGCAGGGATTGCAATCGATAAAACGTTTCTTTACCAGGGTTGACACATTTTCCGAAAGCAACACAGGAGCAAGAATTTGAAAAAACAACTAAAAAGGGCGAGCCAAACTGCACAAAAAGCATATTTTACTCCAATAACAGCATTAAAACAGCCTACACGGGGTTAATTAATGTGAAGTAGAACTGAAAAAAGCGAAAAATCCTCCAGTTTTTGAATGTTCCTCTCAGCAGAAAGCCGACAAACCTGCAACCCAGGGCTGTCACAATTTACAAGTGAAGCCCAGATGAAGAAGCAGCCGTCTATTCTGTTTATTGTCCATTCTTTTAAAAAGCCACAATGTCGGTAGGTGAATATGTGTACACTATAATCCTGCAACATTTCTTTAGCATTTATCAATTAGCAAGTATTACCATTATTACAATTTCCCAACAACATAACATAACATAACACAGCCATAGCGTTGTGGTTAATGAGCAGAGCGTCCTGCAGGTGGAAACGTGGGACGTCGTTACAGGCGATTAGTCTCACTTTGTCGGAAATGAAGGAGAAAAATGGAGGCTTCAGCAGGCATGGAACCCACAATGCACCTCAGTACGGCGGTGGCTCAGTGGTCAGAGCGTTCAGCCCAACGTCACACACTGCCACTGTGCCCTTGGGCTAGACACCTCTTCTGCTGGAGTGTGACTGAGGCTTGTTCCGCCTGCACAGCACAACACCAGACGTGATCATTATTTATAGAAAGGGGATAAGTTTTTTCACCTTCACAGATGTCTTACAGTGAGAATCTCGAACAAACGTTTGAGAAAGACTTTGCAAAAAAACTCAGTGGTCTGATTCAGTGCCAAACAACTAGCAGCTAACAACATGAAAGTTGGCAAAATGATTTGAATGATGTATTTGCGTCAAAATAATACATTTTACAGGCAGAAAGAAGACCTCAGATCTTGTTTTCTAATATCAATATTGACAGTGACTGTTTTCTTATGACCACAAGGTTGTTAGTTCGATCCCTCCTGCGTACTAAGGCTGTGAGCACTGTCCAGCTCCAGGGCGTATGTGGCTTCAGTCTTATCATTGATACTTTTATGATACATAATACATGGAAAAAAGTGTTTGGACCCGTGAAATATTTTCAGAAAATAAAGTATTTCTCCCCCAGAAGTATTGCTATTGCACATGTTTTGCTAAAAAATAAATTTCCTTTGTGTTTATTGGAACAACAACAACAAAAAATAATAATAATAATTTGACAGAATTTCACACAAAACTCCTAAAATGGGCCGGACAAAATGATTGGCACCCATTCAAAATTGTGAATAAATAACTTAATTTAAGCATGTGATGCTCTTTAAACCCACCCGGGGCAAGTAACAGATGTGGGCAATATAAAAATCACACCTGAAAGCAGATAAAAGGAGAGAAGTTGATTCAGTCTTCACATTGTGTCTGTGTGTGCCGCTCTAAGCCTGAGAGAACTGAAAGATGAGAGGAGAACTGTCTGAGGACTGGAGAACCAAAACTGTGAAAAATATCAATGTGGGTCAATCATTCACTCTCACATCCATTCACTACGGACAATTTAGATGTTCTTTGTCCAATAATCAAGACCGTTTGTAACCCATGACACAGTAGTTAATCTCTGGACGTGGGAGGAAGAGAAACTGATGAAAGGTTGAACCCACGGAAAGTTCTGATGGTGGATAATGCAGACTCCAAACAAGGTCCAGAGAGAAATTCAGCCTGTCCTGGTGCTCAGGGTGCATCAGTGTCAGCGCCAACTATCCGTCCAAATCTGAATTGGAGAGGCTATGGAGGAGACTCCAGACCCCATGACTGACAACGTCCCAGAGAAATCTACGGATGAAGTGGATTAAATGAAGAAATAAAAGATCTTTAGGAGCAGACTGGTGAAGTTAGAACAAACTGAAGAAAAAACAAAACATTTGGTACCACTTTATAATAACTACATCTTATTTTTCCTTAATAAAGCATTAACAAATACTTAATTAATAATGAATATATAGTTTATTAAACACGATTCAGGATTAGTAACTACTTAATTAAGGTTAAGGTTAGGGTTAAGGTTAGAAACTGGGGTTGGAATATTTGTTAAATAGTTACTTTGTTGAATCGATGTTTAAAGGATCAAAAAAGTTCTTTCTTTTGTGTAAATTATGTATAACCTTTGTCTCCCCAGTGTGATGTCAGTGTGTTTACTTTGTAATTTTCAACATATTTTTCAACTTTTCTCCACAAACGGCGGCTTGATTGGTGTAAAACTAAAATGTATATGTACAACTGGTATTAATACACCAAATAAAGTCTAAATTAGAAAATCATAAAAACCTGTCATACGCACTTTAAGTGGTGATTTTAAGTCCCTGCAGAAGAAAAACGCAGCCTTTGAAGTCATAACGTCCCAGAGAAATCTACGGATGAAGTAGAATAAATAAAACATCTTTAGGAGCGGATTGGGGAAGTTAGAACAAACTGAAGTAAAAACAAAACATCTAAAATAACGAGTTTATGACGAGGGGACAATGTCATCTGGTTAAAAGCTCAATCCACCATAAAACATGTCCTTTACTTATGAAGGAAAAGCGTCCCGACGTGATTAAAAGCTCAAGCCCATTCAAGTCAAGTCAAGTTTGAACGTAACCCACGCGCCGCACACGCCGACAGCCGCCCGTTCTGCCCCTGAAAGCGCGCTTGAAGGCCACATGTGTCGCCCGCATAAAGAGCGTAATCTTCCATTAGCGGGACATGAAAAGGAGCCGGCACTACATCCACAGAAAGAAACCAACTGAAATAGATTTGAACATAATATCCAATTCAATCACACGCGGCGCATTCAGGGAGCAGCCCGGAGCCGCCAGATCAAACATGGCAACACGGCCGCCTTGATCTTCTGAGCTGGGATTAGGCAAAGTCGTAGTTTTCAGTTGCCTCCGACGCTCCGGGCCGTTAGCGTCGCGGCTTTATGAGAACGGGAGGGAAATGTCGTCGAATTCAGCAAGGACTGCTTTGCTTAGTCAATAATGAGTCGGCTAAAGCTGCTCCTGAGAGGCCAAAGTATGTCCGGACGTCAGAGCACCGGAGATACTTGTAGGCACTGCTCTTAGTTGAGTAAAAGTACGGATACCTGGGCCAAAAAATATGAAAAGTCAAGTTAAAGTACATAGGAATAAAGTCTACTTAAGGGGAGACACTACAGCTGAATACGGAGAAATCTTAAATGTAAAGATATCAATTTGAATCTTCTCCTGTAGTTTATTCACATCAATGAAAGAAAACAATGTATTACAAGTTTTTCTTCGTGTCATGTTTTCATTTAGAAATAAGGCATTTTATGTAAAAAAAAACTGCCAAAATGTCACATATTTGGGACATTTAAATGTGAAAAACTGACAGAACCAGGTCATTTTACACATATTAGTCACAAATAAAATGCACAGTTTTTGGATTTCTCGTTTAGTTTTTGAGTAAATTAGATCTGACAAAATCTGAACAGTTTGCTTAATTTTTTTATTTAGACTTACACCTTTAATAAATCAAGTTTTAGAATTGGATATCAACAAATCCTTCTGTACGTTTCATCAAAATCTTGTTCAGTCCAAGATTGTAAAGTAAAGACTACAATCTTGGACTGAACAAGATTTTGATGAAACATACAGAATTCAATGAAATAATAAAACCTCTTTTTAGGAGCAGACTGGACACACTTTGTTGTTTCCACATGAAAGCCGATGTGTTGAGAAGACATTTATTATTAACTTTTATCTAACCAGGTAAGAACCCATTGAGATCGAAACCTCTTTTTCAGGGGTGACCTGAAAACTGACCAAAAAACACAATATTGAAGAAAAAACAAAAATCGGCTTTGACTGAAACTTACAGGAAGTAAACTAATCGATGACGTCACACTAGAGAGACAAAGGTTATGCATCATTTACACAAAATAAACTGCTATTTTGAGCCTTCAAACATTGATTCAACAAAATAATGGTGCTCACATTTATCAAATAATAAATCAGTGACTTTAGATGAGTTTTGGTGCACTGTACAGGACGGTTTCATGGTCATTTCCTAGTGTGATGTCATCATTTACAACCAGGAAGTACAATTAAAAACCTAGAAACTGTTAAACTGGGATAAAAATTATAAAGATTTTAGCAGAATATAGACATTATATAGAGCTATTGTATTTTATTTTCATTTTATATATATATCTTATATTGTTTTAATACTTACTGTCTCTACTGGTCGGTTGCACATGTAACGAAAAGAATTTCCCCTTCGGAATAAATAAAAGTAATTCTGATTCTGATTTTAGTTCAATGAGTGGTGAGACCTGTCAGGGGCACTTTTTCTTCCAGACACTGCTCTGGCGTCACAAAAACAGTTCATTGTAAGTGGCATCTTAATTTATTCTTTACAAAACGATATTTTTAAAAACACGATTTGTCTTGTCCAACAACACGGTCCTGTGACAGTCGTTTGTAACAGCAACAATTGATACAAATGCTTTTGGCGGCTAACAGCTGCTGGTAGCATCATCAATTAAAACTTGAATTAAGTCATTAAGCTACTAATACGCCCCAATTTGAACGCTAAGTGATTGGAAATTAGCATAGCGATGGCACAAACTTTTCTGCTTTTGTTCGTTTGCTTTAAAATTCAATTTGTAAACTTTTCCATTTAGCCCACGACCAAAATGAGTGCATTATCATTGTTTGCTCCCCGTGTATAATCTCGCAGGTGTCTAGGCCAGTAATGAATTCTTTTTGTACGCCATTACTCTTATCCCCCAGACTATGGCACTCTAATTAACATTTATAAAATAGAGTTTGTTTTTCAGAAAGCGAGCGAGGAAGGCGGCGAAAGGTAGGAATTGCAAAGAGGTCGAAATTAAAAGAAGGCGACACAATTAAGCCGCGGCCAGAGACGCCTGACGGGACAAAAGGGACGAGAGCGACTTCATCAGCCGCTGCGCCAAAAGTAGGTCTGGTTCATTATGCGTCCAGGACTATTAGGTTAAATGACGCTTTATTGATCCCCGTAGGAAACGTCTCCTCTGCGCCGGGCCGTCCCTCACACGCTGGGGGCCACGTGTCGGGGCAGATCCGGAGCCAGGTTCGGTCCGGTGTTGGCAGATGCGCGGGTTTGACCGGAGCCATTAGCCATCCACAGTGTATTAAACTCATGGATGTATTAAATGAACTGGATAAGACACGCCCCCTCTGTCTGTGGTCCCAGATTGATTAGTGGCCGTGCGAGGTACTGCAGCCTCTTGGAACCAGCCTTTTTCTAAAATTGCACATTATAATTGCAGACAGTACTGAATTATTATCTGTATTTAAATAAAATAGAAGGAAATGTTCTTTTCTACCGTTTCTAAAATCACAGAAATTACCGTTTTTATATGAAGTGGGGGATTGTCGTCACGTGGCGCCCTAAAGCAAAGATGGCACCCTTTGTATCAGGAAGTAAAACAAAGATGTCAGCCTCCGTATCAGGAAGTAAAACAAAGATGGCCGCCTCCGTATCAGGAAGTAAAGCAAAGATGTCAGCCTCCGTATCAGGAAGTAAAGCAAAGATGGCAGCCTCCGTATCAGGAAGTAAATGCGGAAGTAAGAAACTTTTTTGGGGTCATGCGCCAATGAGCTCACGCCATAGGGATAAACAGGGCGGCCATTTTTGATTCATCTTCCAGGTTTTATTATAGTTCTATGATTAAACTCAATGAAAGTCCTACGTTTCCATGACAACTCCTCAAATCTAAAGCCGTCCGCGCTCTGTGGAGCTTCTGCTTGAGCGCGACAGAGAGGGCAGTAACGTAAGGAAACTGTGAAAGCGCTGTACGCCTTCTGCTGGCTGGATGCACTCATTGCACACAGCAGACAAATCCTTTTATAAGGCCGTAAGATTTTGTTTCAAAGCATGAGATGTCAACTTTAAGGCACTCAAGATTACCTTTAAAGGCTAATAACAATATGAAAAATGCTGAATATTTTTCCTTTAAAGTAGAGCGTGTGCCCTATCAAGCATTAATCTGACGTTTAAGCAGAGATAATAAGCACACGCTTGGCTGTTACGTTTTTGCGCATCTCTTTTTACTGAAAAGACAAACATAGGAAATTTTATCTCCGACGCTGTTCCCAGTTTCTCCGCCGCTTCCGTTCATTCGCGGCTGAACTCTGCGTCGCCTGTGGCTTCAAATTCCAACACGTTTAAACGCCCGCGACTGGAGTCTAGTCGCACCGTTCTGCGCTACACACTTCGCGACTGGGACGTGACTCCGGCCGTGACAGGTCCACACGACGAGACGGAAGCAACTGTGACTAACTTCGACTAGAGGTGACCGAGAGTGACCAGGCACGGCCGAAAATCACCCAAAAATCAGGCTAAAATCGAGTAGCGTGTCCTCAGCTTTAGGTTGATTGCGAAGGGATGAGCATTCTCACGCATAACCTCCACATATCTCCTTTAATGTTTTGCAATTTCCCCTTTGAAAACAAATAACCAACTGCTAACTTCAAAGTTGATTAGCTGCGCAGTGAAAGCCATAATGATCAGATTAGACACATTTACTCATCCGTCTCTCAAGCGCTTTCAGAATTCCCCTGCGCTCTCTACTCTCTGAGCACAGTTGACCTCATACGTTGGATCTTAAACTTGTTATCCTCTTTTCTTTAGCATTACAAGCCTCGCCGCGGGAGCCCAGCCTTGTGCATCCGTCTCCCTCACAGTTCAGCGACCCTGCAGCGCTTCAGCTTATCTCACAACCTTTTTACGTCTCCTACAAACCAGGGCTGTGTAGGACGCCCCCCCGCAGCATTTACCGCTTAAACAAACACGGCATTTTCACCTTTCTCCGATTTTCGCGATTCAAAACAGTAAAAATCAGGTGCAGGGCCTTTAACACCTGCGCATTTTAGCACTTTTCTTATAGAATTGGAAAAATACTTTATTGTAATTAAGATCATACAAAGGCCTGTGAATGTGACTAAATTTGACCTGAATGAAGATAAATTGAAGCCAATCAGGAACAGCTTGATAAAAAATGTCAAGCTGTTTTTCATTCAAGCACAAATATCTGAGTCGACGGTAGGTTAATGGATCTTACGGTACAGTATAGACCAAAGGGTCTATACTGTCTATGAACAAAACAAAAAGTCTATGAACAAAAACATTCTAAATTTGGAATGGAGGCAAAAGGGAACTGGAACATAATGTGGAGAAACTGGAGAAAATGAGATTTAACCTCAGAATATCACAAAATATAACTTTTTTTATGATTTTATAAATGAAAAAGCACACATGAGTGACATCAGAGCTGCTTTAAATACATTTTTTATTGTATTTTATTATGTTTTAGATAATTATGATAAACTCTTTGCATTTTTGATGAAGGAACAATCTAGATCTAGAAAAGATTTATGGGTTTTACTGGAAAAATACTTGATATATATTAAATACTATTCCATAAATTAGATTCTTTAGAAGCTTAAATACAATTTTAAGACCAGAAAATTGTATTTTGTCCATCGTTTGTTATGGAAAAGCAAACTAACTGACATGTCTACCCTGGAAATTCAAATGTGTTGCTTTTTTCCAACAAACACTTCAAACGAGATCTTGTTAATGTGAGCTAATCATTGAAAAATGTACAGTCAACTTTATTTTGCCTCCAGTCGCCTCCATTCTGGACTTTTGATGCCGTCACATTTTAAAGGGGCTATATTACGGCGCGGTGTTGTAAGGAACGATGGGATTTCTGTTGCCGTCACTGCACTCAGCCTTCGCCTTTAACTCGTCTCCTTCAGTCTTTTCACATTTCACAAGACTTCCAGCAAACGAAGAATGTAAACTCTGTGTCAGGACTTTTCCAGTGTTTAACTTTGCCATTAGGTTTTTTGGGCTATAGAACATGTCTGTAGCTGTCCCAGAAAATGTTTTTATTTGGAACATTATTGATTGTATTCAAAGTCATGACGTGCTCGGAGTGACGTGTGATGGAGCGGACTTGGAGAATATGATTGGTAAAAGCAAAGACCGTGAACTTAAACAGAACCAACCACTGCTAACGTTTGGTCAGAAGGCTCACACGGTAAATGTTCTTTTATTTTATTATATATTTTGTGTTGACTGGGTTTTTCTGCTAAAAGATTGTCTTTTCTTTCGTTTTTCATGGTGGTTGTCCAGTAAATAAAAAGATTCGCTGATTGCTGCAAACAAATAAAAGCTAATGAAAGCATCGTTCGGAGCTCGGGCTGGACGATACGGTGATGAAAATGGAATGTTGAGCTGGTCCCTGTGACAGTCTGTTATTTTTGTGAAATCACTGTATCATGATTGACTGTTTGTGTCTTTAATGCAGCTGTCTGTTCAAACACACTTTTTCTCCTGTTGTTTAGCCTCTGAGGCCTCTGAGCAGATGACTTTATTTACCTCTTATAGACCAGGGCTGTACAATTAAATGTGCAATAATTTCTTCCACAAACAACAAAATGTCTTGCTTTGATTTGAATAAAAACTGCTAACGCTGTAGTTTGGATTTGTACAAACATGTTCTGAAACAAGCCACAAAAGCACAACCAACCAACCTGAAAATGTGTTTGAAAGTGACAAAAACGGACCAACCAACAACAAACGCGACTCTGTGCACCCAAACATGATTAAAAGTGTCAAAAGTGCAGCTATAAACGACAAAGACACGACTAAAAGTGACAAAATTGTTTTCAAAATGTGAATTCAAACAGAATCAGTATATTAAAATATAAATTGCAAATATAATCACAATCACACTGGTCAGATTAAATAGTTTTCCTTAATCATGCAGCTCTATTAAAGGCCGTAGAAAAATACAAAGTGATCATGATCCAAAGTGATCAAGTCTTAAGCAAAAAAAACAGCAAAAACCAGGAACTAAGCCAAACGCTGAACTACTAACAGGGTGAGTCATGGATGTATTAAATGAACTGGATAAGACACGCCCCCTCTGTCTGTGGTCCCAGATTGATTAGTGGCCGTGCGAGGTACTGCAGCCTCTTGGAACCAGCCTTTTTCTAAAATTGCACATTATAATCACAGACAGGACTGAATTATTATCGGTATTTAAATAAAATAGAAAGAAATGTTCCGTTTCTAAAATCACCGAAATTACAGTTTTTATATGAAGTGACGTCACAGTAAACATGTGTCACGTGAACGAGTGTCGGACGATACAAACAGAAGCTCGTGGAAAAGGCTCGACTAGAGACACCTGTAAGTTGTATTTTATTTCATTTCAGACGCTTCACGTGTGTCTAACATGAAGAACACAATTACAATCACACAAGCTAACGTTAGCACAAAAACTTGCAGCTGCGTGGTCGTTCACGTCGCTCAAAGCATCATGGGGGATTGTGGTCATGTGGCGCCCTAAAGCAAAGATGGCAGCCTCCGTATCAGGAAGTAAAGCAAAGATGTCAGCCTCCGTATCAGGAAGTAAAGCAAAGATGTCAGCCTCCGTATCAGGAAGTAAAGCAAAGATGTCAGCCTCCGTATCAGGAAGTAAAGCAAAGATGTCAGCCTCCGTATCAGGAAGTAAAGCAAAGATGTCAGCCTCCGTATCAGGAAGTAAAACAAAGATGTCAGCCTCCATATCAGGAAGTAAATGCGGAAGTAAGAATAATTTTTGGGGCCAATGAGCACACGCCATAGGGATAAACAGGGCGCCATTTTGGATTCATCTTCCAGGTTTTATTATAGTTCTACGGAGTAAACACAGGAACCAGCAGGACTGGAGCAGATCATGACAGATCAGATTTTTTTGCCATATCTCCCAGCCCTAGTCGGATCATGGCTTTATCTGATCTGTATAGTCTTTTCTAAAAATGACTATGCGCAGAAATGTTCGGATGCATTGGCTCGTCTTCGTTGACAGAAGTTTCAGGCTTTGGTTTTTCTGTCCAGGGTCAGGAGCAGCTCACAGAGAGGAGCAGAGGCTGAAGCTCCTCTGAGAAACACCGACAGGACACAAGGAATCAGCAGCATGTGAACTGCACTGGTTAGGTGTTTAAGTAATATACAGTGGCCCTGTTTGAATGTTGGAGAGAAGTATCCTGCAATCATAGTGTATTTTTAAAGGACACATGTTCTGCTGCAGTGACTTTTTTGAGCTTTAAACCATGTTCTAACAATGTTCCGTCATCAAAAACACACCTGGAGTAGCATTCAGTTGCACTCACGCTGTTTTGAGGAATGTTTATTTAAAAAATCCTCCCTCCTCCGAGCGTCAAACACACTTCCTGCTGAGCTCCCTCTATCTGGTGGTGATGTGGGCAGTAAGTTCAAGTCTGAATCTATTATTACCCCTAAATGTCTTACTTGGTTCATAGGTTTCAGCGCGAGAGACTGGAGGTGACTGTTGACACTTTCTCTTTCTTTACATTGATGGAAATATATGTTATAAGTCTTTGGAGATGTTTGTATCGTTTAGCCTTCATGTAGACGGCACCCTTCACATGTAGTACTTTATTGTACAGTCTGTGTTTAACTGTACTGGGCACAATATGTCAATCTTCAGACAAACCAAGCATCATGCCACTCCAGAGCCCAGCATATGGAAACACACACTTCACCATCTGAGGGGTCAGGACTGGGCTCCTCCCACAACTGCCTGAAAATGCCTCCCCCAATCTGTTTGTGTCTAATGATGCGACAGGAGTTTAGAAGTAAACATTTAATAATGGTTTAGTGATGACAGTACAGATGGCACCTCCAGTCATCACCGGCCTCTAGAAGTCGTTCTGGAGGAACAGGAGATGTGCACATTCTCACACGAGGGCAGCACTGTGCACACACCCTCCAGCTCTAGCAGTAAAAAGTCCAAGACATGCATAGCAGACTCAAAACCTGTTCAGACAATCCTACACCACATAACTCAGTCACTCCAACACCATCATCCAGTTCTGTTTGTGGGTTTTATTCTGTTTTTATTTCTTGTTGTCATGTACAGTGTCCTTGGGTGTTTTGAAAGGCGCTTATAAATAAAATGTATTATTATTATTATTATTATTATTATAGCTATAGTGTAGCTGGCTGAACAGACACATTCAAGAAGGAAAGCAAAATATACAATAAATGCACCCAAGCATGAGAAAAGGAAAGGCATATCATTTTAATACAGATTAAAAGAGCAATATTGAGCTTAAAGTGCCTATGACAGGTTGGACACTCATTTCACTTAAATGCAGTTCAGATAAATATTTTTTAAATTTGTCTAAAATACTTGACAAATTTTCTTCCGCTTTAGCAATTTTGGAGGTGTTTTGTTTTTCTTCCTGGTTGTAAATGATGACGTCACACTAGGAAATTATCTAGCAACCATGCTGTAAACTGGGCCAAATTCATCTAATGTCTCAGATTTTTTTGTTAAATTTACAAATAAAAATACATGTGAACACTGTTTTGGTTGAATTAATTAACAAGTGTAAAAAAAGTAGTCTCTTTTGTGTAAATTATGCATAATATTTGTCTCCCTAGTGTGATGTCATTATCTGTTTGCTTCCTGTAACTTTCTACAGATATTTCAACTTTTCTTCACAAACGGCCACTTGATTGTTGTGAAACTATCATTTATATTTACAACAACTATTAACACACCAGATAAAGACAAAATTAGAAAATCGTGAAAAACTGTCATACGCAATTTAAAGGTCCCATATTCTGCTATTTTGCCCTTTACACAGTCTATTTTAAGGGCTTTGTTGATAAAATGTTGCGTTGTGCAATATCCATAACATAACAGTTTCCAAAAAACACCCATTTCTTGGACTGGCCCCCCTCCTTGCAAAAGCAAACGGCTCACTCTGAGATCTGACCCCCCCGAACAGAGAGCAGTCTGCCTCCCCCGCCCAACCTGCGTGCCTCCCCCGCCCAACCCGTGCCGAAGCCTAGAGCGGAGATAGTGCGCATGCGCCGTGTGCTCCGGTAAACAGCGATACACAAACACGGGAATAAACCTTTTATCCGTCCTGACGGTGCGTCGTGCTGAGTCCTACGTCCTGGATCTGACCTGGAGTTTGACGTGCTCCAGGGCCTCGACGACGGACGTTGCCGTTTGGTAAATAACAAGCTAACTCTTCTATCTGTCGTATCCATTGTGTAATTACTGTGTAGCATTAGCATTAGCTGTTTTTATTCTGCGGCAGCGCGCTTCCTGGAGGCGTGGCTTGAGCGCCGCTTCATCCTGGTGAAGCCGCGTCATCTTAGTGAGGAGCCCCCGTCTGCTGCTCAGCCGAGGGGGACGGAAAAGACAGTTCTCTAGTGAAAGCATGAGGGAATCAATCAAAAAACCACTTTGGGCACAACATACAAGGCCCAAAAAAAGCACCGTAGGAAGGTTAAAACCTCTGAAAAGTCGATTTGGCATGTTATGGGACCTTTAAGGATGCTTCAGTGAAGTTTACAGGTTTTGCTTTTCTGCATTTAAATACACTATGGAGGAAACTATAACATTACATTTAACATGCACGATAATGCATATGCTAAATACTTGTTACATATTTTCAGTAGTAAATATGCAGTAAAGTACATTGTGTGGGAGTGGTTCATGTGTAGTCACTGGTTCCAAGCAGGCGTACGCTTTGTGTCGTGTGCAGGGATGGCTACTCTGCTTTTTCTGAGTAAAAGTGCAGAGGCTTCTCTCCAAGGACATGGAGCATATGTGACCCGGCCCCAGCTGATGGATCACGAGCACAAATACTTTGCTGACATGAACTGACACAGGTCTATAAACTGTTCTTTGTCCTTGGTGTTGCTCACGATGTGTGACAGACAGCGGGGCAGTATTGGGCAGGGCATATTTTGGCAGGTCCGGGAGCCATCTTTGAGCACGCTGAGGGCTTGTTGACCCGTTTTGTCTAAACGTGGGGCAATATTTCATCAATTTAAAAGCGTATGGTTTTATTTTACATCTGGTATTACAGACAACAAAGAAATGAGTACAATGTATGTGTAATTTGCAAAGGGACCGTATCATTGGACATTTTATCCATTCAACTCATCAATTAATGGTAAATGGTAAATGGTCACATATTTATACAGCGCTTTTCCACCTTCGTAGGCACTCAAAGCACTTTACATCAAGGAACCATTCACCCATTCACTCACACATTCACACACCAGAGTACACAGACACTGGGGGCAAGGCGGGTTAAGTGTCTTGCCCAAGGACACAACGGCAGTATTCGCCTGCGGGAGCAATTGCACCGCCAACCTGTGGGTCAGTGGATCTGACCGCTCAACCAAGGATGTTTGTCAGGAGCGGGATTTGAACCGCTGACCTTCAGTTCAGAAGACAATCTCTCCAACTGAGCTACTGCCGCCCCACATTGATGTAGGGCTGTAGTCGACAAAAGAAATTCTTGGTCGACTAAAGACCTGTCCTATCGACCGTTTCATCGACTAAAAGGGGGTGTGGCAAAAACATGTCAAAACTAGGACGTATCTCCATTTGTCTTAACCAAACTGCGCTCAAAAGACCACAGCTGCACAGGAATTCATGCAAAAACAACTATTTGTACAGAAGAAAACAAACAAGCAAACAGGGAAACAGTGTATTTATGTTAGAAATATACAAATTAGATTAAATGTATGATTCACTCCAAAATCTTCAGCTATATAACCTTTTAATCTACAAAAAATAATTCATTCATTTTTCTCCCGCTTGTTCCCGTGAGGGGTCGCGGGTGACTGAAGCCTGTCCCAGTGACTTTGGGCCTCGGGGCGGGATCCACCCTGGACAGCGGGCAGTCGCAGGGTTAACACAGAGACACAGACAACCATTCAACCATCGACTAAGACACCAGCGACCAATGAATCGACTGAACGACTAAAGGATTACAGCCCAACTGAAGTGATGCATTCTGTGGTCAGGGCACAACAAAACTATATAATGTGCATCGATAATAAGTTATAACATTTCTTTAGAATGGGAGGCTTGACAGGTGTCACCCGTGCATCACCGCTGGGACCGTGACTGTGACTGTGGAACAACTCAAGGTGAGTTGGAAGTTTCTAAAAATGTAGTGTGACATCTTTTTTACATGTTTAAACTCACTCCAGGAGAGACATCGCAGCAGAACTATATCACGTGTCAAATCAACATCAATACCAAAACTTAAAACAGGAATGTCACACACCAACTAGGCTTATTACAATAACAACAACGTGTATAATAAGTATGTTTTATTTATTTTTATTTAACCTTTATTTAACCAGGAAAGTCCCATTGAGATTAAAAACCTCTTTTACAAGGGAGTCCTGGCCAAGAGGCAGCAAAAAGTTCCAGACATAGACAACAAATAAAATTACATACAGTTATATAAAACAGTTACAATTAAACGAGTTGACCTCAAGTGCTCTCAGTCTGGCTTTAAAATCATTTAAAGAGATAAGTTCAGGGAGCTTCCAGCTTTTTTGCAGTGTGTTCCATGAGTAATGATGTAATAAAAACATAATAAAAAGATTGATACAAAATATACCCTGGCAGTACTAAACACTGTGAGATAAGAGCTTTATGGTTACTCAAAGCAAACATGTCTGTGATAATTGTCCTGTTGATCGTTCTATAAACCTAGTGTACCACAGCCACAGGTTTTCCATCCATCCATCCATCCATCCATCTTCTTCCGCTTATCTGGGGCCGTGTCGCGGGGGCAGCAGTCTAAGCAGGGACTCCCAGACTTCCTTCACCCCAGACACTTCCTCCAGCTCTTCCGGGGGGATCCCGAGGCGTTCCCAGGCCAGCCGAGAGACATAGTCCCTCCAGCGTGTCCTGGGTCTTCCCCGGGGCCGCCTCCCGGTGGGACATGCCCAGAACACCTCCCGAGGGAGGCGTCAAGGAGGCATCCGGAACAGATGCCCGAGCCACTCAGCTGGCTCCTCTCGACGTGGAGGAGCAGCGGCTTTACCCGAAGCTCCTCCCGTGTGACTGAGCTCCTCACCCTATCTCTAAGGGAGCGCCCAGCCACCCGGCGGAGGAAGCTCATTTCGACCGCTTGTATCCGCGATCTTGTCCTTTCGGTCATTACCCAGAGCTCATGACCATAAGTGAGGGTCGGAACGTAGATTGACCGGTAAATCGAGAGCTTTATCTTTCGACTCAGCCTCATCACCACACCGGTCCGATACAGCGCCCGCATCACTGCAGACGCTGCACCGATCCGCCTGCCAATCTCACGCTCCATCCTTCCCTCACTCGTGAACCAGACCCCGAGATACTTGAACGCCTCCACTTGAGGCAAGGACTCCCACCCACCCGGAGAGGGCAAGCCACCTTTTTCCGGTCGAGAACCATGGCCTCGGATTTGGAGGAGCTGATCCTCATCCCAGCCGCTTCACACTGGCTGCAAACCGCCCCAGTGCATGTTGCAGGTCCTGGTTTGAGGAAGCCATCAGGACGACATCATCTGCAAACAGCAGAGATGAGATCCTGTGGTTCCCAAACCAGACGCCCTCCACGCCTGATCATGCCTTAGAAATTCTGTCCATAAAAATTATGAACAGAACCGGTGACAGGGGGCAGCCCTGGCGGAGTCCAACATGCACTGGGAACAGGTCTGACTTACTGCCGGGCAATGCGAACACACTCCTGCTCCGGTCGCATAGGACCGGACAGCCCTTAGCAAAGGGCCCCGGATCCCATACTCCCGGAGCACCCCACAAGGCGCCCCCCGGGCACACGGTCGAACGCCTTCTCCAGATCCACAAAACACATGTGGACTGGTTGGGCAAACTCCCCATGAACCCTCGAGCACCCGATGGAGAGTATAGAGCTGGTCCAGTGTTCCACGGCCGGGACGAAACCACACTGCTCCCTCCTGAATCTGAGGTTCGACTTCATCGGTCGGATTCTCCTCTCCAGTACCCTGGAGTAGACCTTACTGGGGGAGGCTGAGGAGTGTGATGCCCTGTGGTTGGAACACACCCTCCGGTCCCCTTTCTTATACAGAGGGACCACCACCCCCGGTCTGCCAGTCCAGAGGTATTGCCCCGACTGCCACGCGATGTTGCAGAGACGTGTCAACCAAGACAGTCCCACAACATCCAGAGACTTAAGATACTCAGGACGGATCTCATCCACCCCCGGAGCCTTGCCACCAAGGAGCTTACCGACAACCTCAGTGACTTCAGCAAGGGTAATGGATGAGTCCGCCCTCGAGATCTCAGTCTCTGCTTCCTCCTCGGAAGACGTGACAGCGGGATTGAGGAGATCTTCAAAGTATTCCTTCCACTGTCCGACCACATCCCCAGTCGAGGTCAACAGCTCTCCACCCGCACCGTAAACGGTGTTGGTGAAGAACTGCTTCCCCCTCCTGAGGCGCCTGGATGGTTTGCCAGAATTTCTTGAGGCCGACCGATAGTCCTCCTCCATGGCCTCCCAACCCCTCCCAATCCCCGAAGTTTTTGCCTCTCTGCGACAGCCCGGCTGCAGTACGCTTGGCCTGCCGGGTATTTGTCGCTGCTTCAGGAGTCCACGAGCCAGCAAGGCCCGATAGGACTCCTTCTTCAGCCTGACGGCATCCCTTACTCCGTGTCCACCACCGGGTTCGGGGATTGCCACCGCGACAGGCACCAGAGACCTTGCGACCACAGCTACGAGCTGCTGCATCGACAATGGAGGTGGACAACGTGGTCAATGTCTCCAACCTCCCCCAGGATCTGGGAGAAGTTCTCCCGGAGGTGTGAGTTGAAGACCTGCCGACAGAGGGCTCTGCCAGACGTTCCCAGCAGACCCTCACAATACGCTTGGGCCTGCCGAGTCTGTCCGCTTCCTCCCGCCAGCGGATCCAACTCACCACCAGGTGGTGATCGGTTGACAGCCGC
Source organism: Rhinogobius similis (assembly GCA_019453435.1). Lineage (NCBI taxonomy): Eukaryota > Metazoa > Chordata > Actinopteri > Gobiiformes > Gobiidae > Rhinogobius > Rhinogobius similis. Next base: position 4,032,337 of record CM033636.1, on the reverse strand, counting down.
TTCCTCTTCACCCGAGTGTCCAAGACACGCGGCCGAAGGTCAGATGACACCGACAACAAAGTCGATCATCGACCTCGGCCTAGGTGTCCTTGTGCCACGGCACTGATGGACACCACTTGTGTTGAACATGGTGTCTCGTTGGCAGGACAGGCTGTGACTAGCACAGAAGTCCAATAACTGAACACCACTGGGTTCAGATCGGGGCCGCTCTCTCCCGATTACCCCTCTGCAGGTGTCACTGTCGTTGCCCACGTGGGCGTTGAAGTCCCCCAGTAGAACAACGGAGTCCCCAGGCGGTGCAATGTCCAGTACCCCTCCCAGGGACTCCAAGAAGGCCTGGTACTCTGCACCGCTGTTCGGCCCGTAGGCCGACACAGAGAGACCTGTCCCCCACCCGAAGGCGGAGGGACGCGACCCTCTTGTTCACCGGGTAAACTCCAACACGTGGCGGTTGAGCTGTGGGGCTATGAGCAAGCCCACACCAGCCCGCCGCCTCTCCAAGGGCAACGCCAGAGACATGGAGCGCCCAGCCCTCTCGAGGAGACGGGTTCCAGAGCCCAGGCTGTGCGTGGAGGTGAGGCCGACTATATCTAGTCGGAATCGCCGACCTCCCGCACAAGCTCAGGCCTCTTCCCCAGCGAGGTGACATTCCATGTCCCCAGAGCTAGTTTCTGTGTCCGGAGATCTGGTCGTCGAGGTCCCCGCCTTCGACTGCCTCCCAGATCTCTCCGCACCGGCCCCTTACGGATCCTCCCGCAGGTGGTGGGTCCACGGAGGACGCCCAGGTCGCTCGTTCGGGCTGGGCCCGGCCGGGCCCCGTGGGGAAAGGCCCGGCCACCAGGCGCTCGCCATCGAGCACCCACCCCAGGCCTGGCTCCAGGGTGGGGCCCCGGTAACGCCAATCCGGGCGACGTAACTGGCCATACTACTCATAAGGGGCTTTGGAACCGCTCTTGGTCTGACCCGTCACCCAGGACCTGTTTGCCATGGGTGACCCTACCAGGGGCATAAAGCCCCCGACAACATAGCTCCCAGGATCATTCGGGTACTCAAACCCCTCCACCACGTTAAGGTGGCGGTTCAAGGAGGGGGCCACAGGTTTTATTCACCTTATTCTGCCCCGCCCACTTTTGCCGTTTTTTGCACTTTTGTTGTAAACGCACTTCCATTTGACGAGAACTCCGTTAAAGCTTATGACGAACGAGGGAAAAGTCTGACACTAAAATGTTACATAAAGTAGATTGATTTGTGTAAAATGTTTAATGAACACGAGCAACAACAATGCTCCGATTTCCTGGTCAGTCTGAAAACGGCTTTTTAGTCCATGTAGAACTTATTTTCTGTTGAGCTCGTCTGCTCCATGTAAACTAATACAACGGAAACAAGACGGCGGCGCGTACGGCAACTTCGGGAATAAGGTGAATATGAACGTGTCTTTTCTAAAATTCTACTTTTAGGGCAATATTTGCATGTATTTATTGTTGTATCTTTGCTCTACCAACACATGAAAAAAAAAAAACTCAGTTAACATTTACCAGAATGCAGGAAAATTTCATCAGTTTGGGTCAATATTTGTGCCCCGCGTCCCGATGAGACATGTTCTAGACCCGCCCCTGCCTACAGACCGAAGAAAAATCAAGTGACCAAACACAATTCTATATTACATTAAATAAGCAAATACTTGGACAGCACGGTGGCACAGGTTAGCGCTCTCACGTCACAGCAAGAGGGTCCTGGGTTTGGACTCCCTTTCTGTGTGGAGTCTGCATGTTCTCCCGCCGTAGGTTTCCTCTGGGTGCTCTGGTTTCTCCTTCCACTAAAACATGAACAGTGGTACTCTGGGGTGTGGATGAGAGTGTGCTGCACGTGGTGTGTTCATTAACGCACTGTCCCCGCGACAGGAATAAACAAACACTAGAATTCACGTTTTCAGTATTTTCATTCACTGTGGCCTTAAATGTTTCATTGTGGCCTTAAAGCAGTGTTTCCCAACCAGGGGTACGGGGACCACAAGGGGTAAGTGAAGTCTTGTCAGGGGGCACTTAGAATGGATTCAGGTTTTAAATAAAGATGAAATGTACATGTATCTGAATGAAAAAGTGTAATTAGTTGTACATTTTTCATCTTTATGGAGTATCTTGGACCATAAATATAATTAAAACTAAAAAAAAATAGTAGTAAGAATTGACTATATTTGACTAGTAAACCCAATTATTAGACGGAAGGGTGTGAGGTTGAGACTAGGCTTGTGGGGGTTCTCGAGACAAAAAAGGTTGGGAACCACCGCCTTAAAGGATAAAATACAGTGAATATTTGTAAATTGAAGCATAAAAAAGAATACATTCCTTGTCTTCTGTATATAACTGTGAATAATAGTAAAATTGCAGTAAATCCCCCACAATAATCGTAACTGTTGTGTTGTGACGTCCCTAGAGCGCACTCACTGAAAAAATTGTTTTCATCCCAAACTGTAACGTTACACATTTCCCGTGGCTTTTTATTTTTTATTTTTTTGTAATTCCTTTAAATCATAAAACCTCTTCTCTCGGCACATGGCATCTTTTGATTTTGAATAGTCTATCATTTGATTACTAAATGAATTTATGATTATTTCAGCGATTAGTTGTGATTAATCATTTAACTAGTTTGAGCCTTATTCACAGTCATTATTGCCCACTTCTATAATGGAAAAAAGAAGAGAAGAAACAATAAATACACTGCATATTTTAAAAACGACCACAGTTGAGGATTTTGACTGCGCAGCTGCACGGAGCTCTGATTGTATGCTGAGTGGAAAATGGTGGTGTGATAAAAGTACTTAGAACAATTAGACTCTCCGGACTAATTAGCTGTGTAATGGAGCGCACTTGAACCAGCGAAGATTTGATCATTCAGAGAGTCTTGAGTGTCTCTTTGTCATCGGGGAATATGGTTCAGTGCACCGCCGGGCTCCCTTTGTAAAGCCGCCGCTCAGAAGGAAAGTCAATAGAGGTTATGCAGATGACTTCGGAATTTTGGCAGCGAGTGGCAAGAACACCAGAGTCGATGGTGAGTGACGCTCTCTCCTGAAGAGCGGAAAACACAAGTACAATGTGAAACAGCTGCTAAAGTCTGATGACAGATATAAAAGTCTACAACTCTGCTAAATGTTGAGTTTGGAATTGTCATCTAAAAGAAGAAACTCAAGCAAACAGTTGTAGAAAACCAGATAAACAACAGGAACACTGCACTGCGCTCACATTTATCACCGACACAGGCTTTGGGATCACACACTGTTAAATAAGGTGTTTTTGACTCAGTTTGTTGAGGAAAATGATTGTTTTGCACTGGTTAAAGTGTCCTGAATCTCCAAGTGCCGTAAGAAGACAAGCTAAGCTCAGCACATTCGGAGCAACAACAGAGAAACTACTTTCAGTTTAGATTTTGTTGTATGAAGTTAAGGTGAGACGCTACAGGTGAATAGGAAAACACAAATATTTAAAGATATCAATTGTAAACTTCTCCTCTAGTTTACTCACATAAATGTAAGGGAAAAAAAAGTTTTTCATCATGTCATGTTTTCATGAAATATAAATAATAGAAAGAAGGCATTTTTGTGTGAAAATGAATATTTGAGACATATAAAGCTGAAGAATGGACAGAACCAGATTAAAAATGTCTTGGTTCATTTTGTAACATATTAGTGACAAAAAAAATTACTGAGGGGATTTTGGATTTCTAGAACTAGATTGGACTGAAAATTCAAATTTTGCCTTTTTTTTTTTTTTTTTTACTTAAAAATTGGACAAAACAGTTTTAGAATTAGATATCAAAAAATCCTTCTGTATGTTTCGTCAAAATCTTGTAGAGCTTGTCCAGATTGTACAGTTTGGTGTGGGATCTACTTTAAGGCTGATCTTTACGTCTCTGTGGAAGAAAAAATGCATTTTAAGGAAAAGACCTTTGAAGTTACAATGTCCCAGAGAAATCTATGGATGAAGTGGATTCAATGGAAGAACAAAACATTTCAAAGATCAGATTATACAAGTTTGTTATTTCCACATGAAAGCCGATATGTTGAGAGAGCAAACTGACCAAAAAACAAAAAAATATATAAAATTGCCTTTAGTGTCTCGCCTTAATTTGAGCAAAACAAAAGCTCCAAGGACAAAGAATAAAAGCAGAGAAACACATTTTATCAGTTGGTTCATGCCATCGTGTGTTGCATAGAGAATAATAATAATGCATAAGAATAGAGTTCAATCACAGCTGGTTGGAGACATATTGTATTTATAAATGCAAAACTGGGTCCCACATGTTGCCTGAAAAGTGTTGCTTTTTGCCTCTAACGTCTCACAGAGCAGTTAGCGCAGATATCCCAGCTTTTAAACTGCTTTTAACTGGCAAAGACATTCATCAAAGTCAGCCCTAAACCCTCAGAATCACACAAAAACTTAACTGATACTTAGTGCGACTCTATTACCGCACACAGACACTTACCCATGTTTTAATTAATCGGTGCATAACCTCTTTGGAAATAACAGAACGCAGCCGGGATAAAGGCCATTATCAAGAAACGGATGACGCAAAGTGAACCAACAATCAAAGTCCAGACATAGTAATGGATGTCAGACAATGGGCAAAACTCACATCCAGAAATAAGTGGAAAATGGACTTATTTGATGGACTTTGGACTAATTGGGACCTTCATGATGTGATGTAATTTTGTTTTTTTTTGCTGTTATATGATCGTGTTCCCAGTACAAAAACAGAATGCAGCCTTGAGGTGATAGTAGAGGTGGACAGTATACTGAGATGTGTATAATATTGTACAGTAAATAATGTTACGAAGACAAGGAAAATACCTAAATGCAAGCCACCATTAAAGGTACATTTCTCAAAAATACTGTCACAAATGAATATGTCGATATCTTTAGACGATATTATGTCACTCCAGCAGTTCATCTTTAAGCTTTTTTTATTATCAGGCAAATGTGAGGTGCCTGTTATCACTAGACCCATCTGAATCTGAATATGAAAAACCTGTTTTTCCTCAAACGTGTGACTAAAATGAGCCTCATTTCAAACTGAAGCTGTTTCTGAACCTTTTGCAGCACAAACTATTGTCTGGACTCTTTGTGAAGCTGAGACTATGTAGTTTTGTGTCTGATTTACTCTGATTCCACTTGGAAACAAGCTCTGCTCAGCAGAATATCAGACTTTAAAGTCCGCCTACATTTTTGTTTGTTATATCTATGAAGAAGTGAAGATGGTGTCTGTAGATTTTTGCCTGATTGACACTAGTTTGGGCATTTGTTGAGTTTTGACAATTCCTCTTTCTAAGCTGAAGCAAATTCAAGAAAAAATGTGTTTTAGTGACTTGGAATAGTAAAAAAAAAGTAAATAGTAAAAAAGTAATAAGTAAAAAAGTCCAGGCAGAATCCATATTAGTCCTAAAAAGTCCTACAGAATTTTGTAGGCCTGATTCACACCGGCATCACACCCGGCCCACCCAGGGGGGCGCAGCCCACTATTGGAGAAGCACTGCTCTAGTGCCACATGTTAGCATTAACATACAGATGTGCTTTTGTACGATGTCATTTACAAATGCACATCTGTCACCGCCACAGGAAACAAGAGGACTGTTCTCATGTTTGAACAGATTTACTTTGGAGTTGATTTGTTTACATTAGTGAACCAAGATGGCTTCCACTGGTGTATGGATCATGAGTTTTGTTTGTTTGTTTGTTTGTTTATGGACACAATGCACAGTAATGAACATCTGCATTAAATATGCTGGATTATATCTACAAAGCAAATGTACATGTACAGTATGTGTATGATGATGGTCCTTTTAATCAGTCCAAGGTGTGGACTGTTTTCAGTCAATGAAACTGACATGTTGTTGATGCTCAGTGCTCTAAATGCATTGGACATGTCTATAGAAAACTGTTCCCCTCCAGTCGTCACATCCATCTTTCCTTCGATCAGGCAGAGTGTTCCAGCTGGCCACACACACTGCCCTGAGCCGCACTCGCAGTCATAAGTCACAGCGACGATGGGCCGCGGGTATATTCAGTCGTGCCTATGGGCCGCTGCCCTGTAAGCAGATAATCAATGGACTCCCAGATAATGTGCAGCTGAGAGCGCCGCCTCCAGCCTGAGAGAGGCTGAGGCTGCATGGGAATGGACCAGCAGCTACTGCTAAGGGTGCTAGCTGTCAGATCTGGAACCTTTACCCAAGACATTAAACCTGAAACTGGATGCTGTAATCCAGTCTGTGGGAACCTCAGCCGCCGGCACCGACTGTACCAGGCAGTAACAGCAGACGGATAATCAAAGCACTTGGTTTTCATCAAGTATCATTTGGATACTTGAAAAACAAGACTGTGCACCATATACAATAATAGTGTGTAGTGTATATATATATACACAGAACAGATGTTTATAAAGTAGAGTCTTAGTTCACTGCCTACATTATATCCTGTAACATCATTACAATGTCATATGTGACATATTTGTAGCCCTCTCTGTCGGTCAGTGTGTGGTGAAGAAGCTTCAAAACAAATGGTCAGTGGTGGCCAGACCTGCAATGCTTGATCTAGTCTGATCTCGAAGTTAAGGAAGGCAGGTCCTGTTAGTACTGATGGGAGACTGCTGGGAAAGACATTATCGAATCATTGACAAAAATAAACTCAGACCGTTGCAGCCGAGCCAAAAGACAAAGCTCTCGATTCACCTGGTCATGAGCTCTGGGTAATGACCGAAAGGACAGGATACAGTGGCTCAAATGAGTTCCTCTGCAGGGTGGCTGGGCGCTCCTCTGGAGACAGGCCGAGGAGCTCAGGCACACGGGAGGAGCTCAAACATCCTTTGGGACGTGTTCTGGGCATGTCCCACCGGGAGGTGGCCCCGGGGACACGCTGGAGGGACTATGTGACTCTGTGGCCTGGGAATGACTCAGGATACCCCCAGGAGGAGCTGGAGGAAGTGTCTGGGGTAATGGAAGTCTGGGAGTCCCTGCTTACACTGCTGCCCCCACAACCCGCCCACATAAATGGAAGAAGATTAATGGATGACAAAAATAAACTGATCATTAGCATTAACTGACCTAATCCTAGTAAATGATCACTAAACATGTGTTGATGCTTAGATCAATTATTCATGTTTTGCAGACATGTCTTACAGTTAATGATAGATTCATGTTTTGTTCATGATTAGTAAATGATTTTTAAACATGTTTTAATTGTTTATTTTTGTTAATGACCAATAAACATTTATGAATGCTTTATTATTTAAAAAGGAAAAAAAAAGTTTTTGATATTAGTTCAACTTTAATGCTACTTTTCTAGTATATTTTTAAATTTTCATTTCATTTCATTTAACTTTTCTTCAGTAACTGATGTGAAACTAGGATTGATATTTACCACACGTGTTATTCACCAAACAATATAATGTTGTGCGAGCCTGTCAGATTCACTTTTGACCAGAGGGCGTTTTAAATGGTCAAAGCTTGGAAAAGTCTGTCTTGCATCATTTGTCTCCTATTTGGAAAAACCCTCCAAAAACCTTGAGCGTCCTACTTCCGTGCCTCCTTTGACCTGGCCTACTTTCTCCTTCTGTCCTCGCTTCTTGCTCCTCCGCCATCCCATCCTTCCCCTCACTATTTGCATACTTGGCTGTCATGACATATTTAGCACTAAACTCGTCATTGGGGCCAATCAAAGGGAATGCATGAAACCTGGAACGCCGACGAGATTTTGGATGGTCCCAGAAGCAGAAAGAGAGCGAGCTAATTTAAAGGTATAAAGACTGTGCGTTTGCCTGTGGAACTTCTGGCTGGATAAAGGTCACGGGCCTTATCCACAGACATTCATAGACGGCTCTCTACAGTTGCTACGATACAGAAGGCACGCCGTTATAATGTGAGGATGCAAATCGATTGAACACAATGGCAAATATTGCAATCTTATGTATAAAATGCACAATAACAAGCAATCCCTGCATAATCATGAGCAAAAAGGGGCTGATTTGGGTTTTTTCAGACATGTTTTAACATATTGGCTGCATTAAAGTTGTACATAATGTTGGACTTTTTGGATTTGGGTGCATGGTTGTATTGAATCATATCTTTAAGCATAACCACCAACACATTACTGATACTCTGTAGAGCCGTCAGCGTGTAGGTTATTCAATAGATCCATAAACCGACATCGATGCGTCTCTATCTCTGCCCGTTGCTCAGACTCAGACTTGGCTAATGGCTAGCCGATGCTACCCAGAGTCTATTGATGTCCGCTCACGAGTAACATGAAAGAGGATGTTCGATGGACACTACATGTTCACCAGAAGTGCACAAGATCAGAAATGTCCCCTTAAAGTCAGTTAGCCTTTAGCTCAGATGACATAAGGTTCACACGCTCACCAATGACTTTTTCTGAAACTGTTGCCATTCTCTCACCAAATGTAGGTCAAAAGCTCGTTGAAAGTTATTGCTGAGTGTGTAAACCTGGTGTTTTAGGTGTTGTATCATTAATTAGCGTGTAAAACCAGCATCTGAACATGTGGACCTCGGGAACTCAGATTAAATGAAGCCGTCCCTCCGGCCTCAGAGCGTTCACATCGCTCGGAAAGTCGGAACAACTGCTGTCGGTATGGACGCTAAAGAGAAGGCATTAGTGATAACAATATTTAAGGACTACGAATACTTAAGGACTACCAAAAAAGGCAAAATAGTTCTAAATTTGACGTTTCTTTACAGCTAGAACCTATCCTAATCCCAATGTAGGCCTACATCAAACAGAGCTGATGGTAAAAAACTATGACGAGTATATTTTCATGCTCTAAAACAGTTAAAACAATTGAATACCAATGACAAAACGTTTCCCTCCATCAATGACGTCAGCAGCCGTTATCGTGCGACCCAGTCCTTCCCGAGTTACCGAGTTTATTTCCCGACTTGCGCAAGCGTTCACGTCCATTTCTCAACTCAGAAAAAAAGTTTTCCAGAGTTGCCGAGGTCCACATGAACGCAGCATGGATAACGTGAGATTTGAGATCTTTGATGTTGAGCTTCTATAATAATCTAGCGACACTAAACATCCTATTTTACTGGTAGGCGGCAGATAAATGACATAAATATCATGAAATAAACATGGTGTCTGCTTTAATATGAGATCGGCTTCATCATTCAGTTGTACAAGAAGGAATATTCGATTTGACGTAACGCTGGTTTGCATTGGCCGAGTGTGAGAGTCTGAGGCGTCCTGTTTTCGTCCCGTGAGCTCACCTGCCCCAAACCTCTGAGCTGCCTATGACGGGTTGAACTACTCATTGAGCTATGATGCACTTTGGATAAATATACTTCAAATGTTGCAAAAATCCTTAGCAAATTTTATCCCACTCAAGCAATTTTTATGTTTTTAATTTAACTTCCTGGTTGTAAGTGATGTTTGTTTTCCCTTTTCTTTCTTGTTAAGAAGATAAGTTTGTTTTAAGTTTGATACATTGCTTGAAATATGAATGTATTTTTTTCTGTATATAATGTATATATATTGCTTATGTATATATCCTTTATATGTATCATAACCTGTTAATTAAAAAAACCACACTGGACAATGGGCCAAAACTGATCTAATGTCACAGATTTTTTTTATTTGACAAACAAAAATATATGTGAATGTCTTAATTTTGTTCTTTAAAGGGTCATAAAAGTAGTTTCTTTTTTTGTAAATTATGTACAACCTTTGTCTTCCTAGTGCGCTGTCATCAATCTGTTTATCTGTCCATGTCAATATATTTTTCTAGTTTTCCTCACAGACAGATTCTAGATTGGTTTTTCCCTGGTGCTCTCTTTGTTTGAGCGATGCACATTTGATCAAAGAGAAAAACACGTTTTTATGTCAGGAAAAAAAGACTTATTTATTTTTAAAATGTGCATAAATCATATGTTAGGCGATGTTTTGGACTACCCATGAAAGTTTCATAGCGATTAAATAAAAATTGAAATTAAAACCTAGATGGGGTCAAATGTATTCGAAGACAGCAGTAGGTTTAAAACTGTACTTCATATTTACAACAGGTACACCAATAAAATCCTAATTAGAAAATCGTAAAAACCTGTCATACGCACTTCAACCAAATGATCTGTTCCTAAACCTAACCCTCACCTTACCCCTGGCATAAGTGGGTTGGGAAAAAAAAATGAAGCGAGACTGAGCAATCATAGATGTGAAACTACTACTGGAATAGCCTTTAGGCATTTTCTTCCAATGTGAAGCAGATTTAATAATTCATTTTCTGTCAGTCTTGAGACTCTTAATACTCCATAGCTCTGAAATACATCAAAAATACATTTAAAAAACTCATAACTACCTCAAATTTTCCAGTCAATTCCATTTGTAGGACTTGCGACAGGGCTTGGAATAGATCATATCTCATGAAGCTGCCGCTGGCTGCTGCTTGTCATGTTTTTCTGATCACTACTTTTGGTTTGGTGGAAGTTTGTGGAGGCAGAAACGTTGGAAAAGTTGGCTGCCCAGTGATCGAGCGGCCAAAGCAGCACTCAAGCCATGCTCTGTTTAGTCGGTCTCAGGGTCGTGAGTTCAATCCCCTTGCTCTGACAATTTGCAGTGCGTTCCTCTCTCATCCATATTTGTCGCTACGCTGCCTAAAAAGTCCAAAATGTTCTGAGTCCCATTGACACAAACAGCAGAAACAGCAGAATGAATGACATATCAAGGACAGGAACTGTTTCTCACTGAATAAGATCAGTGGGTGTACATAAAACAGATTATAATGGGGAAAATTATTTGATAACTGTTCAGAACTCTTGAGCCGGCTAAAATCCCAGTGATCCCTCGCTATATCGCGTTTCGTCTTTCACGGCTTTGCTGCTTCACGGATTTTTTTTACAGTGCCGATATTTTTATAGTGCATCCACTGAGCTTCAGCGCACGGCACAAGAACGGTTTAGAGACTGTTGTGTCATCATTTCTTCTGGACAACGCTCACATTTTTGACACAAGGAAGAAAGACGAACTGGAGGAAATTCAGTGCATTAGTCTTTAGAGCAGACATGTCCAAACTAAGGCCCGGGGGCCAAATGTGGCCCTCAGACCAATTTTTCTTGGCCCTTAGCCTTCCTGGTGAATTGGCCCACATTGTCCTGAGAAGTACTTTTTACAGAAAATTTTGGATTTTCTACAATTCTAACCTAAATAACTAACATTTTGGTGCAAGACAAACCTGATATTAAGGCACTGAGACTGAATGTAGATGTGGTACTTGAAACATCAGATAAATGCAGCTTTTTTTTAACGTTTCACGATTGATTTGTGGCCCTCTGCTTGGTCTATATTTCAATATCGATGGAAAAAGTTTGGACACCCCTGCTTTAGAGTCTTTATTATCCAAAATATAACTTTCTCTTTGTTTTGCTTCTGGAGGTTTTTTCTTCATGTGGGTTTGGAGCCATGATCTGGTTAGAAGAGATTTTTGCGTGGTCTGTTGCCCACCCATATCTTACATTTTAAGCATGAACTTATTTTTTGGACAATAAAGACTCTATTGCACTGATTTTTCTCGAGTTCGTCTTCTTCGTTGTGTCAGAAATGCCAGCGTTACCCAGAAGAAATGATGACACAGTGTCTAAACAGTTGGGTCTCCCTAGTGACTTCCTCTGTGCACTGTTTTCTTTAATAATACGTAGAAGAAGAAGGAACACTGTAAACAAAAATAATAACTCTACAGGCTTTTGCTTCATCTAAAACTTTAGCTTAAACTCTCAAAATAACCCTCGGTGTTACACTCTTAAATACTGTTATCATACATTTGTGAATCTTAAAAATTCTTCATCAGTTCCCCTCTGATAGTTTGGGGCAATTCTCAGCAGCTTTGTTTTACTGCCTTAGCTTTTGTAGGACTAATTCTCGTCTGTGTACCTTTTTACCTTTTTGCGAATAAAACCATGAAATGACTAAGACTTTTCTTTCGCTTAATCGTCCCGGCTTGGTGTCTGTTTAAATGTCTCTGAGACTCTGCAGGTTGTCCCTCGGTCTAGACACTCTGATGAGTCGAAATTTTGTATTATTTAAGTTCCCACTGTTACGGCATTGTCCCCCTCCTGCCCATGTGTCATTATGTGCCATATTATGCACGTAATGCTTGAGTCCTGGCTCCTGCCTGGTGGATCCTGTTGCCTCTTCGGTGACTGGTGCTGGTCCGGCTGGTGCCCTGGTTGGGAGCGTGCCTCTTGCTGGTCGGGGCGGCTCAGACTCTGTGTCTCGTTCGCCTCTGGAGCGTTCAGACGGGTCTCTGTGTTGTGTTGATTGTGTGAGACATTAATTGTTATCAGACGTGTGGTCCGTCTTATGATTGTCATTTTCCTTATTATCATTTGTTTTGTCTGTGCCCCACATTTTAACTTTGTTCATTATTAAACCCACTTAACATTCCATATTACCATTCTTGGTTATGTTACATTTCAAACCACTGTTTTGCAAACACGAGGTCAGCGACTATTTAGAAGTAGTGTATTCTGATTATGATAGAAGTACCTTAATTCGTCGATGTAATCCCTCATTCGTCCAGGCGTGATTCATCGTAGAAAAGGTTTCAGGGGTCGTCATCCGGACGCTGTTTGAAAGATTGAGACGTTTCGACTTCTATCCAGAAGTCATTGTCTGCCTGATTGACAATGACTTCTGGACAGAAGTCGAAACGTCTCGATCTTTCAAACAGCGTCCGGATGACAACCCCTGAAACCTTTTCTACGATGGAAGTACCTTGTTGGTCACTAGACTGAATAAATAGCACCCTCCTACAGTCACATCCACTTATTCAATTTTATTATTCTAGACTTTTTATTCCTTCATTTGAGCGATCTGATAACAGTAAGAGTATCATCACTGAAACAACCCCACAGATAAAGGCACACTATCCACACGGAACAGAATACCGTCCATAAATCTGAATAAAAAATGTGAAAGCAACACTGGCCGTTCAAAAATAATTTCACAAAATAAAGGTCCGTCGCGCAAAAAACATTTCATTTCTTTAACGAGGATTCCAGACCAAAGCTGCAAACACTTAACGCACTTTTACAACGGACTCTAAGAACCACCACTGGACTCCCGCAGCCCTTCCTAGTTCAGCCTAATCCAAACGGAGCTCTGTAAAGTGACAAAAAGCAGTTCTCGGCCCCGGTGTTTGCGTCCCGGGATCAGCGCGGCAGTCTCGGGGTCACTGGCGTTGGGGGCACATGAGGCGCCGCAGATGGAGAGATGTGCCGGCTCCAGCGGACTGTGAAATGGAATGTGTTGAGAGGCTCTGCGCGCCTCTGCTGTTTGCGCCGGGCCAGGGCTTTATATTGTCCTGGACTTTCGGGGGCAGTCTACTGCACAGACGAGCCTGTCACTGCCCGTCAAATAGAGCGGCGGCCATATTGTTCAGCGCCGTGCACGGAGAGGTGGATTTCTCACTCTCTGGGTTTTACTCCAGACTTAGCTTTGTGAGAGAAGGATCAGAGGTGAGTAGGGAAGACACAAATTATGACTAACGTGAAATATCGTTACTCAAGTAAAAGTATAAATTAGTGTCCAAGAAATACTCGATTAGATTTGTTAAAATTTGTGTTGGAAAAGCAATGGGCACAGAAACAAACAAAACCAGCAAAAGAGAGTCCAGTCATCACATTCACACGACCCAGTACATCCAGTTACCAGGGCGTCGGACTGGGGGGGTTAAGGGTGCTATCAATCTAATCAATCAAATTTTATTTATATAGCGCTTTTCATACATAAAATGTAACACAAAGTGCTTTACAGTGCATTAAAAACATTCCCACATGTCGTTTCCCTCTTAACCTCCTCCACAACCACCAGACCCAACACAACCAAGCCCCCCACAGATAGCCACAGAGCGTCGCCTGCAGCTGCAGGACACAGACCCAAGGCCCAGAGGAGAGACCAGGCAAACACCAAACCTTCACCAGGGGCCCATGAGCCAGGACCCAGCAGCCACAGATGAACGCCGCTCCTGGTACAGAGGGCTCCACAGAGGAAAAAGCATGTGATGGCTCTTGTCTCCATTTTTCTATGCTTTAATGTATTTCTGTTGTAATAAAATGCAATAATAAAGTAAATTAAATTGTGCATGAGGTCCGAGGACCCCGTCAGCACATCTGAGGGCCCCATCATTACATATTACTAACATATTAGCAAAGTTGTTTAAAAATAAAACTACAGATTATAATTTGCAGGTAGTGTATTTTTAATAATATGTATTGAAATCTTTGTGAAATTGGTCTGGTACTGTATCATATCCATTAATTAGTGAATTATTGTTAATTTGTAGAAATCAGAAGATGTATATTTAAGCAAAAGTGAATGAACAAATATCAATAATTAACACATTTTCTGGGTTAAATAAATCACATACAAAATTATGTATTAAGGGCCCATCAAGAAGGTTTGTACCTGGGGCCCCGGTGTTACGCCCCTGGCAGTTTCCATGCAAACTTGACAATCTCCATTACAATCTGATTTCATATGCAAATTCATCAAAAAGTCCCCGTCTGAGGCACCTACAAACTGCACCCAGTCCTGGATGTAAAAACACATGTATCAGAATCAGAAAAGTTTTTATTGCCAATGTTGCTTTACAAAATTCACAAACTAGGAACTTGCTCAAATGCAGCAACCAATTTTCCCAGCATAAACACTGTAGAAGAGATAAACTCCTGCCCTTTCTGTCACTTTTTAATTTTCAAACGACGCTAAAACTGCTGCACATTTTAAAAATCCCTTTGGGAGATCACGCCTCCCAAAGTGAGAGGGGCTGATCACATACACATTGTTCCTATAAGAAGATTCTTTTGTACTATACCTTTAAATGTCACAAATGTTGCCCGAAAGGTGTTGGTTTTTGCCAAAATATCAGATATCTGGGCTTTTGAACGGCTTTTCCATGACTTTACACAGACTTGTAACTGACAAAGACATTCAGTAGTACGCACTAAAAGCTCAAAAACACATAAAAAGGTCATACACATTTAATGCGCAAAAGTTTTCAAACATTTAACATCATGTTTCAGTTCAGAAGATTTCTTTGAGTTAATTTTATTTGACCTGTATGCTAATCACTTATTTTTCACATAACTCGCTACAACAAAGCCAAACTCATGTTCTAAAACGCCAGACTGACAGTCACGTCATGTGTTACTGCTATTCAGTGGCACAAGTGAGATTTAATATGAACCCATACAAAACTTGCTGCTATTTTATTCACTTGCACTTTAAGCATTTGGATTTTATATTGTATTTTGAAACAAGTAGAAAATCTGACTTGGGGCAATAACCAACATGAGAAAACTTTTCACACTTTACATCACATATTAATGGCCTCAGCCTAGTTCGACAACAATCCCCGTTTGCTGAGGTTGAAAATGCTGCCCTGAAAAGTTAAACTCTCTTACTGCACTCGGAAAAAAAAACATGAAATAATAACTTTTTTTTTTTTTCTCCTCACACTAACTGAAGCGGGCTTGTCTCCCTTGACGACGCTTGACTGTTTTGGGCCAATCAGAGAGCTTGTTGAGGCGGCGAGATTTCCACTGGGACTGTCGATAACCCAGCGCTGGTGTCTGTCTCAGGCTAATTGGGAGCGCGAAAAAAAAAGAATCGGGCTCAAAAAAAATTTTTTATTGGCGCTTTACTTTGTCTCGCGGTGAGAATCCCCGCCATCCACCGTCCTGTTTGCAGAAAATAAAAACATTAAATACGGTTAAGAAGGAAACATAGATGAGATTAAGTCTGGTGCGCTTGGTTGGGGGTTCACTTTATCAAAACAAATCAAATCAATTTATTTTTATAATGCCCAAAATCACAACAACAGTTGCCTCGATGGGCCACAGGTAAAAGCAGTTCAGATAACTGTCCCAGAGCGCCCCCTGTCCTTTGACCCTCCTCCGCGGCGAGGAAAAACTACAAAAAACCCCATGGGAAAAAGTAGAAACCTCGGGGAGAACCACAGTGAAGGAGAGATCCTACTCCCACGGACGGACAGGCTGCAGATGAACTAGGACTGACATCCACTTGGACTGTGGAGCCAGAACCACTCAAGAGGGAGTTGGTCCAGGCAGACGAGGTGTGGCTAATCCAGGGTTGAGGGAGTTCCTCCAGGCGGGTGGCGCATAGATCATCCAGTGTAGAGATCGATCCTTCAGACAGATGGGGGTGGGGGGCGTCGTCACTGGAGCACTTTAGCCTGTATGGCCCGTACACTGAAGCCAACGGTAGGACGCACGCTCCCGTCAACGTACACTTGTTGTTGGGATGCCCTTGTCGTCGGATCGTTAAGCCCTTGATTTTCAACCATTGTGCCGGCGAACACTAGTGCGCCTTGAGGTTTTGCCAGGTGTGCCTTGAAAAAATGTCCAATTTTAGTTAACAGATTCACAAACGTGGATGTAATGACTTTTTGGGAGTGTCCTGAGCAACTTCTGCATCAAAGAAGAACGCAAACCCATCACTATTTATAAGTTAAGTTAAAGTTAAAGAACTAGACAGTTGCATAGACATTATTTGCAACATTACACACCATATTTTTAACTGAACAGTCTGATTCTGTAATGTTTTAGGAGTAGGTGGTGTGCCGTGGTATCTTTTAAACCTAAAATGTGTGCCGCAATTCAAAAAAGGTTGAAAAATACTGCGTTAAGGCATTGATTTTCAACCGTACGCCGGGGAACACTAGTGCGCCTTGAGGTTTTGCCAGGTGTGCCTTGAAAAAATGTCCAGTTTGAGTGCAGATCTATTTGACTTATTTGCCATTTTGGAGTGTCCTAAGCAACTTCTGCGCCGAAAACAAAGACAAAACAATCACTTGTCAGACACAGTGGCACAGACATTATTTGGCTCATTACATACCATATTATTTTTACTAAAGGGTCTGATTTGATAATGTTTCGGTAGTAGGTGGTGCGCTGTGACATCTTTTAAACCAAAAAAGTGTGCCTCGACTCAAAAAAAGGTTGAAAAACATTGCATTAAGTGAAGGCGTCGCACACAGTCTATTTCTCGCTTCTGGGTCCTATGCATCTGTCGCACGTTGTTTTTTCATGCGATAAAGTAAAACCCGTGTTGTACCAGTGCGGATATATGGTAAAAAAGCAGCTCTCTGAGACCGTTAGCATGCCAGTTGTTGTTAGCTTCACTGTAACGATAAACTCTGCTCTGAAAATTGTGGAAAGCGTGTTAAAAACGTATCGGAGTGAATAACTTGAATGGTTAGACTGAAGTAGACGGGTGAGCAGTAACTTTGGACCACTGCAAATACTTTATGATGAGCTAGTTCTTGTTTTCATCTTTTTTTCTGTTTACTAGCTACTTTATATCACGTTTTAGCCAGTGGCGGACCATTAGGCAACAGGCCACAACTGCCTTGGGCCCCCACAACCTCAAGGGTCCCCTCTGATTGTCACAGAGGCAAGGCTCTGAAGCGGTTGTTATTCTCTCATATCGCAGTATAATAGTGCAGTGTACTTTTAAACAAGAAGAAAGTACACCGCAATAAATACATAAATAGTTTTTTAAAATTACAAATGAATTCCATGTATTTAAAGCTAAACATGTTTTGACACGCACCAACAAACGGGAAATATGGTCTGATTTCTTAAATATTCTTCAGGGGGAGGAGCCTCAAACCCCCCCGTTTAAAGTAGTTTAGGACATGTAAGTATTGCTCATATGAATTCAAATTTTCCAATAGATCACTTATCACGCCAAATTTATGAACCTATCACCACACTTAAAAAAAAAAAAAAAAAAAAATCAACAAAAAAACCCCAAAAGCTTCCTTTCAAGATCAATTTCAGAAACGAGACAGAAAAGTTATTGTAAATCAAACTTGATGAGGAGGGGCCTGGGCTTAATTTTACCTTGGGCCCCCAAATTCCTAGCACCGCCCTGGTTTTAACGGCGAGACTTTTCCCTCGTTTGTTCATTTGCGTGAACGGGGTTCTTGACAATACACAATATTGCACAGACTCATGTATTTTAATTCATGTTTACTACATGTCTAATTTAATCACAGATGATCCTTTAATTAAGAAAGATCTAAAGTCAATTCCATAGATAAACACCTTTAACCCATGAGATACTCTCGTTTAATGTAGAAAACACCAGTCTTTGTTTAAGCATTAGTCCTTATTTATTCAAGGAAAGTCAACACAAAAAGTAGACTACTCACCTCTCGTAAAGTTAAGAAGTTAAACTGTAGTGTTCTCATCCATGTCCTTTTCGTATTTTTTTCACAAATCAATGACATCCAGTCCACAACAAATCGTTATCCTAAAATAAGAGAGAGAAATAAATCTAAGTAGAGCCTCATCCTTTGTATTATACTTCCATATTTCTACTAAACTCTGCTTGATTGAAGTGCGCAGTGGGAAGAGGACAGAGATCTGCTTTGCATTATAGTATATTTTTATCATTACATTGTTTTATGTTATTTGTTGAATCTGTATTTGTGTGTGTCAGGACTGCAGATGGAGTTTAGCGCCATAGTCTGCTACAAACATCTGTTCAGTGTTTTCTTTAAATGCTCCTGAACATATGTCCTGCGAAATAAAATAAACTAAACACTCCCTGCATTCATCGATCGACCTAAACCTAAACCTCAATCTTTTAAATTATTCTAGCCTGGAGCTCTACTTTAAAAGGTGTCCATCAGACCAATAAAAAGTTACCCTCACAAATCCCTGTAATATCTGACAGTACGATATCTGTCAAAATCAGCAATATTTAATTTAGAAAAGTCTGTAGAAGGAAGGGCATCAGATGTAGAAATGTTCATTGTGTTAACCTCAAAAAACACACTTCAGCCACACTGCCCAGTATGAAAATGCTGTGTGTGTGGATGGTTGGTGATGGTCAGAGGGGCCAATGGTGCTGAATGGCAGCCTTGCTTCCGTCAGTTTGCCTCAGGGCAGCTGTGGCTACAATATTAGCTCACCACCACTGAGCGCGGAGTGAATGAATAATGCAATGTGTCTTTAAAGTAGAAGTAATGAACGTCACTGTAAGTCCATGTGGTGGTTGTAAATGTATTTTCGGGGCATTTGAAGCGCCCCCTGCTGTCTCTGTGCGGGAAACAACTCTCCTGAGAAATCCCAGCTTTATGTTCTTTTCATATTTGGCAACATTAAATGCTTTTGTCTGTGATTGCACTTCCTTGTTTCAATAAAAAGGAAGGAAAAAACAGAAAAAGGGGAAAAAGTGTATTATCCTGCAAATATAACAGCCTGATAGGTTACTGTAAATATTACGGCAATATAGTAGGTTAACTGTAAATATAACGATGAGTTAGTAGGCTACTGTCAATTTTCAGATAAGATAGCCCGCTGTAAATATTACAGTACAATAGCAGGTTACTGATATATCACTGTAGGACGGTAAGATACTGTAAATACTAGTACTTACTTAGTATAATTATAGAACTACTTTCACGGTTGAGGGAGAGGCATCTGTCTGATTTATGGGAGAACATGTGGACTTATTCTTATATATTTATGTGACTATTTACAATATTTTACCAGACATAGAACTGTTTTTACTTTAAATTCTGTTTCATAAAGAGACAATACAGTGAAAAGCTAAAAAGGAAAAAGACTTTGGCATAATATGGGCCCTCTAAACATACATAATTGCATCACTCTTCCTTGAACTTCAAAATTTGGTTAACAGAAAACCAATTGATGTGCTGTCAGCGATCTTCCAGAGTGCCGGGCGCTTACGGAGCACTCAAGAGACACTTTAACCACATGAAAAATCTGTCATTCCCATTTGACCTGAGGAAGAAAAGGGATTTGAAGCGCTCCAATTGGCAGTTCCGCGCCGCGCCAAATGTGTGCTCTACGCCGCCGTCGTAATGAATGAGGCGCCATTTGAGTTCGCCGCGAAAGGAAAATAATAATGCGCGTGATTTAGGAGGTCATTTCGAAAGCTGCCGGGGCCCCGGAGCCGACGCCGGTGCTGACGGATGGCGCCGCCTCCGTCGCCATGGAGCCGCTTTCACAGTGCCCTGTCAGAGATGAGGGATACATGAAAGCCGCGGGCAAATCTTCCCTCATTAGTCCGACACACAACAAAAAGGCGCGGGACCGTGTACGCGCCCGAGAGAGCGGCGCGGGAAGAGATGCAGAGCGAGAAATAAGAAAATAACCGAAAGTAGTGGCGCGCAGAAAGGCAAAACCATTAGCGCTTTTTATCTCTTGGCTCCGTCGGTTTCTGTTCAAGGTTGGCGAAGCAAACCGTTGACGCGGGTTTGTAAAGCGTTCGGCCTTCTGTTGGATTTGAACCCGTGAACCTCGTGGCTGTCGGGTGAACGCTGAATCTACTGTTCCACTGATACTACAGCGCTAATAAGGTCTGCGGTGTAATATTCATCTGGAATGGCAAGGAGGAACTATCTGCGGAGTTTTAGCCAATCACAACAGCCAATGAGCTTTAATACTTGAAGACTTGAAGATATGTTATGTTTTTTGTTTATTTTTGGGAGTTCCTACAGTATTAAAGGACAAATATTATGTAAAATGTACTTTTTGAGCTTTTAACCGTGTTCTAACAATGTTCCGCCTTCAAAAACATATCTGGAATTGCATTTAGCTTCATTCATGCTAGTTTGAGTTGTCCTGGTTAGAAAATCATCTCCCCTTTGAGCATAAAAAACACTCCCAGTTGCAATTATAGCCTGTTGCCTAATAGTAAGTCCACCACTGACTGCTACCTTACATTTTTTGCCAGAACTATTGCTGTGGGGATATGGTTGGAATTACTCTTCACTTTGCCCCTAAAACATTTTGTTCTGAGGTGCAGACAGCGTTCATTCTGTTGTATTTTCTAATTTTTGACATTGTATACTTTCACAATTAGGGCAAGGTTAGTGTTGGGTTTAGGAACTGTTTGGTTAAATTTACGGCTTTGGAGTGCCAGCTCGCACTGAAATGCAGAACGTTTAGGGAGTTTTTTTTTTTTTTTTTTTTTTTTTTTGTGGCCCCCAAGGTAAAGAAACCACTGGAAGAAGACTGAGGAATCTGAGCGCAGTTCACGAGTGCAGATTCACTTCACTCGTCGGAAGCTGTATCAGTTGGACTGTTTACCAGCGTTGGGTATCTGGACTTTATTTGAGTATCTACACTACATTTTTGAAGAGGACTGAAAAGTGCAAAAAAGTACTTTCTGTTTGGTTTAAGTGGTTATATTTTAACACGTTTATGGTGACATCCAGACTAAAGGTTTTGAGTTCAAGTCTTGGCTTTGAGCAAATTAAATTCCACAGATAAAATTCCTTCTGTATGTTTTGTCTAAATCTTGTTGAGTCCAGATTGTACAGTTTGGTGTGGGATCTACTTTAAGGCTGATCTTTATGTCTCGAGGGAGAAAACGGCCTTTGAAGTTACAATGTCCCAGAGAAATCTATGGATGAAGTGGATTCAATGGAAGAATAAAACATCTTTAGGAGCATTTTGGACAAGTTTGTTGTTTCCACATGAAAGCCGATATGTGAGAGAGAAAACTGACCAAGAAAACAAAAAATGTAGTGTAGTGTCTCGCCTTAATATGCTTTATCAGGGCTTTTGGACATGAAGTCAACAGCTCACTAGACAAAATTGCTTTTTATTTCACACATTCTATGGACTATTTATTATTCATTATAATAGCTGTGAATTGTTTTTTTTTTTTTTTTGCTAATGCAGCTAGTACTCAAAGCAACATTAAACAGGATTTTATTCAGAAAAAAAAAGTTAGTTTATGGTGAACTATAACTTTTCTGATGATGGCTCTGTCACTCTGCCTTTATGTAATGTCCTCTCAAAGTACACATATGATAAAATGTAGCCTTTTTTTATAAACCATTTCCTCGCAACAAAGTACATTTTATAGTGCAGTACGTACATGTACAGTTTATCACACTGAACCCATTCAGTCCTGACCTACTGCTTCTTCACATGTATGTATTTAATGGAGATATCGGAGAAAAAGGCTCCTTGACCTGCAGTGAGGAGACAGAGGAAAGCCTCAGAGCACATGCACGGGGCCAGCAGGGGGCCCCATTGAACAGCGAGAGGAGGTGAGCCATAAAGAGCAGGACAGATCCAAGCAGGACCTTCCAACATCAGCTGAAAACTGCCTCTGGAACCTGCACACTGAAAGGACAGACTGCTGTTTAGTGTGAGGATTACTGTCAATTAAAAATGCATTGAAAATTGAGCCTCTTACTTAGTGTAAAATTGGGCTTCAATATTCTGTGTGTGTCAGATTACTGGAACATTTGCTTGTTAATACGTGTAAACAAGGAAAAAAAACACTGTAAAGACCAAGATTACATTCTCGTCAGATCTCTGAAGCTCAGCAGGTCGGGGCCCGGTCAATGCTTGGATAGGAGACATCAGGAGCCACAGGGGGGCGCTGGAGGAAATGCTGTTGTGTCTTCAGGCAAGACACTTCACTCACATTACCTCGTATGAAAGTGGTGGGTGTGAAGGGTTGGTGGTGGTCAGAGGGGTCGATGGTGCAGATCGACAGCTTTGATTGCGTCAGTCTGCCCCAGGGCAACTGTGGCTACATAAGTTGCACTTACCACCTGAGTGTGGAGGGAAGGATTAGTGACTACAGTGTAGAGTCTGTAAAGCATCACAAGTGTAAGGACTTATAATTATTATTATTTCCAAACAGTGATGTGTGGATCGACGCCAAAATAACAATCTATGGATGCCACCTGCGTATTGAGACGAAATAAGACAAGAGAACCTTTAACTGTCCCACAGAGGGGACATTCCAGTGTCCAAAACAGCAGGAGAACAGACACTAGTGATGTGCAGATCGATCCTAAATATTGATCTATACAAACAGACGTATCATAAAGTATTGATACAAAAATATCAATACTTTCAATTTCTTGAAAAAATACAGTTTTTCAAAATATGTAGTGTATATTGTAGGTTTTTTGTACATATAAGCCAACTTGATGAAATAAAACAAAAATGTCATCGTCAAAATGTTTATTACGTGGTTGTTAGCATGTGTGCTAATTTTAGCACTAATCACTACATCATTAATCTACACTTAACAGCGTGTGTCCAGTGGTTGTCAGTCGCCAAAACATCCCTGGTTTTTCAAAGTTTGAGATGTTTGGAGGCTAATGCTAACTCTGCCGTTGAAAATGCTTTGGAGCTAATTGTATGGAACTGTCCCAGCCGTTAGAATGCAGGTCTTCTGTTCACAAACACTGAAAGGTCTATGAAATGGCCCTCCTCATCGACAGTTTATCCATGATTAGAACTAATTAGAACATCAGTGTTATTTGGAAGTATTGATCTGTAATACATGTGATTTTGGAAGGATCTATAGTCACATCTAATTATTGAAAACCTCTTCTTCTGTCCTTTCACTGTCAGGAGCAGGGTTCCAGTGGGCCAAAATCTCTAAGAATCACGGATCGACAGAAAAATGTAGATTTCAAAACCACACTCATACTAAACTAAACTGCTGTCACCTCAGTACAATGTGTTGTGTCCTTAAGCAACACTCTTTACCAACTTCATTCTTTGTGGAGTTTTAGATCTACTCCACAAACCAAAGCACTGTTGGGTTTTGTAAATTTTGCAGTAGAAGTGTTCTGTTATTTGGAGTGAAGAAATAGAGATGAAGCTGTCTTTGGCACATTTCCCTCATGATTTATAGAGCAGGCGTTCTGTGAAGTGGGTCACTATTGTTTATCACTGGTAGAAAATAGGTTTATGGACTAGATTCAAGTGTAACAGTCAGGTGTGAGGGGGCAGGCACTCACAAACATCACTGTCATTAACTAGGCGTTTTTGTGTTGAATTTTAAACCTATAATGTAATGGAGTATAAACAAAACACAGTGTGGCAGGTTCAAATGGGCCCGTTGTTGAACATGTATTTGCACTCAGAGCCTTTCTTTATGAACATATTATTTTCATTTGTCAATCAAAAACACTGAACCTCAATGCAGTATTTTGTCTGTTCACGCAAAAGGGAAGAAGAAAAAGGGGAAGAAAAAAAAAACCTGCATCGTAGTCAGATGTTTAATCAAGAAACCTAAACTCTGAAGTCCATGATAACGTCTCCTCCCCTCATCTCATCAGTGAACGGAAAAAACAATAAAGTTTTTACTTGAAGTCATTATTTCCTTAGTTGTAAATGGTTCAGTTAAAGGTCTCATATTCTGCTATTTTTCCCTTTACACAGTCTATTCTAAGGGCTTTGTTGATAAAATTTTGCGTTGTGTAATATCCATAACATAACAGTTTCCAAAAAACACCCATTTCTTGGACTGGCCCCCCTCCTTGCAAAAGCAAACGGCTCACTCTGAGATCTGACCCCCCCGAACAGAGAGCAGGCTGCCTCCCCCACCCAACCCGCGAGCCTCCCCCTCCCAACCCGCGACGAAGCCTAGAGCGGAGATGGTGCATGCGCCGTGTGCTCCGGTAAACAGCGATACACAAACACTGAATAAACATTTTATCCGTCCTGACGGTGCGTCGTGCTGAGTCCTACGTCCTGGATCTGACCTGGAGTTTGACGTGCTAAATAACAAGCTAACTCTTCTATCTCTCGTATCCATCGTGTAATTACTGTGTAGCATTAGCATTAGCTGTTTTTATTCTTGCGGCTGCGCGCTTCCTGGAGGCGTGGCTTAAACACCGTGTCATCCTAGTGAAGCCACGTCATCCTTGTGAGGAGCCCCCGTCCGTCTGCTCAGCCGAGGGGAACGGAAAAGACAGTTCTCTAGTGAAAACATGAGGGAATCAATCAAGAAACCACTTTGGGCACAACATACGAGGCCCAAATAGCACTGGAGGAAGGTTAAAACCTCTGAAAAGTCGATTTTGCATGTTATGGGACCTTTAAACTCCGGAGTGAAATTTCACACCTTCTGGTTTAAACTTATAGTCCATGTTTTGTCGTGGTAAAATGTGAGGCCAGAGCCCCGCCCCCTCACACAACCCCGCCCCCCGTGGTTTGAACAGACAAATGTGGTTTGACAGATTAACTCCCTAGAAGTGCTCATGAGACAAGATTCCTTTTCCCGACGTTACGGTAAGACTTGAAAAAAATACATCTACAAATGTATTTACTTACTTTTAATTGAAAAATAGTGAGTGAATGCGCTGAATGAAGACGTCCTGTTGCTTGTGCATGGCCGTGCTGTCAGAGTGCAGCGAGCCTCACCTTTAATCCCTGCACATTAGATCAACAAATACTGAGAGGTTTAGCTATTTAAAACTATTCACCTTATTCTGGAAGTTGCCGTACGCGCCGCCGTCTTGTTTCCGTTGTATTAGTTTAACATGGAGCAGACGAGCTCAACAGAAAATAAGTTCTACACGGACTAAAAAGCCGTTTTCAGACTGACCAGGAAATCGTTGCGTTGTTGACTTGTTGTTGCTCGTGTTCATTAAACATTTTACACAAATCAATCTACTTTATGTAACATTTTAGCGGCGAGACTTTTCCCTCATTCGTCATTGGCTTTAACGGAGTTCTCGTCAAACGGAAGTGCGTTTACAACAAAAGTGCAAAAAACGACAAAAGTGGGCGGGGCAGAATAAGGTCAACACCATTGGTCACAAATCACAAGCACCCAATCACAATCACACAATCACCCAAAAATAATAAATAACTAAATATATAAAGACATTAAGTGTGTATTTATTTTTTTAGACATTGAGACTTTTTTTCTTCCCAAGATGGCTGGTGAGGCACTGACCACATGTCTCTGCCCTATGTGCCGTTCTTACTGCACTTTCACTGAACCTAAACCTAACCTGAGCAGATCATATGATTATTAATTGAACATATTGCATGTATGTTTTGGTCTGCTTCCCTTCCCTTTCCTCCAGTTCCTCCATACAGCGTGGGGGCCCGTCCAGCCTCACACCGCGGAGCCTTTGACGGAGCCGACATCAAACCGAGTCCAGCGGAGCGTCGTGAGCGCTGACAGCCCGTGCTCCTCCGCCGCATCTGCTCTGACGTGAGGTCTAGCCGCCGCCCCCCGAGACCGGGCCCCTCTACCGCGCTGATCCCAATCATCCGGAGGTCAGCCCGGCTTTTTCACATCATTATCACCTCCTCCGTCGGGTCCCAGGGGAGGACGGCCGTTAGCGCGACGGAGGAGCGGACGGGGGGAGAGGGGGTTAGGCGGAGGTGGGAGTTTAGCCAGGATGTGACAGGAGCGGAGACGCCGGCTGCAGCTGGATGATCCGTCAGGAGACTGTCAGTGAGCAGGCCTCCTCTGGGACAGGAGCGGCACAGGACTGTCAGCTGCAGGATCAACACGTGGACAGGGAGCAGAAACAATGGAATTTGTTCAATAATTAGCCGTTATCTTTTTAGTATCAAGCAGAGGGATTTGACTGATTGATTTTTGGTTCATATGTTTAAATTATTTAGATACTTAACAGCATAAACACAAAGTTAACCCAAAAAAGGAATAGACTGATGCATATCTTATTTGACGCCTATTCTGATAATCCATTCAACAATTTATCGAAACAGCTTTACATGAACAAACTAAAACTAAATAATCATTTTACATTATGGTCATTGTAAAACACAATATTGATCTAAAGCGACAGAACAAAAGAACTGTAACAACAACATACTCTATAGCAGTGGTTCCCAAAGTGGGGGTTGCGAGATGATTTCAAGATCTAATTTTAATAAATACTACATGTATTTGGTCTATTGTTTATAAAAAAAGTATATTAGTGAAATAGGATCCAATAAGACCATAAACTATTCAAATAACCCAAATTAAACTGGATTTAACACACTTTGACACTTTAAATTATTGCTACTGTCATTTTCATTTGGCTTTGGGGGTCCTGAGTTGGTTGCATGGCTGTTTTGGGGGTCCCGGTCAGAAAAGTTTGGGAACCCCTGCTCTATAGAAGTCTACATGTGTCACTGGGTGTCTTCATTTTTCAGACTAAGTACAGGATGTGGGCGGGGATAGGGGGTGGGTGGAAACAGGACTTGTCTGAGCGCTGGAGCCTCAGTCGCACGACATTACAGGATGAACTCAAACATGCAGGAATCAATCGAAATACAACTTTGAGAAACAAATGATGAAGGAAGGAAGGAAAATTGTTGTAACAAGGTTAAAGGCTCATTAGAGTTGATTTTGAAAAACACATCCAGGTTACAGATGGTAAATTCCAACAATATAACATCACTTTCAAAATTATTAATTGGGCTGAATGTTTTTAGAACTTTTTGATAAGCAATGTTGAAGGTCTGGATTCTTTACAAAGTATTGCTTCATTTGTAAATCAGACATTGCTGTGAGCATAGATGCACAGAAATGCCTAAATACAACATAGCTGCCCATCTTACTCATTTCTACAAATAAAAATAGGCTAAACTAAGGCCAAACTAAAGCCCGGGGGCCAAATGCAGCCCTCAGACCAATTTTTCTTGGCCCTTAGGCTTCCTGGTGAATTGGCCCACATTGTCCTGAGAAGTACTTTTCATTTCCGATTGTTTCAAATTCTAACCTAAATAACTAACATTTTGGTGCCACACAGACCTGATATTAAGGCACTGAGACTGAATGTAGATGTGGTGGTACTTAAAACATCAGATAAATGCAGCTTTCTTGAACGTTTCACAATTGATTTGTGGCCCTCCGCTTGGTCTATATTTAAATAGTAACCTTCCCTTGATGGAAAAAAGATTGGACACCTGGTTTAGAATGATGTTTCTGACCATGTGGCTCACCAGGATGTTCATTCTGTCTGTGATTGGTCCAGTTACAGGCTCAAAGTAAACAGTTGAATACACATCCAGACAGTTGCTAAATCTTGTTAAGGCTCAAAATACTTCATGGGAATTTAATTTCTGGAGCTGGAACTGGCTTTAACCCTCGTGCTCTCTTCGTTTGAGCTGCACCTTTGGTCAGTGAGCATTATGTATTTTTGTTGCAGAAACTACATAAATGTTGGATAAACTGTATTTTAGGCGAGACACCACAGGCAAAACTATTTTTTTGTTTTTTGGTCAGTTTGTTGTCTCAACACATCGGCTTTCATGTGGAAACAGCAAACTTGTTCAATCTGCTCCTAAAAATATTTTATTCTTCCATTGAATCCACTTCATCCATAGATTTCTCTGGGACATTGTAACTTCAAAGGGTTTTCTTAAAATGCATTTTTCTCCCTCGAGA
The DNA here is from genome assembly GCA_019453435.1 of Rhinogobius similis. Lineage (NCBI taxonomy): Eukaryota > Metazoa > Chordata > Actinopteri > Gobiiformes > Gobiidae > Rhinogobius > Rhinogobius similis. The sequence continues at coordinate 4,004,105 of CM033636.1, read as the reverse complement.
CATAAAGATCAGCCTTAAAGGTCCCATATCCTGCAAAATCGACTTTTCAGAGGTTTTAACCTTCCTCCAGTGCTATTTGGGCCTCGTATGTTGTGCCCAAAGTGGTTTTTTGATTGATTCCCTCATGTTTTCACTAGAGAACTGTCTTTTCCGTCCCCCTCGGCTGAGCAGCAGACGGGGGCTCATCCCATGGATGACGCGGCTTCCCATGGATGACGCGGTGTTTAAGCCACGCCTCCGGGAAGCTCGCAGCCGCAGAATAAAAACAGCTAATGCTAATGCTACACAGTAATTACATGATGGATACGACAGATAGAAGAGTTAGCTTGTTATTTACCAAACGGCAACGTCCGTCGTCGAGGCCCTGGAGCACGTCAAACTCCAGGTCAGATCCAGGACGTAGGACTCAGCACGACGCACCGTCAGGACGGATAAAAGGTTTATTCAGTGTTTGTGTATCGCTGTTTACCGGAGCACACGGCGCATGCACCATCTCCGCTCTAGGCTTCGTCACGGGTTGGGCGGGGGAGGCGCGTGGGTTGGGCGGGGGAGGCAGCCTGCTCTCTGTTCGGGGGGGTCAGATCTCAGAGTGAGCCGTTTGCTTTTACAAGGAGGGGGGCCAGTCCAAGAAATGGGTGTTTTTTGGAAACTGTTATGTTATGGATATTACACAACGAGAAAATGTATCAACAAAGCCCTTAGAATAGACTGTGTGAAGGGCAAAATAGCAGAATATGGGACCTTTAAAGTAGATCCCACACCAAACTGTACAATCTGGACTCAACAAGATTTTGACGAAACGCACAGAAGGATTTTTTGATATCTAATTGTAAAATGGATTTATTGAAGTTGAAGTAAAAAAAATGAGGCGACATTTGAATTTTTAGCACAATTTCAGTCAAATCTAGTTTATTCAAAAACTAAATAAGAAATCCAAAATCCCCTCTGTACATTTTTTGCAACTAATGTGTAGAAAATGAACCAAGAAATTTAAACCTGGTTCTGTCCATTTTTCGGTTTTATACGTCCCAAATGTATGTATTTTTGGCCATTTTCACATTCAATTTAAGATTTTTTCCTTTTCACCTTTAGTGTCTCACCTTAAGCAATGTTTAGGATGAAAGTTTCATGATTAAATCAAAAATCAAATAAAAAAATCTAGACCACGAGAGCTAAAAGATGCAGTCAGGTTTAGAGCTCCTACACGTGCCTCGACTCGTTTAAAAATACAATCACAAGCTGGAATGCTGAGACCACATCACATCATAGGGGCATTTTGGGTTTAATACAAACCAGTTCCAGTCGCAGGAGGGTGGCACAGTGGGAGTGGAAGAAGATGGCGGGTTCTGTGTGAATTACATGGTAGTTTACTTGTTTCTCCTGTGTCTGGGTAGGTTTCCTCTGGACTCCAGTTTCCCCCATCAACCCAAAACATACATCACGGCTAAAATCCTCCATCTCCAGCTCCAGTCCTGCCCGGGCCCAGCACAGAGCTCTGGAGATGAGTCCCCCGGCGCTGCAGCGACCACTGCCCCTGACAGGAGGCCCCAGCGGCATTGGAGGATGGGTCAAAAGTAGAGCACAAATTTCTCTACGGGGATAATATAGTGTACCTCAACCTAACCGAGGATCCAGCGACCCAAAGAGAGGAATAAAGCTGTACAAAACTGGAGAAAAGCTACATATATACAGACTCTGAGCAATGATGATACGTGGCAGTGGTTGAGTGTATGTCGTTATTCTTATGCTTATCTTTTTCGAACCTCTACGCTTATGATGTTTAATTTTATCATCAGACACGGCCCTGCATTTTCATTTCATTTTGGTTTGACCCCCTGCTGTTTGAACTAATGCAGTTCCGTTCCGTTCCTTGACTGAATACCACGAAACTGCAGCACTAGAGTGAGTTTTTTCCTGTGCAGATCCAAACAGGTCGCAGCAGCAGCAGTGAGGGCAGCGTGCACGTGTGACTGTCACCACACGTCCGGGACACAGGGTCCTCTCAGCTCTAATCGCCGAAACACTCAGCAGGTCTGGACATAACGGGAGGCTATAGCGTGACGTAACATTGGCCGGTTTATAGGGGCTCGTGGAACGCTTACCTGGCATCCGAGGAGCTTTTCTGTGTTTTAAAAAGTCCACACTTCTTCATCAGACTTGTCATTACTGGCATCTTTCCCAAGCAAATGGAAACAAGACGGTTCAACCCCTTTTTTAAGGAGTCCACCTTCCACTCCGGAGTGTCATATTCTGGAAAACATGAACTAGAATGTACTAGTGCTGGAGCATTTTGTTTGAGTAAATGTAACATCAGCGAATGTGCTTCGGTGATGTGGTGCAGTATAAAATAATGATTCGTGGGTCTAGACACAAACTACAAACTTACTCCTGAGCTGGATCTGGCCGTGCATTGCAATTACCCTCTCTGCTCCTGGCTTGTTTCCACTGGTTCGATTTGGAGCAGATTGAGACGGTCTGAAAGTGTTTAAGGGACACATGTTCTGCTACAGCGACTTATTGAGCTTTTAACCATGTTCTAACAATGGTCCGTCATCACAAACCTGGAGTTGCATTCATACTGTTTTATGGAATGTTCATTGGAAAATCCTCCCCCTCTGATCATCAAAAACACTTCTTGCTGAACTTCCTTGATCTGGGACGCATTTTCAGATCATCTACATCTGAGAATCTTCTGCTGTTTTAAGTCAGTTTTAAATCATCAGCAAACTCATTCTGAGCCGCTGCTAGCTTGATTATTGTGTGTACACAATAGTACTCTATAGGCACATTCGCCTATAGAGATGATATAGCTAAGCACTAGGCGCCATCTACTGGCTGGATGCACTAAGTAAATGTCTTTCCAGACTGCTGAGAAAAAGCTTTAATTATTTAATAGTAAAGCTTTTTTTGTTGAGAGTAGAGAGAATGAGAATAGATTCCATTTAAATGAGAAAACACCATCAAAACTGTATCTGAGTCAAATGAATTTGATCTTTTTACCCTTTAACATCTGAATAGACTGGTCCAAGGGTGGGGAGGGGCCCTGCTGTCACTGCTGAAGTTTCAAAATCACGTCATCAAACTATTGCATTGATCAATACACTGGACTTTTCTTGTTCTTTGTGGATGTGTCTGTGGTAAGGTAGACAAAAGTATCTGTCTTAAATGTACTTATGTTTACTTTGTGCACTGAAGACGCAGTTTCCAATCAAAAATCTGCTGCAGAATCTCTGTTCTGGACATATTATTCAGCAAATGCAAAAATTACATTTACACCTGTGCATATTATTTGTCTACATCTGCATGCTGTCGTGCATATGAATTACCCGTGACATGCTTATCTTTGTTTTCACATATTCTGTGGCCCTATCTGAATGTTAACTCATGCATATTAATTACTCGTGTCAGCGCATACACCGCTTTCTCATATTTTGCACCATATTAAACAGGCGCGCATATCGTCATTTCCGCATATTAATTATCCATGTCTAAATACTTATTACCTGCAAACTGAGCATTTGCCTTCTGATTGAGAGTATTGAGTTTCCAGACATAAGTTTGTAAGAGCAGCTCATGATTATAACCAGACTTAGGTTCAGAGGAGCTGCATAAACTGAATAAACTACAGACACCTTTAGCACCAGAAGCCTCTGAAGCAGCAGGGCCCTGTGCTCTGAGCTGCAGGCACAGGAGGGTCACTCTCAAACATATTAAAGGTGCACTGTCACATTTCTAGTAGAGGCTCCACCACTGAGGTGTTATTACTTTGCCTGGAATGTTCTGCTCTTATTTAACTCCACTTTCCAGCAGGCCAAGTTACAGGTCAGGTCTGTGGAGAGGAGACCCCGCGCACAATAAGAATCCATGTCGGAGGTAAAAGTGGGCGGGGCATAATAAGGTGACTGTAGGACTGCTCCAGGCCAGGGCCATTACCCAGGGGTGGCTATGATGCAATGGCCCCACAAGAGCTTTTGATCCCAGGACAGGACGCTCTGACGCCTGATGTAGTGTTCCTGTGGAAGTGTGATCATCTAAAGACTTACTAAACTGTGTCTGTTAAAAACAACAAGCCAAATAGGACTGGAAAATACTCTAAATACACCTTAATGGAGGACATATGGTCTGTTATACTATTTATTTATTTTTTATTTTATTTATTTCTTTGAACAGGACCATGTACAATGACATTATGCTCGGGGGCAAAGATGATTGCACCAGATTATAGCTATGCAAGCTAATTTCCATCTGCAGTCCTGGATAAGGGACGGGGGAGTACAATGTGCATTATTTACAGAGCAACAGTTTTCATACAGTCTCTGACACTCGATCATTCACTCACACTTCTTCGTCATCGATATTATCTTAGCTCTGAAGTTCATTGCAGACACCAGCACCTCAAAGTTAAGATTACAGTATTAGAATTACAATTTACACCTAGTAAAGCTAATACACTTTTAAATAAGTTTATATATTCTAAATTAAATTCTATTGAAAATGTGTTGTTCCCTACAGTGACAGCTTTACTGTGATTGTGTGAGTTACTGAATTAACACATAACTATTACAAAAATAACTTTCCAGTCCAATCAAATTGATGTTTTTTATCAAGAATAATTAAGTAAAAACAGACTAATAATGTTTAAAAAATACAACAACAACAAAGATAGGACATTAAGCCAGTTTGGGACGGCCCCTCTAATTCGTTGAGAGCCCCCAGATTGCTAGCTCCACCACTGCATGATAATAATAAATATATACGAACAAATATAATGCAACTCAACTCTAAGTACTCAGAATGCAGTACTCTGACTGGACAAAGTACAATACAAAATATATTTTAAGAAGGTTTCCGTATTCTTTATTATTTTATCAAACTGGGAAGCATGGATACTGAGATCAACCAACATCAACCAATATTAACTAACGTAGTGTATACAACTGGAGAAAACGATTTGCTGGATAAAGCTGCTGAAGAAAGACTCATAATATTTAAATGTTATTTATACAAAACTGTTCTATAGTTTTAAAAAAGACATTATCTTACAAAATTGGATACGTTTTGCCAGTTAAAGTTTTGATTTTCTAGTTTTGACTTTATTTGGTGGAATAAAACCTGTTTTAAATACAAATAAAAGTTTTACACCAATCGAGTGTCAGTTTGTTTTGAAAAGTTGAAAAATATGTTCAAATTTACAGGAAGACGAGCAGAAACACGATGACGTCACACTAGGGAGACACACAAGGGACAATTTACAACCAACAAACACGTTTTTTGGCTGTTTAAACATTAATTCAACAAACTAAAGCTGTTCCCATAGATTTTTATCTGTCGAACAATAATTTCTGTGAGCTGTTGTGGAAATTTGTGTAATAAGTCCAAGAAAAAGGAGCACTGTCTCTCTCAAAAAGGTGGATTCTTTATTCTAAGATGCATCGAAGAATACAGTTCCTAGACAGAGGTTCTGCCTCAACTACACGGGTGATCAGCGAACATGACCTTGGGCCCCACACTACGTAACACAGCAATATATAGAGTTACAGTGGGCCGGCCCCTGAAGGCCACCGAGAACCAGGTTTGTCAGGCAGTCACAGGGTAGGGGGTACATTACAATACACATTAAAATGGTTGCATGCAGGGGGGGGTCTGGGTGATCAAATTAGAATGTCTCTGGTGGTGTCTCTTTGAGTGAGGAGACTGGTTAACCATAGGGGGGTCCAGGTGGTTAAACGAGAATGTAAATGGTGCTTCCTGGATTGGAGGAGCCAAATGGGAGCTTTTGTGTAGCTGGCCTAGGAGGGAACGGAGACACAAAAGACCCCAGGTGTCCCTCTTAACACTTGTAGGTCCAGGTTTGGCTGCAGACAATTCATGAAGATACTACAGACAAATGGTTACATGTAAATACAATACATCAAAAGACATTTTTCTTTTACAGAGCTCATTGGAGATTTCACCCAGTATAAAACACGGTTGCTAGGTAACAGTTGCAGAATTTCCCTGCGCGATGTCATGATTTTACAACCAGGAAGTAAAAATGTAAACCTAAGAAATTGCCAAACTGGGATACAAATTGTTCATTCTTTAGCGCAATCTTAAACATAATTATCTTAGCAGACGCGCTTTAATCCTGGGAATAAATATCAGTTTCTGCGATACCCTCTCCACTGGTATCGGCCGATATCGGTATCGACTGGATCTGTACCATGAAATCCACCTTCTCTCCCTCAGAACACAGACTGACAGCCCCAGTCCACCCGCCCATCCATCTCCAGCGCCGCATTTAGACGCAGTAGCTTTAGCTTTAGCGCGGCCGAATACAATGTAGCTTCGGCTCGTCTCAATAATTAATGGCGGTGTCCACGGGCTGCGCTCACATTTCAGAGACGTGCTTCATTAGCGCGCCAGCGGCAGACAGCTCTTCGGTTCCTCTGTCCGTCGCCGGGGAGCGCCGAGATGGGACGGGGGGGCGCTAGGACACTTAATAACCTCTGCAGGGACGCTCCGGTGGCCGCTCCTCAGCCCGCTCTCCTTAATCAGGCCTGCATAACGCGCTAACGGCTCCGGCTCTGGCTCTGTCCACGGGCGGGAGGGGAAGTCAAGGCCGTGAGTGATGCCGACGTGGAAGTGGGTCAGTGGTGCCGAGAGTTAAAGGAGCACTGCGTAACTTTGCTCTGCTTTTCCAGGTGGTATCGCTTTGTCGGGAACGTGCCACGGTTTGGTATTAAACAAATATTGCGTTGATGAAGATGAAGACCGCTCAAAGTACACAGGAAAGATCTCATTTTGACCACGCCCATCAAATCTCAGACATTAAACAGATAACAAATTTAAATTCCCCTTAGATGATGTGTAGTGTATAAACTGAGCCAAGTTTGAAACAAATCCATGAAGGTTCAGGCGAGACACTACAGGCCTAGCTTTTCTTTCAATTTCTTTCTTTTTGGTCGGTTTTAATGTAGAAAACGTTAAACTTAATGTAGATCCCGCACCAAACTGTACAATCTTGGACTCAACGAGATTTTGACGAAACGTACAGAAGGATTTTTTTGATATCGAATTCTCAAACTGATTTTTATTGAAGTTTTAAGTAAAAAAAAAACATTAGAATTTTTAGGACCATTTTCAGTCCAGTCCAGTTTATTCAAAAACTAAATAAGAAATCCAAAATCCCAGCTGCAATTTAGTAAGTAACTAATATATGTACAAAATGAACCAAGACATTTAAACCTGGTTCTGTCCATTTTTCAGGTTTATATGTGTATTTGTAGCTGTTTTTACACATAAAATGCCTTATTTCTACATGAAAACATTAAAAACTTGTAAATACATTTTTTTCTTACATTTATGTGAGTAAACTATATATATACTATATCTTTAAATTTGAGATTGACCTATTTGAGATCAACAACTGTATTGTTGGTCGAAACTAATAATTTTTCAGGTCTAAACTTGGATGAAACAAGGACTACACCATTGTAACAACAGATCTGACTAAGAACTAACCCGGAAATGTACAAACAGTGGATAACATGTACTGACTACACGGGCCTGAAGCAGCTCGCATCCCACAGTTTAAGAAACACTGACATAAACCATTATCTATTTATTGGTTAAGCATTTAAAGCATATATTTACAACAGTAATAGTGATGAATCAAATGAAAATGATTCATTGTCAGATGTGTTATTCCTAAATCCTTTGGGGAGCTACTTGGAGGGTTAGAAGTCCATTGTTGCAGCCTCAAGTTGCCATGAAACTCAGGCTGGTTCTGCGCTCAGGTACCACACATGGGGCGGCAGTAGCTCAGTTGGCAGAGTGGGCGCCTTCAGGTTGGTGGTGCAATTTCAGCTCCTTCAGATGAATACTGCCATTGTGTCCTTGGGCAAGACACTTAACCCACCTCGCCCTCAGTGTCTGCATACACTGGTGTATGAATGTGTGAGTGAATGGGTGACTGGTTCCTTGATGTAAAGTGCTTTGAGTGCCTTAAAAAAAAAAAGGTAGAAAAGCGCTGTATAAATGTGACCATTTACACATACACCCTGTGCATAGAGCTTTTGTCAGTGGATAGAGATTCTACGCTCTGAAACATGAGATTTCAAAGCAAAGTATTTTTACTCAAGAGCATGTCTAAAGGACGATAACGATACAGATATTACATACAATTTGTACACTTTGTAAGAGCCACCACCTACTTAGATAGATTAGATATCAGGCACTCAGCTTTAATTAAGCGTGAATGAAGCTAAATACAAGTCCAGGTATGTTTTTGATGAGGAATGATGTTAAAACAGGGCTAAAACTACACTTTCAGAAGGAAAAATCACAGTCTGTCAAAAAATCTGCATGAGTTTTATTTTTTCCTTTTAAAATGGCTAACGGCATGATTAAGTAATTATAGCCTTTTGTTCAGTGTAAGCAATTACCGTTAAGAAGTCACATTAGCTCCAATTAGCTGTCAACGAATAATTGTTGAATGCCAAGTTAAACGTGGAGGGGAAATAAACTGCAGCCATAAGAGCTCTGAGCCGCTGTGTGCCCACCTCTAATCCTGTGAAATGACATGTTTGCATCTGGAAATGATTAGTACAAATGACCTGTGAAGACATTATATCATAATGATGGGTTCAAAGAGAACACAGACTAAAGTGGAAGAGTGTCCTTATTGTCAAACAGCTCTGATCGACTCAATGGATTATAGTTAAATGACACAAATTCTGCGTTATTTGTTTTGTTTTAGAGCTCAGTTGTCATCATGCAATCCCAGGATGCACCTGTAAACGCCAACGTACAGGGCCGCTGCTAGCCATTTGAGTGCCCCAAGCTGAAATGCTCCTTGGTGCCCTCTTCCCAACCCCCTTCAAACTATAAAAATATATAGTGGTTTGATGTCTGTGCTATATATAGTCTTGTGGTGACTGTTACAATAGTAATTTTTTGGTTTAATTTTATATTGTATGAAGGGGTCCTCCTTTTCAACAAAATCCTATAATTTCCTGAATTCTAGTGCATTTCAAATATAATATTATTAGCAACTCATAAAACAGTTTATTATGAGCCCCCACAGTCCCTAAAGGTCCCTGCTCCGCCCCTGTTTGAGCGTCACATGCTCCTGCTCTTCTGTGGGACAGATCCAAGCTCTAGAGACGCTACAGGCTGCAAACTATACACACTTTCTCTTGCATTTATAAAAACATGATTTAAACATTTGTAAGAAGTTGAAGCACTTTGACGTTCCACGATGAGTATGTGGGTGATTTTCATAAACCAAAGACCATTTGGCTCCTTGTGGAGCCTGCTCCACACTGAACCCCTGCTCCAAGTCTGTTTAAACTGTGGCTTGTACAGTAGAGCTGCCTGTGCACATCTCAAGGGGAGATAGAGAGAGAGAGAGAGAGAGAGAGAGAGAGAGAGAGAGAGAGAGAGAGAGAGAGAGAGAGAGAGAGAGAGAGAGAGAGAGAGAGAGAGAGAGAGAGAGAGAGATAGAGAGAGAGAGAGAGAGAGAGAGAGAGATAGAGAGAGAGAGAGAGAGTCTTATTTGTTTTGAAATGACACAGAACTAAAGCCTACTGTAGGCTGATTGTTTCAGTGTAGCTGCTGCACAGATGGTCTAGTCCAGGCATGTCCAAACTAAGGCCCGGGGGCCAAATGCGGCCCTCAGACCAATTTTTCTTGGCCCTTAGTCTTCCTGGTGATTGGCCTACATTATCCTGAGAAGTACTTTTTACAGCAAATTTCACATTTTCTACAATTCTAACCTAAATAACTAACATTTTGGTGCGAGACAGACCTGATATTAAGGCACTGAGACTGAATGTAGATCAAAACATTAAAACATCAGATAAATGCAGCTTTTTTAACGTTTCACGATTGATTTGTGGCCCTCCGATTGGTCTGTATTTCAATATGCGGCCCTCGATGGAAAAAGTTTGGACACCCCTGGTCTAGTCTGTCCCTCAGTCCACACAGCCTGGTGAAGCTCTCGGGGCCCCACACACTGCACGTTCTGTGGATTATGGGAGCGGCAGCACTGATCCTGTATTGTTTAAAGGTCCCATGTTTTGCTGGATACATTGGTGATCTACAGTCTAGGCACATTGACCCTCAAAGGTCTCAATGAGGACTTTGATCTGAGACCATGATGATGATTATTTGTCTCTGACCTGAGATGTTTACATGATTATTCCAGTTTGTGGGTGTATGAAATTTTTTTATACTCAATAGTGTTCGTGCAAATATTACAAATTTCTTATTTTTTACGTAGTCTGTAAATATTGTACATAACTGTTGGTAACATTCTCACCATCTAAAGCAGAACTAAGTAATATTTTTGTCTTGTGGTGGTTGTAAATGTGTGTTCGGGGCGTTTGAAGCCCCCACCGTCGCCCCCTGCTGTCTCTGAGTGGAAAACCAGCTGCAACATTTCCTGACCCGAAGACAACTCTCCTGAGAAACACTGGCTCTCTTTTTTATATTTGGTGACATGAAATGTTTTTGTACGTGATTGTACTTCCTCATTTCAATAAAAAGGAAGAGGGGGAAATGAAAAAATAAATTTTTGGCATTTTTACTGGGAGTGTGTTCACAAGAGACCTGTAGGGGGAGCTCTGTCGCAGAAGTTACTTGGTTCTGCTTTCAATTTCAAAAGAAAACGCCTGTTAAATTCAGACAAATGTATTTCTAAATTTTTGATGACGGAACAGTGTTAGAACATGGATAAAAGCTCAACAAAGTCCATTTTGCATAACATTTGTCCTTTAAAGTTTTTTGGACGCATGTGTCTTCTTCTACACTGCATTGGTGACTCAAACATCCTTCTCCTACCCCAAGTCTCGGCTTCTCTCTAGCGCGCCCTAATGACCTGTGACTTGTTCCCCTCGCCATAGTTAAATACAAATACTTGTGTTATCAGCAAGGAATGTTGGGTAAAAATACTTCAGAGCAAGTGAGATGACTGCGACATCGACATCAGGGTTCTGTTCAGTTCTTGAATCATTATAAATTGCAGTATTTCCCATAGATTCTGTTGAGACTATGGTGGCACAAGCTATTTCATGCTATTTATTGCAAATGTTACAGTATAAATGCCACTTACTGCCTTTATCCAATCTTTAAACAGTTGCTTTTTGAATGATGTAGTTTCTTTTTAATGTTTTTTACAATAATATAACAGACAAAAAAGTATCATTTGTCATACTATATTTGTTAGACTATTGTAACGCCTAGACTATTGTAACGCCCTGCTTGCAGCGTGTCCTAAAAGCTCTATAAGAAGCTTTCAACTGGTTCAAAATGCAGCAGCAAGATTATTAACAGGTACTAGAAAAAGAGATCATATTTCACCAGTGTTAGAGTCTCTTCACTGGCTTCCTGTTGAGTTTAGAATCAAATTTAAAATCCTCCTCCTGACTTATAAAGCTTTAAACAATATGGCCCCATCCTACCTCAAAGATGCAATAGTAGCGTACCATCCAAACAGAGCTCTTCGTTCTCAAAATGCTGGACTATTGTTAGTCCCCAGAGTCTCTAAAAGCACAGTAGGAGGTCGAGCATTTAGCTACCAAGCTCCTATGTTATGGAACCAGCTCCCTGTTCATGTAAAAGAGGCCGACACAGTCTCTACATTTAAGACCAGGCTCAAAACGTTCCTCTTTGAAATAGCTTATGGTCAGGCCAGTTAGGAACAGAAATAAAAACCTACAGTTTTAGCTATGCTGCCCTTGGAGCAATTCTGCTGGGGGAAGTATGGAGCTTGAACACTATCCTCTGGTTCTTCCTACTTTACCTATCAACAATATTTAATATTACTTCAACTGTAGTCTGTTCATTGCTGTTCACATGTTTCTCTTTCTCTCCACTTCCCCCGGGGAGTGGAGACTGTTTCAGGCACTGCGGCGGCTGCTCCAGTGACGACCCCACCACCCCCATCTTTCTGGATGATCTATATCTACCCTGGACGATCTATGCGCCACCCGCCTGGAGGAACTCCCTCAACCCTGGATTAGCCACACCTCGTCTGCCTGGACGAACTCCATCTACTTAGATTAACTGTTCCTCATCTCCTGCTGGAGGATCTCTCTACACTGGTGGACTGCTCCTCGTCCGCCTGGAGGAACTCTTTAAAGCCACCTCCCTCTTGAGTGGTTCTGGCTCCACAGTCCAAGTGGATCTCAGTCCTAGTTCATCTGCAGCCTGTCCGTCCGTGGGAGTAGGATCTCTCCTTCACTGTGGTTCTCCCCGAGGTTTCTACTTTTTCCCATGGGGTTTTTTTGTAGTTTTTCCTCGCCGCGAAGGAGGGTCAAAGGACAGGGGCATTCTGGGACAGTTATCTGAACTGCTTTTACCTGTGGCCCATCGAGGCAACTGTTGTTGTGATTTTGGGCATTATAAAAATAAATTGATTTGATTTGATTTGATTTGATTCATACTGTCATAATGGGAAACACTGTATTGTATAAAACAGTGGATGGGAGACACAAGTTAACATACACTTCATCATCTTCTGTTTTAAAACGTCAAATCATTTATGAATTGAGCTGTATGTATTGTATCCGGTTTTCTTGGTTTAAGCACTCCATCTACAGGCAGCACAGGGAATTAGTACGGCGAAGAAACATGATCGGAGACAGAAATGCTCCAAACAAGTCTGCGCTGTTTTTAAGTTCATAAAACATAGCCTTTGTTTTATGAACTTAAAAACAGCGCAGGACGTCACAAATCTGGGAAATTTCAAACTCTGTGTTTTCTGAGGATCTCGTAAACAGGGTTCATCATCAACAAACTGACGCTAAATACAACTTCAGGTTTGTTTTTGCTGCACAAAAAGTACATTTAGCGTAACATGTGCCCTTTAAATTATTATTTTTTTCTTTCTCTGCATTTCCCCTTCCCTTTTTACAAAACATCTGTCAACTGAAGTGTAAAATGTTGCTAATTTTGTTCTTTTTGTGTGTATGTATTTACTATTTATTTATTTATGGCACTAAACAATGTTTTACCTTGAGCTGACTTTCATGCTGTTAAAGTGCAGAACTGGGAAAGTCCTCTGGAACATTAAAGATACGTCAAAATCAAGTTGTTGTTTTTTTGGTGCTGAAAAGCTTAGTGCATATTGTGAGTCTCAAAAGCTCAAACCTGTAAATGTTCCGCAAACATCAACTTAATATCGGCGTTTTCCTTGAAGTCGATTCTGTTTGCATGTCATGGCCCTGGGCGTTCTTATATCACTCCACCCTGCAGCCTTTTGTTTGTTAATGAAATGCAGCATGTTCATATTGATTTGTATAATCCAATGACAACAATGTTTTAGTTGTAAATTATTGTTAAACCATTTAATAGTCTGCTCTGAAAAGCTGTTGGTTAAAGGTCTACTGTTTGGACATCTTACCGTTGCATTTATAGATGACGGGTGGAAAAACCTTCACCTTCAAAGTGGCGTCCTCTGTCGAAGTGAAATATACTGTAAAAGTGTGTATTTCCGGTCAACTAATGGAACAAGTTGTAATTATTTCTCAAGAGGAAGTCAGACAGAATATGCAGGATCTTATTATTATCATTAAACATGCACAAATGACACAAAACAACTTAAACGTTTGTGTTTTTATAGGTTGCACTTTTCTGGTGGGTTCTACTTCCTGCTTTGCCTGGAATGTTTCACAATATGGTATTACTTATCTTGCTTGCTATTTATTTGATTAGTGGTGTTTTTCTTACTTAAAAATACCATCAACCTGCATTCTTACCGTGATAGTGGGTTTTATATATTATAGTTCACTTTGAATTTCACGAGTACGTGCAGACAAAACACAAACATCCTCAAACTTGTTCATTTAAGAGAATCTTGTCTCTCTGAGCTCAGATTGTCCTCTGGCTTGTCTCTGAAAGGCCCAAAGGCAGGTTGTGGAGCGAACGTCACTCACCGGCCTCAAAGCATAACTTAAGCAAAAATAAGTTTTCCATCCATTGTACTGTTTATTTATTTTTTATTTTCTTACAGCCATAAAACACAGTCTGCCTCTAAGTGAAGTTTATGATCAAGTGTCAAGTGTGTGTTTCCCCGAAAACTTTGAAAAATGACTTCTAGTGGTCCTTTTCATAGATCTGAAACTTTAAAGAGGCTGTACCTATTTTTTTTTCCATGTAGTTGAGCAATATTTGATTTACTCCAGAACACGTCTATAATAAAATCGCTTTTTTCTGCTGTTAGCACGCTACCTGTTAAGAAGTAAAGTCTGAATTATCCTAAATATTTGTGAGAGGCACTATTCATATTTATTCCCGCCTTCAACCTAGGTGTCGGCCAGAACACAACTTTAAGGCCAGGATGACTTGGATGAGGAATGAACCCGCAGACAGAGATGAGGTTAAGATTCTTGTATTCGATGAGTGTGTGGTTTCTGTAACAAGCAAAAATAGTACAAATGAATCTATGTTACAGCCAAGAATGTAAACAAAGGACATGACATACAGTAATTATAAGAACGAAGGCACTGCTATAGTAACAACAGCAGCTAACTGTAGCTTAAGATACATAAGATAGCAACTAACTGTTAATGTTACGTGTTAACTTGTATATGTTAGTTTAACAAATACAAGTTAACACGTAACATTAACAGAAACAAATATGAATAAAATTTACGTGGTCATGGACGCACACAAAAAGGATAATGAACACACTAAAATGCTATAAGTTGGCAACTTTAACAAATAGCTCTCAAGACAACTCTAACCGACAACTCTTGAGTAACTAAAATTGTTGCCGTAGCAACTGCTCTAACAGTCAGCACAAGGAACTGCAACTATTTACATAGGCCTTTTGTACACTACCTGTTCTTGTTAGCTTTAGCATGGCGGAAAAACTCGCTCCGACCTATGAAAGTTCTGAAAAGCTCTTGTAAACTGGTCATGGTGAATAATTAGGATGCTGAGTGTACACGGGACACAATCGAGCTGCTGCAAACCAAACTAACCCAAATGAGCACCAGTGGCTCGGGTGATAAAGCGCTCGTCCTCTGATCCAAAGGTCAGCGGCTCTAATCACACTTCCGACATTATGGGTGGAGCGGTCAGATCCACTGGCCCACAGTTTGACCCCGGCTCCCTCAGGTAAACGCTGTTGTGTAAAAGTCAGGTACAGGACCCAGAACGTGGAAGTTCACACGCGTAACGTTTTTTGTACGTATGCATGCTGCTCCAGTCATGACTGAAGTGAACTGGATGCTCCTCAGCTGGAGGGATGCCCCGTTCCCTGTCCCAGATGGGCCACCCTCTATCCCTCTCAAGTATTTATGGCTCAGTCTACATCCGCAAATGGATGTCAGTCTTGTTTCAGTCATGGTTCAGACCTAGTTCAGTCACGGTTCAGTCCTGAATCATCTGCAGCCTGTCTGTCCTGGTTTAGACCTGGTTCAGATCTGGTTCAGTCCTGGTTCAATCCTGGTTCAGTCCTGGTTCAGTCCTGGTTCAATCATGGTTGAGACCTGGTTCAGTCCTGGTTCAGTCCTGGTTCAATCCTGGTTGAGACCTGGTTCAGATCTGGTTCAGTCCTGGTTCAGTCCTGGTTGAGACCTGGTTCAGTCCTGGTTGAGATCTGGTTCAGTCCTGGTTCTGTCATGGTTAAGTCCTGGTTCAGTCCTGGTTGAGACCTGGTTCAGTCCTGGTTGAGATCTGGTTCAGACCTGGTTCTGTCATGGTTCAGTCCTGGTTCAGTCCTGGTTAAGACCTTGTTCAGTCCTGGTTGAGATCTGGTTCAGACCTGGTTCTGTCATGGATCAGTCCTGGTTCAGTCCTGGTTAAGACCTTGTTCAGTCCTGGTTGAGATCTGGTTCAGACCTGGTTCTGTCATGGTTCAGTCCTGGTTCAGACATGGTTCTGTCACAGTTAAGTCCTGGTTCAGGCCTGGTTCAGTCTGTGGGTGTAGGATCTTACATTTACTGCGGTTCTCCTCGAGGTTTCTCATTTTTTGTACATTTTCCTTGCAAAAGAAGGCTCTGCTGACAGGGGGCGCTCTGGGACAGTTTTCCATTTGCTTAATTCCTGTGAAAGTTGGTTAATCTGCTCCTTTATTATTCTCCAATGACATTTTCATTGTTAGATTTTCTAACTTTCTGCTGGTTAAATCAACAATTTCGTGCAGCACAATGAGACAACAGCTTTTCAAATATATAAATCGAAATAAATGAGACGCCCAGATTTATATATAACCCAATGTCCCGTTAGCGTAAACTGCTTGTGTACAGATAAGTAATGCCTTACTGTGGAACATCCAAGACAAAGCAACGCCATGACGTCAAGCAGGTAGCGAACCGTCCATGCGAAAAGTTACACGAAGCACTTTTAACTGTCCACAGCCTTTCGTACAATAGTACAATTCTTTTTTTTCCACAGTCGTGTCAGCAATACTCAATCTCAAACTGAAGTCTGCTACACAAATCCCCGTTCACCTGCAGTGTCTGGCCTTATTAAGTCCCTCTCCCATCTCCGGCGAGCGCGTGGGGTTGTGCTGTGTCATGTAATCCTCTTTCCCTCTCGCCGTAGACCAATCGGTGTCATCGTTGCGTCAGACTTAGCCACTTAAATCCACTCCGCGCTGCCGTCTCATTACACATGCGGACTGCGGGCCCAGCCGGTCGCGATGGAGATATCACGCCGCCGCACTTAAAATGGAACAGCCCATTAGCGACGTTGGCCTGGTGTTGCGCCGCGCTACGTACCCCTGACTTCTTCAGAGCAGATTAAAGTGTGTGATCTGGTAAATTCGGCTTTCATGTCGGACCAGTGTCGGTTGAATTCAGTAGCGCAGCAGCGAAATGGTCATGAGAAGAAATGCAACTTGATTTTCTTTGGTTTAGTCGAGCTCGTGCAGGTCTTTACGTTGTCAGGTTCGATTTCTACGTGTTCATAACGGCAGATGAATATAGAATACATAAGCCAGGTGTGTGAAGTGTTTTACCCGAAGATACCGACTAGGGCCAGGGCTGAGTGCAGCATTGTCACATCACGTTATCATCAGTCAAACTCCGCAAGGGCTCGAGCGACCGCGGTAACCACATTTTAATTTTAATGAGGCTCCACGCGCGGTCATAATTGAACTGCTTAACGATTAACCAGTTCTTGTCTTCCGTGCCTCGGTGCTGAGGAGACGATTGGGATATGTAATGGAGGATAGTGGTGAGAAGGAAAAAAGGTGTATCCGCTGCGTTAAAGGTGCTGTGTCTTTTTTGAGCTTTTAAAAGTGTTCTGACAATGTTCCGTCATCAAAAACTCACCTGGATTTGCATTTAGCTGCATTCACGCTAGTTTGATTAGTAGAGTTAGAAAATCCTCCACAGTCCATTCCGAATTTCTCTGATTTGTGCCGTTTTGTCGATAAAGGAAGTGGCTCTGTGAATCTTCTGCTGTTTTTAAGTCCATCAATCATTGTCAAACGTGTTCGAGTCAGTTCTGCCGTCTAAACACGAACTTGGGCTATGAGTCAGACCATCCAATGAAACCTGGGAAATGTGCTTTCTCCGGCCGACTGTGACCGGCAGCAGAGATAGCACAGATTAGCACCAAGCAATTTGCTCCGACCCATTATGGTTTCATGGACCGCTGGCTAAGATTTTGTGTGTTGTTCAAGATGTGGTTTACGCCTGATGTCATCAAAATGTGGACCTGGTTTAGTCTTGTTTTAAATCTGGTCTAGTCCTGGATCTGCTCTCTGCTCTAGTTCAAGTCTGGTTATTGACTGACACTGGGTTTGTCTTTGCTTAGTCCTGCCTTAGTCCTGTTTTTATGTGACAGAGCAATACTCTTATATGTATTTTTATTTATTTCAGTCATTCGGCACATTTTTGTTGATTAGTACCAGTGAGAGTTGTTTGTGGATATAAAACATAAAATTGTGGAGCAGTTTCATAGTCCGGCCCCCAGACAATAGTCGTACAAAATGTCTGGACTTCTGGAAATGATAGTTGAATAGCTCTAGTCGACATGTATGACATGTTTTTCACAACTTTCAACAACTAGCATGCTAACAGCGCATTTCCTGCTCCGGGGTGAATAATGCACTCTATAATTGGATGCAGACAGTGCACTACTGTCTCATTTTACCCCCTAAAGCTAACCACTAGTGCTTTCCTCAGTGACTCAAGCAGACTGGGGTTTTACCATAGATGTACAGGCTATGTCCAACATTAGTTCAGTGCAGAGGACGGTCATTACACAATTTGAGTCATTTGACAAATTACATCCTGCTTCTTTTGTAGAATAAAACGCTCTATAAACAGATGCAGAGAAAACAGCTCTACAGCTGCTTTTTGCATGTAACGAAGTAAAATCATGTTACGTTATGACATGCCACAAATTAGGAACGTGGACTAGTTCTGTTTTTCCCATGTCATAAAAATCAGGTACAGCCCCTTTAAGCAAGAGATCCATTTTATGACACATGGCTAGTTAACGTTTTTTTTGTTTGTTTTTTTTTGTTTTGTTTTGCACACTCCAAATGTACACACATTATTTTGGGCTTATGAGCTACACTGTGATGCGGAGGAACACAAATTTACTAAAAGAGAAATTCTTTAACCGCAACAACCACCTCCGACGTTTTAACCACTGAACCACTGCTGCCCCATATCCATTCAATTACCCATTCATTGCACCTCTGTTTATTCATCACAGTTGACTAAAAGTTGTTTTCTATTATAGAGCAGAGGTAGTATTTTATCATTTTTTGTATTCATTTATTTGTGAGACGAGTTTTGGCAAGACTGCCCGAAGAAAATTAATTTTCAAAGAATGCTTTAAGCCTCGAGGATTGCTAATTCCCCTCAACAAATGGATTTGCTCTTCACCCCTGATCCCTGTCTTCTGTTCGAGTCTGTGTGACATCCAGCAGGTAAGACAAGTGTAACATGGAGTAGGATTCTGTGGGCTTATTGTCTCATTGAAAAAGGTTTTAGCGGATTACGTTAGCAGATGTTAACACTTCGCTCACACACGAGAGAGCGCCGGTGATCCAGATCTTATGAAATGAACATGAAACAGCCTTTTTATTAGAAAATATGCTTTCGTAGTGCACCTAAAAACGTATAACACTTAACCTTGTTTTTGCTTGTTAAACAGTTAAGTGCTATACAGATTTTTTTTTTTTCATCCCAGCATAAAATGTTCTACCATATTGTGACTATTGTGAGGTCATTTGACTGTTGTAAAAGTTTCAGGAGAAATAAAAGTAATGAAAAAACACACATTTTTATTAAACAGCATTTTAAAGGTCCCATATCCTGCAAAATCGACTTTTCAGAGGTTTTAACCTTCCTACAGTGCTATTTGGGCCTCGTATGTTGTGCCCAAAGTGGTTTTTTGATTGATTCCCGCATGTTTTCACTAGAGAACTGTCTTTTCCGTCCCCCTCGGCTGAGCAGCAGACGGGGGCTCCTCACTAAGATGACGCGGCTTCACCAGGATGACACGGTGTTTAAGCCACGCCTCCAGGAAGCGCGCAGCCGCAGAATAAAAACAGCTAATGCTAATGCTACACAGTAATTACACGATGGATACGGCAGATAGAAGAGTTAGCTTGTTATTTACCAAACGGCAACGTCCGTCGTCGAGGCCCTGGAGCACGTCAAACTCCAGGTCAGATCCAGGACGTAGGACTCAGCACGACGCACCGTCAGGACGAGAAAATGTTTATTCCTGTGTTTGTGTATCGCTGTTTACCGGAGCACACGCCGCATGCGCACTATCTCCGCTCTAGGCTTCAGCACGAGTTGGGAGGGGGAGGCGCGCGGGTTGGGCGGGGGAGGCAGACTGCTCTCTGTTCAGATCTCAGACCGAGCCGTTTTCTTTTGCAAGGATTGGGGCCAGTCCAAGGAATGGGTCAACAAAGCCCTTAGAATAGACTGTGTGAAGGGCAAAATAGCAGAATATGGGACCTTTAAAGATGCTCTTGAGTTCTTTACTTTGGGATCTATTTGAAAAAACAAAACATGTTTGGCTCCATCTACTGTCTGCAGAGTGAACTACATAGGTGAGATAAACATTACAAAAAGTTGCAATGAATGTGATTTGGGACAGAAATGCCCCGAATGAATCTGGTGATGGTTTATGGACATAAAAACAGCGCCAAAACTCTCAGAGACATGCCACAGGTAGACAGCGACATCACTCATTGGGGAAATTCAAAATGGAGTGTTTTTGACGCAGAGGGAGAAGACTTTCTAACTAGGATTCAAGGAAGCTAGGAAGCTAAATACAACCCCAAGTATGTTATTGGTGATGGAACAATGGTTTAAAGCTAAACAGAATAAGTCAGGATTGCATAATATCTGTGCTTTAATGTGTTCCATGTGTAACCAGGTAAAACATGTTTTTTCTCTAGTAACAGAAGTGAATAAAAACATCAAAAAGTACATGGAATCCCAAGCGTTCAGAGGTTTTTATTTCCACTTTTGGTTTACTCACTTCTTAACAGCTTTGCAGTCATTTCCAGTGTATTTTTATGCCTTCAAATAAATGTTTCCTACTCCGATGCTTACTATTTCCCGTCCAGTAGTTTTCATTATTTGGCTGTATTCCGGACCGTTTTGCCCCTGAACCCCATTTTCACCCTTGGACCAGAGAGTCATCTGTTACCAGGCAGAATTTACTGGATCACATGACTGCATACTCATGGTCTGATTGGCTAAGGGCACAACAAACACATAATCTGAACTACTGCTGAAACTACAGAGTGTAAAACCAGTGCACATTTGAGTCTGGAGCAGGACAGTCTCACATGAACTCCAGGAAAATTGGATAAATTGCAGGGTCCAGTTGATGCACTTTTAATGGATTGATTCTCCCAAATCCATGAGGCGCAAATGGTCCCGACCTCCTAGTCCAGGGCTATTCAACTTCATTTTACCAAGGGTCAGATTTTCAGCGGACCGTGGCCTCTGGTGCACAACACACCACCACTTTGTACAAAATATGGGGTCGTGCAAAATATCCACAACAATCTGTTACAATAATGATGAAACTATGTTAGATTTTTGGGAAAAATAAAATGCTTGACCAACATTGTTCTGGAAAACTGACATTCCAAAATCCTTAACCAGGACCAACCCAGAATCAAATCAGGTCTAAACCAAGACCAAACCGGTTCTAAAGCAGAATTAAACAAGGACTAACCAAAGAGCAAACCAGGTCTAAACTAGTCCTACCCTAGAATTCTTTTATTTATTTTGGAAGATGGGTCATGGGGTGGATCAAATCGTTCTGAGGGCCTGATCTAGCCCCTGGTCCTAAGTTGAATAGGCCTGTCCTAGTCTGTATTCAGAGGCCTTAATCTCGTGTACTAAGGAGGACAACGTGCATGGCGTCCGGCACAGTTGACTTGAGGACCCCGAACTAGTTAGCAACAACTTTATATACTGGGAAGTTAGCAAACATGTGCAAGACAATGGCGACCGGTATGACTGCGCATCATACAAAAATTCCACCCGTTCCAAAAGTGAACTCCTTGGGTTAGGGGGGTGGAGGGTAGTAGATTCCCCGAGGCCCAGGGCAGGGAAGGGCCCGCAAAAGCACGTGATGTTGTTAAGCTCAGTTATATTTCTATTACGCTTTAATCTGTTTTTGTTGCAATAAAATGCATTGTGGTTGAGTAAAGTCCTTGAGAGGCTAAATACAATTATCCACGAGCTCTGAGGGCCCCATCACCCCTTTAAAATGAGGAAAATCATTGGTCACAAATATGTAAAACTAGTGATTATAATTGCCAGTTTAGAGTTTTTTTCTTATAGTAATAATACGTTTTAAGATCTTTGTGAAGCTTGTCTGGTAGTCATTGCAAATACAAATAGTTTCATTTCATAATAGAGGCCAGTAGCTCTAGTCTATAAATTAGCGAGCTTCTATTAGATTTGTAGAAACCGTACAAAAAAGAAGAAAAAAGAACAATAATTACCAAATTTGCTGGGATAAATAAATAATATATAACTTTCGTATCAGGGACCCACCAAGAAGGTTTGTACCTGGGGCCTAGAATTTGTTGTTACGCCCCTGTCCTTCAGAACTAATCTTTCCCATCAGTCCTTGCTCCAAACGGCCAGGAGTTGTTGCGATCGCGTTTTTCCATCAACCTACTTTCTTGCAATTAAAATTGTGCGAAACTGGTCTGTTTGGTTTAGACTAATTGAGTCCTTTTTTTTTTTTTTTTAGTGCAGTCCGATTTCTCTCCATGTGAGTGTAGTGAATGGACGGAGTGGTAGCTGGATTTTTTAGACCTTCATCCAGCAAAGACAGAAAATCCGCCGTGCCCCGAGGCGCTGCTCTTCAGGAAAAAAGTACAGTCGATAGAGACGGCTGTTGTCTGAAGGATCCCACTGACATGTTTGAAGTTTGCCCGTTATTTCTTAATTCCATTCTATCCTTTAGTTTGGAAAGTCGAGGAAATTCAGCATGTCTTACTTTTGGTTCAGCATTATGAATTGGATCAGGCTGGTTTCGTCCATTGTTCTTGTCAATCTATATATATTTTGCTGATGAAAACTAATGTAAAATTTAAATTCTGAACTGAAGTCTGGATTAGGGCTGCTCGATTACAGAAAATATATTAAATCCGATTATTTTTGTCATAATTGTAATGACGATTGTTCAAACAATTAATCACTTTTAAATCCCAAATCCCCATAGGCTACTGGATAAAAAGTCAAGTTGTTTATTTAAAAATGTTAATATAGTGTTTCCAAATCTTTTTCGCTATTCTATCTATATAATTATTCGTTTTGCCCATATTTGTTTTGCCAATTCCCACTTGACCTGTGACCTGTGGTTGATTTGTTTGTGCCTGCAGCTCAAGTGACACTGAGGGTTTTTATTTGTGTGACAGGGACAGGTTTAAAGCAGGTGGAAACAATAACAGCAGCACATCAGCCGTATGTTAGCATCGCTTCATGCTATTAGCCATATGTTAGCATCGCTTCATGCTATTAGCTCCGGGACAAACTTAATAATGACATAAGCCCACACGCCTCTGTCCTCTGGTGGACACAGCATGGAGTTAGTTTAGGAGATGTTTAGAGCATTTTGCACTAAAGCTGCTTTTCAAATGAGTAACATGAAGCACTCTGCAGAGAACTTCAGGAGTTTAGAAAGCACAGAGCATCGTCAGGGTTCGTGCTGTCCATTGACTGTATATCTGTGTCTTGCGTGTAACACTTTTACTGATAACTCAAATGTGAATGAAATAAGCCTCAGATCCTGGAAAGATCGCTTCTCTTGTGGGTCACTAATGTGGACGGCTCTGGTCGAGAAGGGTCTGGCTGCAGCTGATGGGCAGCGCCATGTCGAGTGGAGCTCCACATGCTCCACATCCTGTTTGGTTTAATACTCAACTATCGACCCCTATCCCTAACCCAAACCCTACCCAACCTAACCATGTAGCAGTTGTTAATAAGTGATTCCTGTTTTTTAGCCACCGGATGTGGAGCTGTTTGTATAACGTAGAATAAAAACAAAAATGAATAGGATTGAGGGGATATACAACTGATGTATTGTCAACTTAACAGTCTGAATAAAATACTTAGGTCAACCTTCAAGGAAAGCAGACGGTCGATGAAGAAGTACAAGAATGGTTTTGTGAAAGAAGCCATCTCCTCACATACACATGACTCTACTATAGTTCTGCTGTTAGCATGTAAAGATGGAGCGGTATATTTCTCCTGGCATCTGGTGACAAGAGCGTACGATCCATCCATATCTGCGATCTCTCCAGTGTGTGCGAGGACCACGCCGGGACGTGCTGCTGCTCCCCACTGGAAGAGGAGCAGATGGGGATTCCACTATTTATTTTACTCATGACGGAGCTGAGCCCCAAGCACGAAATCATTCATTATGTTAAAATATTTGTTTTACAGGACATTTGGCACGCTGCTCCAACTTCCGCACAGACTTTTGATTGAGTGACACTGGGCTTTTCTCCAACAGCTCTCATTACTTCTGTGTTCAAGGGAAAATCTTTTATTGTGGATTTTTGAAGAAAATGCTTTCTCCATTCTACATTCTTATGTAGCACAAATGTGTCGTACCACAACTGTGCAGACGACACATAGTTTTATGTCTCGCTGACGGCAGGTGACTATGGATCGGTGGATTCACTCTGTCGCTGGACCCAACAGATCAGCGTGTGGATGCAAAACTTCCTCCAGCTGAACTCAGACAAGACTGAAATCATTATCTTAGGTCCACAGAAACAAAGAGAAAGTGTCAACAGTCACCTCCAGTTTCTCTCTCTGAAACCTATAAACCAAGTTAGAAACCTAGGAGTAATATGGATTCAGACTTGAACTTTACTACCAACATCATCAGCCTTTTATAATTTGAAGAATATTGCCAAAATCAAAGGTATAGCCTCTAAACCAGACTTGGAGACACCTATCCATGCATTTGTCTCCAGTAGGTTTGACTATAACAGCTGCTCACTGGCCTCTCCAAACGAGCTGTAAAACAGCTGCAGTACATCCAGAACGCTGCTGTTCGGGTCCTGACTAGAACCAGGACGTACGAGCACATTAGTCTGTGCTCAGGTCACTGCACTGGCTTCCTGTAGCTCAGAGAATAGACTTTAAACATGGACCGGCCTCCTGCTGGTGCCAGAGTCAGGACTAAACATGGACCGGCCTCCTGCTGGTGCCAGAGTCAGGACTAAACATGGACCGGCCTCCTGCTGGTGCCAGAGTCAGGACTAAACATGGACCGGCCTCCCGCTTGTGCCAGAGTCAGGACTAAACATGGACCGGCCTCCTACTGGTGCCAGAGTCAGGACTAAACATGGACCGGCCTCCTGCTGGTGCCAGAGTCAGGACTAAACATGGACCGGCCTCCTGCTGGTGCCAGAGTCAGGACTAAACATGGACCGGCCTCCTGCTGGTGCCAGAGTCAGGACTAAACATGGACCGGCCTCTGAACAGTCCCTGCCAGTGTTTAAATCTAAGCTACAAAGGCTCTGTTTAGCTGGGCATGTGATTGATGGAATTTTATTTGTGTTTTACTATTTTAAATACATTTTAATGTATTTATTTAAGCTCGTACCTGTCTTGTGATTGTATTGTGGTTTTAATGTGTTACTTGTGTATGAATAGTGCTATACAAATACATTTTGATTGACTGATTGATGGAAAAAAAAATTGATTGTTCACTCTGGGTTTTTCAGCTCTGTGGTAACTAATAAGACAAAACGTATTCATTTTATTGAGGTAATATTGCAGTTTTAAATGTGTTTTTTGGACTGAAAACCACCGTGTTATGGACACACATAGGAGCAGCTTAACCTCTGTCGAGCCTTTAAACTCTTAATATTTCACTTTTTGAAAGTCTACGGCAAAAAATGAGTGAAGTAAATAGCGTCAGTCTTGTTAGGTTTCTGCTTTTTAATGCATTTAGTGTTGGTCTCTGTCGCCGTCTACTGGCAACAGTGGAGAGTGGAACATTTTGAAACCACAAATTAGCAGCAGGGCTATTGTCAATATGACTCATTACTGTGACATACCTGAACAGGATGTACCTTTTTTTTTCTTAATGAAGTCAGACCACTGCATCTGATATCTGCATCTAATAAGTGAAAAAGGAGGTGCTAATGTTGGGCTCTGAAAGCTGTTAAAAAAAGGTGGTGAATAATTTGGGGGGTTGGAGTGCATTAGACTGTTGTGGACTGCTGTAAAGAGTTGAAAATGAAATAGTTCTGTTTTTAAAGACAGTAAAAACCAGCACCAGTAAATTACCTATCAACAGTATTAAAGTAAAACGTGTTTTGCCCAGACACAAATACATTTTGTGTATTTGTGAAAGCAGCTCTTACGATCAAAACGAGACCACTAAATATAAAGCATTTTTATTCTCTGCCAACCAGGAGTAACACTGGTGCGCTGTTAGCATGCTAATTGTTGTTACCAGTGGCGTAAAACGACAAGTTGTTGTCATAAACTCAATGCGGTGAATAATAATTAGGATGTGAAGAATGCTTTAGGGAAGAAAGGAATAAGCTGCGAACATAAAAAACTAGTTCTGCTTTTCTACTATTTTAAAACAGTGAAAATCCATTTGCCAGTGAAGTTTATGAACCTTAAAATGAACACCACAGGAGCACTTTTTTCATTTTTTTCCGTATTGCTTTTGTAGAAGCTAAGCATTAAAATTGGATTACTGGAACACTTATGGATTCCCCGTTTGGTTTGTCCTGATCAATACCGATGCATAGTTTCTATTCTATCCAACGTGCCAGAACAAACCGCACTGTGTCTCCAAACAGACTCCACATTAGTATGCACTCCACCAAGCCTGTACCTAACCATTTAAATCAGAGTGCCCTCTCGAGTGGAAACCTGTGCCGCGTATAATTTTGGATTCCAAATTATAACAATCATGTGGAAATCTAAATTCTGCCGTTGTGCGTCCATGACAACACGGTCCAAGGCCCGCAGACGTGTAATCCGGGGCTACGACAGGCGCTGCGTGTCTGGTGCAACTCCAACAGTGTGTGATGCAAACCGCACCTGCTGCCCGTTAGAGGTTGCACGACTACTGAGTTTTTGTAGTCGAGGGCACCGGTCCTTCGTGATCTGCCTCCACTGTGTTTCTGTCAAAACAGGTGAGCGTTGTTTGGTGAAGTAGCTGATTCGATTTAGTAGTAGTAGTTGCTCCCCTAGCAATAGCGGGTGTTCTTCAAGTGGTCATGCAGTGCACTGGTGCTTTTGGTTGACGATCTTGCATATACTGCACATCACTTGTGTGCCACTCTTATCTTTCTAAAAATAGTTCCCTACGCTTGGTGTCAGAGATCTGTCATTGTTTTGATGTGAAGTGGGACCCTCGTTGTCTTGTGCCGCCGCCATGTTAAATGTGTCAATGTCATGTACGCTGTGATCTAATTTTAACCATTGACCAACTTTCCTTGTAAAAAGTGCTCAATGTAAATCCGTGACTTGTTTCAGTGCTTCCAGTTCTTCTTCATTTTGGTTTACAGTTGCTAATGGTCTAGGGCAGACATGTCCAAACTAAGGCCCGGGGGCCAAATGCGACCCTCAGACCAATTTTTCTTGGCCCTTAGTCTTCCTGGTGAACTGGCCCACATTGTCCTGATAAGTACTATTTACAGCACATTTCAGATTTTCTACAATTCCAACCTAAATAACTAACATTTTGGTGCAGTACAGACCTGATATTAAGGCACTGAGACTGAATGTAGATGTGGTGGCGCTTAAAACATCAGATAAATGCAGCTTTTTTTAACGTTTCGCGATTGATTTGTGGCCCTCCACTTGGAATATATATCAATATGTGGACACCCCTGGTCTAGGGTGACCAGATTTTCATAATTAAAAACTGGGACACACCCGGGTTGGAGTGGGGAGTTACAGTAAAATTGTAAAAAAAGAGTGGATAATTAAGTACATTATACACTTGGGCCATTCATGGCTCATTCTTGGGTAAACTTCAGTGAACAGTATAATGAGAAACTTCTATTTATAGTGCTCTGATTTTTTGTCTCTGGTCGTTTTCAAGAATAATTCTCTCTATTTTGGTAATTTCTTCCTCTCTTTGTTATTGTCCGGTATTAAATTGGTCAAAAACAGGGACAACTGGTATGTGTCTTGTGTAAAACTGGGACAAATCAATGGTTTTGGACACATCCTCTGGGATATGGGACACAGGGTTCAAAACTGGGACTGTCCCGAGTAAACAGGGACGTCTGGTCACCCAATAATGATTGCCGTCTTCTGTCCTCATCAACAGATAAACTATAAATAGCTACATCATGTTTACACCCTGCCTGTTTGTGCAGCCAACCGCACAACAGGAGATCATCATTGAACTTGTAAAAGCAATCAAATTAGCTAATTGCACAGGTTGCTGCACAGGTTTTTTTTAACAGTTTCCATCATTTTCTCGTGATTCTGCTGTTCATCATGGCAAAGTGGGCGTTTCTCTGAATGACGACAGGTGCAAAGGATCAATATTCAAGACAGGTTCATCCAACTACCCCCTTCCTCACCCCCAATCCCTCTTTTTCCTTCAATTATTGTATTTCACTTTGTGTTGCTTAAATGTAAGAAGAGAAAACAAGTTTATTATTAATCTAAGCTACTGTAAGTTAGCTTATGTACATGGAATTTTAAGATTTTAAGATATCTTCCAGTGTGAGTGGAATTATATGGAGATGGAAATCAGCTTGACAAAAAAGAAAAGGCAAAGTAAAGCAAGCTAGGTTAACAGAGAAACAAACAAGGTGGAAGTCATTAAACTCAAACGATCATGTGAAAGTCATCAGTGTAGCAAGGTTTGTTACACAAATGAATGTATAACTGAGAGATTTGGAAATGTTATTTTGCTACATAATAAAATATGTAGCAAAATAGCATTCTACATAATAGAATAGCTAAGTGTAAGTGCTAGTTATTAACACGAATATTTGGAACTAAATGGTAATTATTGTTGTTTGTTTTTGTCTAGCTTTTGCGTCAGTTAAATGAAACAGAAGGAAATAAAAAACTTGTTTAAGCATCAGTTCTGGCCTTTCTTAATTCTGGACGCTACAGTTACATTAACCATGCACATCATTTAGTTAGCCTACTGGACTTTGGATTACACAGTAAGACTAAAACACAACAACAGGTTTTATTTGTTTTAAACCACCACTTCTTCCACACTACTGTACGCCGCGTGAATACAAAACCACTCGTCTGTTCAAATCGGCACGAGGCAAAGGGTTTCATCCCCGTTTGTGCTCTGGCAACCGCACAAATGGCTCTCCGCGTCCAGCTAACACGCACTGCGCTCGCTAGCACACGCACGCGCCTCTTACCTGATCCGTATGCACACCGCGGGCCGCCTCTGTAAAGCTGAAAATGTGCCGACATGCTGGGGATCAAAACCTCCTGGCACACTTGAGCAGCTGGAAAGAAGGGACAGCTGCAGGTGTGACCGTTCAGGCGTCCAGACTAAATAAAGAGGGAAGAGCAGCTAGCACGGTTGGGCCGGGAGCGCCATCCTGTGTGGCAAAACACATAAATGAACCAAGAGCGGATCTGAGCACACTCCGCAACAGGCTGCACGCGGCACATGGAGGAGAAAAATACAGAGGATGCAGTGGATTTGGAAACACTGCTACATGTACATGGACGTTTAGTGAATGAGCCACAATAAAAATAAGTAGATTTTCTCTTAATATAATTTTGTAGAATACATTCCGTAACATAATAGCACCGTTACGTGGGTTAAAGGAAACCTATTTATTGTTTACTTTAAGGACATATATTCAGCTACAGTGACTTATTTTTTGAGCTTTTAGCCATGTTCCAACATCAAAAACATACCTGGAGTTGCATTTAGCTGCATTCACGCAATTTTGAGGAATGCTGGTTTGAAAATCCTCTCCGACCATCAAAAGCACTTCCTGCTGAACTTCCTCGATAAGTGATGTTTTTTCAGATTTTATTCACCTTATTCCGCCCTGCCCACTTTTGCCTCTTTTTATGTTTATGATTTGTCGTTGTCGGTTTGACGCTAACTGTGTTCGTGCAAATAGCGATCGAGGGAAAAGTCTCTCGCTAAAACATTATATAAAGTACACTGCTTTGTCTAAAATGTTTAATGCACACGTGCAAAAACAAGTCAACAACGTACCGATCTCCTGGGCGGCCTGAAAACGGCTTTTTAGTCCGTGTAGAATTTATTTTCTGTGGACCTCGTCTGCTCTGTGTGTACAGCAACTTCTGGAATGAGGGTGAATATGTCACTTATTCAAGAATCTTCTGAAAAACAAAGCTAGCACACATTAGCATCAGCTGTTTCCTGTTTACGATCACATGCATCTGGACCCAAAGTAATATTTTTTCAGTGCCTACAGCGGCCAACTCTATCAAAACGCAACACATTTCCTACAGAGAAAACGTGGTGTAGAGGCGCAGAAAAGTGAAATAAATGCAGAAAATGCTGATAAAAAAAAACGGAAGCTGTGTCTTGCACGCTTTATCCACGTCTTACAGCGCCACAAACGTGTAATTACTAAACATATTTTTATGAATTGGGAGATCAGCCGCATGAAGAAAAGTGTAAATCAGGCACGATTTTATTTATGTAGAAAACATTAGCCATGTTTTGGGTGACGTTAGCATGTAGCGAGCCCCTGTGAGCTGGATCTCCGCAGGAAACGCCGTCCGCCATTAACAGAAGCGTCCCGAGCCAGCCCCAGGTGAACCGGTTTGGGGGCCAGGCCTAGTCGAAACACGCCTTATCTGTACCGGGGAAAAACTGATTTCACTGCCTGTTCCATGAAATATGACAGTACTGTTCAAATTGCTTGCAATAGACTCCTTCAAAAAGAGTCAAAACTATAACTCTTGTGATTCTTTTCTTCTATTTTCAGAGGTGCTGCACATACATCAGAGTGTGGACGCTGTAGCTAATTCTATGTACAGTTTGTGCTTGACCTTCAAAAACGCAGAGAAAGCACTCTTCCCGGGACTAATTAATCAGACGTTTGATATTTAGTGATATTCAGGTGTTACGCATGAACTGTCAGAGAACTTCAGCGAAATCTAATGCAGAGAAAATGTATGGAAACGGCAGCATTTACAGTATCACACTTTGTCTCGCGTGTATCCAACAGAAACACTGGCTGGCTACTTTAATCGGCTACAAGTAAAGTCAAGCAAAGTGAAAGTCAGTTCAGAAGTTACTCATGCAAATAGTCTAACTGTCAGAACGTAACTAAATTCCTCTTCTTTGCACCACCTCAACTTTGCCAAAAATTGCTACTTTTATTTTGTTTTTCAAATTCAACCCAAAATGGCCACTTTACCCACAATTGGCTGAAGTGCCGGTGGGCAGAGATTTGGTCAGGTAGCTGCGATTAGAGACTGCTCATCGTTGGCTGAGCGTGAAATGGTTGTACAGTGCTGAAGCGAGCCCAGTCTGTGCGCGTGTGTGATTGTGCGCTTGGATCTGCAGCCAGCTCCTCCTCCCTGTTGACCTCCTGAATGAAAAAAGCGGCCCTTTTATTTTTAATGAGCTAAGCACCGCGCTGGTCCATACTCTTCACAAAAATGTGTCTCAGTTGGAGAGCCAGATGGCAGGCATAAAGATAAGTGGTGTTCTTATGTAACTTCAGTGCGCTGATAAAGAGACGCCAAGACTAAAGCTGTGTCAAACGTGTACTCTCGCCTCAGATGGTGTAAGGTCCCATATTATGCATTCTTTGTATCATTATTGGCCTTAGCCATATCTTTGCTTTGGCATCTCATGTTTTGGAACTTAAAGTGGATATGAAAAGTTAGACTACTCATTCACTAAAACATAGTGATTAGACATGTTTTGTCCCCAGTTTGAGTAAAGTTTGTAATGTTGATGGCATAGCAAAGGCTGCGTTTGTGTGGTCTTCGGGAACTCGGGTTTAAGGTACAATTTTTTTATGTTCCTGTCGGGAAATTTGTCCTCTGTGTTTGACCCATCCTTCAGTGCCACTGGGTGTCTCCTCAGGAGCAGTGGTCGCTGCCGTGCAGAGCCCGGAGACCCACCTCCAGAGCTCTGTGCTGGTCTTGGTCAGGATTACCTTCCCTGGGTTACACCTAACGTGCAGGTTTTGGATCGAAAGGAGAAACCAGAGCACCCGGCGGAAACCCGCCCCAGACACAGGGAGAAACATGCCAACTCGATCTTGCGACCTTCTTGCTGTGAGGTGAGAGTGCTAGCCACTCTGCCACTGTGTCGTGATGAGGCGTCCAATTAAATGTATATAATTCATTAAACACTGTAATAAGTGCCTCTGCTCATGGGGCGCTGGATCCTGTGAGGGTTTTAATAGTGGCCCCTTCAGAGGGCAGTGGGGTTGGAACACAGGCTCTTACTGCTGGCACAGGATGTGTCTAGTATGAGAAGGATTTGCCTGTGCTCTTTCTCATCCCCAATCACTCTTTTTGTACCAACATTATACTGATTTGGAATTAACAAACAAGATCTGCGTCAGGTGCCAAAGTGGTGCGTGTGGTGATCGGGGCACTCGGGGCAGTGAGCCCCAAACTGGAGGAGTGGCTCCAGCAGATCCCTGGAGGAACATCAGGACATCTCAGTCCAGAAAAGTGCAGGAACAGCTGATACTGAGCCCTTAAGCTCCCCGGCCTCTGGTAGAGGACCCGGGATCAGAGATGGATGAGAGACCTGCGGAGGTGAGAAGGGAAATATATATCTACAATCATGTGGAAGTTACAATTCTGACTTGCATTATAAGAGCAGGATTTGCTCTTCCAGAAGAACATTTCCAGTTAAGAACACATTTTGTAAATGCCAAAATGTAAAGGTAGGCCTTAAGTACAAATGTGTTTGTAAGAAAGTGTAATGCAGCCTGTTGTTATTACATTGCAGACAGTTGTGCTGTCATTAATTTGATGGCATTGGATTCCTTCCCAGGAATGTAAAAAATGACATTTGACTGTATATTTTGGTGTAAAAAAAAAAAAAGTCACATTAAAAAAAAGACTTGAAACACCAATTATAGTAGAGATGGGGGCTCCATTGCTGTCCCAGTGAAGTGTCACCTCGTATGAGAACAAAGGGGTGTTCCATATCCCTTCTTGAAAGATACTTCACAATGTTCACAATGTTGTTTGCATATCAATTCTGTCTGTCTTGGATGGAAGACTTTTCATCCTCTGTAAGCTGGCGTAGGGAGTAGGACTGGGAGAAGGTGGAAAGTGATGTCTATTTGTTCATCAAGTGGTTTTAAAGTACTGAGACCAAATCTTCCGCAGCTCTCTCCTTTTTGCCATCTGAATGATGTTTGTGTCATAAAGCAATATCTGGATGGCCAATTTATCCCAAAAGCCTTGATGAGGTGGAAAACAATCACCCGCACCATCTTCTTTCAGTTAGAGAGATGTGATGGCTGTTTTCAAGACTGTTCGTGGACCTGTGCCTGAGAATTACCTGGATATTAAATGTTGCACTTTTTTCAAAATCACTGTTGCGTTGGTGATGATATGACAGTGGCAGCAGGCTCAGGTGGTACGTTTTTAAATGATGTTGAAATTTCAGCCTCTTTGAGGGATCAGCGGGAAGAGGCTGCTTTTGTCAGGAAGAAAAAAACGCTCCTTGTCAATTTTCTCCGAGGTCCTCTGGCTTCCATTCAATTAGTTTTTCTTTCAAAATTGTATCCCTCTATCTTTTTCTTTACCATCTATTGTTAGGAGCAAGCAGAGCAGATAGGCAAAAGCCATCGGCCACAGTCCACAAGCATCCAGTTAATGATCACAGTCTGACAGCAGTAATGTTCAGAAACAGCACAGGAGACCTCCGGATCTGTACCTTTGAAGTCACAAATCTGGGAAATGTAAAACTGAGTGTTTTTCGTCAGGCTTAGAGAAGAAGCAGAGAGGATGGGCATGCAAACAGGATTAAAAAGTGTGAGTGAAGCCAAATACAGCATCAGGTATGTTTTTTTAAAGTGAATAATGTTACAACGTGGTTAAAAGTTTCGTGTGTCCTTTGACGATCACATACTATGTACCATGTTACAATGCTCCCTTGTTACTCCATGTGGCAGAGCGCTCCTACCAGTGAACGCCGCTGTGTCTTTGAGCGAGACACTTGCCATGAGGTAACCTTAGGGCAGCTGTGGCTACGACCCTCCCACCTTAGAGTGTGGAGTCATTGATTAATGAAGCACTTGGAAAGACTTGTCAAGCTGCATTGTCGTCAATAACAGGTTTGAACAATCCTTCATGTTAGGTAGTTTACAATGACTTTTCCCCAGTATTGTAAAAGCTTAAGGTCAAAATGAGATCACTTTGTGCTGGAATCAGGAATCTCGCCCTGGCAATTTGCTGCATGTCCTTCCCTCTCATCGCCCTTGCACATCTTAAATCAGTGAACCATCGGCAAATACCAGAGCTCAAAATTCAAACGAGCCATTCTCCCAGAAGCTTTTTCTCCAGACTTATCCTGATCATTTCATTGCTCCAGTTGCCATTTTGAAGCAGCGCGGGTTTCTCTGTTTTTAGCTGTTACAAAGTGCTTTCATTTTCACTGAACAGTAGATACATGTCTAGCGCCATCTATCTCATTGAAAAGAAAGCAGTGTGTGGTTTAAATGTCAGACATCAGGATTGGCGAGGGCCCCGGGAGGACACCCGACGAACGGCACAGTATTCTGAACAACCAACACTGAAGGGTCATGAATAAAAACCATTGAACAAAAGCTGACACTGAAGAAACAGCCGTGTTTTCAATTCAAAGAAAGGAACACACAACAGGTGAGTCTGGCCATGAGAGCAGCCAGGCATGAAATTGTACTTTACAAGGTTCCGATTTACATTTGAATGCCTCTCCCAACATATAGGTGTCCATCCCAGCATGCAGAAGGAGAATGTTTATTCTTTATTTGCATTTAGAACTTCTACTGTTTATACAAGTTGTTGAACAGTTGTGCTGCATTCGCCTGCAGTGGACACCACTTTTGGATTATGTATAATGGTTGCATCAGTTTTGTAAGTTTAGCCAGTATGTACAACAGAGCTTAAGGCCTGGGGGCCAAATCAGGTCCTCCAAGGGATATGATCCGGCCCTCAACCCATCTTCAAAAAATATAGAACATGTTTTATCTCTGGTTTAGTCCTAGTTTGGACCTGGTTTAGTCCTGAATTAGACCTGGTTTGGTCCTGGTATAGACCTAGTTTAGACCTGGTTTAGACCTGGTTTAGTCCTGGTATAGACCTGGTTTAGATCTGGTTTAGTCCTGGTTTAGATCTGGTATAGACATAGTTTAGACCTGGTTTAGACATGGTTTAGTCCTAGTATAGACCTGGTTTAGATTTGATTCAGACCTGGTTTAGTCCTGGTATAGACCTGGTTTAGACCTGGTTTAACTCTGATTTAGACCCCGTTTAGTCCTGAATTACACCTGGTTTAGTCCTGGTTTAGACCTGGTGTAGTGCTGGTTTAGTCTTGGTATAGACCTGGTTTAGATCTAGTATATACCTGGTTTAGTGCTGGTATAGACCTGGTTTAGATCTGGTTTAGACCTGGTTTAGTCCTGGTTCAGTTCAGCAGATGTTGTTAAAGCCTGTGTATTACTTTTTTTTCCTATTTTTTGTTGGACACGTTTCTGGCCCCGAAGTCAAAACCATCCAAAAAGTCTGACGCTCTGTAAAATACAGTGGAATAGACCTGGAGTAGAACTATGAACAATGTAGTTTCCTTTGTTTGTTTTGTGATTGTGGGGGTCTGTATTCATGTGCTGTGGCAGAGGTTCTGTGTGGATCTTAACAGTGATATACTTTTTGAGGTTATTCACAGGGACATATAGTGAAAACAGAAAATGTAATTAATACCAGGCCAAATCAGAACACACTTTAGGTTTAACTCCCATCATTAAAATGCATTTGCCACTATTGTTTTTCTTGCTGGGACAAGGCTACTCGCTACTTTGACTCAATCAGTAATAAATATACTTACATACAAAAAGGGATTCTATTAAACCAAAAGCCAATGATTAATGTTGTTTTTGCAGTGTTTAAGTTGCCTTGAAGTGAAAACCTTTTGCTTTTATGCTGTAATAACCAGAGCATTAAATCAACCTTCAATTTTTTGCATGTTTCCCGTTTTCAAAACCAACCACATTAATCAGACCGCACCGGCCCATCTGTGCCCTGTGCTCCCAGCTGTGACTGAGGGTAGACTCCGTGTGGGTCAAGTATGGATTTGGGAAATTGTAGTATGAAAAAAACACTACCTTTTTGCTTATTATGGGATGATCTAAACAGAGACTAAACAGCAGCAGAGTGACGAGAGGCTCCTCAAACTAAAACTGTCAAATCCCACGGTGCAGGACGTCTTTTGGACAATCAGCCTTTTCCTGCAAAAGCTATAAACTGTGGAACAAATGACCCACTGAAATCATTAGCATTTCTGATGTAAAATGTTCATGTTTGGACTTAAAGGTTGAAAGAAAACCAAAACTGTACCCATCTGAAAGTGGAATGATAGTGTGTAAAAGAGTGGGAAAGTGTGTTAAAGTGTGTTAAAGTGTGTTAAAGTGTGTGAAAGTGTGACAGTGTGTGACAGTGTGTGACAGTGTGTGACAGTGTGTGACAGTGTGTGAAAGTATGTGACAGTGTGTGACAGTGTGTTAAAGTGTGTGACAGTGTGTGAAAGTGTGTGACAGTGTGACAGTGTGTGAAAGTTTGTGACAGTGTGTGTGACAATGTGTGAAAGTGTGTGACAGTTTGTGAAAGTGTGTGAAAGTGTGACAGTGTGTGAAAGTGTGTGACAGTGTGTGTGACAATGTATGAAAGTGTGTGACAGTTTGTGAAAGTGTGACAGTGTGTGTGACAATGTATGAATGTGTGACAGTTTGTGAAAGTGTGTGACAGTGTGTGTGACAATGTATGAAAGTGTGTGACAGTTTGTGAAAGTGTGTGAAAGTGTGACAGTGTGTCAAAGTGTGTGACAGTGTGTCACACTGTGGGACAGTTTGTGAAAGTGTGTGACAGTGTGTGATAGTGTGTGAAAGTGTGGAAAGTTTTTTTCTGATTAGAAAAAATGTAACCTTGATGGTCCTGATGGTTTAAACGTTACTGGCACGACAAGCAGATCCACCTGAGATGTTTTCTACGCTCCACAGGGAGGGGGCGCCAAAATGATCTGGGGTGCTTTTTCCTTCAGTGGAACAATGGAGCTCCAGGTGATGCAGGGGCCCTGGCTCTGTGCAGATGTTGCAGAGAGTATCCCTCATGACTGAGGGCCTCGTCTGTGGAACCACTGTGTTTTTCAACAGGACAACGCTACAGTTCACAAAGCCCCAGGACAAAGGACTTCTCCAGGAGAAGAACATCACTCTGTTGGACCGTCCTGTGTGTTCCCCTGATCTAAATCCAACTGAGAATGAAGAAGGACAGAACATTACCTCCACAAACACATCACATCACATGATATCAAAATGAAGGTGTTTCTTTTACACATTTTTTTACATACCTTCTCGTTAAAAGAATTGACTTAAAATGAATAAATAGCTCCACGATCTATAACTCCACTCTCTAATAACTCGGTCGCACACAGCAGTACTTAGGTGCATCATTTCACCTCCCTCTCAGCTCCTGTTGGCAATCGATACCTCCTGTGGTTGCCATTTGCCGCCCTCACACGCACGCTCCACATGCATATTACATGCCGCTTCCATAACACCGCCATATTACCATTGATTCCATGTGTTTTTAGGCCTTACTTATCAGGAAAGCTGGCACCAGACTCTACTTTCTCTGGTGTGGAACATATTCCCAGAAAGAGCCATTCATACGGAGGCGAGGGGCCCGAGGGGGATTATAACACTTGTGCTGACACCGAGATACCGCCTGCGACTCGGGGCCCGGTGCGTTTCAGCCGAGAGAGCCCTGTCATGACACCGGGCGCTAAATATACTCCTTTCATGTGCTGTAATGAAAAAGAAGACGCCGGAGAAAAGGGATATTGGTTCTGTGTGTGATTCTCTGATGTCAAGGTGGTCTGTTCCGGGAAGTCGTGCGTGTAATGATGGAACAAAAGCGCAAACTGATCATGTTCCTTCACCGAATACTATGGATACATGTAAGAAAATACAAGTTATGGATGAGTTATGGGGCAAATAATGGCATAAATGTACACAGGTCATTTGTAGGTTAGGGTTAAGGTAGACTCTATTGACTCTTTCAGTGTTTTTAAACACCTGTTATTCTAAAGGCTGGTATCATTTCATCTCTCAGCCCCAAGGCATTTGCAATGGGAGAGTTAGCATTAGCCTCAAAACATCACACATTATTAAAACCAGGGCTGTTTTGCCGATTGACAACCACTGGAGCAAACGTGAGTAACACCAGAGAATAACAAAACATTACCATGAATAGAAATGTTTTCTGCGTGACTCGTTCTGAGCCTTTCCTCTGTCTAAACCAGGCATGTCCAAACTAAGGCCCAGGGGCCAAATGCGGCCCGCAGACCAACTTTTCTTGGCCCTTAGGTTTCCTGCTGAATCGGCCCACATTGTTCCAAGAAGTACTTTTTACAGCAAATTTCAGATTTTCTACAATTATAACGTAAATAACTAACATTTTGGTGCGAGGTAGACCTGATATTAAGGCACTGAGACTGAATGTAGATGTGGTGACACTTAAAACATCAGATAAACGCAGCCTTTTTGAATGTTTCACGGTTGATTTGTGGCCCTCCGCTTGATCTATATTTCAATATGTGGCCCTCGATGGAAAAAGTTTGGACACCCCTGGTCTAAACACAATAACTGCACATGTAGCACATCCACTTATAAAGACGATATAGCTCAGCATTTGGCGCCATCTACTGGCTGGATGCACTAAGTAAATGTCTTTCCAGACTGCTGAGAAAAGCTTTAATGATTTAATACTAAACATTTTTTTGTTTGTTTCAAAACATGAGATTGAAAATTTAAGATACTCAAGAGCATGTTTAAAGGCTAAAAACGGTATATAAAATGCATAATATTTTTCCTTTAAATAGTCTTCTGTGTAAATTGTCCCTAAATATTTGACATAATTTTAAGTCTTGCTAACGTGATGTCATGCTTATCTTTTAGAACGATATTTCCTGTCATCTTCTGATTTTGTTGTTTTTTTTAACAGATTTTTCAGCTTTTTCTTCACACACTGACACTTGACTGGTGTAAACATTAATTTTTATTTACAACATTTAATATCCCACAATGTTATATGCACTTCAGAATGCCAGGAACATAGACACTCACTAATACAGTGACCTAACTCACTAACTACACTGATGTCTGTCGGTGTTTGTTCAGTGTGCCGTGTTTAAATCCATCCATTTCCTGCATGGTTGGGAGTTACTGCTGGTTCGACAAACGTCTCGTGTGGATATGCCGGCGTAGCTTCCCATCGCTGCTGCGTGGAGCGTGTCGGAGTTGAGACGGTTAAGTTAGCGCTGGCGTCGCGTTGAAACGGATAGCCTGTGATTTGTGGAGCTAGCAGAGATTTGACAGCAGTCTGTGTGTGACAGATGTAGCGACAGGGCGCGGAGATGGATGGTGTGCAGCCGCAGTAAACTCAACACAAGACATCTGCACCGCTCGCTCGTAAAACACAGCAGCGGCGCGGCAGAGTGGAGTGTACTCACGCAAGATTACAGGTACTTAAAGGACACACACTCTGCTACAGTGACTTTTCTGAGCTTTAAACCATGCTCTAACATTGTTCTGTCATCAAAAACACACCTCAAGTAGCATTCAGTTGCATTCACGCTGTTTTGAGGAATGATTATTAGCAAATCCTCCCCCCTCCGAGTGTCAAACAGACGTCCTGCTGAACTTCCGGGATTTTTGGATGTATTTTCAGATCATCTGCGTCACTTATGAGA
This sequence comes from Rhinogobius similis, assembly GCA_019453435.1. Taxonomy (NCBI): domain Eukaryota; kingdom Metazoa; phylum Chordata; class Actinopteri; order Gobiiformes; family Gobiidae; genus Rhinogobius; species Rhinogobius similis. The sequence goes on along the minus strand of CM033636.1, from coordinate 3,964,709 downwards.
GAATGTTCCGCTGATTTTAGTCCTTAAATCATCGCTGAACTCTCATTTCTGCCTCTAAACACGAAACACACAAAAACTGCTGCATCAAATCCACACAATGAAGTCTTTTCAGCGCTAACTTCACTGGATTGTATATTCCGCTGGCGCCATCTGCTGGCTGGATGCACTCGGTAAGTGTCATTTCACACAGACTGATAACAGGTCAGAGAATAAATTAGAAACTTTTTTTTTTTTAAACATGGGATCGCAAATTTAAGATACTCAAGAGCGTGTTTAAAGGCTAACAGCAAGATGGAAAATGCTGAATATTTTTTTCTTTTAAAAATAATAACAATACTCAAGTAGAAGCAGTGGTCTGAGATACTAGGCCTATTTGAGGAAACTATTCAATTTATTTTTGTAGTGCCCCAAATCACAATAGCAGTTTCCTCGATGAAAGAAAAGCAGTTTAAATTAAAAATGTTCAAGAGAATTTAGCAAATGGATAACTGTGCCAGAGCATCTCTTGTCCTTGACCTGACTTCTCTGCAAGGAAAAACTACAAAAAATCCTGTGGGAAAAAGTAGAAACTCCTACTCAAAGCCCTATTTGGACGGTAATAGTTTTACCCAGGGACCTTGGGTAAAGTCCAATAATTACGAACGTCATCCGTGTCATAAATCCAGTGTAACTCGTCCATGTCTGTGGAAATACCTACTGTATTTCAGCAAACTCCAAAGTTATCGGCTGATTTTAGTGATTCTTTGATTGAATTTAATTAATTTCAAATGCATATTGTATTTATAAATGTATGTTATCGTTGGGCTTTTTTTTATACAGAGAATTAAGTCAAAAACGTATGTCGACGTATATCTTGCCATAATCAGCACAATGCAGTTATGTTTCAATGTAAATATAATTTAGCCTATTTCTGACAAGATTACACAGTATGTTCACAGTATGTTGACCCTTCATATTACTTCACGTATACACACAAAGAAAGAAAAACAGAAATGAAAGAAATTTGGGCTGCCTTTGATGCTGAACTTGATTTAAAATGTCTCTGTGTCCATTTAATCGCCACAGAACCATCGCCAATCCAATTATTGCTTTTTATGAGAGCTAAAAAGAAAAAAACATGAAACAAACTGCGAGAGAGACGTGCCCCACAAGTAACCCTAACCCTTGTCCCCCATTGTTGTGGCAACCGAGGATCGAGCAGGATGGAAGCTCTTTTGGGAAAGTCTAGGTGCTTTTGTGCAAAGTTTAGATCGAGGTCTGCGTCAGCGGGAATGGATTGAAAGAGAGAAGCTACAGCTGTTTCATAAGAAATCTGATCGTGTGGATGTAATTCTGATGCAACAACAAAAACGGTACAAATGACGCTACATAACATTCACGACAAACCCGTGGAATGAAGTGAATCTTGCAATATGGATGAATTAAGTAAGTAAAGCGAGTAAAAACGAATGAATTACTGACATGGGTGATCCCGTGCAAAGGAAAACATCAACGTCGTGGGTCAATTTTACAGACGTCCCGAGGTAAAACTAAGCCTGTAGTAGTACGCTTTTTGTGCAGAATCATTACTTCTGGTAGACTTGACTGTACAAAAACCCTTCCGCCTTAATTCTGTCGATGTAGCTTCCTCAGAGCCACGCTAAAATTATAAATATTTAAAGATCACGCAGCGGACAACGAGTCACAGGAGAATAATCACAGAAGTTTCCGGAGGGTTTTATGATTTGATTTACTTCCCAAAGCCGTAATACCATCAAGAGTTTGCCATCGGGGACCCATTTTCTGCCATTGTAAGCCTTTTTATTTACCTTACGTGTTCTGTGGATGATCAAAAACAAAGGCAATCAACACGACGCCCACTCACCGCGAGATACTCCTCCAGAAACGATACGGGGATGACATTTTGGAACACCCACCGGAGCTCACAGATATTCACGACACATCAGACAGCACGGGCGTTATTCAGTTCTCACGAGGAGGAACGATTCGTCACTACAAAGACGGGAGCATAAAAATATCTGTTTACAATGCACCCGCACGGATCAGTGTTTACGGCGGACCCCGGAGCAGCCCGGCGCGAAAACTGTCAGTCACTCGCACGGGCAACGATCGCCACGGACACCGCGGACAGAGAGGAGCACGAGAAACACGTTCGTAACATCAGGATAAAAGGAGCTACAAACTGAATGCGACAAAGAAACTACAGGAAGACTCACAAGGACGTAGAAGAACATGGAAAAACAGGAAATCTATAATCAGACCATGGCAAAAGAAATGGAGGTCATGCACGGACATTCTTTTATTCGAAAAATGCTCTTCAACATTCCGTCTGAGAATTATTGGCTACACAAACTGATGAAATGTGCTTTTTTTGGACTATTTTTTGTCCACAGAGCTTTTGTTTTGCTCAAAGTAACTATGTATAATAAAGTGGAAACTGAAAATAGTTTCTCTGTTGTTGCTCCGCTCAGCTTTGTAAACGTGTTTGCTAAAGGCAGTTGGAGTTAAAGGACAATTCAACAGCCAGACAACAATTAATTTCCCCCAAGACTTGAACTCAGAAACATGTTATTTAAGGAGAGAAAGGTCATGAGTTCGACTGTGTGTGATAAATGTGAGCGTAGACTGTTCCTGATGTTTATCTGCTTTTCTACAACTGTTTACGTGATTTTCTTTATCCAGATGTCACATACAAACTTCTTTGTTTAGATGTCAGGAACTAACTATATAAAAATGTTAACCGAGTTGTAGACTTTTATATTTATAATCAGACAGTAGCAAGTCTTACAGATTTTACTTTTTTGAATAAAACTGTTTTGAGCTTTTACTGGAGAAAATGTCACATTACTGGCCATTGAGCCTCTCACTGCTAACATTCAGAAGTCCAAATGCTGGATCAAGGAGGCCATTGAAATCATCAGCTGTAATGAAGGAGTGTTCCTTTTATCACACACAGGACACCCTTCTCCAGAGACCACCGGGCGACAGGAGGCGTGGTCTCTGAGTGATCTGCCAAGTCTGTCAGGCTGACCACGCCTCAGGAAGTAACAAGACCGAGGCTGGTGACAGTTTGTTTGTTTTTTAAAAGATTCTTTTCTGTCTCGAAGTTGACAGGACAGTTGTGTGAAACAGAGAAAGACAGGGCCGAGTCAGCTTTGACAAATGATTTAACCCAGGAATGGATCCCACAGCACTGTGAAGGTAGCAACATGTGCATCTCCCTCCCTCCCTGTGCACCACCAGAGAATCACACCAGGGAATCACACCAGGGAATCACACCAGAGAAACACACCAGAGAATCACACCAGAGAATCACACCAGAGACTCACACCAGGGAATCACACCAGGGAATCACACCAGAGAATCACACCAGAGACTCACACCAGGGAATCACACCAGAGACTCACACCAGAGAAGCACCAGAGAATCACACCAGGGAATCACACCAGAGAATCACACCAGAGAATCACACCAGAGAATCACACCAGAGAATCACACCAGGGAATCACACCAGAGAATCACACCAGAGAATCACACCAGAGAATCACACCAGAGAATCACACCAGAGAATCACACCAGAGAATCACACCAGAGAATCACACCAGGGAATCACACCAGAGAATCACACCAGAGAATCACACCAGAGAATCACACCAGAGAATCACACCAGAGAATCACACCAGAGAATCACACCAGAGAATCACACCAGAGAATCACACCAGAGAATCACACCAGAGAATCACACCAGAGAATCACACCAGAGAATCACACCAGAGAATCACACCAGAGAATCACACCAGAGACTCACACCAGAGAATCACACCAGAGAATCACACCAGAGAATCACACTAGAGAATCACACCAGAGAATCACACCAGAGACTCACACCAGAGACTCACACCAGGGAATCACACCAGAGAATCACACCAGGGAATCACACCAGAGAATCACACCAGAGACTCACACCAGAGAATCACACCAGAGAATCACACCAGAGAATCACACTAGAGAATCACACCAGAGAATCACACCAGAGACTCACACCAGAGACTCACATCAGAGAATCACACCAGACACTCACACCAGAGACTCACACCAGAGAATCACACCAGAGAAGCACCAGAGAGTCACATCAGAGAAGCACTAGAGACTCACATCAGAGAATCACACCAGAGAATCACACCTAAGAATCACACCAGAGAATCACACCAGAGACTCACACCAGAGACTCACACCAGAGACTCACACCAGAGAAGCACCAGAAAATCACACAAGAGAAGCACCAGAGAGTCACATCAGAGAAGCACCAGAGAATCACACCAGGGAATCACACCAGGGAATCATATCAGAGAATCACACCAGAGAATCACACCAGAGACTCACACAAGAGAAGCACCAGAGAAGCACCAGAGAATCACACAAGAGAAGCACCAGAGAGTCACATCAGAGAAGCACCAGAGAATTACAGCAGAGAAGCACCAGAGAATCACACCAGAGAAGCACCAGAGAATCACACCAGAGACTCAGACCAGGGAATCACACCAGAGAAGCACCAGAGAATCACACCAGTGACAGCTCTGAAGATGGCTCGCAGCTCAGCAGCTCAAACATGTTACACATTGCTACTAATACTTTTAAAGTTACACTCTCAAGTTACTTTTCTATTGCTTTTCTCCACAGATGTTATTGCTTTATCTGGAATGTTCCACAGTAAGGAATTACCACCAACCAAATGTATACCCATAGAGACAAACAGCTCACAGTCAGAATGCATGTTTTTCAAGGTATTCATCTCTTTCAAAAAAAAAAAAAGGAGAAAAAACCCCCCAAAAAACTAAGCGTATTTGATTAAAGCTGTGGTACCTGATTTTCACACTGCAGAATGAGAGGAAGGTTTTTAAATCTATGGAACTCGTCCATTTCTCTCACAAATCCTTTATAGTTAAAATTCTCATGCGTTAATTTTCAGTCCCGTGCACAGCTTTACAACAGCTTTTTTCAGACGACAAAGTGAAACTGGGGAGGACCACCCAGAGCGCTGCTTTTAGAGACAAAATACTTTATTATTAGACGCAGACAGCGCGCAGAAGTCTATTTTTTTTCAGAAAGTGCATTTTTTACAAGACACTCTTTGATGGAAAACACAAAATGTACAAAATTACACTCAAAAAAGTCAGGTACCCCAGCTTTAAATGTAACACACGTCGAATGCCATACTGTGGACAATACATGCATTAACACAACCCAAGGAGATTTCTACAAACTGTACAACCCATCCAGAAGTTACAGCCATTTCAAACGGAGTCGACACTCATTCCGCAGGGGTTTGACGGCTCGGCTTGCGCAGTAAAACATTTATCTCGGGCCTCAAACCGGCTGTGGCCCGTGACCTGAGAATCACAGGGTGATAGCCGAGCGGAGCGGGGGAAGGCTGTGATTGACTCGGGACTGTGGCGCTCCTGTCCCGGCCAAACACCGCCGGGACAAGATGCTTATCGGGGGCTCGTGCACAGCTCTGGTGCAGGGAATGTGGTACGGGGGTGGAAAGTGTGAGAAAAGAGGAATGAAAAGAAAGAGCTAGTGCTGGTGTAATAGTTTCCGTTTACTGACAAAAGCTATTCAAAGTACAAATATTATGGATTATTTGTACTAGTATTGGCCGTTGAAAGTCTGTATGACAGGTTAGACCCTTGATTTTCAACCAGTGTGCCGGGAAAACTAGTGCGCCTTGAGGTTTTGTCAGGTTTGCATTGAAGAAATGTCCAATTGAGTTAACAGATTGACAAATGTGGATGTAATTGACTAATTTACCTTTTTGGAGTGTCCTGAGCTACTTCCGCACTAAAAACATAACACAAAAACATCACTATTACCAAATGTAAAGAACCAGACAGTGGCGCAAACATGAGTTGGCTTTTGTAGTAGGTGGACAGCTCAAAAAAGGTTGAAAAACACTGGGTTAGACAATACATTTTACTTAAACGTAGAGAGCATGATTGTATTTAAGATTTTACTAAACGTTGCCTGTTTGTCCCCAGTTTGACAGTTTCATGTTTATAATGTTACTTCCTGTTCGGACATGAGCACAAAGATGACATAGTTAGAGCTGATTCCACAACTGTTCATTGAAAACAATTTTGAAAACAAAGGCCAAAGTCCATATAAATAACACAATAGTTATGATTTGACAAATAATAATACCTGATGACTTTATCTGGTCGAGTTTTCTCTCAGCTGTGTGTAAATTGTCTTTGTTATTTCGCTATTTTGTTATTTTCAATGGCACATCGCTTTTTGATGACTTCACAGAGGGATTCAGTTTTAGAGCACAGCACAGCACTGCTTCCTGTCATTTTTAACTTTCATTTTTCTAAATTTCTTCACAGACTGCAACTCCCCTGATATAAAACTATAATAAGTAGTCAATTATTAGTCCAAATTAGACATTTTTCAAAACCTGTCATATAGACTTTACACCTCTTGAGTGTCTTTACTTTGACAAATCATGTTTAAGAACTAAAAATACAATGTTATTACAAAGAACAATATAATTTTATCACCGCCATGGAAGTAACTTAGATGTAGCTCCATCTACTGACTGCAGAGGGAATAACATACGTTTATACAAACACAGGCAAGAACATTCTCATCACTACAGGCAATTCCAATTGTTTTTTTCTTGGTTTTTTATTGGTCAGTTTGCTCTCTCATCTCAACATATATAACTTTCATGTGGAAACAACAAACATGTACGATCCGCTCCTAAAAGTGTTTTATTGAATCCACTTCATCCATAGATTTCTCTGGGACGTTGTAACTCCAAAGGCCGTTTGCTTAAAATGCATTTTTCTCCCTCGAGACATAAAGATCATTCTTAAAGTAGATCCTACACACAATTTTGTACCTTTTTGACAGATCTTACTTTTTTGATTTTGATTTGTTGATATCAAATTCTAAGCCTGATTTACTCGAAAACGTTTTCAGTCATATCTTGTTCACACAAAAACTAAAGAAATCCAAAATCCCCTGGGTCAGTCCATTTTTCAGATTTAAAATTCTACCCAGATAAGTGTAATTTTGTCCGTTTAAAGGCACAAACATCGAGCTGGTGGAGCAATACAAACACCCTGGGGTTATTGTGGACCAGAAATTGTGGTTTGATATGGTCAATAAAAAAGTCCAGCAGAGGATGTGTTTTCTTAGGCGTATGGACACTTTTAATGTTTCCTCTGAAATGATGACCTTGTTTTATCGGGCTTTCATTGAATCAATTTGAACTTTTTGTAGCTGCATGGTATGGAAGCCTCTCCCTCACTAGTAAAGATAGACTGTGTAGTTTGGTCAAAGTGGCCAGCAAAGTCTCAGGGACACGACAGGCTCAGGCAGGGGACCTGTACATGAGGCAGGTGCAGGTGCATGTGGCAGGTGCAGAAAAAGACCAGGGCCATTGTCAGTTCCCAGGATCATCCTCTTAAGGCACAGGTTGAACTTTTTTCTTCTGGGCGGTGCTACAGAGTTCCTGGGTGTAAAACTAAAAGACTGGGAACTATATTTATTGAAGCACCTTGATGGCACTCAGCACTTTGTGAATCTGCCCATTGACATTTGCACATTAGTGATTTAAAGGGCCTCTGACAGGTTGGACGACTCATTTGACAAAAATACAGTTAAGATCAATATGTTTCAAATTTTGTCAAAATACTTCACACATTTTATCACGGTTTAGCAATTTTTTTGTGTTTTGTTTTACTTCCTGGTTGTAAATGATGACATCACACTAGGAAATTACCATAGCAACCATCCTGTACACATTCAATGTCATTCAATGTTTTTTTTTTTTTACAAATAAATATTCATGCAAACACCTTTATTTTGTTGAATCAATGTTAAAGGATCAAAAATAGTTGTTTATTTTGTATAAATTATGCTTAAAGGGCCTATGACAGGTTGGACTACTCCTGTAACTAAAATACAGGTCAGATAAATATATTCAAAGTTTTGCTAAAAATAATTATACATTACATACATTATATCATTTTTAGCTGTTTTTTTAGTTTTGTAACATCACTTCCTGGTTGTAAATGATGACATCACACTAGGAAATTACTTTGAACACTGGACTAAAACTCGGCGAATGTCACAGATTTTTTTGTCCGACAAATCAAAATATATGTGAACACCTTTATTTTGTTGAATTATTGTTTTAAGGGTAATTTAAGTGGTTTATTTTGGGTAAATTATGCGTAACCTTTGGATGGAGTGAGTCTCCCCAGTGTGACGTCATCAGTTTTTTACTTCCTGTAATTTCAAACTGATTTTTCAACTTTTCTCCACCAACTACAACTTGATTGGTGTAAAACAGTAATTTTTGTGTACATTACGTATTAATAGACCAAATAAAATCAAAATTAGAAAATCGTTAAAACCTGTCATACGCACTTTAACTTTAGTCTCCCAGTGTGATGTCGTCAGTCTGTTTACTTCCTGTAATTTTCAACATATTTTTCAACTTTTCTCCACAAATAGCTGCTTGATTGGTGTAAAACTAAAATGTATATGTACAACTGGTATTAATACACCAAATAAAGTCAAAATTAGACGATCATAAAAACCTGTCATATGCACTTTAAGTTGCTATTTTGCACTTTCAGGGAAGTGTGACCTTTTGTGTCTGTATTACTTGTTGTATCTGTTATGTTTACATTGTTTTTACCTCGTCCTTTTATGTTGAGTCGTGCTGCAAAACTAATTTCCCTTCTTCCCCCGCAGTGTTTCGATAAAACAGCAAATGCCACCAGAATTCTGACACGTCTCCAGCTCAGTTTTAACTGTCGGGACTCGACCCGTTGTCGCAGATTCGAAGCCTCTCTCCCGTCGGTAAACACTGCATCATAAAAGCATCTCTGAAGAATCCCCCGTCGTATAATATCTCATCACTTTGCCATCGCCCCCCAAACCTACGCTCGCACTATTCTATTTTTACAGCCCGGACTTCGCTCTTTACGACCCGCCGAGTAAACCTTACGTTGAAATAAAAGAGATTTGTCCCGGTTGTAATGCAGCGGGACACACACTTGCGGCTAAATCAAAGCCGGCCCGACGCGGTGACACATCAATCCCGGGGTCCACTTTATGTGCAGCCGATTGTGGTCAGGAGGTCCGTCTCAGCTGCTGCCCGCCGGTCCCTGGAGCCGGCGCGGGACAGCAATCCGATCGGCCCGTAATGCTCTCATCTGGGGCTAGCGCAGCGGGATAGGCCAACATAATGGACCTGGGTCACCGATACTAAACGCAGTTATTGACCCGCGGCCCGGGGAACAGACATGCCCTGTAAAGAACGCGTCTTTATTGTTATCCAATAGTCCGGTTTGGTTTATCTCCCCTTTTATATCTTCGGGAGGGCAGTGGAGAGCGCGGGGTGTGTGTGAACCGCCGCTGATGTCGTTGTAAAGTCCCGCGAGTGGAATGGAAGGCTAGTAAAAGACTCTATAGTGGTTAGAATTTCAGGCGTGTTGTAAAGCGTTCAGGAAAGATTGTGCAGTGATCATAAAGGCGAGACACTACAGGCAAAACTCTTTTTTTTTCCAATTTTTTCGTCAGTCTGCCCTCTCAACATGTCGGCTTTAATGTGGAAACAACAAACTTGTCCAATCTGCTCCTAAAGATGTTTTAGTCTTTCATTTAATCCACTTCATCCATAGATTTCTCTGGGACATTGTAACTTCAAAGGTCGTTTTCTTAAAATGTTTCTCCTCTAGGGACATAAGGATCACCACTTAAAGTAGATCCCACACACACCAAACTTTACAATCTTTGACTTTGACAAGATTTTGACAAAATGTACAGAAAAACGTAAAGGATTTTTTAAATATCTAATTCTAAAACTGATTTATTGAAGTTTTAAGTTTAAAAAAAATTGTTGAAATTTGAATTTTTAGGACAGTTTTCAATCTAGTTTCCTTAAAAACTAAATAAGAAATCCAAAATCCCCTCTGTATTTTTTTTTGTAACTAATATGTTACAAAATGAACAAAGACATTTAAACCTGGTTCTGTCCATTTTTCAGCTTGAATGGTCCCAAATATGTGGATTTTAGCTAATTTTTACACAAAAACCTGACATGATGAAAAACTTGTAATATATTTTTTTCTTAGATTTATGTGCGTAAACTACAGTAGAAGTTTCAAACTAATGTCTTTAAATTTAAGATTTTTCCTATTCACCTGTAATTAAAAAAAAAAAAAAAAACTGTTGTAAATGAAAAATGGCATACCGTGGGACAATCAATCTCAAGCAGTAGTACAGTAGTGGTAGAGTAGTAATAATGACAGCCATGATATTTGTAGCAGCAGTGGTAGTAGTAGCAGGAATAACAGTAGTAGTAGCAGGAATAACAGTAGTAGTAGCAGGAATAACAGTAGTAGCAGGAATGACAGTAGTAGTAGCAGGAATAACAGTAGTAGTAGCAGGAATGACAGTAGTAGTAGCAGGAATGACAGTAGTAGTAGCAGGAATAACAGTAGTAGTAGCAGGAATGACAGTAGTAGTAGCAGGAATGACAGTAGTAGTAGCAGGAATGACAGTAGTAGTAGCAGGAATAACAGTAGTAGTAGCAGGAATGACAGTAGTAGTAGCAGGAATAACAGTAGTAGTAGCAGGAATGACAGTAGTAGTAGCAGGAATGGCAGTAGTAGTAGCAGGAATGACAGTAGTAGTAGCAGGAATAACAGTAGTAGTAGCAGGAATGACAGTAGTAGTAGCATGAATAACAGTAGTAGTAGCAGGAATGAAACGACAGTAGTAGTATGCAGGAATGGCAGTAGCAGTAGCTATGAATAACAGTAGTAGTAGCAGGAATAACAGTAGTAGCAGCTATGAATGACAGTAGTAGTAGCAGGAATGACAGTAGTAGTAGCAGGAATAACAGTAGTAGTAGCAGGAATGACAGTAGTAGTAGCAGGAATGACAGTGGTAGTAGCAGGAATGACAGTAGCAGTAGTTAGGAATAACAGTAGTAGTAGCAGGAATGACAGTAGTAGTAGCAGGAATAACAGTAGTAGTAGCAGGAATGACAGTAGTAGTAGCAGGAATGGCAGTAGTAGTAGCAGGAATAACAGTAGTAGTAGCAGGAATGACAGTAGTAGTAGCAGGAATGATAGTAGTAGCAGGAATAATAGTAGTAGTAGCAGGAATGACAGTAGTAGTAGCAGGAATAACAGTAGTAGTAGCAGGACTAACAGTAGTAGTAGCAGGAATGACAGTAGTAGTAGCAGGAATGACAGTAGTAGTAGCAGGAATGACAGTAGTAGTAGCAGGAATAACAGTAGTAGTAGCAGGAATAACAGTAGTAGTAGCAGGAATGACAGTAGTAGTAGCAGGAATGGCAGTAGTAGTAGCAGGAATAACAGTAGTAGTAGCAGGAATGACAGTAGTAGTAGCAGGAATGGCAGTAGTAGTAGCAGGAATGACAGTAGTAGTAGCAGGAATGGCAGTAGTAGTAGCAGGAATGGCAGTAGTAGTAGCAGGAATAACAGTAGTAGTAGCAGGAATAACAGTAGTAGGAGGAGGAATAACAGTAGTAGTAGCAGGAATGACAGTAGTAGTAGCAGGAATAACAGTAGTAGTAGCAGGAATAACAGTAGTAGGAGGAGGAATAACAGTAGTAGTAGCAGGAATGACAGTAGTAGTAGCAGGAATGACAGTAGTAGTAGCAGGAATGACAGTAGTAGAAGCAGCAGCAGCAGCAGCAGCAGCAGCAGCAGCAGCAGCAGCAGCAGCAGCAGCAGTAGTAGTAGTAGTAGTAGTAGTAGTAGTAAGAGTATAAAGTGCATAACGTTGAGTGTGTGAGCTGCCGGCTGATGTGGAGCGTTGAATGAAAGCAGGTCAGTTGCAGACGCCAGTGTGACGGGGGAATTAGGACAGGACTTTTGGATACTTGAGACTCACGGGCTTCTGCCGAGGCTCTGAAGTGCAGCAGGACACAGGAGCTGTCTGTGGTGCTGGAACTGGGCTACAGCAAAAACCGCAGGAGCTTTCCAAGGTTCTGGAGACAAAAACGCATCAAGGGACTGAGCTGAAGGTGTGGGAACCAGTGGGCGAGGCTACCGCGCTCAAATTGAGCCGCCGACTGCATGCCATGTTTGCAATCTGCTGCTGACCACTAGGGGCTGCTGCGGAAGTAGAATTATTCAATGCAAGTCAATGGGGAGTTAGACGTTTCAAAACCTACTTTAGAGCCTGGCTCAAAATACGGCTTTGGTCTCAAACGTTAGCTCACGGCTCTGTGACAACGCTGAGGGGGGTGAATTTTTTTGAACCAGGCTGGTTTAGCCGCTGTGATTTTTTAAAGTTCTTGCAGAAGGCGGGCTTTACGCGCCGGAAATGTCAGGGCACAGCCATTCACCTACGAGTGGGCGGTAACCATAGGGGCAACGACGGCAGTACGTCAGCAAAAGGCCGCCCCAAAGTCGCCCTCTCCCCGCCTCCCCGTGGGTTTTATTATAGTTCTATGCGCCTCCCCACCGAGGGGGGAGTGGTGGGGGCTAACCCGCGGCCATTTTGAATTCTCCATGACTGAGCCGCATTTTCATGAATGGGGCGGAGTGACGACAGTCTGTCCATTATTTTTTATGTCTATGGTGGGAACAGATACAGGAGCTGTCCTTGGTGCTGAAGCCGTGGAGAGTGCTACCGGAGCTCTCCGTGGTTCTGAAAATATACATATTATTGGGCAAATTTGACGTGTATGATATGGTGTCCAAAGAGGTCCAAAACAAAAATGTGAAATCAAGTTTTACTGTTGATCTATGAAAAATTATCAATTTATTTTGAAGTTAAGATTTTTAATTTTTGTTAATTATTGTTATTATTTATTATTATTCTTTTTTTTTTTATATTTTTTTTTATTTCTATCTTCCAAAGGTGTCAGTCTTTTGGCTCATGGAATACTTTACACTAGAGCAAGATGATTGGACAAGACTCGGGTGAAAACAAGATGACAAAAAGCAGATACAAACAGAATAATTTATGATTCGTGGAAACAGAAATTTACCTGCGATAAACTGTATCTGTAACTGTAATCAACACACGGCACTTGCTTTGTTAAGACCCAAAATATTATATTTTTAGGTCATAATCCATCTAACATTATCCAAAGCCAATGCATTTCATAAAGAGAAGGGAAATAAATGCAAACCAGACAAACCAGAAGTAGTTTCTTGTTTACTCTTTAGCCACATCTCACAGCCACAAACCTGGAATTAGTCTTTTTGTGAATCGCTGAGATCGGCTTCATGATTAAAAGTATAATTAAGGTATGATTCTTCATGAGATATGAGAGCACTGTGAATATTAAATAATGGAAGATGGGTAATAATGTTGTCCTAATGATGTATTAAACAGATTCTGAGACAACCTGCTATGAATAATGTTGAAAAATATTGCTGGGTCTCAGCAATAGCCGTTTTTTGTTGTGAAACGGCCTGTTCTTGGGTCCAGTCACCAACAGACATTATTGGGTTTATGGTGAGACACTACAGGGGAATGGGGAAAAACTTACATTTAAAGAAATCAATTTTAAACTTCTCCTGTAGTTTAGTCACATAAATGTAAGAAAAAATATATAAAGTTTTTCATCATGTCATGTTTTCATGTAGAAATAAGGCATTTTATGTGTAAGAATGACCAAAAATACACATATTTGGGACATTTAAATATGAGAAACGGACAGAACCAGGTTTAATTTTCTTGGTTCATTTTGTAACATATTAGATACAAAAAAAAATGTACAGAGTGGATTTTGGATTTCTTATTTAAATAGATTGGACTGAAAATTGCCCTAGAAATTCTTAATTTGCCTTTTTTTTTTTTTCCATAAAAATAATGTAATAATTTAGTGATGTAAAAATCCTTCTGTACGTTTCGTCAAAATCTTGTTGAGTCCAGATTGTACAGTTTGGTGTGGGATTAAGGCTGATCTTCATGTCCCGAGGGAGAAAAATGCATTTAAAGAGAACAGCCTTTGAATCACATTCTAGACTCTGAAAACCACCAATGGCTGTAAAAATATATTTTGATCAAATGATATGGACATGGAATGAATACAAATATGATTTATTGAACAACGGAGAAAGGGGGTGTAGACTAAGTGTAGACTTTAATCCACTCATTTTCAAGCATTTATTTATTATCTATATACAGTAAGTGTTATGACTTAATAATGTTATTGGTTCTTTTGGTGCCAAAAGACCACCTGAATCAGAATGTCATTGTCTTCATTGGTTCTGACTTGATACCTATGTTTTTGCATGTTCAAAATAAAGAATTATTAACATTTAATTCATTAAAACATGTTATGTTTAGGTGACGCCGGTTGCTTAAGTGGAAAACCTCTGCCTCTGAACCCAGAGCCAGGCCCTGAGCTGGGGTCTGGGGAATCACGATAAATTAACTTTTCTCTTTTTCAAAAAATAATAACAAAAGGCATTTCTCTGGGAAATAAAAATAAATTGTTGCAAGCTCGCGTAAACATACAGCAATACTTTTTTGTTCAAAAAGACAAATCTGACGCGTTGAGGGCACAGTACGAATGACAAATGAGCGCGCACAGACTGGGGCAAGTATCGGCAAAGTCTCCATACCGATGACCCTTTGACCTCACCGATAACTCATCCCTGTTACTTCTTTAACTAGACTGTTCCACTGTCTGTCACTGAACTCCAGCTTGGCCTTCATTCAATTCTGTTTTCAGCTTAAAATACACTTTCAATATCACAAAAAAGAACGTGGCACAGCACTCCATTCGAAGTTATCTAACCACGCTTCGTCTAAAAAAGACAAACCACAGCTCATAACGGCTGCTAATTTGCGTCGTGGCCGTGCATTAGTCGTATGGAACTCGTCCGCGGCTCTGAAAGCAGACGCTCCATTTGCCGTGGCCTGGGTGGGCGCGGGGCTTCCATTATCCTGCTCCTTTCAAATCTCTCCGGTTTCAGTCCAGATCCACGGGTCGGAGCGGCGTGGCCAGCCTGACGGGATCGTGCGTCGTCCCCCCGGCCCGGGTCAGAGAGGGCCCGACCCCTCCCACGGGCTCCCATGAGGGGCCGGGGCTGGGACGGAGGCGGGCAGTGGGCCGCTGTGTTTGCTCACAGACGGGAACGAGGCCAGGCACCGCAGGACGATCCAGAGACGCTCATTTGAAACTTTGGATTCTTTATTAGGGTTTTGTTACTGAGGGCGAATCAGGAAGAAAGCGACATTAACTGAACTTCTCGGATGTTTTGGGAGAATGGAATAGACGCTGTACTTTAAGGCGAGACACTAAAGGCAAAACAATTTTTTTTTTCTTCAAAATTTTAGTTTTTTTGGTCAGTATGCTCTATCGACATGTCGTCTTTCATGTGGAAACAGAACACTTGTCCAATTTGCTCCTAAAGATGTTTCATTTTTCATTTAATCCACTTCATCCATAGATTTCTCCAAATGTATTTTTCTCCCACAGAGACATAAAGATCAGCTCCTGCACACGCCAAACTTGTACTGAACAAGATTTTGACCGAATGTACAAAAATTGTGTCGATATCTATTTGTAAAACTAAAAATATAAAATGAAACAAGACATTTAAACCTGGTTCTGTCCATTTCCCAGATTGAAATGTCCCAAATATGTGACATTCTGGCATTTTTAAATCCAAATCCACTTTATTTATACAGCACATTTTATAAACAGAACGTGCTGCACATAAAACGGCAAACAAAATACAGAATAACAGGTCAATTTGATCTTACTGTTTGTGAAACCAGTACAATCAAATCCAGGCAAAATCATTGAACCCTGAAACAGAAATAAATAAATACAATAAATAAAACCCACAGAGGACCACACAATTCACACGGTGTTAAAAGTGGATGTGGGGGGCAGAGCGCTTCAGATTTTACATGACATGAGATTTTACAATACATGACATGATGAAAAAGTTGTAATACATTTTGTTCTTACATTTATGTGAGTAAACTACAGGGGGAGTTTCACATTGATATCTCTAAAATTTAAGATTTTTTCCCATTCACCTGTCGTACCTGTGTAACTGTGTGTGTCCGATGCGTTTGTGGATCATGTGTAGTGTCTTTTCTGTGGATTGTGTAGCTCTCGGTCAGAGGAGTGTGTTGTGTATGAAATTGTGTTTGAATGATGTCTGTTTTCATTGTGCCCCTGATTCCTCCTTTGGGAAACAGATGCTTATCTTATCTTACTCAGTAAATGACTAACATTTGTACAGAAGTGGGAGATATATTTACAGAAAAATAGACTGATATCGCAATTGTTGTTTTGGCAATAGACCGAAGGCACAAGACAAATTTCCCCAAGGAGACATTAATGGACACACGTTATGTATTATTTATATTGTTATTGGCCTTTAAACATCTCTTCAGTATCAGTAACTCAGGCATATCATGTTTTAGAACAAAAAAATGGTTTTAATAACAAAGAAAATGACTTTTATACCTTAGCTGTTTCCTGTGGCGCTAACATGACGTTTGGCGCCATCTCTGGCCGCTGAGGGAATGACAGAAGTTCAAGAAACCATTGCAAACTTCCTTTCAACCAAACCACTGCAAACGTCCTACAGAGTCATGTTGATGCAGTTGTTATGGTTGTGATTTGACGCAGAAATGCTCACAGCGAGTCTGGTGATGATTTATGGACTTCAAACAGCCCAGAGGATGTGACAGTCATGTCACAGGCCGAAGATGACGTCACACTTGGAAGAAATGTGTGAGTGTTTTTGAGGCTTGGACCAGATCATCATCAGGCAAGTGTGAATAAAGCAGAGGAGAGAGAGAGCAGAGAAGAGAGAGAGAGAAGAGAGAGAGAGAGAGAGAAGCAGAGGAGAGAGAGAGAGCAGAGGAGAGAGAGCAGCGGGGGAGAGAGAGAGAGCAGAGGAGAGAGAGAGAGAGAGACAGCAGCCGAGGAGAGAAAGAGCAGTGGGGGAGAGAGTGAGAGAGAGGAGAGAGAGAGAACAGAGGAGAGAGAGAGCAGCAGAGAGAGAGAGAGAGAGCAGAGGAGAGAGAGCAGCGGGGGAGAGAGAGGGCAGCAGAGGGGAGAGAGCAGCAGAGAGAGAGAGACACACAGGTAGAACACAAACACATGAAGCTCTGTCCAGTGCTTATTAAACTCTGCACAGAACTTATGTTACTCTGGTTCATGCCTGTGTGGGCCGGGCCGGGCCCGTCGTGCAGCTAAAGACTCGGGTTCAGACAGAACACACACCCGAGGCTCGGCCCAGGTTGGGCTGGAGGTTTTGGGTTCGATTTAAACTCCAACTGTGGTTATGTTTTGATGATGGAACAATATTAGAACCTGGATAACCTTAAATTTGAGACAAACGTATTGTCCTCTGTAAAGGTAAAAACTACTCCTAAAGTAAGTCTAATGTGGTTCAAATCCAGCAGGGGGCGCGTCTGTGTAAATCTACAGACAAACGAGTACATGTGAAGTGCAGGTAAAACAAAAACATCCATTCTTCACCTGCAGCTGATCAAGGCCTGTGGGACGTGTGGTGTCCAGAGGAAATACAGCAGGAGCAAACTCAATCTGTGGCACCAGCAGCTGCCAAAAAGCCACGTTGCACCTGCCAGTATTTGTCGCGTCTAATGTGCAACTTGTGCTTTGGAGAACGGACCAGGCGGGGATTCTTCTCTCCAGACGTGAAATGCTCTTTGTGTTTATTACATTATTATCCCCTTCATGAACCTGTGTGTGCTGGTGTACGGAGGGGGAGGGGCTTGTGCTGTGGAGGGGGAGGGGCTTGTGTTGTACTGACTCTGTGGACGGGGAGGGGCTTGTGCTGTGGAGGGGGAGGGCTTGTGCTGTGGAGGGGCTTCTGTTGTACTGACGCTGTAGAGGGGGAGGGGCTTTTGCTGTGGAGGGGAAGGGGCTTGTGTGAGGAGCAGGATTCCAAGCGTCAAAACTGTAACATGGTGATCTACAGCGAGTCTGGTGATGGTTTATGGACTTCAAACAGCACAGAGGATGTGACAGTCACGTCACAGCCCGAAGATGACGTCACACTTGGAAGAAATGTGTAATGGAGTGTTTTTGAGGCTCGGACCAGAGCAGACTCTAACCAGGATTCATCAGACAAGTGTGAATGAAGCAGAGGAGAGGGAGAGAGAGCAGAGGAGAGAGAGACAGAGAGAAGGGGCAACAGAGGAGAGAGAGCAGTAGAAGAGGGAGAGAGAGAGAGAGAGCATATGCTCTGTGTGTTAACAATTCATATCCCATAGATTATTTAAAGATTGCAGGCAAAAAAAATGAATCCAAAAATAGTTCTGGAAAAGCAAGAATATATATAAATCTACAAGGCCTAGGAGCCAGTACCCAGGCCTAGGAGAGTGCACCTCCTGCTTTCTCCATGAACATGTCATTGATTGGCCTGGAAGTATGACCTATTTCCAGGTCAACAAGTAGATGATGCCACCCTGCCAAAAGACAGGTCAGATCTGTGGAGACCTGCTCACAGGAGAGTGTCCATGTTCAGTCTGAACCTGCTGCTGTCAGTAAAGCTCTGCGGCAGAACAAGTTGATGTGATGAGCCCACTTTGTGCACAAAGTGCACCTTTAGATAAAAGTACAACATGTCTGCCTCAGTCTGATCTCATCACAAAGAGTTTCTATTGAATCCACTCTATGGAGGAAAACAACATTTACAAGAAAAAGCACTGCAGCTGCTCTGAAGCATTTCGAACAATCTCGCTCCATTTGAACGTCTTGCTGTGAACTCTGTGTGGAGGCCAGAGTGATGAGCACGACTGATGTCTACTCAGATACATTCACTCTACTACGTTTACTGTGAATGTACACTTTGTTAAACAGTTCTTCGACATCATACAGTTGTACTCTGCCTGTTTGGTAGTGTGACAGTTCTCTTATTCAAGTAAAGGTTTAAGTTCCTTTTCCCTCTGTGAGTAAGTCTACAAGTTACAAAAGCGATCGTCAGATAAGATTCTCTTTTTGGTCGTTCATTCTTTAAAAAAAAACTAAATGCCTGTCATTTCCATTCGGTCCGATTGTAATAACTTATTATAAATCAGATATTGCATGTTTTGTCTTGAGTTTTGTTTATGAATTCCACCCACTGAAGTTCTTTGTCTCTCTGAAGTTGAACCTCTTCTTTGTTTGTACAGTTCGAAGTCTAATCTTTGCCTCTTGTCTCACTGTGAGACCCACGACCCACCATTCAGAGCCAGGACTCTATTTCATCACCAAATGACGAAACCGTGCAGTGGACACTCGGGAAAGTCTATCTCGGAAAGTCACGGGCAGTAGTTTCCACATGGTTCTCATTCAGAAGACAGTTGCATCTATGTGGTCTTTATCAGCGGTGCCCAGACTTTTTCCTCAGTGGGCCATATGTATCCGTTTTAGCGAGCCAACCCTAATTTTGTGTCGCATTCAATATGTTCATTTGCAAATATATGATGATTAAATTGTCTTCTATTCACATGTTTTAGGGGAATAGACTCGGTTTGGTCACTTTTGCAACTGCCGACAGTATTTTAAGCAAAACCTTAATTGGATAGAAACTCCTAACAAATCTCGGCACCCCTTCGCGGGCCAAATTAGACCCCCTGGAGGCCCGGGTTTGGCCTGCGAGCCCCGGTATGTGGTCTTATTCAACAAAACGCCTTGCATTTAAAGTCTGCATAACAGGTTTGACGACAAATTTCACAAAACGTAGTGAACATGATCATAGTTTAAGATTTTACCAAACATTTTGCCTGTTTGTCCCCCGTTTGACAAGTTTATAATGTCACTTCCTGGTTGAGCACAAATATGACATAGAGGTTATTCTACAACTGTTACCTAGCAACCATTTTGAAAACAAGGGCCAAAATCCACAGAAATCACACAATAGTTGTGATTTGACAAATAATAATAATCCCAGTACCAAATTCATTTGTTGAACTATCGTCGTCCAAAAATGGTGTTAGGTGTGCACAAAAGGCGCACTCGTGTTTAACTTGTCTGGATGATCGACGGGAGTTGATGCTGCAACGGAGGCGGAGCTAGAATTCAGCGATGCTGTCAGTGATACGAGCATCACTGTGGAGGACAAAAATCGTATGAACAAGCTGATAAAAAAGGCTGATTCAGTGATAGGTCTGAGTTTGGACTCTGTGGACATTATTATGGACAAAAGAATGAGGACCAAACTCCAAACTGTTGTCTCTTTGTCCTCTGGAGCATCTTAAATGAGCTTAAAAGCTCCTTTAGTGGGCGACTGGTGATGCCTCGGTGTTCTACTGAACGCCTAAGAAACTCTTTTATACCAGCAGCTGTGTGTTTTTACAACAAACACTTTGTATACATTTTGTTGTTATTCATGCTTTCTTATTGTACGCTACGCTGTCTTATTGTGACGCTACAAGGGTCTGTAGCAGAGTCCATAACGTTGTCTAATTGTGTTTAATTGTGCTTCATGGTGTTGTGTACGTGTGTTATGTAAGTCCATGGCATTTTAATTTCCTCCTCGGGGATCAATAAAGCATCCATTCTTCAATCCATCCATCCATCCATAAATTCAAAAAGCAACTTCCCAAATGGCTTAAATATATTTTTATTTTAATGGAAAAATATTCTGCATTTTTCATATTGTTGTTAGCCTTTAAACATGCTCTTGAGTGCCTTAAATTTGCTCTCATGTTTAAAAAAAATGATTATTCTATGACAGGTATTATGAGCCAGTGTGAAATGACACTTACTGAGTGCATCCAGCCAGCAGATGGCGCCAGCGCTATATACAATCTAGTGAAGTTAGCGCTTCTGCAACCTTGTCAGAACTGGGTTAAAAGCTCTCTAAAAGCTCAGGTCTTGCTTATCCCGAACACGTCTATTGTCTCTATATTTTCAACGGTACGTCGCTTTTGATGACATCACCGAGGGATTCTGTTTTAAAACTCAGCATTGCAGCATTTTTCACATTGTTATCAGACTTTAAACATGCTCTTTAGCACCTTAAGTTTTCGCTTCTGTAAAAAAAGTTTACAGTATTATTGATGTATCAACCTGTGTGCAATGACACTTACTGAGTACATCCAGCCAGTAGATGGCGCCCTAGCACTTTAGTGAAGTTAGCACTCAACAGACGCTATGATGTGGTTAGCAGTAGAAGTTATCGTGTTTAGAGGCAGAAATGCTCAGAACGAGTTTAGTGACGATTTAGGGACTTAAAACAGCGAGAGATTCTCAGATAAATGACGTATATGATCTGAAAATACGTCCCAGATCGAGGGAGTTCAGCAGGACGTGTGTTTGACGCTCGGAGGGGGAAGATTTTCTAATAAACGTTCCTCAAAACAGCGCGAATGCAACTGAATGCTACTCCAGGTGGATTGTTAGAACATGGTTTAAAGCTCAAAAAAGTCCCTGAAGCAGAATGTGTGTCCTTTATTTTTCTAAATTTCTCCACAAACTGCAACTTCACAGATGTAAAACTCTGATAAATATATGTTTTTGCTTTCCCACCAAAGTGAGATTCATATCAGCAAAGCGTTAAAGTCTATATGACAGATTCTCAAAGCGACTGAATGAGTTTTGCAGTTTGACGCGGCTCTGGCTGAAGCACATTTGGACTGTGTCTGAGCCGGTGGCTGCTCTAGTTTCAGACAAAATGACTCTTTCAACGAGAAATAGCCGGTCCTTGAAAGCACCGTTCCTGGGAGAAGCTTAAATTGAATTGATAGAGATCAGAAATACATACGTCGCCGTTAGCGCGCTCCACTCTGCGCTCCTGCCTGATTGACCTGCTGGCCCTCGGCGTGTAAAGGAGATAGATCCTCTCTGCGGCCGTGCGCTTGATGGACCGGCTTCCCTGCGCCGCGGCCCTGCACTCGGGCGTGGAGTGGGAGCCCACAGGCTGGAAATCACTTCAAATCAGAACGTTTTTTTTTCCCCCTTCTCGTTTCATTTTACACGAAGAATTCTAAAGCAACCTGATTCATGTTCTGTCTGTCAGGAGAGAGGAGTTATCAAAGTAAAGACGCTTTTTGAACATTTTGTACCGAGTCTTGCATGTAAAGGGATTGAATAATTAATCGTTTTAGGATTTGGATCCATGAAAGCAACACATTTTTACAGGATATACATTAGATTGGAAAAATATGGGTGTATCTACACTGGTTAACATTCTAAATTGGAAGCAGGTAGGGCTGTAGTCGGCTCAAGAAATTCTTGGTCGACTAAAGACCTGCTTTATTGACCCATTAGTCGACTGAAAGAGATTGTGGCAAAAATATATAAAAAAACATGAAGTCTGTTCATGTTTCTGACCCAAACTGCAATGAACAAAGCACAACTGCGCTGGAATTCATGCAAAAACAACTATTTATAAAGAAAAGTACAAGTAAACAGTATGTTAGAGGTTATAAGTTTGATTAAACGCAACATTTTCTCCAAAATCTTCACATCTTCTCATATTTGTTGTTTTCACCATTCATCATCAGATAACGTGCTAATAAGTGTTTAAGTTAAGTAATATTTATCTTAATGTTAGTATATTTTTACCATATTAGAGATTTGCCAATGTAACAAGCATTTTTTTCTGTCTAATTTCAAGTGCAGAAGCTTTTTTTCTTTTACTCAACTCTAATGTTTTCTTATTTTACGTAAAGTAAGACATTTCATGCTTGTTCCATTGGCAAATCTTTTTTAAGACCGACAGAATAACCTCAAATCAAGATAAATAATGCTTAGTTCAAACACTTACTCATTTATTCTCTTATTTAAGATTTTATTTTGGCTCTTGTAGCACTTATGGTCAGATAAATGAACTTGAGAGAGGTTTTTATTTTCTTCCATTTATTGCCGTATGCACTGAAATACAAGAGACATAACTATGACCACGCCATTCACGTCAGAGCACACTTTATAATTAGTTTGTACAACAATGGACGCTTATAAAGTACGAAATTATAATATCTCAAGAAAGAACCATGCATTAATTGACAATTCTCACCTGAAATACAAGAGCCATAACTATGACCACGCCATTCACGTCAGAGCACACTTTATAATTAGGACCTCTAAGGCCCCCCAAGTTGCCTTTTCCTGCCTGCGTAGGTCCCCTGTGTATCTCCCGCCTAAAACATTCTTGTGCGCAGTAAAACAGACAAAAAATGACCATATTCTTTAACTGTAGTTACGTAATAATTATAAGAAAATATCGTGCCTGTCCACTATCGGTCCTACACTCTTAATCTAGATAAAATAAGTTGGTCGACTAATAAAAATGTTGGTCGACTCAGACATCATCGACTGATTAATCGACTAAAGGATTACAGGATGAACCGGGAGAGTTAAGATCCAATAGAAAAAGTGCGCCAATAGGATTCTCCTAGGAAACATGAGCCGTCCAGTAACTGTTTGTTAGTGTTGTTTCTGCAAAATTGACATTTTTTGAGCTTTTATCCATGTCCGTCATCGAAAACATACCTGGAGATGCATTTAGCTTCTTTCACACTTGTTTGAAGAATCCTTTTTGGAAAATCCTCTCCCTCCGACCGTCAAAAACACTCTTTCTGAATTCTCTCGATGTGTGACGTTTTTTGACAACTAACGTCACTCATGGGAGAATCTCCTACTGTTTGAATCGTCATCAGATTCGCTCTAAGCATTTCTGCCTCTAAACACCATCGTTACAACTGCGTCACGGCTCTGGACCGCTGCGTTACAAAATACGTGAAGTAAAGTCACTCGCGAGAATGTTTAAAGGCCAATAACAAAACAAATAATGCATAATATTTCTCCTTTAATCCATTTTTCTCTGAGATGGTGAGTAGCCAGGCCTTGATTCCTTTCTCTGCTTGACGTCGTTGATTTGACTCTTCTCAAAGACGCTGACATCTCTTCCACGACCACAGGATTCGTCTTTCCACATTTGTTGCAGAAATGAGAATCCACTCACTGCACCAGTTTGGTTTAAGTGCTGTGTTGCAGCTGAAAGACAATCGCCTGCAGCAATTATCCAACAGGAGGAGAGACCTATTTGCTCAGTTGAATCCAGTTGGCGACTCTTTTTTTTTTTTTTTTGGCCAGGCAGTGTATAGATTTATTTTAGTTATTTATTTTTTAGAGCTTTAAAGGACACGTCTTCCGCTACAGTGACTTTATTGAGCTTTTAACCCTTTTCTAACAACGTTCCGTCATCAAAAACACACCTGGAGTTACATTCAGCTGCTTTCCCGCCATTTTGAGGAACGTCGGTTTGCTTCTCCTCTCCCAGCGTCAAACACACTTCCTGCTGAACTCCCTCGATCGGTGACGTTTTTTTTCAGACCGTGTACGCCACTTATCCGAGAATCTTCTTTAAATCATCACAGACTCGTTCTGAGCATTTCTTGCGTCTAAACACGATAACTGCCACTGCTCGGCTGAACATCGTGTGTCTTAAAGCGATAACATAACTGAATCGTGTAAGCGCTAGGCTCCTTCTACTGGCTCAGTGAGTGTCAGGCCAAACAGCAGAGAAACTTGTTCATTTAGAGCATAATAAACATTTTTATGCTTGTTTCAAATCACAAGATGGCAAATTTACGGTACTCAAGAGCATGTTGAAAGTCAAATAACAATCTGAAAACACCCATAACTGATTAAATTGCTTTACAAAGTGGGGCTTAAAAAAAAAGTCCAGTATTTTACCTTTTATTTCCTGTTGTCTCGTGCCGTTGTGAATACTTTGCACTGATGTCTTCAGCCAGTGTTCATGGTGGTGTGAAGGCAGTGCTAAAACCCAAGCCACTTTACACAGACCTGTCAAGTGGTGCAAAAAGGCAAACGTTTTTCACCAAACATCCAGTTGTTTCATTAAAAAAAAGAAAAAAAAGAAGTCTTTTCTTTTTTCCCTTTTGTCGAAATGAATACATTCTCTCAGTTTTATTTAACTCACCTAAGTAAGTTTTGAAAGTTGAAAGATTCTATTTGGACTTTGCTTTGTTTTGTAACTTTATTAAATCAGACTTAGATATCAACCAACCCTTCTGCACATTTCACAGTCAAACTCTTGTCCACAATTGTACACTTTTGAGTTTAAGAGCTACTTTAAGGCTGATCTTTATGTCTCTGTGGGAGAAAAATGCATTTGAATTCACAATGTCCCAGAGAAATCTATGGATGACGTGGATTCAATGATATCATAAAACATCTTGGCGGCATCAGATTTGAAACGTTTGTTGTCTCCACATGAAAGCCGATATGTTGAGAAAACAAACAGACAAAAACATTTTTTATAAAGGACTTTGCCTGTAGTGTCAAATGTCAAGTGTTAAATGTTTTATCATTTCTTCATGAGACGTGACTAATTGAGGTTTGCCCGATAGCCCTGTACCAGGATGACAAAGTGGTGAAGTTATACAACTCAGATGTTTGTCCTTGACTGTGCAGTCCCTATTCTTGGTGTGACATAGAAAGCCCCCCATGGTTTATTTAAAAAGTATGGGGCTCATTCTGCTTTCTGATTGGCATAAGGCGAGACACAGTTTTTTGGTCAGTTTGTTCTCTCACATATCGGCTTTCATGTAGAAACAACAGACTTGTGCAGTCTGCTCCTCAAGATGTTTTATTCTTCTATTTCTCTGGGACATTGTAAATTCAGCAACCGTTTTCTTAAAATGCATTTTTCTCCCACAGAGACATAAAGATCAGCCTTAAAGTAGATCCTACACCAAACTTTAGAATCTGGGACTAAACAAGATTTTGACGGATCGTACAGAAGGATTTGTTGATATCTAGTACAAAGCCTGATTTAATAAAGATTTAAGTTAAAAAATTTGCCGACATTTTTGTTTAGGCCAATTTTTAGTCAGATCTTGTTTACTCAAAAACTAAATCCAAAATCCCCTCTGTACATTTATCTCTAACTAATATGTGTACAAAATGAACCAAAATAATTAAGGCTATGTTCTGTCAATTTTTCAGGTTAAAATGTCCAAAATATGTTGCAATTTTGGTTGTTTTTACACATAAAATGCCTTATTTTTACATGAAAACGTCACATAAAAAAAAAAAAGTGTAATACATTTTTTCTTACATGTATGTGAGTAAACTACAGAAGTTTACAATTTATATCTTTAAATTTAAGATTTTTCCCTCTTCACTTGCAGCGTCTTACCTTAATAAACCCTCGTTGCTGAACAGTTTCACTTCAAATCTGAGGCAAGAAACGTTCATGAAGTTTTAAAAAAACCCAACATTGATTACATTTAACGGAGAACGCAATAAGGTCTCTATAAAAACAGCAATCCACTCTGTAACATGAGCCTTTCTGTAATGTATGTGAGCTTAATAACACCTTCAAACATCTATCTCTCGACCCTTTACTCCGTGATGAAGATCCTCCATACGTCTTGAAAATGTGACAATATCAACACGGCCGCTTTTAGATGAAAATGTTTACGACCCTGTTCCGCGTGCGAAGGCATCCGTATGTAAATCTCCTTCCCCTCCCATCAAGCTAAACCTGATTAAAAGTCCCTCGCCGTCCCGCGCTGAGGAATTGCCCCGCTTCGGCGCAATTTTCGCGCGGCGGCAGATGAACGATCGCGGCCGAGCACTGGAGTTACGGAGCCCGCGCGAATTCATCAGGCGTCATGCATACAGACATCCATAACTAAAAGATGGAGCTGTGCGCTTTGAGAGACGCTCCATCACGCGCAGGGAGGAGAGCGGCGCCCGTCGGCTATCTTTCTTCATCACCTACATGTAAATAAAAGACATCAGTCAAGGATCTGACGGCACGCCGCGGCGAAGGAGCCGGCTAGCGCGCTCGTTAGCATGCTAAGCTCGCCGAGGTGCAGAGACGCGCGGCGCTGATCGGCGTGGAACGGTGTTTGAGTTTGGCTCGCTGGGATTAGATGCGAGAATGATGAGGCGGATGTGGTAAAAACGTGAGGAAAGTTGGCGCCGGACCAGTATTTTCAACGTAGTCTACAGAAAAATACGTACATAATTAACGTTTTTGCATTTACATAGCTATTATATGTTTCTGTTGTCAAAATATGGTCAATAAGTACGTTTGTAACATGAAAGGGTTTATCAATATCTGCAGAACTGAACCAGATCCAAACCAGGACTAACCACATGCCGCTCAGACCCGTTTTTGCTAAAATGTCGGACTAAAATGAGACTCATTTCAAACTGAAGCTGTTTTTGAACCCTTTGGAGCACAAACTTTTGTCTGGACTCTTTGTGAAGCTGAGACTCTTTAGTTTTGTGTCTTTACTCTGATTCCACTTGGAAACAAGCTCTGCTCAGAGAAATATCAGACTTTAAAGTCCGCCTACATTTTCGTTGTGAAACATATGAAGAAGTGAAGCTGGTGTCTTTAGATTTTGTCTGATTGACACTTTTGGCTTTTGTTGGTTTTGACAATTCCTCTTTCAAAGCTGAAGTTAATTTAACCAAAAATGAGTTTAAGGGACTTGTAATAAAGTAAAAAAGTCCAGGCGGAATCCATGTAAAAGTCCTATTAAATTGTTTTGAATTTTAATGTAATTTTTACATTTGTGCTTTTGGAGTAAAAAATGACTCTAATTCATCCCAGAATGTTTGATTTGACTAAAAATAAGTGGATTACAGCTTTCTTTCCATATGGAACATGTCCAGCAGCTGATAGTTTCCTTATATCAGATGTGGATAATAAGGAGTTAAATAATAAAAAATCTAGTGTCCCGCCGGTGGGACGGCAGCATAGCATCTGGCTAAACCAGGTCTAAATCAGCACTAAACTAGGTCTATACCTGGACTAAACCAGGTCTAAACCCAATAACAAGAGATCAAATATTTTCTATATTTTTGAAGATGGTTTGAGGGCCGGGTCATACCCCTTGGTGGGCCTGATTTGGTCCCAGTGACTTTGGGCCTTGTATAATAGTAATAGTCGGGTTTAATTGTGAATGTGCAATCGAACTCTGATATGGACCAAAGAAGCAAACTCTGATGCGCTTTCAAAGGTGGGCCGTGGTCTGACTGAATTGTACTCTGGAGCGGTTCGTTTGATGTGTGAACGCAAACGGGACAGAGAGCGGAACAAACCCGAAAATGGCCCATGCTGAGACGCTCAAGAGGATCAGAATCAGAACAAACACCGGTGTGGAGTTATGGTAGTTAACTGGCTGGTTCTGTGTGCAGCGCCTCTACAGGTGAAGGGGAGATACAGCTTTCTGGGCGTTTGGTTAGATTGACAAAAGTGCAGTGAGAACGCAAACTGCTCCATCTCTGAGAATCTTGTATGAGGATGTTGTAAGTGAGGCCTATCAATCATTACACCAACTAAAGGTTAAATCATAGAGGTCATGACTGCTTGTTGAATAACTGTCACAACCAGATTAAGTTCCTCCACACCGGAATGGCTTTATGTTCAAGTCTATGGCTGTGTCTGTATGTCTTCCCTTGTCCCTAACCCCTCATTCACTACATAGTTCTGCACTCTTAAGCAGACTAAATACTCTATACTTTCTCCTCACCGCGGGTCACATGACTCTGGTGTCTGGTAGAAAAAAATAAGCAAATGTCAGATAAAAATGGATTTCTGTTATGAATGTTGACACACACACACACACACACACACACACACACACACACACACACACACACACACACACACACACACACACACACACACACACACACACACACACACACACACACACACACACACACACACACACACGTTTATGGACTAATAATACGTTTTGTTTGTTTAACGTGTTTCATTCATAATCTCAGTTCAACAGTTCTTTCTGCTTCATTCAGTCTGTTGTCCAGTTAAAGACCTGTCGCTGTCCGCTGTTTTCGACTCGCAATGCACTGTGGTCAATACTGGCTGGTCTAGTGACACTACTTTTCAAGATGCATTGTGGGAAATTTTTAGTGCACAACGTTTTCACCTGTGTCAGCCCCGCGGCAAGTTGGCCACTGTCCAGGGTGAACCCCGCCTACGGCCCAAAGTCACTGGGATAGGCTCCAGTCCTGTGCGACCCCAAACGGGAACAAGCGGAAGAAAAATGAAAATGAATGATTTTTCACCTGCTGGACATTCGGACAGCACTAAAAATGGTGTGAGCATTATTTAGTGCCCTCTAGAGGGAATAGTGTGGACATTCAGATCAGTCTGTGTGACTAAAAGGTAGTGAACATGATTATATTTAAGATTTGACTGGACATTTTGCCTATTTGTCCTCGGTTTTCGTAATGTTTATATTTGTACTTCCTGGTTGGACATGAGCAGCAAATATGACATAGAGGTAATTCCATAACTGTTACCTAGCAACCATTTTGAGAACAAGGGCCAAAATCCATATAAATTACACACTAGTTACGATTTGATAAATAAAAGTAACTAATAAATAATAATTATTTACAAAATGACTGTTTTGTTTTGTGTAAATTGTGTTTTTATCAGTTGTCAATGGTCGCTTTTTGATGACATCACAAAGGGATTCTAATTCATGTCATTTTAAACTTTTTTTTCAAAATGTCTTAAAACTATGTTAAATATTTACCACAGGTGCCCTCCCACCACTCTAAGACATAATTGGAAAAACATGAGAACCTTCACCTTTAAGCACATGCTCTGATGTAAAGCACCCACCGTCATCAGTGCATGTACTGCAGTGATCATTAGCTCCCTGGTCCTGATCTGACCTGGGGCAGGAATGTGGTGGGGAACAGTAGAATGTTCCAGAAGCAGCCGGTGCCTGGCGAGCAGCTCTTCTCTCACTGCAAACTGTCAATTATTGTAAGAATAAAATCCAGAGAAGTCAGCACCATATGCTCTCCACAGCAGAGCGCGGACCTCATGTGAACCATTCAAGGGTCATTAGTTTTAAAACACAATCCTCAAACCTTGGTGCAGCAAAAAACCTGCTAGATAATGTAAAATAGTAGAATAAAGAGTGTTTGCAGTTGTCGTTCAGGCTCAAATACGTATTTAATACTTCTAAAACAAGTTTAAATGTTGTCCTATTAGGTTCATTAGGTCTTCATGTTTTAGTGAGTTTTAAGACTTCTCTTTTAAGAATTGTTTTGGTCCAAAGGCTTTATTTTGCAGGACAGTTGAAGCATGAAGGGGGTAGAGAGACATTTGGCAAACGTCGTGTAACCACACATGTGCAACACCTTTAACCACTGCACCACCAGCAAAGTTCATGATTTCTACTGTTTATGTGTCATACCGTGGAAGATGTCAAGGTCCAACACTAAATACAGGTCTGACTGGCTGACAAAAATAAGCTTTTATAAATATGTCGATTATAATACCTATGACTACTCATTTAACTTAATACAATGAAGATCATTATAGTTCGATTTAATTTTTATTTTATTTTATGGTAACGCTTTAGATTAAGGTTCCGTAGTAAACTATTTATAATGCATTAATAAGCACTTGTTATGTGTTTATAAGCACTTATGAGGCATTTACAAGCATCTATTAGCACAATAATTGAAAACAATTTAATAAGCAGCTCATTGATGCTCTGTGCATGCGGTTTATTGACTCAAACATGTTTAATTAATGGATTATAAACATGTATGAGGCTTTATAAGTGCATAAACAACCTATTAGTGCTTATTAACAACTTATAAATAGTTAACTAAGGAACCTTAATCTAAAGCGTTATTTATTTATTTTTTATTACAGTTTAGCTATTTTTAAAACATTGACTTTAGGTTTATAATTGTACTTCCGGTTTATAAAGCATGAGATCAGGAAATCCATAACTACTGCCTAGTAACCAAGCACTACAATGGGCTAAAACTCCCCGTATGTCAGAAATTATTATTTGACAAATACATATGAGAACAAGTTTATTTTGTTGAACTGAATGTGTTCTTACTGTGTAAACTGTGCCAAACTCGTGCAGTGTCATCAGTATGTTTTAGAATTCTGCTTTACTTCATATCATTTTAGTGTTTTTTGCTGGCAAACATTCACTTAAATCTATCTTTTTTCTATTTTTATTTACTGTTGATATTATCTTATCAAAAAGACAACTGTCATACACACTTTAAAATGGAGTGCAGAGATGCAGTAGTTAAAAGTGTAGCATGTGGGTTAAATTTCAGCCATCGACCATTTGCTGAATGTCTCTCTCTCACAGGAGCTGCGCCTAATTTTCTCATGTAAGTGAACTCTGTTTTGCCCCAGTGTTACACCCTTTGGTACAGTTCAAGCATGGTTCGTTTGGTCTGGTGCGAGAGTGGACCAGTTTGATTTGGTCTGGACTAAAGAACCGTACACAGACACACGTTTGGAGATGGTCCCAGTACGGTTCCAAATGGACTCCAGTGCGGTTCGCTTGTGGTCTGAACGCTAACTGACCTCGATTTGGCCGTACTAGCACTTTTTGACACAAACGAGACTCTGTAGCGTGCTGAACACAACCAAAATTAATCCCAGAGTGACGATCAAAATGGGAGAAATAGACCGCGAGATTTTAAGAAAGTAAAAATTTGCTATAGCACCTTTAAGCAATTTAATTACAAGTCCTATAAAACTTCCATCCAAATGCCAGGATGAACTGTTGCTTCCAGGGGCGTAGGACTGGAGGGGTAAAGGGTAATGGTTTCCCCGGGGGCCCAGGGCAAGGAAGGGCCCTCAAAGGCATGTGTTTTTTTTCCCCTCAGTTTCATTTTTCGTTCCTTTTAGTCTATTTATGGTGTAATAAAATGCATTGTGGCTGAGTAAAGTCCTTGAGACTAAAAACAATTATGTCTGAGAGCACTCAATCACAACAGGAAAGTACTTTGCTCAATAATTGCTTAGCTGTGTTAACAAATAAAACTCGTGACTTTGATTCGCGGTTTCTTTTCTTATTGTAATAATAATGTTTTTGAAATTGATCTGGTAGTCATTCCAAACACAAACAGTGCTGTATCGTAACATTAGCCATTAGCTACACAAAATGTCCATTATTAGCGAGTTATTGTTAAGTAGAAACCATGAATATTCTTGCAGAAGTGAATTGAAAAAACAAAATAAAAACAAATTGCAGGGATAAATAAATCATCCAGGGGCCCACTAAGAAGTTTTGAACCCGGGGCCCAGAATTCGGTGCCACGCCCCTGGTCGCTTCAGTTTATTTTTAATTAACCATAAGGCGTAATCTCAATTGGTTTAACAGTGGAAACTTAAGCAGCAAAGCGTAGTACGTACAGCCTATAAATAAATAATTACACCAACTAATAGACAGAATTTATGCTACAAATCCTCCTCTTGCTGCGGGCCGTCTTTAATCCCTGCACATTACCCGTACGTTTACAGGGGTGCTCTTCAAGTTAGCGCTCGGCTCACAAATCTCACAGGGACCAATCAACGGCCTCGTAATCCTGCTCGCACCGTCTACTCCCCAGCCAGTCACCAGCATTTGCAGAGATGGAAGTCTATTGTGTTTCTTGGAATTATTCGCAATTTCACCATGAAACTTCTTGGAAAAAAGGTATGAATTATATATAGGCTCTTCAAGCGGAAGGAGAAGTTCTGGGATTGCGACGTGATGGTTTTTCTAGATACTGGTGTTGTTTGGATGCAACAGAATTTGGACATTGTTTTTGGTTTTGTAGAAATTCAGTTATTTTTGAGTAAAGCTGAACATTGTTTAATACTGTATCTCACACAAAGGAACTTTTTAGTAGCACATACAAACTGTCCAGTCATGAAATTGACAACATTTTGACAAATTGTACTGAAGATTTTTTTTTTCAATTAATTTCAATAAAATGTATTTTCGTAGTGCCCAAAATCACAACAACAGTTGCCTCGATGGGCCACAGAAAGCAGTTTAAATAATCAACTTTCAAGAGAATTTAGCAAATGGATAACTGTCCCAGAGCGCCCCCTGAACCTGACCCTCCTCTCAAGGAAAAACTACAAAAATCCCTGTGGGAAAAAGTAAAAACCTCGGGGAGAACCACAGTGAAGGCAGATGAGGAACAGTTCATCTAGAGTAGAGAGAGTTCCTCCAGGCAGATGAGGAACAGTTCATCTAGAGTAGAGAGAGTTCCTCCAGGCAGATGAGGAACAGTTCATCTAGAGTAGAGAGAGTTCCTCCAGGCAGATGAGGAACAGTTCATCTAGAGTAGAGAGAGTTCCTCCAGGCAGATGAGGAACAGTTCATCTAGAGTAGAGAGAGTTCCTCCAGGCAGATGAGGAACAGTTCATCTAGTGTAGAGAGAGTTCCTCCAGGCAGATGAGGAACAGTTCATCTAGTGTAGAGAGAGTTCCTCCAGGCAGATGAGGAACAGTTCATCTAGAGTAGAGAGAGTTCCTCCAGGCAGATGAAGAACAGTTCATCTAGTGTAGAGAGAGTTCCTCCAGGCAGATGAAGAACAGTTCATCTAGAGTAGAGAGAGTTCCTCCAGGCAGATGAGGAACAGTTCATCTAGAGTAGAGAGAGTTCCTCCAGGCAGATGAGGAACAGTTCATCTAGAGTAGAGAGTTCCTCCAGGCAGATGAGGAACAGTTCATCTAGAGTAGAGAGAGTTCCTCCAGGCAGATGAGGAACAGTTCATCTAGAGTAGAGAGAGTTCCTCCAGGCAGATGAAGAACAGTTCATCTAGTGTAGAGAGAGTTCCTCCAGGCAGACGAGCAACAGTTTATCTAGAGTAGAGAGTTCCTCCAGGCAGACGAGGAGCAGTTCATCTAGTGTAGAGAGAGTTCCTCCAGGCAGACGAGCAACAGTTTATCTAGAGTAGAGAGTTCCTCCAGGCAGATGATGAACAGTTCATCTAGTGTAGAGAGAGTTCCTCCAGGCAGATGATGAACAGTTCATCTAGTGTAGAGAGAGTTCCTCCAGGCAGATGAGGAACAGTTCATCTAGAGTAGAGAGAGTTCCTCCAGGCACATGAGGGACGTCCGGGTCACAGGTCGGGTGATGAGATGGGGCTTGTCACTGGAGCAGCTGCTGCAGTGTCTGGAACAGTCTCCACTCCCCGAGGGAAGTGGAGAAAGAGAAAAAACCTGTGATCTGCAATGAACAGACAGATGAACTCAGATCTTAAATATTATTGATGGGAAAGTAGGAAGAACCGGAACATAGTGTGTTACCTGAAAAAAATGAGTTTTTTGGAGACTTTTTTCAATATCAAAGGAAGCTAGAAATCCAAACTTGTTTCTTACTATAACATTTGCCAGATTCATGCCCCAAATGTGTGCAAATTTCTCATTGATTGAATGAAAACAGGGTGCACGGTGGCAGAGCGGTTAGAGCTTCTGCCTCTCAATAAGGAGATCGTGGGTTCGAATCCTGGACCACCCCAACATCGTGGGTTCTCTCTGGGTTCTCTGGCTCCTACCACCGTCCAAACACATGACTGTGTTCACGTTAATTGACAACTCTAAATTGCCCGTAGTGTGTGAATGTGAGAGTGAATGGTTGTCTGTCATTGTCTGTGTCTCTGTGTTTGCTGTGACGAGTTGGCCCCTGTCCAGGGTGTACCCCGCCTAAGGCCCAAAGTCACTGGGATAGGCTCCAGTCACCCGTGACCCCTAACGGGAATAATAATGGGTAGAAAATGAATGAATGGAAGAAAACATTACACGATGAAAAACTTGCAATACATTTATGCTTATGAAGGTAAAATACAGAAGGAGAAAATGATATATCTGAGTTTAAGATGTTTTCCTGTTCACCTGACATGTCTCACATTTGAATGTTGTGGAGTGAAACTGAACGTACCTCCAGATTGGCTGTGTGTGGGTTTACTGTGATCTAAACTCCAAATAAAGTCAGTTAAGCAGAACATGGGACATGCAACTGAATGTTCACCTCCGTCAGTTTAACTATTACCCACCGACATTTACACCAGGAGCTGCAGCAGCACGACATGTTTAAACACCAAACTGGTTTATAATTTGTACATATTAAATGTTGGTCAGATGCAGGTTTTAAAATTTTACAAACGTTTCTCAGAGGGATGACGCTTTCCTCTGAGCAATAACAAGCTGTGGCTGCCATGTTTGCGTTAATAAGACTGCTTACCTTCGAAGTGTCAGCTGTTCCACACCATGTCTTCTGCGCTCTTTTTTTAAGGACAAATATTATGCAAAATTGACTTTGAGCTTTTAAGCATGTTCTAACATTGTTCCCTCATCAAAAACACACCTGGAGTTAAATTTAGCTTCATTCACGCTAGTTTGATGCATCCTGGTTAGAAAATCATCTCCCTCCGACCGTCCAAAACACTCCATCCTGAATTCCTTTAATGTGTGACGTGGCTACAAGAATCACCTTTTCTATTTAAGTTCTTTAAGCAGAACTAAGTGACATTTTTACCTTATTAAATGTCTTTGTAAGTCTGTGTGGTGGTGGCAAATGTATTTCCGGAGCGTTTGCAGCCCCCGCCAGCTTCCCTTGCTGTAGTAGGCGGAAGACAACTCCTGAGAAACCTTGGCTGTCTTTATTTTTATTTTTATTTGGCAACGTGAAATGTTTTTATATGTGATAGTACTTCCTTAATTCAATAAAAAGGAAGGGGGAAAAAAAGAAAAAGAAAAGCTTGTGCGTCTTTCTACTGAAAGTGTATTTTCACAAGAGACCTGCAGGGGGAGCTGCTCAGGTCTGCTTTAAATCATCGTCAGACCCGCTCTGAGCATTATGCCGTCTATTCACATTCATTACAACTGTGTGAAAGCGTAGCATTGCTAGCATAACAAAGCATTGTGTCTTTAAAAAAAAAAAAAAGTGTAATTGCCACTGCAGGCAGTAGATGGAGCCAAAGATAAGTTAAAATGGTCTCCCAAGGCTGTGAGGAAGTTATATTGTTCTTTGTAAAAACAGTTTATCGTTAGTTCTATAACATGAGCTGCCAAAGTAAAGATACTCAAGAACAAGTTTTAATTCCAATAACAATACAAATAATCCAGAATATTTGTCGTATAACGTGTCCTTGTAAAATTGAGGTTTGACGTCATAAAGCATCTTATATTTCTCAAATCTGATGATAAACTCGTCCTACAGAAGTCCCCGTAAACCATTAAACGAGTGATGAAGAATATTTTAGCTTCACAAATGTATGAAACATTATAATAATAATATCTAAGAGTGTAACTACTGCAGCAAGAAAATACAGCTGTGTGGGACCTGTACCATGGTAGTGAGATCATGGGGTCAGTGAATTTACATGTGGGTTCAAAGAATAAGAATGAGCTTGGGAGGAGTAGTGAAACTATAGGATAAGAGCCGAGCTGTGGGGGGTAATCGTTCTTAATATTCAGAGCTATAAACTGGGCTGCATTCTCTTTGTCGGGGCTTCTGGAGGTTTTTTCTTCGTGTGAGGATCTCTGTGGGTTTGGAGCCATGGAGGTTTTTGCGTGGTCTGCGAACCAACCAGATTTTACATTTTACCAAAGGATGGAGTTATTTTTTGGACTCTATTGCATTGGATTTCGTCGAGTTTGTCTTCTTCATTGTGTCAAACATGCGAGCGTTATCCAGAAGAAATTATGACACAACACGAGGATACAGAGAAAGTTTTTGGAATGGGCATTGGTAGTTTATTTGGACGCTACACGCTTCTTCCCAAACTCCAACCTAATTTGAGCGGCACGTAGCAGAATTCCTCCTGGTGTAGATTGACTAATTATAATTTTAGACAATTCCTTTGCATTTGCCGCTGTTGTGACTGCGCTGGTGTAACTCGGCGGTTACCAACAAGTACACAGTGTCACGCTTGAGTCGCCAACCGCAGAGATGCAATTCTCTCGCTCAAGTGAAAGGTCACAGATAAACAGCATTCATACATTTCAATCTTTACATTCCATATCAAACAGGAATCAATAGCACAGCCGCGTGCGCTCGCCGCTCTGTGAAGATTTGTCATGGGATTGGTTCCTTCAGCGCCGGGTTCCATCTCATTGCAGTCATGCTTGTGTTGCGACATACAAAAGTGCACCGAACGTGAAAACGCAACGCCATTTATCATGCTGTCAGTCAAATCAGACAAGGCCGTGCTGGGCCGGAACCCATCGGGGGGCGCTTGTTTTGAAGGTCAGCACAAAACGCTGTGAATGGACGGACCTCAATAGGACGATAGCATCCAGCTCGAGTGTGAACGGAATGATACTGAATGCAACGCGGGCAAAAGTAATAAAGGTCATATCTCAGAGCGCACGTGGGTTTAGAAGTCGTAAAGTCAGGGGAAATGGATGAAAACGTCCATGGCTAATTCCTTATGAAGTATGAAATGTCCTTAAGGCGAGGCTTTACAGGAAAAACTCTTCATTTTGTTTTTCGGTCAATTTGCTCTCTCATCATATCGGCTTTCAAGCGGAAACAACAAACTTGTCCAATCTGTTCTTAAAAATTGTTTATTTCTTCCACTTCATCCATAGATTTCTCTGGGACATTGTAACTTCAAAGGTCGTTTTCTTCAAATGCATTTTTCTCCCTCAAGACATAAAGATCAGCCTTAAAGTAGATCCCACACCAAACTGTACAATCTGGACTCAACAAGAATTTGACGAAACGTACAGAAGGATTTTTTGATATCGAATTCTAAAACTGATTTATTAACTTTAAGTCAAAACAAAACAAAACAAAGACGTAATTTGAATTTTTAGGATAATTTTCAGTACAATCTATTTCACTTAAAAACTAAATAAGAAATCCAAAATCCCCACAGTTAATTGTTTTATAACTAATATAGGTACCAAATGAACCAAGAAATTTAAACCTGGTTCTGTCAATTTTTCAGATTTATATGTCCTAAATATGTGTATTTATGGTCATTTTTACACATAAAATGCCTTACTTCTACATGAAAACATGACTAAACTACAGGAGAAGTTTAATATTGATATCTTTAAATGTTATATATTTTCCTGTTCACCTGTAGTGTCATCTTAAAGCGTCTTCAGAGCGCTCATGTGTTACCAGTTAACAGCCATGGCCCACATTGCAGTTATAGGCGATCTTTTTTGCGTCACAGAAGGCTCGTTTTAATAAGCTAAGCAGGAGCGCGGGTAAAGGTGCAGTCGCTGGGTTGTGTGTCAGAGGAAAAGAACAAATGAATGGTGGCTTTATTTAGTCTGAGTGAGACTTTGGGAGCTCCTCTGCAGGTAAAGTCAGCCCAAACTCCTCCCATCGACCAAGAGGCTCGTGTTAGTCCTCAAGTCTGTAAATGCTGTAGTAGATATATATATATATATATATATATATATATATATATATATATATATATATATATATATATATATTTATACATTTATTTATTTATTATTTTTTTCAGTTTTTAACTGAAAAAAATATTTTCATTGAAAAGCGTGTTTTTTTTTCATGTTTTTTTTTTTTTTTTTAAATCATTTATGTGAGTAAACTACAGGGGAATTTTCAAATTTCTACACAGTTGTAAAACATGCGAAAAGACAAGGTGCCTACTTAAGAGCATGTTTAAAGGCCAATGACAACACACATACTGCCAATACTGCAGTAGGCCAGGCCTATTCAACTTTATTTTACCTTCGGCCAGATTTCTCAGAACTCTTTTGAAATATGAAAAACATTTCACACACAGCATCTAAACCAGGACTAAACCAGGACTATACCAGGACTAAACCAGGACTAAACCAGGACTGAACCAGATCTAAACCAGGTTTAAATCAGGACTAAACCAGGACTAAACCAGGACTGAACCAGGTCTAAACCAGGTCTAAAACAGGTTTAAACCAGAACTAAACCAAGACTGAACCAGGTTTAAACCAGGACTGAACCAGGACTGAACCAGGTCTAAACTAGGATTAAACTAGGACTAAACCAGGACTAAACCAGGACTGAACCAGGACTGAACCAGGTTTAAACCAGGACTAAACCAGGTCTAAAACGGGACTAAACCAAGCCTAAAGCAGGACTAAACCAGGTCTAAAACAGGACTAAACCAAGACTAAAGCAGGAGTAAAACTATCAACAAATTAAACATGTTCTATATTTTTGGAGGATGGTTTGGGGGCCGGATCATGTCCCTCGGAGGGCCTGATTTGGCCCCCGGGCCTTCAGTTTAAAAGCCCTGCTGTAGGCCGTCCACCTTTAAACTCACAGAATCAGATGAAATAACCTGGCTGCCATTTGTTCGTACTACTGTTACCATCCAACACTGTTTAGCTTTAGTTTACTGTCTGACCAAGTGGAGCGGACAGCCGGAGCCCAACCCCGTCCCGCCTGTCTCTCCCCCTTATCCTCACCCAAAACAAACCCTATCTGGACACATTACCAGCCCATTTTGTCCACATGATCTGATTCTTCTGCTCAGTGGCTCTGTGTTTGTCCGTGAAGGCCGGGACACGTGTAGCAGTTAAGCGAGTCTGGCGGATACACCTCGCACAGGCCGGGCCGTGAACCCACAGAAACCAGTGTGAGCGCTAAATGAATCGTACAAGCGTTTAATCGAGATGTTTGTCGCACACACACCGCGTTAAGAGCTGCTCTGCCACGACAACCGGAAACAATTCTCTCACTGAGTCTATTATTATCCTTCTGCATAGACAAAATGGACTAGCTCCAGCAGCTAGTGAGGGATAGGGATTATAAAGTTCTAACCCCATCTACTTCATTAAGTGCTTACTAAGCCTGAATGAACTCTTTGGTCATTATTATTAAGTCTTTGTTCAGGCTTTGTTAAGGCTTTTTACGCTGATTATAAGTTGGTACCAGAGTGAGATTTGGCTGTTTGCTTGGATGAGTATGAAACAGATTCTGAACCTATTTCTAAAAATGTTTAGTTTGAAAATGACGTGATGTATTTACTGGTGTAACCTTTGCCATTTTTATGTAAGATCAGAGATGATTATGATGTGAAAATGTGCCAGTGTCATTTTAAAGTGACATTGTGTAACTATTTCGTGGAGGTGGAAGTCACCCGCATGATTCCATGGAATATACTAAAGAACTTTTAACACTTTTTATGCAGATACGATGGTTTTAAGCCATCTGAGCCATTCCATTTCCATGGAAACAAGCAGGCCAAGTACGAGTCAGGTTTGTGGAGGTACAAACCTGCTGCTCACATGTAGGACACAGTTTTTCTACATGTTTCAGCGCAGTAAGATTCAGATTCAGACCAAAGTGACTGAGGGGTTTTAAAGGGGTGCAGAGACTATACTTTTCAATTAAGTGTCATTATTTTACAGATAAAATGAGGGAAAGCACTTTTAAATGAGGCTCCAGTGCACCCTTTTCCCTGTAGACCGGGCCTGCTCAAATCTGGCATATTTACATTTGTTTAAATGATCATTGATATGCTTTGTTCCCCCTTTTCCTTCATATATATTTTTTAGTCTATTTTTTAAGTATACACAGTATTTATAAGCACTATATTTAAGGGACTTAATTTTGGAATCAGCTTTAAATTTAAACATTTAAAAAACATTTAAAACACCAGTACCAACTTTTAAGCCAAAAAATAGACTCAAAAACATATATGCTCAAATCAGACTTACTTTTATTCATCCACAAGGGAAAATTCTTTTTGTAACAGACATGCAACCAACCAGCAGAAGAATATGGAAGTTCAAATAACATAAAAATAAGACTGAATTTAAATAAGCTAACATCTGTATCTCAGTAGATTAAAGGATAAAATAGAAATAGGTCTGTTTTATCAAGTAAACCTCCGATATTAACATTAACATTTAAACTTTTAACTTATAAAGTGTATGATTTACTGACTTAACCTGCAGTAGGAACAAACAATTTATAACTTACTTAAAATATCATGAACAGTTTTAACAAAATAGATACCATAAAGCAATATATATAACTTTTGTCACTTACTCACAGCAGGAAGAGGAACCTAAACTTACTGTCAAATATAAGTACTATTTTATTCAAAGTAAACGTAATTGAGCGCTTGCCACCTCTGCAAAACCAGACTGTTTGTCCTTCTTAAAAATAAAACAAGACAGCCACTTTTCTGGACTTTTAACTTCACGAAGGGACTGTGACAAGACTGAATTATCTTTGTTCCTGGTTTAACACGAGGACGCGCTCACCGGGGAAATTACTTTGTCCTAATTGCGGTTTGGACAATTTAATCCTGTCATAAAGAGCTCCCAGAAGAACGGCCAGAGACACTGCACATTTTTATTGACTAAAGCCTTCTCATATCTCCGCAAATGAGCGCGGACAAACACAAACACAAAGCGAAACTGCCGCTGGAGTGGAAGCCCGGCCGGTTCGCTTGATGCAGATTGATCGAATTGGAATAATTGGCGAAACCGCGAGCCTACGGGACGAGCGCTGCTGTCGGGAGAACACACACGGCGTTTTCATTTCATGTTCATTTGGAAAGCACGACTCCGGCCTGGGCAAACACACTCTTTCACGTAACCGTCGTAATGTCAACACTAATGCCGAGCGCTCGTCTGCACACTCGTCCACCGGCGCGCTAATGGGACGAGGGTAAGTGCATTTGATGGCGGGTGTGTTTACGGACCGCCAAATGTCCGCAGGCTGGAGGGGCGCCGACGGGGAGCATTTGGGTGATGTGCGCGGGGCGGCGTCCAAACGGGGCTCTGCGGAGAGGCTCCAGCCAGAGGGAAGAGCTCATCGACCGGGAACAGATGGTGGTGTCGATGGGCCCTGGTTCATGTTGGAGCGTTGTAGACAAACTTTACAAAAAGGCCAGTGGCTGATAAAAGAGAGCGCGTTGTTTGTCCTTATGTTGTGATTGTGCGGAACGAGTGTTTGTCAAGGAATTGATACATAAAACGTTCATATTAAAAGGCATGTAGTAAAGGGCAAATATTATGCTTTCTTTGTATTGTTATTGGTATTTAAAGGACACATATTCTGCGTCAGTGACTTTTTAGAGCTCTTTAACCCTGTTCTAACAATGTTCCGTCATCAGAAACATACCTGGAGTTGCATTTAGCTTCATTCACGCTGTTTTAATGAATGTTCATTAGAAAATCCCCTCCCTCCGACCGTCAAAAACACTTCCTGCTGAAGTCTCTCGATATTTTTAACATTTTTTCAGATCATAGACATCATTTATCCGAGAATCTTCTGCTGTTTTAAGTCCTTAAATGATCACCAAACCTTTAAACATGATAACGGCTGCTGCTAACCACATCATATCATCTCTTAAGTACTAACATAACTAAACTGTCATCTTTTTGAGATGTCAAATTAAAGGCACTTAAGAGCTTGTTTAAAGGTTAATAACAACATGTATAATGCATAATATTTTTCCTTTAAACACGCTCTTGAGTATCTTTGCTAACTTGATAAACTATAACTTCATCACTGCCTTGGGAGATGCCATATTAACTTGTAACATTGCGTATATTCACATGTATGTACACAATGGTTTGATATGCTGTTGGTATGCTAAGCTATCACACAGTTACAGTCATCAGTTTAGAGGCAGAAATGGTCAGAGGGAGTCTGGCGATGATTTAAAGACTTAAAATAGCAGAAGATTCTCAGATAGGTGACGTATGAAATCGGAAAAAAATGTAATTAATCTAGAGAGTTCAGCAGGAAGTGTTTTTGACGGTCCAGGAACCAGCCTTCCTCAAAACAGCGTGAATGCAACTGAATGCAACTCCATGTATGTTTTTCATGATGGAACATTGTTAGAACAGGGTTAAAAGTACAAAAAAGTCATATAGCAGAATATGTGTCCTTTAAAGCAGGTCTGTCTGATTTTCACACAGCAAAACTGTAAGTAGGTATTTTTGCTTTCACAAACTCTTTGGCACATTGTCAATAAACCCTGTTTGTAACCCTGTTTGTAAAGAAAACTTTGCATTCTATTAGTCTGGTGCCATTCCATGTTTTAGCACCAATGCATTTTCAATGGGAGAGTTAGCGTCAGCCTCCAAACATTGCTATAAAAATCCAAGGCTTTTTTGGGGACTGACAACCACTCTAACACACATGACTAGAGTCTAAACCAGTCTAATCTAAACTCTAAACTCTAAATCAAATCACGTTCATTACAACTGTGTCCTTACATTAGCGTGACAGGGGCAAACTGTGTAATTCCATCTGTGCCCTGTAGATGGATCTCTTACTCAATTCCTGATGTGAAAAACACCTTTTAAAAGTTCTAAAACATGAAATGCCAACGTAATAGTACTCAAAAGCATGTTTAGGGCGAGACACTGCAATTAAAACTTTTTTTTGTTTGTTTTTTGGTCAGTTTGCTCTCTCATCATATTTGGCTTTCATGTGGAAACAAACTTCTCCAATCTCCTCCTAAAATGTATTATTCTTCCACTGAATTCCACTCTATGCAACACTGTTTTCTTAAAATGCA
The DNA here is from genome assembly GCA_019453435.1 of Rhinogobius similis. Taxonomy (NCBI): domain Eukaryota; kingdom Metazoa; phylum Chordata; class Actinopteri; order Gobiiformes; family Gobiidae; genus Rhinogobius; species Rhinogobius similis. The sequence continues at coordinate 3,921,400 of CM033636.1, read as the reverse complement.
TTTTTCTCCCCTCGGGGCATAAAAATTAGCCTTAAAGTAGATCCCACACACAACAAACTTTACGATCTGGGACTCAACAAGATTTTGACGAAACAGAAGGATTTTTTTGTCTCATATATGTGTATTGTACAATCTAGTGACGTTAGCGCTGAAAATACATAATTGTGCGGATTTGTTATCGTGTTTAGAGGCAGAAATGCTCAGAACAGAAGTTTAGCAATGATTTAAGGAAGAGGAGGAAGAGAGGAAGATTCTCGGATAAGTGACGTATAGAGTCTGAAAATACATCTCACAATTCCAGAAGTTCAGCAGGACGTGTGTTTGACGCTTGGAGGGAGAGGATTTTCTTATAAACATTCCTCAAAACAGCGTGAACGCAGTTGAACGCTACTCCAGGTGTGTTTTCGATGACGGAACATTGTTAGAACAGGGTTTAAAGCTCAGAAAAGTCCCTGTAACAGAATATGTGTCCTTTAATGTAAATATATGAATCTCAATAAAGTGCGTTAAAAAAAAAAGGCTAATAACAACACAACCGAGGCAGAATACGTGTCCTTTACATCAGAAATCTCCCCCGGACTTTGTGAAAGACCGAGCCGGTGCTTTTTCCCTTCACATCTGAGCGTAGGTGGTGCGGTTCTTGAGCAGAGGGCCACGAGGAGGGTCCCCGCTGCCCATAGCCTACAGCGCGCTCCCGGGCCGGTCTGGGCCGGGCCTTTGAAGCCGTCTGTGCGGGTCTGCTCCGGAGGCTCCTGGACCACCGCGCGATGACAGGACGTGGGGAGGGAATACAGATGACCGTCCCAGAATGCACCGCCGAGGATTCAAGTGCGTATGGCAGGTTTTTATCATTTTCTAATTTTTGACTCGATTCAGTGCAGTAATACGCCTTGTAAATATGAATTATAGTTTTACACCAATCAGGTCGCTGGTTGTGGAGAAAAGTTGACAAATCGATGACATCACACCAGGGAGCTAAAGGTTATGCAGAATTTACACAAAATAAACTCAATTTTTGACCCTTCAAACATTAATTTGACAAAATAAGGCGTTCACATGTATTTTTCTTTGTCAATTAGAAAATATCTGTGACATTAGAGGAGTTTTGGTGCACTGTACAGGATAGTTTCGTGGTCATTTCCAAGTGTGATGTCATCATTTACAACCAGGAAGTAGAATTAAATAACTCAAAAATAGCTAAACTGGGGGTATAATTTGCTAATATTTGAGCAGAATTTGAAATATGTTTATCTGAACTGCGTTTTAGTGAAATGAGCAGTCTAATCTAATGATAAAATGTGTGTTAATAAGTGATAAATAAATAAAACGAGTTTTGACATTTCTGTAACCAGGTACTCTTGTTCATTATGAAAATCAAAGGTTCAGACAACAACAACAGTTATTCATTACGTCAAGGTTATTCAACTAGATCTGTTTCAATAACAATACAATAAATACTACAATAGTAGACATTTATGGAAAAATAAAATACAATTGCTCTACAAAACTGACAATTACCAGGACTGAAGACTTAAAGTACGACTAGATACGAACCAGGTCTGAACCAGGACTAACTCAGAATCTAACCAGGTCTAAAGCGGGACCAAACCAGGTCTGGACCAGTGCTGTCCCAGATTTAAACCAGTAAACAAGAGAAACGTCCCTGTAGAGAAAAGATCGTGAAGAAAACGTCATTTTTATGAATAAAATTGATGGGCAAAGAGGCCCTCAGGAAACAACCATAGGCCCATTCACAAAGTGCCTCAACCTTACAACCTGTCTCCTATAATAGTAATACCTCACCGAGCACTGAATTGATCTCGTGATAAATCTGCGCACATTTCCACTAACGCTGACTTCCACGTTGAGTCCACAGACTGAGGAAAACAAAGTGAGCGCACGTTAGCATCCGCTGTTGCCTGTTTATCGACCACAGCACTCGCATCAAGACAAAAACATGATATTTTCAATGCATGATACATCTAATATTGTCCAAATTCAATGCATTATATAAAGAGGTAAAGTTCTTGCAGAGAAGTGAAATAAATGCAGAAAAAGCTAACGTTTGTTTTGCTTGTTTCCTCTTCTAGCTTTAGCCACATTTCACAGCCACAAACTTGGAATTACAAATGATTAAAAAGTATTTCAGGTGCAATTTAGAGCTCGTGTTGTCGGTGTTCAGTTGCTTGTCAATATTAATCCAAGCAAAAAATACAGAATACGATCAAAAAGTTCTCCAAAATTGCCTGGTTTTGACAGTGTGGCGCGGCACAGTGGAGCCGTTCCCCGGAGAGTGATTCGTGCTTCGCTTCAATCCAGCTTCATTTTTGTAAACTTAAAATCTGGCGTTTCTGTCGTCAGCGGAGCTTCCTGGGGCTCCTTCTTTTATCTCCTCATAACGGTGATTTTGTGCTCGGCTTTAGACCGCACTCTGGGACCGCTGCATGGTAAGCTTCCTCTTCTGTGTGCGGGGAATAAGGTTCAGTGAATAAGGCGAGGCAGAAGTGGGTCATCAACAATGTAGGAATCGTTTTATACTTTTACGTTTAGAGGAAGAGAAATTTAAAGAAGAAAAGATGTGCGGTAAGTCTGATTAGGGCTGCATGAACTTTGGGGGGGAAAAAACAATTTTTCCGTTGCTGTTGTGATTAGAATTGTGATTTATTTTTAAGGCGAGACACAACAAGCAAAACTCCTTCTTTCTTTTCCCTCAGTTTATTGTTTTTTGGTCAGTTTTCTCTCTCAACATATCGACTTTCATGTGGAAACAAAAAGCGTGTCCAATCTGCTCTTAAAAGTGTTTTATTGTTTCACTGAATCCACTTCATCAATACATTTCTCTGGGACACTGTAACTTCAAAGTCCGTTTTCTTAAAATACATTTTTCTCCTTAATACATATAAAGATCACCGCTTAAAGTAGATCCCACATACACCAGACACTTGTTCCCACTGGGGGTCGCGGGTCACTGGAGCCTATCCCAAGGACTAAGGACTAAAAACACCAGAAGATTCTCTGATAAGTGACGTATGAAGTCTGAAAATACATCAGAAAATCCCAGAAGTTCAGCAGGACGTGTGTTTGACGCTCGGAGGGGGAGGATTTTCTAATAAACAGTCCTAAAACAGCGTGAATGCAACTGAAAGCAATTCCAGGTGTGTTTTTGATGATGGAACATTGTCAGAACAGGGTTTAAAGCTAAAGAGAGAAGTCACTGTGTCCTTTTCAAGAAAATAAGTATCTGTTTTTGTAAATTTTGCCTTTTTTTGGAGTATCTTGGACTTTAAACATAATCAAAACAAAAATGTAGTTGTAATAATTGGCAATATGCGACTACTAAACCCATTTATTTGCCTGAAACTCAAGTTAATCTGTGTGAGACAAAGTTTAGGGGGTTCTCCAGACAAAAAACATTTTGACGCACTGGTCTTTAAACCAGATCACATTTTAACCATGTTTGTAAGTTCCATGGACAATCTGTGACTCACATCTGACATATTGCGGCACGACAGCTTGGGATAGTGGTAGCTAAAAAATCGTATTTTGTTGGGTCTGGATATCCACCACACCCTCAAATGTGGAACACTGGCTCCGTGAAATGGTTTCTGTGATTCAAATTGAGCCTTTTCCATTGAACGATATGAACGAACAGCAGAGACACAAAACAATACGGGGACCTTTCTCGTCTCATCGTCACATCACCACGAGATGAAAAAGCCACAGACTCTGATTTGACCTTGATGTTGCGTTAGTGTTCGGGATTATTGTCAGACGATTGCTCTTTTTTATTTTATTTTGTGTAGCTCTGTGAAGTTGGCCCCCGTCAAACGCACATCCACACAAAAAAAAAAACAATTTACGAAAAGGAACAAAACCTTAAATATACAGTCATGGCCGAAAGTGTTGGCGCCACTGGATTTTTACCAGAAAGTGCACCAGTTCTCCCAGAAAAAGATTGCATGAGTAATTGCAAAACTTTTCGGGGAGAAAGGTTTCGTTTTCTGGAAAAATTCAGGGGTACCAACACTTTTGGCTATGACTATAATATGAAAAAAAGAAAAAACACACAGGATTCTGGGATGAATCTGAGTCGTTTGTTCCATAAATGTACCCTAAAATTAACAATAATTTAATAGGCGTTATATATCAACAGTTCTCCTACGCTTTTTTACAAGTCCTTAAAGATGATTTTTTGTGAAATTTGCTTCAGATTTGAAAAAAACAAAGAAAAGAATTGTTAAAACCCAACAAATGTTCAGTCCAGTGTCTGTAAGTCAGAATCTCTTACTCTGAATTCTATTTAACAAAGAAAATCTGAACAGGATTTGAAGCCTGATTTCCCTCTGTGCGGAGCTTGTTCCCTCTTATAATTAGAATAAATCAAACGTCAGAGGACAATAGTTTGTGCTTCGAAGTGTCCAGGAACAGTTTCAGCTTGAACTGGGATTCATTTTAGTCTGGCATCTGGAGAAAATCGGCCTGAACGTGGAGGTGCTTCGTGGGAAAAGCTTTAAAGGGCTGACGGACATAGAATAACTCATACACACGAAGGAAATAAACATGTGCGTAGCAAAACATGAGTAATTGCAAAACTTTTCAGGGAGAAAGGTTTCATTTTCCTGGAAAACTTCAGGGGTACCAACACTTTTGGCCATGACTATAATATGAAAAAAACAACAACAATGACACACAGGATTCTGGGATGAATCTGGGTCGTTTGTTCCATAAATGTACCCTAAAATTAACAATAATTTAATAGGCGTTATATATCAGTAGTTCTCCTACACTTTTTTACAAGTCCTTAAAGATGATCTTTAGTGAAATTTGCTTTAGATTTGAAAAAAAAAAAAGAAAAGAATTGTCAAAACCCAACAAATGTCCAGTCCAGTGTCTGTAAGTCAGAATCTCAGCAGCTTTACTCTGAATTCTATTTACCAAAGAAAATCTGAATGGGATTTGAAGCCTGATTTCCCTCTGTGCGGAGCTTGTTCCCTCATAATTAGTTTAAAGTGCGTATGACAGGTTTTTATCATTTTCTAATTTTGACTTTATTTAGTTTATTAGTACTTGTTGTTAATATAAATTGTAGTTTTACCCCAATCAAGTAGTCGTTTGTGGAGAAAAATTGAAAAATCTGTTAAAAATGACAGGTAGTAAACAAATTGATGACCTCACACTAGGGAGACAAAGGTTATGCGTAATTTACACAAAATCAACAATTTTTTTGGCTCTTTAAATGTTAATTCAACAAAATAAAGGTGTTCACATCTGCCAAATAAAAAAATCTGTGACATTAGAGGAGTTTTGGCCCCGTGTACAGGATGGTCGCTTGTAATCATTTGCAACCAGGAAGTGAAATAAAAAACCTAAAAAATTGCTCAACTGGCATAAAATTTGTAAAGTATTTTAGCAAACTTTGAAATATATTTATCTTAACTGCATTTTAATCAAACAAGTAGCTCAACCTGTCATAGGCCCTTTAAATCGAACGTCAGAGGACAATAGTTTGTGCTTCATTTTAGTCTGGCATCTGGAGGAAATCAGCCCGAACGTGGAGGTACTTCGTGGGAAAAGCTTTAAAAGGCCGACGAACATAGAATAACTCATACACACAAAGAAAATAAACATGTGTAGTGTAATTGCAAAACATTTCACGGAGAAAGACTTCATTTTCTGGAAAAATTCAGGGCTGCCAACAACAATGACACGCAGAATTCGGCAGCGTTGCGTTGCTATTTTGACACAAATCTTAACAAATACCATTAACCAAATACCATTAACCAATAAAAGTAACGCTAAAATTCGATACGGCGACATCGCGAACCAGACTGAACGTTTTTTTTCCGAACACAAAGGTCAGACGCGCTTGCCCTGCTCTTGAACGCAGCGGTCCTCCTCCTCGCTGACTGCTCGCGCTCACATTTGACAATATAATGAAGCACTGCAAATTGCCTCTCTCCCACGGGACAAAACGTACTGTGCTTATGAATAATGAAGAATAAAACTTTCCTGGTTAAAAATACTCACTTTGTTCACGGAATATAATTTGACCAGTCGGCGCGAAGGGAAGTTTGCAACGTTATTCTGATCAGAGGAAAAGGAAAAGGCTGTCGCGGTGTCCTCGGATTAAACTCGACTCATGGGAGATCAGGAAGATTCAGAAGTGTAGCACAGTTAAAGCTCCTTTTATATGGATTGATTATGTTTATTAAAGGTGGAGATGGAACTCGGCTTGAATGTTCCACAGTAGGGTATTATATTAATGCAGGCCAGGGCTATTTGACTTTATTTTCCTGAGAGCCAGAGGGTTTGTCCTCAGGGCCAGAAACGTGCCCCACGCACCAACCAAATATTAAAGGTCCCATATTCTGCTATTTTGCCCTTTACACAGTCTATTCTAAGGGCTTTGTTGATAAAATTTTGCGTTGTGTAATATCCATAACATAACAGTTTCCAAAAAACACCCATCTCTTGGACTGGCCCCCCTCCTTGCAAAAGCAAACGGCTCACTCTGAGATCTGACCCCCCCGAACAGAGAGCAGCCTGCTCCCCCGCCCAACTCGCGCGCCTCCCCCCCCCCAACTCGTGCCGAAGCCTAGAGCGGAGATAGTGCGCATGCGCCGTGTGCTCCGGTAAACAGCGATACACAAACACGGGAATAAACCTTTTATCCGTCCTGACGGTGCGTCGTGCTGAGTCCTACGTCCTGGATCTGACCTGGAGTTTGACGATCATGCAGTACCTCGACGACGGACGTTGCCGTTTGGTAAATAACAAGCTAACTCTTCGATCTGTCGTATCCATCGTGTAATTACTGTGTAGCATTAGCATTAGCTGTTTTTATTCTGCGGCTGCGCGCTTCCCGGAGGCATGGCTTAAACACCGCGTCATCCATGGGAAGCCGCGTCATCCATGGGATGAGCCCCCGTCTGCTGCTCAGCCGAGGGGGACAAAAAAGACAGTTCTCTAGCGAAAACATGCGGGAATCAATCAAAAAACCACTTTGGGCACAACATACGAGGCCCAAATAGCACTGTAGGAAGGTTAAAACCTCTGAAAAGTCGATTTTGCATGTTATGGGACCTTTAACAAAAACTTTAACAACATCTGCAGAACTGAAAATCCAGAAGTGAAGCAGAACGTACTAAACCAGGACTAAACCAAGTCTAAACCAGGTCTAAATAAGGAATAAACCAGGACTGAACCAGGTCTAAACCAAGTCTATACCAGGACTAAACCAGGTCTAAACCAGGACTAAACCAGGTCTAAATAAGGACTAAACCAGGTCTATACCAGGTCTATACTAGGTCTAAACCAGGTCTAAACCAGGTCTAAACCAGGTCTAAACTAGGACTAAACCAGGTTTAAACCAGTAACAACAGATAAATTAAATATGTTCTATATGTTTTGAAGATAGGTTGAGGGCCGGATCATAACCCTTGGAGGGCCTGATTTGGCCCCCGGGCCTTCAGTTGAACAGCCCTGCTGTAAACTATAGTGTTTATTCAATTACATATGTATTGCTAATACCTTAACAGATGTTTAAAGCCATAATGTGGAACATCCCGGGAGGCAAGCAGAAAAGTTACATAGTGCACCTTTAAACCCTCGGGCTGTCTTTGTTCGAGCTTTGCACTTTTGGTCAATGAGCAATGTACTTTTTTTTTTCATATCAGAAAAAATACTTCTTTACATTTTAAAATGTAGCATCAGTTGTTGTCGAGTGATGTTTGGGACCGCTCATGAATGTTTCATGGTGATGAAATAAAAATGTAAAATAAAATATCTAAACTGGGTCAAAATGACCCGAAGATAACACGAGCTGTGAACATTCAACTAACTGTTGAGTCACATTCAATGGAAAATAGCAGCAAAGTGTAAGAAATCAAGAAAAAATACCAAAAAATAACAGTGGGTATTTACTGTCTCGCCAGAAAAATGAGATACAATAACTGGAGTAATCAGATAACGCAGTCCTCAAATCTAATTACTATGTGTATGTTATTATGTGTTCATTTTACATTACAGTTTGTCTGTAATCTTTGTCTTAAATGGGCTCAGGTTTGCTCTGATTAATCATTTCAGATTATGCTGTTTACATGACGTTTCAATCGTCTGCTTCAATCAGAAGCACATGTTGTAGTTATGTAACTAATGACTGATGGTGCTGAAGTTAATTAGCTGTGCAGGTAGGCAGGCTAACCCGAGGTCTTATTAGATCAAAATGAGTCTGGTAAAAGTCTGCAGACGTTAACGACGTACCTGAACAGACCTGTGGACATTTTCTGCATTTCTTCCATTTGGTCCTTCATCTAATAAAAAGTAACTATCAAGAAAAGGACAAAATATATATTGAAAAAAGCTATTGGCCACTTATTTTCAGTCAAAAGAAACATCTGGGTCAGTTTGTTCCATAAACACACAAATGTACCCTAACAATAATTTAATAGACGTTGTGTATCAACATTCCTCCTACACTTTTTTATAAGTCCTTAAATCTCATTTTTAGTGAAATTAGCTTCAGATTTGAAACAAAAAATAATTGTCAAAACCCAACAAATGCTCAGTCCACTGTCTGTAAGTCAGAATCCCAGCAGCTTAACTCTGAATTCTATTTACCAAAGAAAAACTTTCCTTCATCTAAAACACACCTGGAGTTGTATTTGGCTTCATTCTCGCTTGTTTCATTAATCCTGTTTACAAGGTCTTCTTCTTTTAATTTCCAAAGTGATTTTTTTCTATTTGAAGTCCACGAACCATCACCAGACTCAATCATTAAATTGGTTTAGCAACAAACGCACAGCTTTAATTTACTTTTTCACTGTTAATTCTGGCTCTTAAATACATCTACATACGAAAATTAACCGCAGTTAGTTTAAAGTATGTTTTCCAAATGTATTCATTATTTTAAGTTGGACACTGTGAAATACCAATCGCAAAATGATGAAAAGCATGTTTAAAAGCCAATTTAAAGCCACTAGAATGTTTAATATATCCACTTTAAGTAAAAACAAACAAATCACCTTGAAAAAGTATCAAACTTAACACGGTTTAGTTTGACACTGTGCCTGTTTAGATATGTTTGCAATGCTGAAACTGGACTCAATTATTACCTGTATTCGTCTTCTTCCGCCCCGCCCACTTTTGCCTCTTTTTGCCACAGATCCGCTCCTGTTGTAAACGCACTTCCTGTTGATGAGAACCCCGTTCACGCAAATGACAAACGTGGGAAAAGTCACCGCTAAAACATCCTATAAAGTAGCATGATTTGCGTAAAACGTTTAATGTTTAATGTGCAACAACAATCACCTACGAAAATCTCGTCCTGTTGTCGTCCCGTGAACTCAATCCCGCGACCTGTCTCGTCTCGGGAACATTCGGTCTTGTTACACCCCTATGAACTACTCTTGCGTTTGTCAATCTTTTTTGGGTTTAAAAGCTATCACGGCACACCACCTACTACAAAAACATGACCAAATCAGACCATTTAGTTAAAAAATATGGTATATAACACACCGATTAATGTTTGTGCCACTGTCTGATTCTTTAAATTTGGCAATAGTGATGGTTTTGTGTTATTTTTTAGCGCAGAAGTAGCTCAGGACGCTCCAAAAAAGTTAAATTAGGCAATTACATCCACATTTGTCAATCTGTTAATTCAATTGGACATTTTTTCAAGGCGCACCTGACAAAACCTCAAGGCGCACTAGTGTTCTCCGGCAAATCAAGGACCTACTCAATATGCAATAACTTGAACTTTTAAGGCTCGGCGAAGACGACGAAGCGGTAAAACAAATACCATGTCTGTTTTAGCGGCGTGGAGCCTCCTCTTGAGCGTTTCAGTCGCGTTTCTGCTGCTCTGGGAGTCAGCGACGGCATCAGCGGCGTCAGCTTTGGACGAATCTAAAAAATGAACCTAGAAAACAAACATAAAGTCCGATGCACTCTACTTTGGTCACTTCAATCGCATCGACGCACCACTTTCCTACACATGCGTCGGCTCAGATCGGTCAATCTTCCCATCACCGGTGTGTAGTCATTAATATTTCCACCTTTTACTCAAATATTAATGGCGCTATAATCAGCTTGTCAGAATATAATCAATTTGAGTTTTTTCCCCCCAACTCCGCGGCCATCTACTGCACGCTTTCCCAACATTAACTAGCTTCCTCCCCTTAAATAATTCAGTCGCTACATTATTCAACAAAGCTTTATTTATCTTTTCCTTTGTTTTTTTGTACTTTTTACCTGCAAAGCCTTTGTTCCAATATTAATGAACCCTGCCCTTTGTAACTCACATCACAGTGGAAGTGTCTCTCTCTCCAGCTGTGTGAGCGAGCGGGCTTTGTGCATGGAACGCGGGCCCGGAATGACTTTATCTGCAGAAAAAAGGAAAAAAAAAAGGACAGTTAGCGAAGATGCACTGACCTGTTTAATTGCAGCGGCTGTCTTTTACACAACTGTATGATGAATCTAATGATGGATGGTGTGGGTGGTTAATTGGAATAATTGGTTGATAATATTTTGCATTGATGGTTGTTGTTGTTGTTTTTTTGTAAGGCGCCAATTGAAGTAAAATAAACGAAAAATGTAAGAGCTTTTTTGCACAATTCCATACATAATGACAATATTAAACAGGACAGAAAGGATAAAGATCCCAGCAGGAGGGGGGTCTATCCCTTATGTCTCGGGCCTGTCTGAGAAGTTTCAAAGGATTTTTAGACAACACGACATCCCTGTTTACTTCAAACCAGGCAACACACTTAAACAGAAACTGGTCCATCCGAAAGACAAGATAGAGTGCAGTGAGGACAGTTACAGTTACGTTACATAGAGACTAAACAGCCACTGCACAAAAGGCTGTACCAACACAGAAGATCTACCTCTACAGGACCGCAAAGTGCAGTCCATCTGCACCTAAAAGCTACAAACCACTCGTTTGAGGACAGTGAGGTGAAGATATTGAGCAGAGAGAAGAACTGGTTTGAAAGAGGAGTAAAGGAGGCTATTTTTGTCAAAAGAGAGAATCCGTCTCTAAACAGGAATGGGGGCTTAAGATTTAATTTGACTAAGATTTATGACAGCATACTAACACCCTGGTCCAAATCAATAGACCAGTCAAATGTTAATGAGGTCATCAGCAGTGATGAGGGAGCTACAGCCAGCTATCAATAGAACATTAGATCTAAGACAATAATAGATCTTAGCCACAGGTGAAACTGGGCAGGGCCAACTATTAAACAAACAAAGGCAGACCAATTATCAAGTTTCAGGTGACAAACAAACAATTTTCCAAACAAAGACAGGCGTTCAGTGACTCCTCCCTGTGGGCAGGACTCCCACTACTTAGAATAGCATATAAGCCCAAGTTCCCAGACCAGCTCTCTGATTGACAATGACTTTTGGATAAAAGTCGAAACGTCTCGATCTTCAAACAGCGTCCGGATGACAACCCCTGAAAACTTTAAACAAAGAAATGAAACTATTATATATATTGTTCAATGATAAAAAAGAGAAAATATAACGTTGGAAATAGATTCTTAGGAGTCATAAGTGATGAAGAGCTGAGTTGGAGATGTCACATAAATGACACAAAAGGAAAAATATCCACAGCCATTGCAGCGATGAATAAAGTAATGTTTTCACTAAATAGTGCTGCATTATTAACATTCTATAACTCACTAATTGTCCCGTACTTGACCTGCTGTAGAAGGTTGGAGGGCGACATGTAAAACATTTATGCAACTGATATTTATTTGACAAAGAAGGGCCTTGAGAATTGTCAAAGTCATTATAAAGATCCATCGAACCCAAGATTAAAGTATTAAAAATGCATGATTTTGTTGAATGAACTACACTTGAAATTATGTATAAAGTAAAGTGCGACATCTTACCTGTAAACGTTCAAGGATTTTTGGAAAAAAAGAACAAGTCACTATAATCTGAAAGGAGCAGACATTAAAAAAAAAAAAAATCAGAACCAAAGTAATGGAATGAAGCATTTCTGTAAAAGGAGTTAATTTATGGAATGATCTTGACAAAGAAATGAAAGAATCAAAAATAGTAATGGCATTCAAGAAATCGTAATAAGTAAGCATGAAAAAGAAAATGAAGTTGTTGCGGTTAAAATGGTGACTGTATTTTTGATGTAACTGTGTGTTTTATTAAATGCAAAAGTTTAGCGTCGTGACTTTTTAAACCTTCAGTGTTAACGACAGTTGTAAAAGGGGGCTCTGGCTCTTTTTTTTTTTGCTCCTTTCCATTCATTTTTTTCTGTGTTCGATATGTCACTAATGATGTATTTTGATATAATAAAATACAAATCTTGTCTGCCAGATCTTGCCTGATCTCAGAAGCTCCGCGGGGCCTGGTCAGTGCTTGGATGGGACACTGTGGGGAATCCAGGTGCCACAGTGTGACAGAATATGTGTCCTTTAAGAGCAGCTTCTCAGAGATCAGAAGAATGTTTGGGTCGTCATCACATCCTCCAGTAAAAACGGGGGGAGAAAAGGGTTGGGGACCATAGGTAAACCACAGCTTCAACAAGATTTTCTTTTTTTTTTGTTCTTTGCAGAGAACATTCTATTTATGAATATAATTGCACGTTTTGCAATTTGCACCAGCTCCACGTGTGACTTTGATTCAACCGTGGTACATTGTGCAGACGATGTTTGGAGAGAAAGACTAATCCAGCTTTAAACCCTGTTCCATCATCAAAAACATATCTGAAGTATCATTCAGTTGCATTCACGCTGTTTTGAGGAATGTTTATCAGAAATTCCTCTCCCTCCGAGCGTCAAACACACTTCCTGATGAACTTCCAGGATTTTGACGCATTTTCAGACTTCTATACGACGGTTACACGTCACATTTCACTAAAACAAAGATGATTATATTTAAGATTTTACTCAGCATTTTTCCCCAGTTTGACAGTTTTTGTAGAGTTTATAATATCACTTCCTGGTTGAACATGGGCAGCAAATATGACATAGTGAGGTAATTCCACAACTGTTACCTAGCAACCATTTTGAAGCCAAAATCCATATAAATTACACAATAGTTGTGAATTGACAAAATATAATACCTGATAACACCTTTATTTTGTTGAATGACCGTTTAAACTATCAGAAAGATGTGTCAGTTGAGTGTAAACTGTCTGTCTGTCTGTTTATGTTCAACTGTATGTCACTTTTTGATGACATCACAGAGGGATTTCATTTTAGAACTCAGTACTACTTCCTGTCATTTTAAACTTTTGTTTTTCAGATTTTTTTTCACAAACTGCAACTTCACAGACGTAAAACTATGACAAAAATTTACCACAGGGGCCCTCCCACCGAACGGAGGCAGTATTAGAGAAATATGAGAACCTGAAATATAGACTTTAAATCATTGCTAAACTTGTTCTGAGCATTTCTGCCTTTAAACACGATAACGGCTGCAGCAAATCCACACAATGACGTCTTTTCAGCGCTAACTTCACTGGATTGTATATAGCGCTGGCGCCATCTGCTGGCTGGATGCACTCATTAACATTTCATACACAGGTCAGAGAATAAATAAGACAGTTATCTATTTATTTATTTTTAAATATGAGATGGCAAATTTAAGGCACTCAAGAGCATGTTTAAAGGCTAACAGCAGTGTGAAAAATGCTGAATAGTTTTCCTTTAAGGGTCTTGAATATCTAAAAAGGTGCCACGCAAATCAAATACATCATTATCATTGCTATTATTTGCATCAGTTTGTTTGCTGTAAAATCACTCACTTTCACCCGCAGTAAAGAATCACTGCAGTTTGTAGATCGCTGTGGCCCCCGCAAACCTAAAAACAACTCTCACTCACTCAGGTAATTGCTTATACATTGTTTGGCAAGTCTCACTTCAACGTGCAGATCTCAAACCTTTGAACAAAACCCAAAAATAAACACGTAAATAAAATAAAAATCACTGTGACTGACACCACGCGCCGCATCTGTCAACCGTGTTTGTTCCAACAGATGTGCTCCGACAGGCTTTGTTTTATCCACATCCAATTAGTTTTCCCTTTAAACTCCGCTGCAGTGATGACATGTCACCGTAAGTGGATTCAAATGTGCTCCTTTGCTCAAAAGTTGACAATTAAAGGATTTGTTTTTTTGGAACGTTAAACTAATCAAGGAAACAATTAGATTTAACACTCGAACTGCACGGCGAGGTTTAAAACAACAAAACGAACCACACAAGAGCAGGTTTTGTTTGTTATAGTTATGCTTTCGTTGACCTCATTTGTTTGTATTATTTCAGTCATTTTGTTAAATTCATTTATTGACTTTATTAGATTATCATTACTTTTTACACCTGTTAACCCTGTTTTACACCTTTTACGTTTCGGTCCTCTACATTTTCTTAAAAAGTAAATAATTTGATTTTATTACAAATCTAAATCAATTATTTAAAAGCCCAACTGACTAGAATTTAAAACTAGACGGTGCATTTCATGTTGAATCTGTCTGGCCACAGCTTACGTTTCAGGTAAACGTAAGCTACATGACCAATCAACAAGGTCAGTTATATACTCTTAGAACTATAGTTACGTTGGTAAATGACATTTCTAGCCGATAGCTGAGAGCTGCTCGGGTTGACCTGTCTCTACGAGTGCTCTCTTGTAGTTTGGTGAAATATTTGACACATTTCTCTAGTTTTGGCGCTCACAGCTGAGTTTTATTTCCTTCTGGAGCTCACGGTGTTCAGCTCTAGATCTTTGCTGCTTCGGTTTGTTCCGAGGAGCGAAGCAAAGCCGCACCGCTCTCACCGTTTCCGCGCTCGTCAACGCCTACATCCACAGACTCCCGGGTTTTATGTGTAAATTTAACCGTGTGATGACAGCTCTGCTCCTGAACATTCCTCCTCCTTCCAGGTAAAGCCTCTCTGTGGGATCTAAAAGTGTTAAAAGAGTGCATTTGGTCCAAACTGAATAATGACAATAATCTGCATCAGTTCATGATTAATACATCCATTTTCTATGATTAACCACATGAGCTAACATGTTAACTTTGACAGCTCTAAAATAATTGTAAACTCTTCAAACTACATTCCCACATCCAAGTCCACAGATCGCAAAAAAACCCCAAAAATACAATACAAATCCCTTGTTTTTTTGGTTTGTTTTTTTTCCCACTGTAGCGACGTCTATTTTCAGTTTACCTCCGTTAAGTGGGCCATATTTGTCACACGCCGAGCTCCTGTGCCTGGATGCGTCTGACGCTCGCTGGACTTTTCGGAGATGTGGAAGTAGGTGACCCAGTTGTGTGGATTTACTCTCATCATATCTGGGCTGAGTTTCGCATACGCCGATGCGAGACAGAGCCATCCCACGACAGTCAAATCTGCGAGGAAACAAGACGGATCAGACCAGAGCCACCGCGACACTCACACAACAGCTTAACTGTGCTAGAGTGGTTTGCTTCATCGTTAACTCACACTTAAGTTGTTCTTAAAGTGATTTATACATATTGCAGTAACCTTTATTGAAGCGCTGTTGCTCTGAAAAGCTTAATTTTCACCTGGCAAATTCTGTGTTACGATTATCAGTTCAATTTGATTCATTTTTGTAGCGCCTGAAATCACAAGTTTCCTCGATGGGCCACAGATAGAAAGCAGTTTAAATAAACAATGTTCAAGAGAATTTAGCAAATGGATACAGTAACTGTCCCAGAGCCTCCCCTGTCCTGGACCTTCCTTCTCTCAAGAAAAGAAACTACAAAAACCTGTGGGAAAAAGTCTAAACCTCGGGGAGAACCACAGAGAAGGAGAGGTTCTAGTTCCACGGACGGACAGACTGCAGATGGACCAGGACCGGACCAGAACCACTCAAGAGGAAGTAAGGTGGATCATCTAGTATAGAGAGAGTTCCTCCAGGCAGACGAGGAGCAGTTCATCTAGTGTAGAGAGAGTTCCTCCAGGTAGATGAAGAACAGTTAATCTAGTGTAGAGAGAGTTCCTCCAGGCAGACAAGGAGCTGTTCATCTAGTGTAGAGAGAGTTCCTCCAGGCAGACAAGGAGCTGTTCATCTAGTGTAGAGAGAGTTCCTCCAGGCAGACGAGGAGCAGTTCATCTAGTGTAGAGAGAGTTCCTCCAGGTAGACGAGAAGCAGTTCATCTAGTGTAGAGAGTTCCTCCAGACAGATGAGGAACAGTTCATCTAGTGTAGAGAGAGTTCCTCCATGCAGACAAGGAGCAGTCCATCTAGTGTAGAGAGAGTTCCTCCAGGGACATAAGGAACAGTTCATCTAGTGTAGAGAGAGTTCCTCCAGGCAGACAAGGAGCTGTTCATCTAGTGTAGAGAGAGTTCCTCCAGGCAGACAAGGAGCTGTTCATCTAGTGTAGAGAGAGTTCCTCTAGTTAGACGAGGAGCTGTTCATCTAGTGTAGAGAGAGTTCCTCCAGGGAGATAAGGAACAGTTCATCTAGTGTAGAGAGAGTTCCTCCAGGTAGACGAGGAGCAGTTCATCTTGTGTAGAGACAGTTCCTCCAGGCAGACGAGGAGCAGTTCATCTGGTGTAGAGAGAGTTCGTTCCTCCAGGCAGACGAGGAGCTGTTCATCTAGTGTAGAGAGTTCCTCCAGTCAGATGAGGAACAGTTCATCTAGTGTAGAGAGAGTTCCTCCAGGCAGACGAGGAGCAGTTCATCTAGTGTAGAGAGAGTTCCTCCAGGTAGACGAGAAGCAGTTCATCTAGTGTAGAGAGTTCCTCCAGTCAGATGAGGAACAGTTCATCTAGTGTAGAGAGAGTTCCTCCAGGCAGACAAGGAGCAGTCCATCTAGTGTAGAGAGAGTTCCTCCAGAGAGATAAGGAACAGTTCATCTAGTGTAGAGAGAGTTCCTCCAGGCAGACAAGGAGCTGTTCATCTAGTGTAGAGAGAGTTCCTCTAGGTAGACGAGGAGCTGTTCATCTAGTGTAGAGAGAGTTCCTCCAGGGAGATAAGGAACAGTTCATCTAGTGTAGAGAGAGTTCCTCCAGGTAGACGAGGAGCAGTTCATCTTGTGTAGAGACAGTTCCTCCAGGCAGACAAGGAGCAGTCCATCTAGTGTAGAGAGAGTTCCTCCAGGGAGATAAGGAACAGTTCATCTAGTGTAGAGAGAGTTCCTCCAGGCAGACAAGGAGCTGTTCATCTAGTGTAGAGAGAGTTCCTCCAGAAAGACAAGGAGCTGTTCATCTAGTGTAGAGAGAGTTCCTCCAGGGAGATAAGGAACAGTTCATCTAGTGTAGAAAGAGTTCCTCCAGGTAGACGAGGAGCAGTTCATCTTGTGTAGAGACAGTTCCTCCAGGCAGACGAGGAGCAGTTCATCTGGTGTAGAGAGAGTTCGTTCCTCCAGGCAGACGAGGAGCTGTTCATCTAGTGTAGAGAGTTCCTCCAGGTAGACGAGGAGCAGTTCATCTAGTGCAGAGAGAGTTCCTCCAGGTAGATGAAGAACAGTTCATCTAGTGTAGAGAGAGTTCCTCCAGGCAGATGAGGAGCAGTTCATCTAGTGCAGAGAGAGTTCCTCCAGGTAGATGAAGAACAGTTCATATAGAGTAGAGAGAGTTCCTCCAGGCAGACAAGGAGCAGTTCATCTAGTGTAGAGAGAGTTCCTCCAGGCAGACGAGGAGCAGTTCATCTAGTGTAGAGAGAGTTCCTCCAGGCAGATAAGGAACAGTTCATCTAGTGTAGAGAGAGTTCCTCCAGGCAGACGAGGAGCAGTTCATCTGGTGTAGAGAGAGTTCCTCCAGGTAGACGAGGAGCAGTTCATCTAGTGCAGAGAGAGTTCCTCCAGGTAGATGAAGAACAGTTCATCTAGTGTAGAGAGAGTTCCTCCAGGCAGATGAGGAGCAGTTCATCTAGTGTAGAGAGAGTTCATCCAGGGACATGAGGAACAGTTCATCTAGTGTAGAGAGAGTTCCTCCAGGCAGACGAGGAGCAGTTCATCTAGTGTAGAGAGAGTTCCTCCAGGCAGACGAGGAGCAGTTCATCTAGTGTAGAGAGAGTTCCTCCAGGTAGACGAGGAGCAGTTCATCTAGTGTAGAGAGAGTTCCTCCAGGTAGACGAGGGGCAGTTCATCTAGTGTAGAGAGAGTTCCTCCAGGCAGACGAGGAGCAGTCCATCTGGTGTAGAGAGAGTTCCTCCAGGTAGACGAGGAGCAGTCCATCTAGTGTAGAGAGAGTTCCTCCAGGCAGACGAGGAACAGTTCATCTAGTGTAGAGAGAGTTCCTCCAGGCAGACGAGGAGCAGTTCATCTAGTGTAGAGAGAGTTCCTCCAGGTAGACGAGGAGCAGTTCATCTAGTGTAGAGAGAGTTCCTCCAGGTAGACGAGGAGCAGTTCATCTAGTGTAGAGAGAGTTCCTCCAGGTAGACGAGGAGCAGTTCATCTAGTGTAGAGAGAGTTCCTCCAGGCAGACGAGGAACAGTTCATCTAGTGTAGAGAGAGTTCCTCCAGGCAGATGAGGAACAGTTCATCTAGTGGAGAGAGAGTCAATTAAATACAGCTAATGTGACTTTACATTTATTGGCATTTTTTGGAAGCCAACCCAAAGCCCCCCAGCATTAAAAGTCATTAAATGAATTTTGGCATGAAATAAGGCCTTAGAAATCATTTAAAAGCATTGCATTTTATCCATCACAATAAATGACGACAGGTGGAGATGAACATCTGCTCTGGCCTGGTGCCGCGTATGTTTCCTTTTGGTCAGTGTTTATTGTACACTGTCCCTGTTTTAATAAATACCACATCAAATAGAAACGTCATTAAAATAAGAGCAAATAATGATCACAGTCAGTGTCTGCTCAGAGCCTCTGTATCGGCCAATCAGAACTCCTTTCCTGGACGCACACTTCTAATTATTTGATTTCCAAATGTACTGGATTTATTGAATCTGAATGTTTGCAGCTTTGATCGAATCATCTAAGGGAGTTAAAGGCACTGAACGAAACCAGTGTCTGTTTTTAAGACACTGGTTTCATTCAGTGCCTTTATCTCCCGATGAATTTTAATTATTTTGTAGTTGTTTAGTGTGGTATGTATTAACTACCACCTTTTAATCTTTTATGAGGTCTACTTGAATGTGTCTTTCTCTTTTATGTATGCATGAATGTGAGCAACGGACAGCAATGCAATTTCCTTCAGGATTAATAAAGTATCTATCTATCTGTCTGTCTGTCTGTCTGTCTGTCTATCTAAAAGGTAAAAGATGGGGTTCAAAATTGAAATATATTTGCATGCTTTAATTTTCATTTTAGATTAGCTTTTTGAATATTATAAAGTAGTTTTTTGCATTCTGGTCATTCTGCGGCCCAATGGAACAGTTACAGTCCAGTGGTTTTGACATGATAAAGGTGTAAATGTCTTGTTTCGACGTTGATTATGGCATTAAAAATCATGAAATGCTGCATTAAAAAACATAACATTTGATTTGCTAAAACCTGCATAAACCCTGACGCTTGTGACATCAATAATAGAACTGAACCGTCGCTGGTCAGAGACGGGACGTGACAAGTGTTCTCTTTGTATCTGCCTTTTTATAAACGCAAAATTGGGTCATAAATTTTGCCTGAAAGGTGTGGTTTTGTCACTTCACATCTCACAGAGCAGTCGGCGCAGATATCTGGGCTTTGAACAATTTTACAGGAACTTATAATGAGCAAAGACCTTCATCAAAGCACCAAAAGCTCAAAATCCACCTAAAACGTGATAAATATTTAGTGCAGAACTATTACGACACACACAGACATTTACACGCCATATTTCCGTTCATTTTCTCAAGACTTCGTTGAGTCCATTATGTTTGACCTGTACGCTAATCACCAATGCTAATCATGGACTAGAAATAAATGCAAAACTCACTGCAACGAAGCCAGATTTGTGCTTTAAAATGCAGCTGTACTTATGTATAATGTAGCGTTAATTGTTGTATAATTGTCAGAACCACAGCTGACAGTAAAGATTAAGATTGTTCCGATGTTGGAGCAGTTAAAGCAGATTTCTTTTGGAGTTTTGCCTTTCAAACTTGTTTATGTAGCACTCTGAGACTGAAAAGTGCACGATAATTAAAATACATTTTTACTGAAACATGCATGAAATCAAAATACAACTCTGAGTTAAAGGACACACATTCTGCTACCGTGACTTTTTTTTTTTTTGAGCTTTAAACCATGTTCTAACAATGTTCTGTCATCAAAAACATGCCTGGAGTTGCATTTAGCTGCATTCACGCTGTTTTGAGGAACGTTCTCTTCCTCCGAGCGTCAAAAACACTTCCTGCTGAACTCCCTCGGTCGCTGACATTTTGTCTGATTAACTACGTCATTTATTTGAGAATCTTGTGCTGTTTTAAGTCCTTAAATCATCACCAAACTTGCTCTAAGCATTTCTGCCATCTAAACCATGGATGTATTTAATTATCTGGATAAGACACCTCACCTCTGTCCACGAGCCAGATTGATTAGTGGTCGTGCGAAGTATTGCAGCCCTTTGAGCCCAACCTATTTGTACAATTGCACTTCATAACACTACTCAATTATTTTCAGTATTTCAAAAAAATAGTGCTGTCACTGCACGGACGCACTGACGCCGACCCGAAGACAACTCTCTTTTTTATATTTGGTGACATAAAATGGTTTTGTATGTGATTGTACTTCCTTATATCAACAAAAAGGAAGGGGAAAAAGAAGAAAAAAAGGCTTTTGGTGTCTTTTTACTGGTAGTGTATTTTCACAAGAGACCTGCAGGGGGAGCTCTGTCACTTAAGTTACTGCTTTAAATCATTGCTCGACTCATTCTGACCATTTCTGCCTCTAAACACGATCACCGCTACTACTAGCCTGACCTTAGCTTGTCACAAAGTTTCTCAAAGCAATAACATAACTAAATCGTGTTAGCTCTAGGCGCCATCTACTGGCTGCATACACTCATTAAAGTCTATATGACAGGTTTTCACATTTTCTGACGGTGGGAGGGCACCTGTGGTAAGTATTTATCAAAGTTTTACATTTGTGAAGTTGCAGTCTGTGAAGAAATTTTGAAAAATACAAGTTTAAAATGACAGGAAGTAGTGTTGAGTTCTGAGCTGCAGTCCCTCCACGTATGTCATCAAAATGTGACACACAGTTGAAGATAAACAGACACATAACTATTGTGTAACTTACATGGGCTTTGGTCCTTGTTTTCGAAATGGTCGCTAGGTGGTCGCTAGGTAACGGTTGTAGCATTACCTCCGCCTGTGTCACATTTGCTGCCCATGACCAACAAGGAAGTGACATTATAAACATTAAGAACACTGTCAAACTGGGGACAAACAGGCAAAATGTTTAGTCAAATCTGAAATATAATCATTGTAAGTGTGTTTTTTTCCTCTCCGTGAACATGCTCTTCTCCTAGGTCAAAGGTCATACAACATCTGGTCCACGTAAGGCCTTGTATGGTTTTCCTGACATATATACTGGTGGTCTCTTCTGTGCTTCTTCATCGTGGCATCTGCAAATCCACAGACAAAGCGTCCTGGATCCAGTAAACTATTTTCACATCTACCTGGTCTGGACTTCTTTGATTTGAATCACTTAATATCAATCATCTTTTTATCATTTTAATGAAATGTCACGTCTAACCTGTCATATAGACTTTAAATGCAAGAGCAAACAGCAGAGAAACTTTTTTCCTGGCTCTCTTTTTTTTAATATTTGGTGACATTCATTTTTTTAAATATGTGATTGTACTTTATTATTTCAATTAAAAGGAAAGGGAAAACATTTAAAAAATATAAGCTTTTAGACTAGATTTAGCTCTGTCACTGAAGTTACTTAGTTATGCTTAAAGTAACGATGAGGAGAAAACATTAAAAGCTTATAAAAAGTATTTAGCATAAGTCTCCTTTAAGTATTTCTGGTGCAGATGTTAAAAGTAGCGCGCAGACTGCAGCGGAGGCCATGGCCCGACGATGTCCCGCGGTGACTGGGGCCGGCCCATAACACACGCGTCATAATCCAGCCATCATGAGCCTAATTGAGTGTGCAACGCCAACGGCAGCACAGCCCCATCAGAGCCGCCATCACTGACCTGCAATGACACTTCCATCCATTAGCCGCAGAGCCAAATGTAAAACTGAAACTGCAATGGCGAGCGATTAAGGAAAACCCAAAACTATGCCGGTGAGAAAAACAGAAAGTGTAAGAAAAAATGATCTGAGACTGAACACGAGCGTTCGCTTTCAAAAACGAAAAGAAAAACGACAAGAACAAGAATTACGAAAAGAAAAAATTAGAATACAAACTACCAAATACAACTGATATTACAGTCTTATTAAAATGAATAGAAAAAGTACAAATTATACTTCAAATGCTGCAAATGCATAGGGTAATGCTTAGAATAGACGACCAAGTAAACCCAAAAAACCTAGAACATAGAACGTATAAATATATGCATGCACAGATCATCACATTAACCTATTGTTAGCTAAACCTCTTTTTGTGAATCGCGGAGCTTGGCCTGATGATTATAAAGTGTAATGCAGGCATTTTTTGAGCTTTAAACCATGTTCTAACAATGTTCTGTCATCAAAAACATCCCTGGAGTTGCATTTAGCTGCATTCACGTCATTTTGAAGAACGTTCTCTTCCTCCGAGCGTCAAAAACACTTCCTGCTGAACTCCCTCGATCGCTGACGTTTTGTCTGATTAACTACGTCATTTATTTGAGAATCTTGTGCTGTTTTAAGTCCTTAAATCATCACCAAACTTGCTCTAAGCATTTCTGCCATCTAAACCATGGATCTATTTAATTATCAGAATAAGACACTCCCCCTCTGTCCACGAGCCAGATTGATTAGTGGTCGTGCGAGGTATTGCAGCCCCTTGAGCCCGACCTATTTGTACAATTGCACTTTATAACAGTACTCAATTATTTTCAGTATTTCAAAAAAATAGAAGGAAACATTCTTTTTAACCATTTCTAAAGGCACAGTTTTCATTGTATTCATTAACATGCTTGTTATGCTTGTAATGTAATGCTTATTTTTTTAATGCACAAGTAACATGAGGATGAAATGCCAAATAACGCATTTAGAGGTCTTAATTCACATTCGTTTTTACTGCTTCAGATGGATTTATGAGCATAACAGCTGTATAACAATTTAAAAAGTTGAACAGGCACTGAAGGCCAGACACTACAGGCAAAAGTGTTTTGTTTTTTGGTCAGTTTTCTCTCTTTTATGTAGAAACAACAAACTTGTCCTGTCTGCTCTTAAAGATGTTTTATTCTTCCACTTAATCCTCTTCATCCATAGATTTCTCTGGGACATTGTAACTTCAAAGGCCGTTTTTTTTAAATGCATTTTTCTCCCTCGAGACATAAAGATCAGCCTTAAAGTAGATCCTACACCAGACTGTTCAATCCTGGATGCAACAAGATTTTGACGAAATGTACAGAAGGATTTTTGATATCTAATTCTTAAACTGATTTAATGGAGTTTTAAGTTAAAAAATGAGGCAAAATCAGAATTTTTAGGACAATTTTAAGACCAATCTAGTTTAATTAAAGAGAAAGAAATCCAAAATCACTTGTCATTTTTTTTTTTTTTTTACAACTAATGTTTGTACAAAATGAACCAAGAAATTTAAACCTGGTTCAGTCCATTTTTCAGGTATAAATGTCCCAAATATGTGGATTTTTGGCCGTTTTACACATAAAATGCCTTATTTCCACATGAAAACATTTAATGATGAAAAACTTGTAGTATATAGTGTTTTTACATTTATGTGAGTAAACTACAGAATAAGTTTCAAATTGATATCCTTAAAATTAAGATTTTTTCCTGTTCACCTTAACCATCACGCCAGTGGTTTTCCCCTAATCCTCGGCCCTGTCTAATCTTCGTCAGAGGACAAATAGTGATAGTTTATGTTTGTCCAGCATTAAAAGGACACATATCATGCTGTAGTGACTTTTTTGAGATTTTAATCATGTTCTAACAATGTTCTGTCATCAAAAACATATAAAATCCTCTCCCTGCCGACCGTCATAAACACTTACTGTTAACACTCTCAACTGATGATGTTTTACTGATTTTAGACGTCACTTCTCTGAGAATCTTTAGCTGTTAAGTCCTTCAGTCATTGCCAGATTCGTTCGGAGCATTCCTCTAAACAGGATCACTACTGCATGGCTACATTAGCATTTCACCCAGCTCCTTAGCTAATAACATCATTAAATTGTCTATATCGCAAGGTGCCATCTAGTGGCTGCACACACTCAGTACGTGCCAGAGCAGACAGCAGAGAGACATATGGTTATTTAGTCCATAATAAACTTTTTTGTTTTATTTCAGTGTTATCCGATCGCTCTGACAAAGTAATATAAAGACTAAAATAATCTAAGTGGATGAAGAATTTTCTATCAAGTCAGGATTAGTATCTGATAAGGTTCTCCTATCTTAACCTGGAAAACACTATTTCCGTTTAAGTGATAACCTCGTCATTGTAAAATAGTGGTCTGCAGTCAGAATTTGTAAAGTACCCTCGAACTTGAATGATTCTAATTTCTACTCACCAAAGTGTATGGACCTAATGAGTCTCAGAGAAACTCAAACAGACACCAGCTCTCCTTGGAAGTTTCTTGGATTTATTAACAAAAGTACAAAAAGTTGGTCCAATGAAAAGTTAATTTATGAAAAAGTGTGTGTGGACTGCCCCGTGCTCTCAGCGTCTTTTACACACTCCTCCGTGACACTTGTTACACGGGGATTTACTGCTGTTCGCTTTGTAAAAGGTGTGTCTCAAATGACACGCTTCTGTTTGTCATTCAGGAGAACTAAAAACTCTAAAAATAGCCCCCGCCGACATAAACACAATGTCAAAGTCACTTGGAGTATCATGAGCTTCAACTTGACTTTTGAACATCACAATAAATCACAGAGTGGCTTGGTGTATAACTGCACCGGTAGAATACACACAAGAATACTCCTATAAAAGGTTGTTAACATAATGGCATGGTGACTTTTTTGGACGATTCCGCTACATTAAAACACAATATGGCAAACAAGACACTCAATAGCATGTTTAACGGCTAATAACAAGACAAAAAAATGCATAATAAAAATGTTGCGAGACTTAAGTGTTCGTTCTTTCAACTTCAGTGCAGCATTTTTGCAAAAATAGAGACGGCAGCCTTTTATTTGTTGGTAATACATATCAGTGCATTACTTAAAGGGCCTGTACCTGATTTTATTTACTCTAGTTAAGATTAAATAGTTAAGATAAATTCTCTTTACATCACACATTGTTTGACAGAAGCAACGTCATGGAAAGTCATTGGGTTTGTAATGTATAATCAGTGCATATTATAAATCCACTTTGTTAGGAAAAAAAAAATAGTGCAGAAGTATTTGCCAGGGTCACCTCTTTTCAGCCAATCAGGCACATTGTACACTATGAATCATGGGAAAATAACTGCTTGACACTATCCCAGACTGTGATTCTGTCATGGTGCTGTCTCAAAAGTGCCTAAAGCTAATTGTAAAGAGAGTTAGAGGAACTATATGGAAACAACTGCATCAGACTATTCCAGACAGTCGTTTCTGGTGCAATATTGAGTGAAAGGAAGGACTATGTGGGCGGGGCTAACGGTTCAAACAAAAACATGTTCCTGTCTCGTGATTCAAAATCAGGTACATGCCCTTTAAGTGTTAACGATAACAGAGAAAGTGTGTCTCTGTAGAAAGTCAGACTGTGGCCATCTCTGCTCCTGGTGCTCTGATGGTGCTTCCTCAACTGGTTCATCTGTACTCAGCCTCATGTAATTCAGAGTGTGTGTTTGTGTGTGAGTGTGACGGGTTAGGCGGTTGTGGGGGAGGTTGGGTGGGATGTGGATGTGTGGGAATGTTTTTAGTGCACTGTAAAGCGTTTTATCAATAAAGTTCTATTTGACAAACAGGTCAATAACACCCAGATATGTGCCCGAACGCTTTGATGGACACAGAGCTGAACTCGCATTTATCACGTGCTTTACTTATGAACAGAAAATATGCGCATTTCGTACATTTTGTGGAAACGCACTTATTGTAGTTTGTGTCCAGTGCGACGTGCTCCTTGACACATTATACTTTTGCTTTTACAACTTTTTTTTCCATCACTTGCCGGTACCTCCTTATCACCTAAAATACTCAAAAAACCACCCGATGTTACGCCGGCTTCATCTGAGACTCTTCTCTGTTGATGTGGCTTTTTGAATGCAACATGGAGAGGAACAAATAGGGGTCATTTTGGTCTGGAACAAAACGTGGTGGAGAGGAGAGGGCGCACACAACACAAGGGGAAGGAAATTTACTCTCATCTGAGGAACACAGCTCCGGTCCCAGAATACAAATGGAGTGGTCGCACCGGGCAGAATGCACCTCCTCGGCTGTGGTTGATTCCGCCAGGATTGGATGTACCTTATTTCCAAGTGAAGTGGTTCCTGCCTCTATTCCGTCGCCTTTTGGATGTGTCCCCTCCAACTCACTTTCAATTATTAGTTTTTCCTACGCTCTTTCAGCTCCGGGAGTGGATGGGCGGGGGGGGGGAGAAGGGCAGTTGGGGTGAGCTGATATATAACCAATGAGTCCAAACAAAGGTTAAAAGTCCTGAATTCATCGTTATGCAGAATGTAACGGGCTGAATCACTGTGAAAAATATTGACTGAAACGAGAATAATCGCAGAAAACACTGGTAGGTTTACGAATGAATTATGACATGTGCAAATCTGTGCACATATGAAAGACAAAATCACTTGCTTAATAGTTTTACCTGCTAACGGAATCAATAATATCAAAATGACATCATTGGCAGCGTCAAAGATTCTGTGATCAAACACTGTGATAATGTCCACATAAACTTGAAAGGAAATCAAACTGATTGGAGCAGACAATATGGACCATTGATTCCAGATAGAGACTAGACTGGAATAACTTGAGAAAATCCTTTAATTTATTAATTAACCTTTATTTAACCAGGTAAGAACCCATCAATCCCGATCAAAACCTCTTTTTCAAGGGTTAATTGTGTGTGTCTGTGTGTGTGTTGTGTGGTCGTGTGTGTGTGTGTGTGTGTGTGTGTGTTGTGTGGTCGTGTGTGTGTGTGTGTGTGTGTTGTGTGGTCGTGTGTGTATGTGTGTGTGTGCGTGCGTGTGTGTATGTCTGTGGTGTGAGAGTGTGTGTTTGTGTGTGTGTGGTTGTTTGGTCATGTGGTCGTGTGTGTGTGTGTGCGTACGTGTGTGTGTGTGTGTGTGTGTGTGTGTGTGTGTGTGTGTGCAGAAAAGCAATGAGTCTAAATGAGTTACAATGCAAACTAAAATGAAACAGAAAATAAATTGCATCGCACAGTATATCATTCATAGAACTCTAGTTACAGAAGTAACCACAATTTGCCGCAATAGAAATGAGCTGTTTTTAGCACAAACTAATTTATGGAGAAATGTAAAAATAAACCAATGAATTCAGGGAGTTTAGCTGAATAAAGTGCAGAAACAATTGACAAAAAGGATGAAGATACACAATATATTATGAGCAACATTTAGCACAACCAAACAGTTTTTATAAATAGTTAGGCTCTAGACAACAACATAAAAATGAGGGGCAGTCACGCAGACAGTTTTTAAACTCTTGATTGGCATTTATTTAATTAAAAAAGTATGTTACTGTTGTCAGTGTAATGTATTGTGTGCTGAGGTGCGTGTGGGCGTGAGCGGATGTCAGGTCCATAATGTCGGTGCTGAAGTGGGACGTGCGAGCGCCGAGACAGACTGCCGGTGACAGACTGGGCCCTCGTGGTCACCGTAACCTCTCAGCCACAGCACCTCAAGATTGTGACACAAATACTTACTTTTATAACAAAACAACAAAAATGGTACAGCAAGAACAAATTGCAATGTTAATGTTAAAGGGGCAGGTATGGAAACATGGAACTCAAGTCAATTTTGCAAGTTTTCCAAAGACAATGTTCTCAACGTAATTGACAGTCTCTCCTGAACTGAGCTGGGCATCTAATAAGTGGGCGCATGTTGGATAAATCTTACAAATTACAAATAAGGTCGTCGAACTAACTGGCCGACATCTGAAAGTACGAAAAGTCCTTTATATAAACAAAAGAATCCTAAATTCTGGAATGGAGGCAAAAGTAAAGTAGAAAATAATGTGGTTTCATTGGAGAACCTGGGATTAACCTCAGAATATATCACAAAACATTTTTTTAAATCAAGGTTTTGTCAAATGAAACCACTCAGACACATGAGAGTGATATCAGAGCCTGAGCGATCAGAGTTTACATTATTTGTTTATTTTATAGGAGATTATGGAGACTTTTATCCTGATTCTTAGGTTTTACTGGATAAATACTCACAGAAATATTCTAGTTTTTCATTTTACTTACAGATACATAACATACTTTAACACAAATTATACTTTTTGTGACATTCATATACAATTTTGAGACTAGAAAATGGAGTTTATTCCATAGAAAACCAAACTAACTGACATTTGTACACCGGAAATTCAAAATGTTTGGTTATTTTTTGTTCTAAAGACTTAAAACCCATTTGCATTTTGATCGGATGTCAGTTAGTCATTGAAAATATATTATGATGTTCTTTATTTTACCTCCATTCCGGAATTTCAAATAATCTGGTGACATAGCATTTTAAACAGTCTATTCAGTGGCCAAATCGACGTTTACTCTTATCATCCTCCTCAGTCAATGCATGCACACAATTCTCCATCTTCGAATATCATTCTCTCTTCGTCTTCCTCCTTTTTCATCATTTCGAAAATAATATCTCCCATTTTTAAAACTTTAACGATAATGAAGACTATCAAATCTGAGTTGTCTGTAACGCTGACGATCTTCAGTTTTTGGGGGTCACACGGGGAGGGGCCTATGGGGAGTTCAGCAGCAGAGCTAAAACCAAACTCTGTTCTTGTTCTTACAGCCCAAGGAGAAAGAGAAAACGTCTGATGAAGCCGTAAAGAGGATTCGAAAAGCGCCCAGGAGAGATCCAAGAGCACAGAAAAGCATGCGTGGAGTACATATTAAATCCCATCAGGCATGTTTTGATGAGGGAATAACGTTATAACATGTAGAAGGAAAAGTTGATTTTGAATATTACCCTGTCTATAATAAAAGCGTGAGTCTTCTGTCCAGTAGTTTGAAGCAATCCCTTTAACTAAAGTAAAAACATCTGTAATTGTAATTGAATGGATGCAGTTATCTCAAAGGCTGAATAATTTCCTCTAATAAACAAACAAAACATCCGGTTTTAATCTGCATTAAAAGTGCAAACCCTTTAGTTTAGATTTGCTAAAACGTGTTCTGAAACAAAAGACAAAAACACAACTAAAAGTGACAAAAACGAGACTCAAAGTGACAACAATGCAACTGAAAGTGACAAAAACATGACCAAAAGTGACAAAAACAAGACTACAAGTGGCAAAAACATGACTAAAAGTGACAAAAACATGACTAAAAGTGACAAAAACATGACTAAAAGTGACAACAATGCAACTGAAAGTGACAAAAACATGACTAAAAGTGACAAAAACACGACTAAATGTCACTGGAAGTTACAAAAACACGACTAAATGTCACTGAAAGTTACAAAAACGCAACTAAAAGTGACAAAACGTGACTAGAAGTAACAAAATTGTGACTATTACTGACAAAAAAAACACAACTAAAAGTGAACAGACAGTGATAAAAACATGATGGAAAGTGACAACAGTGCAGCTAAAAGTGACAAAAAACATGACTAAAAGTGACAACAATGCAGCTAAAAGTGACAAACATGACTAAAAGTGACAACAATGCAACTGAAAGTGACAAAAAAACATGACTAAAAGTGACAAACATGACTAAAAGTGACAACAATGCAACTGAAAGTGACAAAAAAATGACTAAAAGTGACAACAATGCAACTGAAAGTGACAAAAAAACATGACTAAAAGTGACAAAAATGCAGCTAAAAGTGACAAACATGACTAAAAGTGACAACAATGCAACTGAAAGTGACAAAAAAACATGACTAAAAGTGACAAACATGACTTACAGTGACAACAATGCAACTGAAAGTGACAAAAAAACATGACTAAAAGTGACAAACATGACTTAAAGTGACAAATATGACTAAAAGTGACTGAAATGTGACTAAAAGTGACAAATATGACTAAAAGTGACTGAAATGTGACTAAAAGTGACACAACATGACTAAAAGTGTCTGAAATGTGACTGAAAGTGACAAATGCGCAACTAAAAGTGACAGTGTATTACAATATAGTAAACAAGGCAGAAAATGAAATGTGCCAGTTTAACCGGGCAGGAGCTCCTCACTCGGTTAAGCTTTTAGTCACGGTTAATCGTTTAATCCGATTACCCTAACTGAAAGCGATAAAAACACAACGGAAAGTGACAACAATGCAACTAAAAGTGACAAAAACATGACTAAAAGTGACAATAATGCAACTAAAAGTGACAAAAACATGACAGAAAGTGACAAAAATGCAACTAAAAGTGACAAAAACATGACTAAAAGTGACAATAATGCAACTAAAAGTGACAAAAACATGACAGAAAGTGACAAAAATGCAACTAAAAGTGACAAAAACATGACTAAAAGTGACAAAAACATGACTAAAAGTGACAATAATGCAACTAAAAGTGACAAAAACATGACAGAAAGTGACAAATATGCAACTAAAAGTGACAAAAACATGACTAAAAGTGACAATAATGCAACTAAAAGTGACAAAAACATGACATAAAGTGACAAAATGCAACTAAAAGTGACAAAAACATGACTAAAAGTGACAAAAATGCAACTAAAAGTAACAATAACATGACTAAAAGTGACAAAAATGCAACTAAAAGTGACAAAAACATGACTAAAAGTGACAAAAACATGACTAAAAGTGACAATAATGCAACTAAAAGTGACAAAAACATGACAGAAAGTGACAAATATGCAACTAAAAGTGACAAAAACATGACTAAAAGTGACAATAATGCAACTAAAAGTGACAAAAACATGACATAAAGTGACAAAATGCAACTAAAAGTGACAAAAACATGACTAAAAGTGACAAAAATGCAACTAAAAGTAACAAAAACATGACTAAAAGTGACAAAAATGCAACTAAAAGTAACAATAACATGACTAAAAGTGACAAAAATGCAACTAAAAGTGACAAAAACATGACTAAAAGTGACTGAAATGTGACTGAAAGTGACAAAAACAAAAGTGACAAAATGTAACTCGAAGCAACAAAATTTGGTCACTACCAAAAGTGACCAAAATGTAACTGAAAGCGCTAAAACCACAACTGAAAGTGACAACAATGCTGCTAAAAGTGACAAAAAACTCCACCATAAGTGACAAAACTGTGAAAAACTATATGTATATCATATGTTTGTCTTATTGTCAGTTTTCCTGGTTGTGTTTAAAATGTGAACATAGGTCACAAATTGCACAAATAAGCAACATTCTATAGTCTGCGTATCATCCCCACGTTTGTCCTATTACAAAGCTGTATCATTGCCATAACAACTGTTGGCAAATAACCTCCTCTCATTCGTCATTTCTTCACAGTTCATCTTTCTTCACGCTTCATTTCCCTCTCAAACGCAATCTCCACATTTTCAGAGCGGCTTCGCGAGCGGAAAATGATTTAAAACAACAAGACAAATAAGGTGGTAATCACATTAGAGTCTGGCGCGTGGATCGTCGGCTGTTTTTGATCCGGAGCGCGGCAGAGTCAGGGGTTAACGCCGGCAAACCCCCAAAGGGACGGATTCAGAGCATTTTTATAAACTACATCCCCGGAGCGATTGTGCATTCTAAATGAGGTGTCTCCGAGGCCGCCGTCAGAGGTCCTGCTGTAATTATCGTCTGTTAATTAGATTGTTGTTTTTTTGTTTTTTTTTAAAGCAAAGCGAGTAGAAGGAGTTTACATCGTGTTGTTGGAGGTCATTAACAAAAGACTGTGGAATATCGTTAAATTAGTTGTAGCAGATGATAATAAGCTGTTATTCTGAAATGTGTTTTTCTCACTCTGTTCAACTGAAGGCCCGAGGGCCAAATCAGGCCCTCCAAGGGACATGATCCGGCCCTCAGCTATCATGAAAACATATAGAAAATGTTTGATCTCTTTTAGTGATAAACCAGGTCTAAATCAGGACTAAGTCATGACTGTACAGGACTAAACCAATGACTAAACCTGGTCTAAACCAGGACTAAACTAGGACTAAACTATGACTAATCCAGGTCTAAACCAGGATTAAACCAGATCTAAACCAGTTCTAAACAAGGACTAAACCAAGACTAACTAATGACTAAACAGGACTAAACCAGGTCTAAACAGGACCAAACCAGGTCTAAATCAGGACTATACAGGACTAAACCAATGACTAAACAGGTTTAAACCAGGACTAAACCAGGTCTAAACTAGGACTGAACCAGGTCTAAACCAGGACTAAACCAGGTCTAAACTAGGACTAAACCGGGTCTAAACCAGAACTTAAACAGGACTAAACCAGGTCTAAACCAAGACTAAACCAGGTCTAAACCAAGACTAAACCAGGACTAAACCAGGTCTAAACCAGGTCTAAACCAGAACTTAAACAGGACTAAACCCAGGACTAAACCAGGACTAAACCATGACTAAACCAGGTCTAAACCAGGACTAAACCAGGTCTAAACTAGGACTAAACCAGGTCTAAACCAGGCCTAAACCACGACTAAACCAGGTCTAAACCATGACTAAACCAGGTCTAAACTAGGACTAAACCAGGTCTAAAACAGGACTAAGACAGGACTAAACCAGGTCTAAACCAGGTCTAAAACAGGACTAAACCAGGACTAAACCAGGACTAAAACAGGACTAAACCAGGTCTAAAACAGGACTAAACCACCAAACACTTGGCGGGCCTGATTTTGCCCCTGGGCCTTCATTGGAATATAAAAACCAAAAAGCATTCAGTGAATCAAATAGACGAGTGCACGACATCTGGATTGTAGAAGCATTTAAGGTCACTCCAGGTATTTTTGATGGAAAAAAAACAAACAAAAACCCACTATGGTGAAAAAAACCCAGCTATTGTTAGAGAGCTGGTGGTTTCATCTTGTAATACCCCGCATGTACCATTTTAAACAGCGCACGCAATTAGCCCCCTGCTTTTAGAGATCTTTATAAATCAGTCCCATTCAAGACACAGCGAGTCATTAAGCTAATGACCGCATGCACCGAAATGAAAGAATACAAGGAAACTCAAAGGCAAAATTGAGTCATTCATCTGAGCACAGCACTCATTTATTCGCGAAACCAACTTTCTTTTCCTTTGAAGGACAGTCAAGTGGAATGTCAATGTTTCGGCTCAATTCGTAAAGTAAATGGATCCAGATTGATGGATGCGCTCACTCGACAACCCGACGAGGATTCAGCGCCGCGTCCCGGTGATTTATACTTTGCGATGTCGCACATGATCAGCCGAGCACCGGTGGGATTGTTTTGTCGATGTGATTGATCTGGAAGAGTTCTGAGGGGATTCTGGATCGATTTGGGGCTGCCACGATGCCTAAGTGAAGGTAAAGTTAAAGGGTGTAGGATTTTCAGAAACATAATCTGCGGAAGGCGAACGTGTTCAGATCAGATGTTGTTTTTGCTGAAAACAGTTGTCGTGTCGATCTGTTGACAATTGATTTTGAAAAATGTATTTACGTGATGTTTCTGCTTTCATATGTGTTGGTGCCTGACAAAAATACAGAACAACAGCATTTTAGAAGTCTAAAAAGTGAAGTGTCCATTACCTGTTTGTCTGCACAGAACAGGGCTGCAGCAAGTAATCGACTAACCATGACTTGTCGACTATAAAAGCGATTGACTATCAAAACAGATCATAAACGAACGTTAACTGAACTATACACACACACATGTCAAGAGATTTGATCACAAAGCGCGATATTAATGCATGAAAATGTCAAAAAAGAAAAGAATATTGCTGATTTTCCTCAAGGACACTTTATTCACAGGTATTCTTTATCTAAAAGCCTTCAGTTGCCATATGTCAACCTTATTAAAAAGTCTAAACCAGGATTAAGCCAGAACAAAACCAGGTCTAAACCAGGGGAAATTTACGTGAAATTTAAAGAGTGCACATTTATGTTTTGAACCTTTATCTTTCACTTTTGATTTGACTTGAACGAAGCTAACAACATCCAGACTCAGTAAATTCAGTCCATCTGGGATTCAAAATGTACTAAACGCTTCTGTCCTGGACACTGGACTGACAGATGCAGGGCTCTGGTGAGACACGGACGGCAATCATTATTAGCTCTTATTTTAATTCCGTTTTTATTTATTGGACTGATATTGCACTGATGGATTTTCAGATGTACTACTTGTCTGGATGGTGTGGGGCTGGGTTGCACGGTGGCAGAGCGGCTAGAGCTTCTGCCTCTCAAGAAGGAGATTGTGGGTTCGAATCCCGGACCACCCTAACATCACACGATCTCTCTGGGTGGAGTCTGCATGTCCTCCCCGTGTTACCGTGGGTTCTCTCCGGGTTCTCCGGCTCCTCCCACCGTCCAAAGACATGACTGTGTAGGTTAATTGGTAACTCTAAATTGCCTGTAGTGAATGAATGTGAGAGTGAATGGTTGTCTGTCCTTGTCTCTGTCTCTCTGTGTTAGCCCTGCGACGAGTTGGCCACTGTCCAGGGTGTACCCCGCCTAAGGCCCAAAGTCACTGGGATAGGCTCCAGTCACCCGTGACCCTGGGAACGGGAATAAGCGGTAGAAAATGAATGAATGCTTGTCTGGATTGAATATAATACTTGTTAATTCATTTTAAGGAATTAATTTCATGACTTTTCACTCTTTTTAATGCCCTGTGGAGTTTACTGATGTAGCAGTAGCCACCGAAATGCCAACAACCACATCTCCTTTAACATTGTGCCGGACAAAATCGCACCAAAAATGTGTCTGACCTCCATCCACAGGTCCCTCATAGTAAACACTGACCACGACAAAAGACAGCAAACCTTTTTTTTGTTTTTTAAAAGTCGTTTATTTAAAGGTTTTCCTCTGTAACTTTTTATTTTCCTTATCTTCCTTTAGCGTACAAACTCCTCTCACTTTTTGCAGTGACTTTCAGGCACATTGCAGCTCCTCACATTGTTGTGTGCAGATAGTTTTGGAGGTGAGACGTACTTGTAACTTTTCGACAACTTTTCTGTTCTGCCAGGAGTTTGTCAATTTTTCAAAGCAACAGACTTCAACCTTACAAGGAAGACCTGATAAGAAAAAAATATATTCAATACAAAATAAAATCCAAAAAACATTATCAATCTGGTCATATCTTGTTGCTGTTGAAACACGCGTACACTTTTACAGTCGGTGTTAGTTTTTGAACGGAAACGCCACAAACAAGTTAAAAGTAACCCAGCAGTAATATAAGTCTTTTGGTCACATTTGTTAACTTTTTTTTGACTATGGTTTAATTAAATAAATATACATACATACATATAAATAAACATGGCCTACATTCATACAGTCAGACCTCCATGGGACAAACAATTAATTCATTTTAATGTGTCAGAGCTGCTCTTTCACCCACTGTTCAGTCCATAGTCCATAACCTGGCCCCTCCATCACTCAAAGAATTCATCCAGCTGTCGGCAGATACGGCTTCAAGAGTGACCCGAGGTACCACAAGAGGATTGTGGGACATCCCTAAATGCAGAACTGCTTTTGCTCAATCTGCGTTTTCATTTAGGGCTGTTAAACAATGGAATGCGCTCCCATCTGAGTTATTGAGCTTAAATAGTCTTTCAGCCTTTAATACAGAGGTGAAAGCATGGTTTTTAGAAAAGCAAACATGTACGCACAATTAAGTATGAAATGTAAATGTTGACTGTATAGAGAATGTGTTTAATGAGTGTATGAATATGTTGTATGAGTTGGTGAGATTGGATAGATGCTGCATGTGGAAGCAACAAGGGTTGTGGCTTTTAATTGTTGTATATATGTAAATAATTATTGCTGACCCCTCCCCCTGAGGACTACAGATGGAAATTAGCTGTGAAGCTAGAATCTGGTACAAGCATCTCTGCCATTGTGCTTAATGTAACTGTACACTGTCCTAATAAATGAATAAAGAAAGAAAAGTTCAACAACTTCGAACGAAAACGAAGAGTCGGAGAAGTCCTTTTAAATCTGGCACCGACGTCCCCTTAGGCTCAGGAGGGCGGGGTTAATTTGAGCTTTGTTTTGACTTGGGCTGTCGAAGTTAAAGCTTTA
Organism: Rhinogobius similis; assembly: GCA_019453435.1. Classification (NCBI taxonomy): domain Eukaryota; kingdom Metazoa; phylum Chordata; class Actinopteri; order Gobiiformes; family Gobiidae; genus Rhinogobius; species Rhinogobius similis. Next base: position 3,885,084 of record CM033636.1, on the reverse strand, counting down.
ACTCTTGTGATTAATCGTAGAAAACTGACGCACTAATCACAAATTGATGCGGATTGATCACCCAGTTTGACTTGATGAAACGCTCTTTTGGATCACGCAGGAGGCTTTACCTGAAGGAGACAGAACAAGAGCAGCTGTGATCACGAGGTTCATTTTACACTTATTCACCTTATTCTGCACTGCCCACTTTTGCCGTTTTTGCCACAGATACGCACGATTGTTGTAAACGCACTTCCGTTTGACGAGAACTCCGTTAAAGCTAATGACGAATGAGGGAAAACTCTCGCCGCTAAAATGTTACATAAAGTACATCGATTTGTGTAAAATGTTTAATGAACACGAGCAACAACAAGTCACAACGCAACGATTTCCTGGTCAGTCTGAAAACGGCTTTTTAGTCCATGTAGAACTTATTTTCTGTTGAGCTCCATTTAAACTAATACAACGGAAACAAGTAGTAAAAACAAGTAGTAAACTCACGTAGACGAGCGCAGAACACTCAGCGGCTGATGTTTATGAGCACAGACCCGACCCAAGACGAGGCAGAGCTCACGTTGAACGGCGTGTGCTCCGTGACAAAAACAAAACTCGCGTGTGAAGCGCTGAAACGGATGAAATGGGCCACTTAACCAAACTATCACAGCGCATTTGTAGACACCAGACCTGACCAGCTCCACCCACCACCACACACGTCAGTTACATCTGTCACTATTCACCTTATTCCGGAAGTTGCCGTACGTGTCGCCATCTTTTTCCGTTGTAGTTTACATGGAGCAGACGAGCTCAACAGAAAATAAGTTCTACATGGACTAAAAAGACGTTTTCAGGCCGCTGAGGGAATCTGTGCATTGTTGACTTGTTTTTGCTCGTGTGCATTAAACATTTTACACAAACCAATCCACTTTATATAATGTTTTAGCGAGAGACTTTTCACTCGTTGGCCATTTGCGTGAACACCGTTAGCGTCAAACCGGAACTCCCTTTACTACAAGAGTGTGAATCATAGACATAAAAAGAGGCAAATGTGGGCGGGGCAGGTGAATAGTTCTCTAGTACAGTGTTTTTCAACCTTTTTGAGTTCTGGCACATGTTTTGGGTTTAAAAGCTACCACGGCACACCACCTACCAATAAAACATTACCAAATCCGACCATTTAGTTAAAATTATGGTATATAATGAAGTAAGTAATGTACAATGAGGTAAATAATATCTGTGTGTGTGTGTCTAGTTCTTTAAATTTAGTAATAGTGATGGTTTTGCGTTCTTTCTTTGGTGCAAATGTTGCTCAGGACACTCCAAAAAGGTAAATTAGTTAATTAAATCTGCATTTGTGAATCTGTTAACTCAAACAAGGCACACCTGGCAAAACCTCAAGGCGCACTAGTGTTCCCCGGCACACTGGTTGAAAATCAAGGCTTTAGTACAGGCATGTCCAAACTCAGGCCCGGGGGCCAAATGCGGCCCTCAGACCAATTTTTCTTGGCCCTCAGGCTTCCTGGTGAACTGGCCCACATTGTCCTGAGAAATACTATTTACAGCACATTTCAGATTTTCTACAATTCTAACCTAAATAACTAACATTTTGGTGCAGCACAGACCTGATATTAAGGCAATGAGACTGAATGTAGATGTGGTGGTGCTTAAAACATCAGATAAATGCAGCTTTTTTTTACGTTTTGCGATTGATTTGTGGCCCTCAGCTTGGTCTATATTTCAATATGTGGCCCTCGATGGAAAAAAAAGTTTGGTTCTGCTTTAGTATATGATGGGCCCTTAAACTCTTTGGTTTGGTAATTTACATTTACCTGAAACGTGCAGCCACACAGATTCAACATGAAATGCAATGTCTAGACTTAAACTGTTGTTAGTTGTGCTTTTAAATAAGTTATTTAGATTTGTGAATAATGAAACGATTAACTAATAACTAAGTATAGACATAAATAATATAAATAATGACATTCTAATAATGGCAAGTCAAAAAGCACACAGTGTGATTAATCACAGTTCCAAAGAGTGATTAATCTGATTATTTTTTGTATTCGTTGGACAGCACTAGTTTTAACACAATCTGACCAGAAAGAACTGACTGGTATGAAACTACAACAGGTGAGCTGATAAGTGCTGTCAAACAAGTCAAGTTGTTTCATGATACAACATGATACAAGCTAGTGTTAGCCCACTGTTTTCAGCTGGTCACAATCATGTATCACAGACTTCTGAACATGTGTTGTTTGAATCAAGTTTGTATTTTTCCTTGAGTTTTCGGTCCATCTAAAAACCTATCAGGCTGTCAAAGAGTGTCATGACTTCTATCCAGTCCAGATGACAGCCTTTGGAACATTTTCTACGATGGAACACTCCTGGACGAAAGAGGGATTGTACGATCTTATCAGGCTGTGTGCAAGTGTCACCAACCAGTAATGATAAGGTTTGACATGTGTGGACCATAAATTTGGACAATTTCTTTCAAAACAGTGAATATCCCTCAGAGTTACAAAGGCTCTTCTTCTCCATCTGAAATTATAACATTATCACATTCTAGAACAGGCCTATTCAACTTTATTTTACCAACAGCCAGATTTTCCAGATGGTTTTGTCCTCAACTTTTGAAATACGAAAAAAATGTAACACAAAAGTCTTCAACATGTGCAGGACTAAACCAGGTCTAAACCAGGACTAAACCAGGTTTAATCCAGGTCAAAACCAGGTCTAAACCAGTTTTAATCCAGGACTAAACCAGGTCTAAGCCAGGTTTAATGCAGCTCTAAACCAGGACTAAACTAGGTCGAAACCAGGACTAAACCAGGGGTAATCCAGGTCTAAACCAAGTCAAAACCAGGTATAAACCAGGTTTTAACCAGGTCTAAACCAGGTTTAATCCAGGTATAAACCAGGACTAAACTAGGTCTAATCCAGGTCTAAACCAGAATTTAACCATGACGTAACCAGGTCTAAACAATGACTCTAAACCAAGTCCAAACCAGTACTGAACAAGGTCTAATCCAGAACTAAACCAAAAAACGTAACTAGGTCTTAACCAGGTCTAAACCAGGACTAAACCAATAACAAGAGATAAAAATGCTCTATATTTTTAGCAGATGTGTTGAGGGCCGCATCATATCCCTCGGAGGGCCTGATTTGGCCCCCAGGCCTTCAGTTGAATAGCCAGCATAGCCAGAACATGTACATAATCCATTTTAAACTATAAACACTTTAGAACGTCGTGATGCTTTTGAGGACTACACGTTGCTATTTTAAATCTCTCTGACGCGCTGCAGGTGAGTACGTTTTGAAGAGGCCTATAATGCGGCGCGAACACCGAGAGGAAACATTAAAGTGCCACTAGCGGGACGACATTGGAAACGCCTGAGCATGCGCGACACCGTAATAGCATTAAGTGTTTTTCCCCCCGCCGCCTGATCTGTGCCGCGGGTACGGCGGCAGCCTCGGAGACTGACGAAGACATATCCTCTTTTCTTTCGCCTAAACGTGTCGGTGTCGTATGATAAGTGGGAGGCGCGCTCAGCTCCGACCTTCAGCCCATCGCGGCGTGTCCCGTCGTCCAGACAGCTGGCTCTTCCCCGCAACTACAAAAGACTTTATCAAACGCACTCGCAGAGCAGTGAGCCGGATTGCTTTTTGTGCGCATCAACCTTTTCCAACCTTTCTTTGAATGTTCAGCTATAGAAAAGGAACAATTACTTTCTTGTCATAAAGAAAAATATCCACAGGTAAAGTGAAGTAAGAATGGTATATGTTTCTATCAGAGACGGGTTGAAGAAAGTATGGTATGTTTTTATTGTAAATTGATGTGTTTTCAGTTATTTTGCTCATTTTTCCATATTATAATTTAGTATCTTTTCTGTTCAGCCTTCAGTGAGTGGGTTTTGTGAGAAAAAAAGTTGAACAACACATGCTACAATTAAAAGTTTCACCCAGCTTCGAGTTACCTGCAGAGACGGGACGTTTCCAGTGGGCCGCTGGCTGCGAGGAAAACCAAAAGAGCTTCGAACTGGCTCTGGTTGGGCTGCTGCTGCTGCTGCTACAGGTCGTGTGATAATAGATGATATACTAAACTGTTTGGTTTGTGTATTTTTTCATGTAATGTCAATAGAAAGGACAAAAAAGACCTGAAAAGCAACGGTGAAAAAAGAAGAAAGGCCCTGCCAGAGGAGGCAGCAAATGCTCACAAACTTTTATAAGACGACAGACGGAGACTGAAGTGAAATGGTAAATAAACAGAATTTGAGAGAAGTAATTTAAATTTAAATTTGTCCCAAAAGGCTGCAGAGTACACTCCACCAGGAGCACATGAGGCATTCATGCTTATGTCTGTGGGAAAGGAAATTCTTCTGCTGCTTGATAACAACATCAAGTAAATGATAATAATAAATCAATAAGTCAAGTTGTAGATACTAATGACTTCTTGGGTGTGGTTACTGCTGTAGTTGGTACATTGTGTTAGTGTTCTAATGTAGGATCAGTTTGTTTTACCAAGCCTGAAATATTTAAGTTCACTTTGTGTTGTTATTGTTATTTTTACTGTTTACATATTTGAAAGAAGGCATCAATATTATAAAATATAATAGATGAAATATAACCGTACACAACTACATAGGCATACGTTTTTTCACCTGAAACAGTGGGCCGGTTTTGGGCTGAAGAGTGGTCCCAGCATGCCCCTGTCAGACAGGCCCAACTCCTGTAACCAAACCTTTCTGTGACTTATTGTCTATTTATGCTCTTGTATGTCCAGTGTACTGTATGTTCTTGTGTGTCCAGGATAGTAGAGTTACATAACTGGAGATGACTTAGTGTTTGTGCCTGTACACATGTACACAAGAGCCTAGATGAAATAAAGCTTTTATTAAAGGAGTTTTATTAAAATACTATTTGATACATTGATTAACAAAATATTTTATTAGAAGACTTTTCTTTATGAGCGTATTTATAAAATGTATCTGTAAAAAGTATTTTTATCTTTGTAGGAAAACCTTTTGTAATGTATTGTACCTTGTCTGATTTCCCTCTGTGATTGGCTTTCCTGTGGCTCTCCTGGTCCTTCTTCTAATGTCAAGTAAATAATAAACGTGAACTAAGGAGCTCTCTGATTGGTTTACAAGTTGCTCTAACCAATCAGAGAGCTCCTTTAACTTCTCTTTCATTATTCATTTGACTTTTGCATATGAGGACCTGGAGAGCCACAGAAAAACTAAACCAAGAAGCTAATGACAGTAGAGAGGCTAATTGTTAATAAAAGATTTCCTCATGTTTCAAAATTTTCTTTGATAAAACCATTTATGTTGTTTCTTTTTCCTTTGGTTAAATTATGTATTAAATCATCTCCTTCACTCTGTGTCCTCCATATACAGTACTTGCTCTAGATCCAGATACAGCAATTGAAACCTTTTTAAATTGTCCACTTGGTCTGAAATGTTCTAACGTTTCCATCATCCAATAATTACTCAAGTGCTAGTCTAGTTAGTATATTTCTAAATGAAAAATGAAAAAAACTACACCTTAGATTAAGGTGAAGGTGTAAGACGTGTTTATGTTCATCAAGAGGCTGTTCCCGATTTTGTCCATGGAGTTGAGCAAACAGCTTTTTTCTCCAATAGAGCTACGTAATAAAAGCAGCTCTTGGGGTCAAAACGAGGCGGCTGAGTGCGTTCGGCATCTAATTATAGATTGCTTAATTTTCCAAAAACTAAAAACTGCACAGTTAGCATTTCAGTAATTAATAGCTTCACCGTGACGACAAACTATGGCCTGTGAAAGTTCGTAGAAGTGCTTATAAACGACGCTCGGACGATTAACTTTGAACCGCTGCAAACCGTGTTAAAAAACTAGTTCCGTTCATTTCTTGTTTTTAAGACGCAAAATATCTGGTACAGCACCTATAAGTCGTTCATGTAAAGCTTCCATCCTCATAGATTTACTCCGAAACTTTTACTGAAGCAAGAGCACTGTAACTTCAAACAAAACGTCCCAAAAAAAGCCCCCAGAATTAGTGTCTACAAGCCAGTCTAGCCAAGTCATTACACATAATTAGTCTTTCACTTCAAAAGCAAAAAAGAAGCGAACAGAGCGGAGGACAAAACCTAAAGAGTTGGATGAATGCGGGCATTATGCGGCGAGTGAATGAGGCGTGTTTGGTGTGGCCTGCCCTCGTCCTGATTACCGTGCGGCTGGAGCTGACCCGCTGCCAGATGGAGCGTTTATTGGGTATAATTCACAGCTTTGGCTTTGGGTGTTGAGCATTCAGAGCCAGGATCACGACCGAGCACATCTGCATCCACCCAGCCGGAAAGAACCCACGCGGCCCTGGCTGTTGTTTTAGAAGCGTGTATGACTTTTTAGGCTTCATGTTTTTCTGTTTTGTTTTCATGTGATCGTTTTGTTTGCGTTCTACATACCCTGTAAGGCGAGAAACTACAGGCATAACTATTTTTTTCATTTTTTTGTTTTTCGGTCGGTTTGCTTTCTTAACATATCTGCTTTCATGTGGAAACAACAAACTCTTAAAATGTTTTATTGCTTCATTTAATCCATTTCATCCATAGATTTCTCTGGGACATTGTAACTTCAAAGGTTGTTTTCTTAAAATGCATTTTTCTCCCTCGAGACATAAAGATCAGCCTTAAAGTAGATCCTACACCAAACTGTACAATCTGGACTGAAAAAGATTCTGGACGAAACGTACAGAAGGATTTTTTGATACTGAATAAATCTCTTGACCTGTGTTATCAGTCACTATGAAATGACACTTACTGAGTGCATCCAGCCAGCAGATGGCGCCAGCGCAGTATAAAATTTAGTGAAGTTAGCGCTGAAAAGACGTCATTGTGTGGATTTGCTGCAGCAGTTATTGTGTTTAAAGGCAGAAATGCTCAGAACGAGTCTGACGATGATTTAAGGACTAAAAACAGCACAACATTCTCTGATAAGTGACGTGTAAAGTCTGAAAATACGTCCCAGAACCAGGAAGCTCAGCAGCACATGTGTTTGACGGTCGGACAGAGAAGATTTGCCTCTGAACATTCCTCAGAACAGCGTGAATACAACTGAACGCTACTTCAGGTGTATTTTTGATGATGGAACATTGTTAGAACATGGTTTAAAGCTCAAAAAAGTTACTGTAGCAGAACATGTGTCCTTTAAAGTATCTCTTTATTCTGAGTGGGCTCACCTCTCAACAGATCTATTTATAGAGGCCAGTGCATATTAAAGACATATTATCCAAAATTTACTTTTAGCAGCTTTTAACCATAAAATAATTGACCCCTCATGCTATTAAACCACTTGAAGTTGTATTTCGAGTGATTCGTGCATATTTGACTAATCTCCACAAGACTCCATCTCACTGCTCCGTAGAGTTCTCCGAGGGGAGCAGTAAAAAGGCACAAATCTCCCCATATGCTTCATTCTGTGGTGCAGCCATTTTGACACAAATGAGAAAAAAAAGCCCTACGCTCACTGTCAACTGCAGCTCTCCACAAGGCGTAACATAAACAGCACAGCAGCTTTCGTCACAGAAGTAAGCAGATTGGTGTATTAGTTGGGTTGTTTCAGATCAATATGGAGATTTAAATGTGCAATAAATGTCCATAATGATCAACTAATATCACAGATTATACAAAGAGCACAAGAAAAAATGTTAACGTGTCTATTTAAAAGTGTATTTTTAGAGTAAAGTATAAGAGATAACGTCAAATCTGATCTGGATGGGAAAAAACTGAAAGCTGATTTTTGTGAATTGATATCATAATTTTTCTAGCTGTTTCATTTTTGTTTGCTCTGTGAAAGGGCTAAGCCATTTCAGGCCGTGTCAAACAGTGAAGAAAAGTACTTTCAGTCTAATGTAGTTGAAAAGAAAGTACTGAAACTTGCTCTCAAATGTACTGACGTAAAAGTGAAAAGTATCCACTCTAAAAGTTACTAAAGTAAAGCACAGATACCCCAAAATGTCACTTAAGTACAGCTCTTTTACTTTTGTCCTTCGTCACTTTCCACAGGGTTCATACAGGTTCTTGAAGTTCTTGAAAACGCTTCGATTTTACTATGTCGATTTCAAGGTTGGGAAAGTGCATGAATTTTGGAAAAAAGTGCTTGAAAATGCTTGAAATTTGAACTTGCCAATCTGTATCCCACACATTCTGACACTAAAGAGCAATAATAGTCTTGAGTTTGTTGTTTTTAAGTATTCTAAAATTGTGCATGTAATTGTAGAAATCACAATTGCGTACATCACACTAGGAAATTCTGCAACTGTTACCTGGCAAAATGTTTTATACTGGGCCAAAACTCCTCTAATCTCACAGAAATGATTATCTAACAGAAAATATATATGGGAACACCTTAGTTGAATTCATGGTTAAAGGATCGGAAAAATGTGTTTGTTGGTTGCGAATTGTCCCTAGTGTGTCTCCCTAGTGTGATGTCATCATGTTTTGAAAATGTCAACATATTTTCCAACTTTTCTTCACAAACGGACTCTTGATTGGTATAAAACTATCATTTATGTTCACAACTGGTTCTCTTCCACCAAATAAAGTCAAAACTAGAAAATCATAAAAACCTGTCATACGCACTTTAAGATGGGACACTACAAGTGAATACGAAAATCTTAAATTTAAAGATATCAGTTTGATACTTCTCCTGTAGTTTACTCATATATATGATAAATACATACATATATTAAAAAAAACATTATGTCATGTTTTCATGTAGAAATAAGGCTTTTTCTGTGTAAAAATGGTCAAAACTACACATGTTTTGGGCATATAATCTGAAAAATGGACAGAACCAGATTTAAATGTCTTGGTTCATTTTGTAACATATTAGTTACATAAACCTTTACAGAAGGGATGTTGGATTTCTTATTTAGCTAACTAGATCAGACTGAAAATGGACCTAAAAATTCTAATTTTGTCTCTTTTTTTTCCCTTAAAACTTCAATAAATCTGTTTTAGTATTAGATATCAAAAAATCCTTCTGTACATTTCGTCAAAATCTTGTTCAGTCCAAGATTGTAAAGTTTGGTGTGGGATCTACTTTAAGGCTGATCTTTATGTCCCAACAGGAGAAAAATGCATTTTAAGAAAACGGCCTTTGAAGTTACAATGTCCCAGAGAAATCTATGGATGAAGTGGATTCAATGGAAGAATAAAACATCTTTAAAGAGTAGATTGGACAAGTTTGTTGTTTCCACATGAAAGCCGATGTGGAGAAACCAAACTGACCAAAAAACTAAATACTGAAAAAATGGGATTAGCCTGTAGTGTCTTAAGTATAAAGGCCCTGGAAAAAACCTGAGTCGTTGAAAGTTCTGGAAAAGGGCTTGAAGTTCATCTTGCACGAACCCCGTTTCTGGAAAAATTACAGCTCGCGCCTCAAACGCAGCGTCCTCGCCGAGTTCAGTCGAGTGTTATCTTTGTGATTTCTTTTCCACACAAACCAGTCCGTGCATAAAACGATGAAATACAGATTGTTCTAGTTGGTTGCCTCCGAACGAGTCCCAGTTCCCACCGGGGCACATTGGTATTCAGTGACTGGGAGCGTCCCAAATTAAAAAGGAACATATTACACTGGAGTTTACACTTGGCCGACCCAGCTGCTGAAAACTCATCAATCCACGGAGCGAGTCCAGGGGAGGGCTGTGTGCTCTTATTATGAACCGCACCAGCACGAGATGTGTTTGTGTCTTCATCCCGACTGGAGGGGTGTCATGACTCAGGGTTTGACTGATTTAGCTTTCAGTCTAGTTTAGTTACATTTGTGTGGAAAACTGGATTTTCCACTCATTTTTCTTTCTTTAAGCTGTAATCTTTCAAGTATAAAGTGATATTTCTTCACTTTTGGATTTAAGCAAGACTAAACCAGGACAAAATCAGGAAATAATACATGACTAAACCAGGGAGTAAAACATGACTTAAGTAAGACTAAGTCAGGTCTTCACCAAGGGCTATACCAGAACTAAAGCATGACTGAAACATGACTAAAGTAGAACTAAAACAGGGAATAAAGTAGGACTAAAACATGACTAAAGTAGAACTAAAACAGGACTACAGTAGGACTAAAACAGGACTACAGTAGGACTAAAATAGGGACTTAAACAGGACTAGAGTCGGACTAAAATAGAACTAAACCAGATCTTCCCCAAGGACTAAAACAAAACTAAAACAAGTACCAAAACAGGATTAAAGTAAGACTTTATGCTTTCTGCTCATCTCCAAGAGTTAAAATAGGATTAATGCAGGACTAAACCAACGACAAACCAGTACAAAAGCTAGACTAAAAACGTCTTCACAATGGACCAAAATGGATTAAAATAAGACTAAACCAGGGAGTAAAACAAGATTTAAGTAAGACTAAGTCAGGTCTTCACCAAGGGCTATACCAGGACTAAAGTATGACTAAAACATGACTAAAGTAGGACTAAAACAGGACTAAAGCAGGGAAAACAGGGACTAAAGCAGGGACTAATGTAGGACTAAAATAGGACTAAAGTAGGACTAAAACAGGGACTAAAGTAGGATGAAAACAGGACTAGAGTAGGACTAAAACAGGACTAAACCAGATCTTCCCCAAGGACTAAAACACGACAAAAACAAGGACTAAAACAGGACTTAAAGTAAGGCTAAATCTGCTCATCTCCAAGAGCTAAAACAGGACTAAAGCAGGACTACAGCAGGACTAAACCAAGGACAAACCAGTACAAAAGCAAGACCAAAAAGGTCTTCACAAAGGACCGAAACAGATAAAAACAAGACTAAACCAAGGACTAAAACATGACTAAAGTGAGACTAAAACAATAAGAAGAACACGACCAGTACGAGATGTGTTTGTGTCCTCATCCTGACTCGAGGGGTGGGGCTGATCGTCCTGTTCATGACTCAGGGTTTGGAACAGTCAGACTGATTTAGTTTAGTTCATGTTGTGTATAAACAGTAAACTGCCTTTTCCCACTTAGTTTTCTGTCTTTGTATCTATTTCTGCACTTTTGAAGACACTTTTGGACTAAAACCAGACTAAACAAGGACTAAAGCAAGACTAAAGTAAGACTAAACCAGGTTTTTACCAAAGACTAAAACAGGACTCAAACAGGACTCAAACAAGACTATAAGAGGACTCAAACAAGAAACAGGACCCAAACAAGACTAAAACAGGACTAAAACAGGACTCAAACGGGACTAAAACAGGAGCCAAACAAGACTAAAACAGGACCCAAACAAGACTAAAACAGGACTAAAACAGGACTCAAACAGGACTAAAACAGGACCCAAACAAGACTAAAACAGGACTCAAACAGGACTAAAACTCATTGCTTTATGTTGCACCTTCGCCGAAGCAAATTCCTATGTTTGTGAATTTCACTGACAATGGCAATAAACCGCTTCTGATTCTGATTCTGAAAAAAAAAAACAGGACCCAAACAAGACTAAAACAGGACTAAAACAAGACTCAAACAGGACTCAAACAGGACCCAAACAGGACTAAAGCAAAACTAAAATAGGTCTTCACTGAGGACTAAACAGGACAAAACAGAACTAAACCATGGATTAAACCAGGGACAATGCCAGGACTAAACCAGGGACAAAAACACGTTTTCACTAAGGACTAAATCAGAGCTAATGCCAGGGGGAAACAAGGACTAATCCAGGGACTAAATATAGGACAAAACCGGGGCTAAAATTAGACTCTTTCTAGGCCTTTTCTTATTACAATGAAACCGTTTAATTGCAATAATCCAAATTACTAGAGTAAATTTCCCGGCCTTAATGTATCCATCGCTACACACACAGGAGCTGCACAGACGGTGACTGTGACTGTGCTCGCCAGCGTGGAGGCGCCCGCTGACTTATTCTGAAAGAAAACTAACCTAACTTTATAGAACTTTTCAAATGTGCAGCTCCCCGTTCACACACTCGAATGCTTTTAATTCAAAGCAAAGGGGGAAATGGACAGGGAATAGCAACTGCATTCCAAAGTCAAACTCACAGACTGCTCAAACCCAGAGTTGTACTTTGTTAAAATGGTCATGGAGTCATTTCACCCTTTTGATTTATTATGTGTCATTTTATATTCCATTACTGCAAGTTATGGGAGCGTATGATACTTCTCTTACTGAAAACAACTGTCTGAGTTGGTTGATCATGGTTTAACAATAAAGATTTTTTGAGACATTTGATTTAAGGGCAGTACAGTAGACATTCTTTGATTGAATAATATATATTAATTCCCCACACGAAACTGCTGCCTTTTGAGTCAGATTTCGCCGTGAGGTAGAACTAATAATATTTAGTCAAATTATGTGTTTTAAAGGGAACATCTTATGTGATAGTGACTTTTTTTTTGTTGAGCTTTTAACCACTTTTAACCTAACAATGTTACATCATCAAAAACATACCTGGAGTTGCATTTAGTTTCATTCACGCTAGTTTGATGAATCCTGGTTAGAAAACCTTCTCCCTCCGACCGTCAAAAACTGCTGAACTCCCTTGATCCATGACGTTTTTCTGATAACTGACGTCACTTAAATCATCTCCACACTTGTTCTGATTTCTGCCGTCTAAACACGATCACTAGAGCTGCCATCCCTTGAGTAATAACACCTTTTAAAGCAGAAATAAGTGACATTTCGACCTTATTAAATATAATATAAATATTTTTGGGGTGTTTGAACCTTCCATCAACCAGCCTTGCAAAGAAAGTTCCTCCAGGCAGATCAGGAACAGTTCATCTAGTGTTGACAGAGTTCCTCCAGGCAGATGAGGAACAGTTCATCTAGTGTTGACAGAGTTCCTCCAGGCAGATGAGGAACAGTTCATCTAGTGTTGACAGAGTTCCTCCAGACAGATGAGGAACAGTTCATCTATTGTAGAGAGAGTTCCTCCAGGCAGATGAGGAACAGTTCATCTAGTGTTGACAGAGTTCCTCCAGACAGATGAGGGCAGATTGTGGAGAATCTTGAAGACCAATTGAGAGATAAACAAAATTATCAAAATGTATCATTTTTGTGGCTCCGAGAATCTCCTGTACTGTTTTTAGGTCCATAAATCATCGTCAGGTTTGTTTTGAGCAGTTCTGCCTTCAAATTCCAGTTAAATCATAACTTGTATAATCACTATGCAGTCAGTAGATTGTGCCACAACTCAGTAATAGCAGCAGGATACAGCAGGAGTTAGATGTTCATTTAGTTACAGATGTTCATTTCGTTTTTTATTAACGTTTTGTACATCTTTTTAGTTCTAAAACATGAGATGCCAAACTAAAAGCACTCCACATCATGTTTAAGGCTAATAGTGATATAAATAATGCATAATGTTTGTATTGAATTGAAGATAAGGGCCTAAAACATGTTGGTTTGTGTTTCATGTCTCTAGCCATGATGTAATAAAGGCATTTTAATTTTTTCTTATGCTAACAGAGTGCCTTGGAATTTCTGTAACGCTTTAGATTAAGGTGCCGTAGTAAACTATTTATAATGCATTAATAAGCACTTGTTATGTGTTGATAAGCACTTATAAGGCATTTACAAGCATCTATTAGCACAATAATTGAAAACAATTTAATATGGATGGAAAGTCCCACAGTATGGCATTTAACCAGCCCAGTCTCCAGAAAAATATGTACATAATCTACGTTTTTGTAATTCCATTTACGCAGCTATTGCACATTTTTGTTGTCAAAATACTGTGCATATTTTGTAAGTACGCCTGTGGAAACGTACACATTTTACGTTCTTGGAAATGATGCTGCATGAGTACTTCAACAGAAAAAGTACATATTTCATACTTTGCAAATTATGTTACATAAGAATGTCAATCAAAAACGTACATATGCTGCAGTCTATCAATAAATAAACCCCAACACAGACTCTAGCACTAATTTACAAAATGGAATGTGCGTGTTTTCCACAAATGTACTTCTTGAACATATTTTGACATTTAAAAAAAAGTACAATAGCTTCGTAAATGCAAAAACATAAATTATGTCCGTATTTCCCTGTAGACCGGGCTGCATTAAACATATCTATCTCCATGGAGACAAATGACACAAACAAAAGAACACTCCACTTTGCTACAGCATTTGGAAACACTCTCCGTTTCAGAAAACTCAGCTGTAATCTATGAAACGTTTTCATGTGCTCCATATTTTGTTTTCGCTCTGACCGTTTGAGAAGGAAAGTCTCACTGCGGGCGAAGATCAATTCCTCACCGCCCCAAATCCATCAAGGCCGATAACTTTCCGAGAGCCTTTTTCAGATCCAAAACATTCACTTATTTGCGCCGCTGTAAATATTTGCACTGTTTACCCCAGACTCCACTCCCTATTAATTAAATTGGATTTGTGCAAATTAATTGGTGGGCCTTGTAAGCCACCTTATCAAATGCAAATTGCTTATTGAGTCAAAGTAATTAAGAGAGAAGCGTACACCCCGGGAGCGCCATCTGTCGAGTTCTGGACCTAGACAACAGGTGAGGGTGAGCCACACGCCAAGAATGAGAGACGACTCAATTCAATCAGATGGAGGAGAAAAAAGGAGGAGGAGGAGGATCGGATTCACGCGCGACGTCTCGGAGCAGCCTGATCGAAACAGTCGTGCAACAATGGGAAGTTAATTAGCGGCGGAAATCTGAGCGTCGATCGGGCCTCGGGGACGACGCGGCAAAACATGCACGAGTGAGGAGACAGAAGTGCTAATGGATGGTGGCACAACAGAACAATGTGTACGCCGGGAGCCATGAATCAAATGGCATTCAGTAAAAGAAATAATACGGTGGGAGACATGGTTAAGATAATCTGAATACATTTATGTTTTTAATGGGGAACAATGCAAACAACGACTGATTATTGAATCCAGTGGTACTCGGCGGAGTTTTGTTGCTTAAGTAAAAGTATCTCAGTAAAACATCTGCTGAGTATTAAGTACAAGTCGAACTAGTTGAATACAACTGAAGGCCTGAGGGCTAAATCAGGCCCTCCAAGTGGACATGATCCGGCCCTCAACCCATGTATCATGAGTCGGAATCTGTCCATCGCCCCGTTCTTCAGAGATGGTTTCGTTTTTCTCATTCTTGAGGTCTGTCTTTTGAAAACGCCAGCGGATTTTAAGCGTTGTCTAATGTTTGTCCTTCCAATCTTACTTTTTCCAAATACGTTTGAACTCATAGGTCTTGATATTTCTTTCTGTTATCAGTGCAGTTTTTGGCTCCTCAAACCTCTAATATTGTCCAATTTCCAACTCGATTCGATACTAAAAACTATACTTGATTCTTGATACCGATTTCAATACCTCAAGGATAATTACAAACACTATTTTTAGGTCAAGGTTTTAGACAGTAAACTAGGTCTGGGTGAAATGGAATCGTGAGCTGGTCCCTGTGACAATCTGCTTTTGTGAAATCATTGGATTGTGATTCACAGTTTGTTTCTTTAAAGCAGCTGTCTGTTCAAACACACTTTTTCTCCTGTTGTTTAGCCTCTGAAGCCTCTGAGCAGATGACTTTATTTACCTCTTATAGACCAGGGCTGCACAATTAAATGTGCAATAATTTCTTCCACAAACAACAAAATGTCTTGCTTTGATTTGAATAAAAACTGCTAACGCTGTAGTTTGGATGTGTACAAACATGTTCTGAAACAAGCGACAAAAATGCGACCAAAAGCGATAGAAATGTGTTCAAAAGTGACAAAAATGCACCAACAAACATCAAATGCAACTCAATGTACCAAAACGCGACTAAAAATGACAAAATTGTGACCAAAAGTGACAAAGACGCGTTTAAATATGACAAACACAACTGAACGTGACAAAAACGCAACTAAAAGAGATAAAACTATGGCAAATCTAATCACAATCGCTAATGGATGGTGGCACAACAGAACAATGTGTACGCCGGGAGCCATGAATCAGATGGCATTCAGTAAAAGAAATAATACGGTGGGAGACATGGTTAAGATAATCTGAACACATTTATGTTTTTAATGGGGAACAATGTAAAAGTATCTCATTAAAACATCTGTTGAGTACTAAATACTAGTCCAAATACAACTTGAATACAACTGAAGGCCTGAGGGCTAAATCAGGACATGATTCGGTCCTCAACCCATGTGCATGTATATAGGATTATTAGTATTATTCCTCTCAGTGGGCCCCAATACATCAGTTTATTAATTTTTTTAATCTCTTGTTAGTGGTTTAGACCTGGTTTAGTCCTGGTTTAGATCTGGTTTTCTTCTGGTTTAGTCCTGTGTTTAGACGTGGGTTTAGACCTGGTTTAGACCTGGGTTTTGACCTGGGTTTAGTCCTGGGTTTAGACCTGGTTTAGTCCTGGTTCAGTCCTGGGTTTAGACCTGGGTTCTGACCTGGGTTTAGTCCTGGGTTTAGACCTGGTTTAGTCCTGGTTCAGTCCTGGGTTTAGACCTGGTTTAGTCCTGGTTTAGTCCTGGTTCAGTCCTGGTTCAGTCCTGGGTTTAGAGCTGGTTTAGTCCTGGGTTTAGTTCTGGTTTAGTCCTGGGTTTAGACCTGGTTTAGTCCTGGGTTTAGCCCTGGGTTTAGACCTGGTTTAGTCCTGGGTTTAGACCTGGGTTTAGTCCTGGGTTTAGACCTGGTTTAGTCCTGGTTCAGTCCTGGGTTTAGTCCTGGGTTTAGACCTGGTTTAGACCTGGGTTTAGTCCTGGGTTTAGACCTGGTTTAGTCCTGGTTCAGTCCTGGGTTTAGAGCTGGTTTAGTCCTGGGTTTAGTCCTAGATTTAGACCTGGTTTAGACTTGGGTTTAGTCCTGGTTCAGTCCTGGTTTAGTCCTGGGTTTAGTTCTGGTTTAGTCCTGGGTTTAGACCTGGTTTAGTCCTGGGTTTAGACCTGGGTTTAGTCCTGGTTTAGTCCTGGGTTTAGACCTGGTTCAGTCCTGGGTTTAGTCCTGGGTTTAGACCTGGTTTAGACCTGGGTTTAGTCCTGGGTTTAGACCTGGTTTAGTCCTGGTTCAGTCCTGGGTTTAGAGCTGGTTTAGTCCTGGGTTTAGTCCTAGATTTAGACCTGGTTTAGACTTGGGTTTAGTCCTGGTTCAGTCCTGGTTTAGTCCTGGGTTTAGTTCTGGTTTAGTCCTGGGTTTAGACCTGGTTTAGTCCTGGGTTTAGACCTGGGTTTAGTCCTGGTTTAGTCCTGGGTTTAGACCTGGTTTAGTCCTGGGTTTAGACCTGGTTTAGTCCTGGTTTAGTCCTGGTTCAGTCCTGGGTTTAGAGCTGGTTTAGTCCTGGGTTTAGTCCTTGTTTAGTCCAGGTTCAGTCCTAGATTTAGACCTGGTTTAGACTTGGGTTTAGTTCTGGTTCAGTCCTGGTTTAATCCTGGATTTAGTCCTGGGTTTAGACCTGGTTTAGTCCTCTGTTTAGACCTGTGTTTAGTCCTGGTTTAGACCTGGGTTTAGACCTGGTTTAGTCCTGGGTTTAGACCTGGGTTTAGTCCTGGGTTTAGTCCTGGTTTAGTCCTGGGTTTAGACCTGGTTTAGACCTGGGTTTAGACCTGGTTTAGTCCTGGGTTTAGACCTGGTTTAGTCCTGGGTTTAGACCTGGTTTAGTCCTGGTTTAGTCCTGGGTTCAGTCCTGGTTTAGTCCTGGGTTTAGACCTGGTTTAGTCCTGGGTTTAGACCTGGTTTAGACCTGGTTCAGTCCTGGTTCAGTCCTGGTTTTGTCCTGGTTTTCTAAATTGTTGGCAGGTTGGGCATGTTTCCGGCTCCAGGGACAAAATCATCTGAAAAATCTGGCCCTGGCTTTGAGCTTTGAGTTACAACCAGTGGCTGGGAACACTTTTGTGCCTGGAAGGTGTGCCTTAAAAAACGTTCTAATGTGAGATTCCGGAATCACACATGGATTTAATGGACTAATATTTTGTTTTGAAAGTAGAAATGTTACTTGGTTCTCCTTTAACCTCAAAATCTTGAGTCAGGATATCTTGAGTCAGTCCCAAGAAGAGTACTATACTTTTCAGACCAGTTAAAAAATGTAGTGCAGTAGAAAGTACACATCCCTGCTCTCAAACGTAGTGAAGTAACAGTAGAAAGTAAAGTCCAGATACCTTAATATTTTACTTAAATGCAGCGCTTTTACTTTTCTACTTCATTACTTTGCACCGTTGTTTGAATCAGACACAGACTAAAAATCAGCAACAGCAACAGGATAGAGGGCATGTCCATTAACCCAAAGGTCAGTGGTTCAAATCCCACTCGGTGTCGTGTCCTTGGCTGGTACATTTGCCTGTGTGTAAATGTAGTGTGTGATTGACTGGTGGTCAGAGCCTGATGGAACAGACTGACAGCCTCGCTTCAGTCAGTCTTCCACGGCTACAGAAGAAACTTAACACCACGAGTGAGGAGCGAATGAATAATGCAACATAAAGAGCTTTGAGTGTCGTGAAAAGTGCTTCCTGGTAGAATGGCTTTAGAGATGATCTAATATTGAAGACCATTAAAGAACACTTACTGTACATAGTTTGTGTCGTTACTGGCCAAAAAGGTGCTGTGCCATGTCCTAAAAATGGGAAAAACAAAACTAGTTTACTTTACACTGTTTGCAGTGGACCAAATGTACCACATGAACAACAGGGCTACTCAACTGAAGGCCCGGGGGCAAAATCAGGTCCGCCAAGGGATGTGCTCCGGCCCTCAACGCATCATCAGACATATAGAAAATATCTTGTAAATGTAAATGGTTTAGACATGGTTTAGATTTGGTTTAGTCTGGGTTTAGTCCTGGTTTAGTCTTAGTTTAATCCTAGTTAAGACCTCGTTTGTTCCTGTTTTAGGCCTGGTTTAGTCCTAGTTTAAACCTGGTTTAGTCTGATATAGACCTAGTTTAGTCCTGGTTTAGACCTGGTTGAATCCTAGTTTAGTGCTGGTTCTAGACCTGGTTTAGCCCTGGTTTAGACCTAGTTTAGTTCTGATTTAATCCTGGTTTAAACTTTGTCTTGACCTGGTTTAGACCTGGTTTAGTCCTGGTTTAGACCTGGTTTAGACCAGGTTTAGTCCTGGTTTAGACCTGGTTGAATCCTAGTTTAGTGCTGGTTCTAGACCTGGTTTAGTCCTGGTTTAGACCTGGTTTAGTCCTGATTTAGACCTGGTTTAGTCCTGATTTAGTCCTGGTTTAAACTTGGTTTAGACCTGGTTTAGACCAGGTTTAGTCCTGGTTTAGACCTGTTCAGTTTGTTGTTCTTTCTTTCTGATGTGTAATGCCTGTCCAGTCGTGTATGTCTTCTTGTATGATTTACGTGATCTCTCGTATGTAGCGCTGCTCTTGGTCTTTGTTGTGAACTCGACGTTGTTCTATGTGTGGTGGACGGTTGGACTGCTCTGGTGTTGTGTTTTCTTCATTGCTCTCTGTATTGGTTCTGTTATGCCTCTAATGTACGGTAAAGTGACCAAGACGGGCGACGGTTCTGAAGCTCGCAGACAGCCGCGGAAACATGTCAAGGTAAATACAGCGCACTCGCAAAGTTGTCTGACTAGAAGAAAACACATATACATAATTAGAGTAAATCAGACACCAGAGGCCAAAACTACAAAGTCTCAGCTTCACAAAGAGTCCAGACAATAGTTTGTGCTGCAAAGGGTTCAGAAACAGCTTCAGTTTGAATAGAATTATTATTTATTTAACATATAGCAACTAATCTAACCTGTAAAACTAACAAAAAATATTGCACCATGAGGCATATTTGAAATGGCCGACGCTTTAATGAGGATGAATTCTCAAATGTCAAATTCCAATCATGCAGTCGATTCCAAACACGTCTGATTGGCCCGTGGCTTTCCTTCCTGTCTGAGCGTAATCCACCTGGTCATTAACAGCTCGTCCTTGCGCTCTAAAAAGCAAATGTTCTCCGTAATGAATGGGCTCCGATTGACTTTTACAAATGAACCCTGAAGGTCAGCGCTGTTTTATCATGAGTCGGAATCTGCCCGTCGCCCCATTCTTCAGAGATGGTTTCGTTTTTCTCATTCTTGAGGTCTGTCTTTTGAAAACACCAGCGGATTTTAAGCGTTGTCTAATGTTTGTCCTTCCAATCTTACTTTTTCCAAATACGTTTGAACTCATAGGTGTAATTTCTTGACATTTCTTTCAGTCATCAGTGCAGTTTTTGGCTCCTCAAACCTCTAATGTTGTCCAGTTTCCAACTCGATTCGATACTAAAAACTATACTTGATTCTTGATACCGATTTCATTACCTCAAGGATAATTACAAACACTATTTTTAGGTCAAGGTTTTATTTATTTTAGTTTAATTTTGCCTGACGAAGGCCCAGTTGCCGAAACGTTGCTCACCTGTAAATAAAACTACACTTTTTTGCAAGTAGCCAGTGTGCGGGAGTCTACTTTTGACCAGGTCAAGGTTTTATACAATAAACTAGGTCTGGGTGAAATGGAATGCTCAGCTAGTCCCTGTGACAATCTGCTGCTTTTGTGAAATCGTTGTGTCGTGATTGACAGTTTGTGTCTTTAATGCAGCTGTCTGTTCAAACACACTTTTTCTCCTGTTGTTTAGCCTCTGGAGCCTCTGAGCAGATGACTTTATTTACCTCTTACAGACCAGGGCTACGCAATTAAATGTCCATTACTAATATTTGTACAAAATGAACCAAGAAATGTAAACTTTTTCAGATTGAAATATCCCAAATATGTGCAATTTAGTCAGTTTTTACACATAAGACGCCTTATTTCTACATGAAAACATTACATAATAAAAAACTCGTAATACATTTTTCCCTTACATTTATGGACTAAACAACAGCAGAAGTTTCAAATTGATATCTGTAAATATAAGATTTTTCCCTATTCACCTGCAGCGTCTCGCCTCAAAACTCGATCTAAAAAGACAACGAAAAAATGACCGTCACATCAAATACCCGTCGTCCGTTTCCATTTTCTCAATCTAAACAATTATCGACTGCTTTTCCTTCCCCCGCGGCGTCGTTAGAGGCCGTCAAACCCCGACACACGACAGCCGGCCCCCGAGAACCTCCGCGGAACGCCACGGAACGCTCAACCTTGACCGACGAGTTGAATAAAACAGAAACATGATTAATAAAGTCATTTAACACGGGGCGCGGCGGCAGAGGCAATTACCTGACACGCCGATCGCCGCGGGCAACACGGAGCGCGGGGAGATGTTCCGGATGCGGACCGCTGGATCGGAAAGTCCCCGAAGGTTCCGCCGGGCCCCCGTTCCAGTCTTCCGCGGCCCGGCTCCAGCTCGCGGCGTCGGGGTTGTTAGTTTAAGTGCTGACGAGTCGGAGAGCGCTGCGCCGCGGGCCGTCCCGTCAAGGATCGCCGACCGCGACCATCTGCCGCCGCGCCAAGAGTGGGCCGAGATCCAGGGGCGGGACGGGAGAGGGAGGTTGGCATTGGGCGTTTCAGCTACAAGGGACGTCAGGATGTGCGAGATTAATGTGAGAAGAAACACGACGATTATTAACGAGTCACTGACGCGTAACAAAGCACAAGTGAGAGCCTTAATCGTACGCGATGACCTTCATAGAATACAACTTTCTGAATGAAACGTTGTATTGTAAAGTTTTATTTGTAGAGACCAAAATTACGCCGCAGAGAACACTACAGACGCTACAGAGAAAATTCTTTTTTTTGTTTTGTTCTTTGGTCAGTTTGCTCTCTCACGCATCGGCTTTCATGTGGAAACAACAAACGTCTACAGTCGGCTCCCAGAGATGTTTTATTATTTCATTGATCATCTATAGAATTCTCTGTAAAAAAAAAAATCTGGGTTGCCAACTCTTTCAGCCATGAATTAAAGCCATGAAATATAGTATAATCATTAATAATATGCAACCAGTAAACTCATTTATGTATTTATTGCCTAGAAGCAGAGAGTTTTCCAGAATAGTTACACAGCTAAGAGAGAGCTAGAGTCCATGCTCTGCAGACAGCCCTTGGCCTCGTCATGATGAAGTCCCTCAAACGGCGTTCAGTCTGAGTTATTTCACACTTTTCTGTTGAGTACATTCCATATGTGTCAATTTAGTTTTGATGAATTCAACGAGAATTTACAAGAAAAGAATGAAATGAAATGAAAAAGTGTGTCCAGACTTGCTGCTAGTATTCCTGAAGGACACGGTTTGCTTTTGAACAGGATTATGGGTAATGTGTAATAAATACTACCTGGTTTAGACCTGGTTCAGTCCCAGTTCAGTCCAGGTTTAAATCTGGTTTAAACCTGGTTTAGACCTGGTTTAGTCCTAGTTTAGACCTGGTTTAGTCCTGGTCCAGTCCTGGTTTAGACCTGGTTTAGTCCTGGTTCAGTCCTAGTTTAAACCTGGTTTAGTCCTGGTTCAGTCCTAGTTTAGACCTGGTTTAGTCCTAGTTTAGACCTGGTTTAGTCCTGGTTTAGTCCTGGTTCAGTCCTGGTTTAGACCTGGTTTAGTCCTGGTTTAGACCTGGTTTAGACCTGGTTTAGTCCTAGTTTAGACCTGGTTTAGTCCTGGTCCAGTCCTGGTTTAGTGCTGGCTCAGTCCTGGTTTAGACCTGGCTCAGTCCTGGTTTAGACCTGGTTCAGTCCTGGTTAGCCCTGGTTTAGTCCTGGTTTAGACCTGGTCTAGTCCTAGTTTAGACCTGGTTTAGACCTGGTTTAGTCCTGGTTTAGACCTGGTTTAGTCCTGGTTTAGTCCTGGTCCAGTCCTGGTTCAGTTGCAGTTGTTGTTAAAGCCTGTGTGTTCCATATTTTTCATATTTCAAAAGCGTTGGACACATTTCTGGCCTCGAGCACAAAACCATCCGAAATATCTGCCCTTCGTTAAAATAAAGTTGAATGGCCCAAACAAAACGACAACGTCTCCACTCCAAAAGCTCCACAGTGCACCTTTACAGAACGCCTTGTTGCTTACGGTGCCTCCTCAGATAAACCTGTGTCATTGTCCCGCTTCTTCCGCTTTTCCAATTTCACACTTGCTGGATATTAGAGCGGAGGAAATGAGCTGGTGTTATTTCCCGGAGACGCTAAGCACTCTGGGATGTTGATGTTGACATATGTGAGCGGGGCCCGGGCCGCAGCTGAGTCAGACGGGGGAGAAATACGGCCCCTGTGAAACATACTTCATCACTGGGACGATGAAGAGCGGGGCGGGGCTTGCAGCGTGAACAGGTCTGAGTAGGATTGTTTTACAGTGTGTTCAGATTAGCAGGGCCGTGGCAACAAATCCTGGGCCCCGAGTACAAACCCTCTCAGTGGGCCCCGATACATCAGTTTGTATTTGATTACTTTATCCTTACAACTGTGTCAAGGCGAGACACTGCAGGCAAAACCCTTTTTTTTAATTTTTTGGTCAGTTTGCTCTCTCCACATATCGGCTTTCATGTGGAAACAGCAAACTTGTCCAATCTGCTCCTAAAGATGTTTTATTCTTTCATTTAATCCACGTCATCCATAGATTTCTCTGGGACATTGGAACTTCAAAGGTCGTTTTCTTAAAATGCATTTTTCTCCCTCGAGACTTAAAGATCAGCCTTAAAGTAGATCCCACACCAAACTGTACAATCTGGACTGAAAAAGTTTTTGACGAAAGTAGGTATAAGTATAGAAGGATTTTTTTTTTTATATCTAAGTCTAAAACTGATTTATTGAAGCTTAAAGTAAAAAAACAAAAAAAAAAGAGGCAAAATTAGAATTTTTTTAGGACAATTTTCAGTCAAATCTGGTTGTCTTAAAAATAAAATATGAAATCCAAAATCCCCTCTTCAAATTTTTTGTGTACAAAATGAACTAAGAAATTTAAACCAGGTTCTGTCCATTTTTCAGGTTTATATGTCCCAAATATGCATGGGTGCACGGTGGCAGAGCGGCTAGAGCTTCTGCCTCTCAATAAGGAGATTGTGGGTTTGAATCCCGGATCACCCCAACATCGTGGTTTCGAATTCTGAACCACCCTAACATCACACGATCTCTCTGGGTGGAGTCTGCATGTCCTCCCCGTGTTACCGTGGGTTCTCTCCGGGTTCTCCGGCTCCTCCCACCGTCCAAAGACATGACTGTGTAGGTTAATTGAGAACTCAAAATTGTCCATAGTGAATGAATGTGAGAGTGAATGGTTGTCTGTCCTTTTCTGTCTCTCTGTGTTAGCCCTGCGACGAGTTGGCCACTGTCCAGGGTGTACCCCGCCTAAGGCCCAAAGTCACTGGGATAGGCTCCAGTCACCCGCGACCCTGGGAACGGGAATAAGCGGTAGAAAATGAATGAATGTCCCAAATATGTGTAATTTTATCCACATAAAATGCGCTATTTCTACATAAAAACATGACATGATGAAAATGTTGTAATATATTTTTTTCTTACATTTCTGTGAGTAAACTACAGGAGAAGTTTCAAATTGATTTCTTTAAATTTAAGATTTTTTCCTGTTCACCCGCCGTGTCAGTGTAAATGACACATCCTGCAAAGTGGACGTTTCTGAGCTTTTAACCATGTTCTCATCAAGGCTTGTTTCATTCCGTTTACAAGCTTGTCTTTCTTTGAGCCTTGGTTTCAAATTTCCGAAGGGTAGAGATAAACTTCAACTTCACTTTATTAGTTCAGCAGCAAAGAGAGACAAAAAACAAAAAGCACAATACACAGAATGCATTTACAAGTACAAAAACACAGTGTATATTCACCAACAGCAGGGCAGGCAACCTCACTTGAAGAGGAAAGTGGCTTCCTCCTCTGATCTGCCTTTAAAATAGAAACGTCTCCAGGAATAAAAGAGTTCTTGTGTGTTACTCCTCGCTGTGGGAAACCTGAAGGAGCCAGCACAGAACTCACCGCGAAGAGGACGGGCATCACGGACCAGACGCTCACAGCCGTCCTTTTCACTTTATAGAAAAAAACTCAGAGAGAGGCATTTGCTGAGCTCCCGGGATCTTTCCGCTCACATTCACAATTTTGCAGAGTGGTTTTGTTGCTCTGATGCTAAGGCTCTCGTACCAGCACAGAGAAAAGAGCAGACACAAAAAGTATAAAACGAGGTCATAAAGGTGAGACACTGCAGGGGAACAGGAAAAAATGTTACATTTAAAGATATCAACTTGAAACTTCTCCTGTAGTTTACTCTCATAAATGTAAGGGGAAAAGAAATGAAGCATTTTATGTGTGAAATAAACGTATTTGGGACATACAAATCTGAAAAATGGACAGAACCAGGTTTAAATTTCTTGATTCATTTTGTACACATTTTTTTTTTACTTAAAACTTAAATAAATCAGTTTTAGAATTAGATATTACAAAAATCCTTGGCTGATCTTTATGTCTCGAGGGAGAAAAATACATTTTAAGACAATGGCCTTTGAAGGTACAATGTCCCAGAGAAATCTATGGATGAAGTGGATTAAATTGAAGAATAAAACTTTTTAAAGAGTAGATTGGACAAGTTTCTATTTTCCACATGAACGCCGATATGTTGAGAGAGCAAACTGACCCAAAAATTGAAAAAAAAAAACCCGAACGTTTTCTAAGGCAAAACAGATGCTGCTGACCCTCCTGCCCTGCATAACTGGAATTCATCCAAATATATCCCGTGGATTTCCCAGGTACTTATATATTTAAATATAGCAGTGTGTCCATAGACTGTAGATATCAGTGGACCATGTTAGCATGCTAGCCGCCGCGTTCCAAATAGGAAGCAGCTATGGAGGCGCTCCTGGCTCCATAAAGCCGAGCTGCCATTCACTTTCTATTGGGACACTGGTGCCCTTTACTCTGTAACTGTTTCGGTCAAGCTCACCATCTGGAACTAAAACGTCTGTTTTGACACACTCTACATGATCCTGGTGTTTTTTTTTTCGTTAAGTTGTTCATAAATCAAGTTATTAGCAATAATAACTGACCAATCAGGCGCTTCCTTTTCCAGGGGCCGTTTTCGCTCGTGTTAGCAACAGGTTTGATTGACAGCTAGCGCCGCACGTTGCCGGCGTCTCCTCTCGCCGAGGGGCGGAGACTGTTAGCAACCGCGCTCCTGATTAGTCCGTGTGGTTGTCACGATACACACTCGGATCTCCAAATATGGAGTCTGGCTCCGCTTTAGCCGCTATAACTGCTAGCCGCGATGGGCTTCATTTGGCTGGAGGCAAACGCTATGGGTGACGTCACAATCCCATAGTTTATGGAGTCAAGCTTTGGAATGCGTTAAATTCTGACTTTAAATGTTGCACAAACATCTATAAATTTCAAAAAATGTACAAGGAGAAAATAATGATGGACTATGTAAATAAGGAAAGTAATTAAGTTAATGAAATGTGACAGTACAGAAGATGTCTGACATTCACACGGTCAGGTGTGACTTGGTCGGGGAGGGGTTAGAATGAGCATAATTGAAATTTTATTTTAATCGATTTGAGAAAGGTACAGGGTTTATAAGATTTATCTTCTTCCTGTTTCCTGTTTTGTATCACTTGGTTTGATTTCTGTATTTGTGCTAATGAAAATGGCATGAACAATCAATCAATTAAAAAAAATAAAAAATAAATAAAAAAAATCCTCGAGTTCTGCCTCCTCGCCCTCCTGTCAAAGGGACCCTGGCTGGAGTGACCTGTCTCCTAACGTTCGTAGTTCTCCTGCTCTGTTTTTAAGTCCTTAAACACTCCCCACTCAAGACTCCTCCCTCAAAGGCACGCTGGAGCAAGCTAGCTTCTCCCTCTGCTGCCAGAAGATGGAATACTAACACCAAATCCTGATGAGGAAACGCCTGACGATGGAAAGTCATGTGTGCTTTTCAGTGTATACATTTCTAAAGTTCTAAAACATGAGATGCCAAAGTAAAGATAATCAAGAGCATGTTTAAAGGAAGATAATGCAAACAATACATAATGTGTCCTTAAAGTGCGTATGACAGGTTCTCATGATTTTCTAGTCTTCTCTTCATTTGGTGTATTAATACCAGTTATAAATATAAATTATATCCACAATATGTTCTTCTTAAAGCTGATACCATGTTACCAGCACAGGTGACAGATGGCTCGCACTTAAGCTGCCGTAACATGTCAACAAGGTTAATGCATCTCCTGTTTAATTGTCTTTAAGAAGAACATATTGTGGATATAACTAAGGAAGACATAATGGACGTTGTTGGAGTGATATAAGTTGTAGTTTTAGACAAATCAAGTAGCCGTTTGTGGAGAAAAGTTGCAACATCTGGAAGTAAACAAATAGGAAGTAAACATAGGTTATGTAAAATTAAACTATTATTATTATTTTTTTACCCTTTACTCATTAACTAAACAAAAAAGCTGTGTCGTATTCTTATTTGTAAAGTTTATCAAATCTGTGACATTGGAGGAGTTTTGGTGCACCGGACAGGTTGGTTTCTTGGTCATTTCCTAAAGTGATGTCATCATGTACAACCAGGAAGTAAAGCAAAAATCCTAAAAAATAAATGGCGAAACCGGGATACATTTTGGAAAGTATTTCAGCAAAATTTGAAATATATTTCTATAAACTGTTAGTGAAATGAGTAGTCCTACCAGTCATAGGCACTCAGGAAAATATTCTGCATTTCAACATGCTCTTGAGTATTTTAAATTAGCCATCTCATACTTTGAAACAAAAAAGTGTATTATTTATAGATGAACAACTTTCTCTGCTGTCTGAGCTGACACTCACTGAGTGAATGCAGCCAGAAGATGGCGCCTATCCCAATACATTACATTATCTCTTTAAGAGACGCTACGATTAGCCTAACAGCAGCAGTTATTATGTTTAGACGGCAGAAATGCTCAGCACGAGTCTGTGATGATTTAAGGTCTAAATGACGTATATGTAGGGCTGCAACTAACGATTATTTTGGTAATCGATTAATCTAGCGATTATTCTTACAATTAATCGATTAGTTATTTAGAGATTTTTATACAATTTTCCTTGGATAAAGCTGAAGTGAAGTCTTTTGATGACATCCTGGTAGAAAATAGTCATAGATGAACAAGTATTCTAATCAAAAACACACATTTTACATGTTTCCTGTGTCATTTTTGTGTGATTTCTGCTCTGTCTCGACCTCTTTTGGAGTTGGTGTAGACCAGTAAACAATTGTTTGATTATTTAATTGGCTGACAACTATTTCTATAATCGATTAATTACGATTAATCGATTAACTTGTCCCAGCCCTACCATCAAAGGAGTTCAGCAGGAAGTGTTTTTGACAATAGGAGAGGAGATTTTCGAACCAACATTCCTTAAAGTGATGTGAGCTGAATGCAACTCCAGGTGTGTTTTTGATGACAAAACAATGTTAGAACAGGGTTAAAAGCTTGAAAAAGTCACTGGGTCCACTGGGTTGGTTAATACGCTACAGTGGAGTGTCCTACCACAGCTCTGCAGACGACACTCAGATCTATGTCTCACTGACGGCTGCTGAATTGGATTCACTCTGTCACTGCATCCAACAGATCAGGGGTGGATACAAAAGTACTTTCTCCAGTTGAACTCAGACAAGACTGAAGTTATCGTCTTTGGCCCAAAAAAACAAAGAGAAAGTGTCAACAGTCACCTCCAGTCTCTCGCTTTAAAACCAACAAACCAAGTTAGAAATTTAGGGGTAATGATGGACAGCCACATCAAATCAATAACATCAACAGCCTTTTACCACCTAAAAACATTTTTTAACAAGGTATAGTGTCTAAACCAGACTTGGAGAGACTTCTCCATGCATTTGTCTCCAGTAGGTTAGACGACTGTAACAGCTGCTCACTGGCCTCTCCAAACGAGCTGTAAAACAGCTGCAGTACATCCAGAACACTGCTGCTCGAGTCCTGACAAGAACCAGGAAGTACGAGCACATTAGTCTGTGCTCAGGTCACTGCGCTGGCTTCAGGCTCAGAGAATAGACTTTAAACATGGACCGGCCTCCTGCTGGTGCCAGAGTCAGGACTAAACATGGACCGGCCTCCTGCTGGTGCCAGAGTCAGGACTAAACATGGACCGGCCTCCTGCTGGTGCCAGAGTCAGGACTAAACATGGACCGGCCTCCTGCTGGTGCCAGAGTCAGGACTAAACATGGACCGGCCTCCTGCTGGTGCCTAGAGTCAGGACTAAACATGGACCGGCCTCCTGCTGGTGCCAGAGTCAGGACTAAACATGGACTGGCCTCCTGCTGGTGCCAGAGTCAGGACTAAACATGGACCGGCCTCCTGCTGGTGCCAGAGTCAGGACTAAACATGGACCGGCCTCCTGCTGGTGCCAGAGTCAGGACTAAACATAGACCGGCCTCCTGCTGGTGCCAGAGTCAGGACTAAACATGGACCGGCCTCCTGCTGGTGCCAGAGTCAGGACTAAACATGGACCGGCCTCCTGCTGGTGCCAGAGTCAGGACTAAACATGGACCGGCCTCCTGCTGGTGCCTAGAGTCAGGACTAAACATGGACCGGCCTCCTGCTGGTGCCAGAGTCAGGACTAAACATGGACCGGCCTCCTGCTGGTGCCTAGAGTCAGGACTAAACATGGACCGGCCTCCTGCGGATTCCCGGAGTCAAGACTAAACGTGTGAAATCAGCATTTCAATTATATGCAGCCAGGATTTGGAACAATATTCCTGCTGTTGTCAGACAGGCCCCTGCACTGGCAGTTTTCAAGTCTAAGCTAAAGACAATTCTGTGTACTATGACAGAGAAGTTTACATGTCTTTTATATTTTTAAAAGTGATTTTAATATAATTATTTATGTTTTTACTTTTTAATTATGTTTTCATTTGCTTTTAATATGTTTTTTTAATGTTTGTAGAGTTGCGCTTTGTACGAAGTGTGCTGTACAAATACATTTTGCTTGCTGCATAAACTCTTATCCACACTGTGTTTACACCTCCATGACTTATTTGCTTTCCACAACTTTGGACAGTATTTACAGCTCCTTATTAAACCCAACTCACCCAAAACATATGCAAACAAACGCCAACCTGTGTGACTTTGGCGTCTTCCGTACGTGGGCAGGACGTCTCACCCGCGCCGCTCTCCGCTCGGGCCCTAAACCCACACAACAGATTGCCTTGTCGGGGAGGCGGCCGGCGCGATGATGACCCAGCTCCAGATGTCCTTGGCTGGAGCCGCCGCCGCCCGATCTGCCGGCCTGTCACGCGGAAACTTTGCTGTCCTCCGTCGCTCGGCGTGAAAAATGAGTCAATTACCGCATTTCTTTGAGAGGATTCCCATTTTTAGGCGAGCGGCGAGTCGTTCATCATGAAAGATTTGGGGAGGCTAGCGTGCTGACCCTGTGAAAAATCCGAAATGTAATTGATTTAAAGTTGCGCTGGCCTGTTCCCTCGCTGTGTCGGGGTTTTGGGGGCGATATTGTAAAGCGTCCAAAGACTTGAGCGTACGGATATGCCCAATGGAGTCAAAAATGTCGTTCATCAGCGATAGTGAAACCAAAGTATCGTTGTTTTCAATGCCAGTGGATTTAACGGGTTGCGTTCATGTTCTAGAATTGAATAATGTGATAATTTCAAGAGGCCAATATAACTCTATGGGAGATTTACTGTTTTTGAAAGAAATATCCAAACTGGTGATCCATGAATGTTGAATCATATCTTTCTTTGATTTTCAATTGGCTCCACAAATTATTTATCTTTGTTGAAAGCCCTTTCAATGGACAACTATGACGTCTTTGGGGATGAAAAATGGGTCGATTTATTGTGGGGAAAAAGTATTTAAGATTTGTTTATTTGTACTGGCAGGGAAGATGTTGAACCAGGTCAAACAAATCCAACATCTGACAGTTTAACAGCTAATTCCACCATAGAATTTGGACCTACATTCTACGGCTCAGTTTTAATTAGTTTAAAGTCATGACCGTTTCCATAGTAATTAACAATTTAAGCAGAACTATAGATAGCACAACTGACAGAAAGTGTCCCTTTGTAGTCCATGAAGCTTTTGTTTTACTCAAAGGTGAGACACTACAGGTGAAAAAAAGGGTTAGGGTTTGAGATATCAATTTGAAACTTCCTCTGTAGTTTACTCACATAAATGTAAGATAAAATATATTACAGATTTTTTATCACATAATGTTTTCATGTAGAGAGGAGGCATTTTATGTGTAAAAACGGCCAAAATTACACATATATGGGACATTTCAATCTGAAAATGGACAGAACCAGGTTTAAATTTCTTAGTTCATTTTGTACACTGTAGGTACAAAAAAAAAGTGCGAAACTGAAAGTAGTTTCTCTGTTGCTGCTCCATATGTGCAGAGTAGAGTACAGGGGAAATAAAGGACACTTTCTGCTAACCCACAATAATGAATTTCCTCAACACAGAGACTCAGAAATATCATAGAAAGGATTCAGTTCTGTTATTTGTGATTCCAAAGTCCGCATCGGTGGTAAATGTGTGTAGCTGCAGTGTTCCTGTCTGGTTTGATGCTACATTCAAGTGTACACTTCAAAACATACTTTACATGCTGTTCCTAAAGCACAAAAAACATTTAGTACTGACACAGAAAGTATTTTAACTTTTAAGGGCCTGTGCAAGATTTTCTTTGCATGTAATAAAGTAACATTTGTTTAGTTCCTGTACAGATATATTGTAAAAACATCTATTCTGGTGAAAATGAGACTCTCCTGTCCTCTCTGCATCAAATTATGGTACATGGTCACATTTTCATATAGCGCAACACACCAGCGTACACACACACACACACACACACACACACACACACACAGGGGGCAGGCAGGTTAAGTGTCTTGCCGAAGGACACAACCATATTATTATTCACAGTAGAGAGCTAAACTCGCACCGCTAACTTGTGCGCCAGTGGATGTGACCGCGCTACCAAGGATCAGACCTGAAGACAATAACTGTACTGCTGCTGTTGCCCATTAGAGAGCGCTCTATTCTCCCCACAGCAGGAGTTAGCTTTACAGTGATGGTTCAGAGAGTTGTGAAAAGCACCTTTAACTCACTGCGCTGAATATTCAGGATGCTGGGAATGTGAGCGAGAAAGTTGAACTAACATGAACTAAGACTGTTTTTCACGTTTTGAGAATCAGGTGAAGCAACTTTGGGTTCAAACTAGTCTTAAGTGTGTCCGGTACAGTGAAACAAAGAACGGCTCATTGAACCAGTCAGCCATGACGCTCAGTGATAGTGGGTTGAATGTGAAAATACTGGTTTTGCACTATACCCACATCATTACTAGTATGTTAAGTGACATGGGGTCTCATTTATAAAACTTAACGTGGAATTCTTACTAAAAAAGTAAGTAAGGACTAAACACAAACGCCCTCTGACACGTTCATGTCTTCTGCCTCGTCTCTGAAAGCCCCAGCGCACAAAGTTCAGAGTTTTCGGAGGGAACTGCTCATTTCCTCGTCAAGTTGTCTTTTGATAGATCACAACCTTGAGTCACTTACGCAACATTTTTGTTCGTACGCAATCTTTATAAATAAGACCCCAGATCTTTTAAACCAGAGGTCAGTGCTTTCCTTTCCTGCAGGTGTCTTTCCAATAGGAGCAGTGTGTTCCCATCGAGGGCTTCAGCACAGCAGGTGTGTCACCAGGTCCAGGGTCCTCAGCGGCTGAACATCGTCAGCAGCGCTCTGCAGAGTAGTGTTCCACTTTACACCTTACTGAATCCCACACAGCTCTGCAGCTCGTCTCCTCAGGTCGGATAACGGACCCAGGATGCACCTGTGGTTCATTTGTGTCCTCGGCTCGCTGCCAAAATATTTTAATCAGAGCAAAACTTTGAGTGTAAGGGAGAGGGCTGCCACAGGAGGAAGAATCCTGGAAGTTGGCATTTGGAACTAACAATTACACTTCTGTCACTGAGCCTGATAAAGAATTGGATGAGTTTTGCACCATATTGTGAAGTGTGTATCTAGAGAAATGAGTTATTATCATGAAGCATCCAGCTGTTTATAGACTTTGTTGGCTCCTGTTATAAATTTGACTTCACATTTGACCCATCCTCAGAGCGTCCTGTCCGTCGCTGTGGACGACCACAGTGCAGCGCTGGGAGGAAGGATCTTGATCATGAGTGAGTATCTAGCTGAAAGATTTTGCCTCGTGCATGGTTTGGGTTGTGGGACTGCAAAAATGCAAAGCCTGTGACTTTCCATGACTTTCTACAAAAAGACAACTGTGCATAGAAATGAGCAGTCGTGGTCCCAAAATTCAGAACTTTGTACATTAGGGCTTTCAGAGACGAGGACGAAGACAATCTGTTCCGAGAGAGACAAGAAATGAGCAAGTTTGAGAAAGTCTGTGTTTGTGTCCGTACACTTTTAGTTAGAATTCCACGTAAAGTTTTATAAATGAGACCCAGAGGCGAGCCTGTCCACTGTAAGAATAATGGGCTCACGCATGAAGCATTCTTGTAAACACATTTGTACTTAAGGCCTTCTTGCACAAAAAATATTCTTCTGGGTAAAAATATTCCAAGAACAGCCAGAAGCACTCTTATGCAAAGACATTTATCCATTTAAGATTATTATTACACTCATAATGTAACCCAAAATTGTTATTCCTGCAAGATTCTAAGCCATACTGTATATTCTCAAAAATGATATATGGAAAAAGAATGGGATAACCTGTCTTAGTGGAATTTTATAGTGCGAGAAGGCTCTTTGCTTTAGTCTTAACACACAGTACATTCTCCAGACTGATTTTCTGCAGTGACAGAGCTGTCCCAGCCCAGTGCACTGGGCCACACGGCCCTGAGCCTGGTCTTCATGACTTCATGACTTTAACAGGATTTGTGGAAAACACTATAAAAACAATGAAAGCCCTCTGTACCTGACTTCCTCGTTCTCTTGCGGAGCATTTTCACATGTCCATCTTCCCAAGGACATACATTTAGCACATATATTTAGAGGGCAGTTTTAAGCAAACACATTGTAATCTTTATGTATATAAACATGTAAATGAGTGACATGATGTTTGGAGCTGGATATTGGGTGAATTAAGGGCAACTCTGATTTGAGAAAGAACTTGCCCCTCTGAGAATACGTCATGATGGGCAGGGCGGTAGTGCAGGTTTCTGCGTAGGTTTCCTCTGGGTGTTCCAATTTCCCCTGCCACTAAAAACATGTGTGAATGAGAGTGTGTTTGTGAGAGTGAATGCAGGACAACGGATGAAAACTAGCCCATGGCTAATTCCGGCGTTGCATGTTCATTAACATGTACTGTCCTGACCAAATAAACACATGCATTAAATTAAATAAAGACTTTTAGAATCCTCTTATAGTGAAAGTGAGGCCCATAGTTCTTCAAGCTATTTCTAAAGCCACAAATACACCTATAATTAAAAGAGAGATAAGCGAAACATCACAAGCAAAGTACTAACATCTCCATGGAGACAAGCAGGGGGCGGACCCTTGACCAGAAAAGTTTTTAAAACTGTGAAATCAACTTAAGGAATGTTACAAGTAAAGTCAATCTTCATTTATTTATATGATTACTTTTGTATCCGAGGTCAGTGCTTCTGTAGGTAATATTCCGATGGATAAACATAGAAGGAAAAAGTTGATCTAATTTGTCTGACACGGACTCTTCCTGCTCTGTAGAGCTGGGTCACTGAAGTAAACCAAAGCCAACCCTTTGCAGTGATGCCTCGCGCCCTCTGCAGAACACTGTGTGCCCGTCCTATCACTGTGCTGTCACTTCGCTTCCGTCTGTTCCAATTTCACACTCTGTGGTTATGACTGTTGGAGAAATTAGCTTATGCTACATCCTGCGCTAAACACCGATCGATTCAAAGCTAATTCAACAGAGTGAGTTATTGGAAAGTCGCTAGCGTTGTCATTCATTTCAAGTCGCTCTTTGGCGTATGTGCCGTTGCAGTTTTACTCCTGCTGTGTTTGACTTGTGATCTTGGAGCGTTGTGTTGATGCCGTGGTGTGAGACAGACGGTCTGATCAGCAGCTGAGTCAGACCAAGAAAATATGCACAGAGAAGTGACATCCTACATGGTTGTTGTAACTGTTTTTGCCATTGAACATGAGCCTGCCCTTATCTCTCTGTGAGAATTGTTGATTCTTTAAAACGCAACTGAAGACACTTGTGTTTAGAAATGCTTTTGGTTGAATGGGTCTTATTTTTTATTTTTGAAAGAATCGTAAGAATTGTTGATGTCTGATATATTGTAACTGGTGTGTCGTAAATTCAACAAATTCCATTATTTGATGACTACAGTTCAGACTTCAACTTTTCCAGCCCAGTGGTACATTTTTTCTCACTTTGTGGTTTTTAGTGTTTTCCACAATTTTAAGATGGCACTCAAAGATAAGGGCAGTTTGCAACAATTATTTGTCTCACACTCACACAGAGGACAGCCACGATGTGCACCAGTGTTTTCAGAAAAGATCTGCTTTCTACAAGCAGAGAACAGTGTAAGTGTCACGTGATCGAACAGGGAGCTCCCTATCACGTGGCACTTGCGCTGTTCTCTGAAAACAAACACATGAGGACACAAAGCAGCAGTGAAATAAAATCAAAAAGAAGCAACCCTGGTGGACTAAATCCCGTTGTTGCGGCCCCTGGAGCGGTGTGTTCCCTCTGCTGTGAGCCTGATACATGCCCATGACGATAAATGATAAACATGTGAACCATCACCACACAACGGAGCCTGGTGTCTAGCTGCTCAGATTGTAAAACTGATCACAAGTGAACGTTATTAATATCCAACATGCTGGAACTTTATGATTTGAAGTTAGGAGCAGTGACACTAGTGGTAACAGAATCCCACTGACCCCACAGACATGAAGAGGGACACGCATGGACAGCTCAGGAGAGGCCCTTGGACCTTAGGGTCATGAGGGAGCGTAAATCAGAGTGAGATGTACTGTACTGCGGGGCCAGTTTAAAAACCAACAATAACATCTTAAAATCAACTCTGAAACAAACCAGTAGCCAGTGCAAAGACGCTGTGCTTTCATTTTCTGGATCAGAACTCTGCTGCTCGGCTGATGACAGGAACCAGGCGCCATGAACACATCACACTGTTCTCTCCTGCACTGGCACTAGAATTGATTTTAAATAGTTGTTTGTTTTTAAATGTCTAAATGGCCTGGCCTCGCCTTGTCTGAGTGAGTTGCTCTGTCCTTTTGCTCCTTTGGCTCCACAAATCTGTTCCTTCTAAATGTCCCAAGAAGTCGCCTCAAGACTCAAGGTGTCCGAGCTTTTTCTGTGGCTGCTACCAAGTTGTGGAACAGTCTGCCACTAAATATTAGAACGGTACAGTCTCTTGTCTTGAATTTTAAATCTTTACTAAAGACCCTACTTTACTGGCACTGGCCTTTTATTGCTAGAATCTGAGCACTTGATGTAATAAATGTTCTTCTTTTTATTTGTTTGTACTATTTTATTCTTATTTTTATTTTAACTCCTGTGAAACACTTTTGGGCACCGTTGGCTGTTGGAAATGTGCGATATAAATAAATTTGACCTTTGACCTTTGGATCCAGCTAAACAGAATTTTGAATTAAATGTAAGCGGGAACTTTCGTGATGCTAATGCCAGAAAAAAGTGTATTACAGTTGTCTTAACGTGATGAGATACAAGCGTGCACGACTTGTTCAAAACATGTAAATGATCAAATAGATTTGACTTTAGATTTGTCCAGTTTAACAATTTTACAACAAGTTTTCTTTAAACGTTAGGTCTTTTATGGTGAGACACTGCAGGTGAATAGGACAAAATCATAAATTTATCTTTAATTTATTTAAGATATCAATTTGAAACTTCTCCTGTAGTTTTTCATCATGTCATGTTTACATGTAGAAATAAGGCATTTTATGTGTAAAAATGGCCAAAATTGCACATATTTGGGACATTTAAATTAGAAAAATGGGCAGAACCAGGTGTAAATTCCTTGGTTCATTTTGTGCATGTATTAGTTACATAAAAATTTACAGAGGGGAATTTGGATTTCTTATTTAGTTTTTGAGTAAACTAGATTGGACTGAAAATTCAAATTTTGCCTCATTTTTTTACTTAAAACTTCAAGAAATCAGTTTTAAAAATGTACATCAAAAAACCCTTCTGTACGTTTCCTCAAAATCTTCTTGAGTCCCAGATTGGAAAGTTTGATGTGTGTGGGATTTACTTTAAGGCTGATCTTTATGTCTCGAGGGATAAAAATGCATTTTAAGAAAAAGCCTTTGAAGTTACAATGTCCCAGAGAAATTTATGGAAATGAATTATGAAGTGGATTAAATGAAATAATAAAACATCTTTAAGAGCAGATTGGACAAGTTTATTTGTTGAGAGCGCAAACTGACCAAAAAACAAAAAATTGAAAAATAAACAAAAAACAGTTTTGCCTGTTACGTCTCGCCTTATGTGTAAAAATATCCCATTTGATATATGTACAAATCTGAAAAATGAATAAAGCCTATGAAAAAAACCAAAAACTATAGCCGCACAACACAACAACAACACACAGCACTGAGCAATATCCTCCTCTTCATCTTCTCAGAAAGTGTGCGGCGCTGTCCTCGGAGAGCGCCGCGCAGACACAGACACGTCTCCCAACTTAATTTACTGTTGATTGGTCTGTGTGCAAAGTAGCATTTTGCTGTCTGAATGTTTGAAGAAGTGGGGCTTGTAAGCGATACCTCCGATGTTTACTCGTGTGGCTGTGGGATGAAAACACCGCTGAAGATCTGTGCTTACATTCGCCAGCTGCCAACAGCGCAGTGAAGCGGGGATGCAGCCAGACTCGCTCAAGTCTACTGGGGTTCTTCTTGTTCTTTTGTTTTTGAAATGGAAATGTTACAGCCTCATTGCCTCATTTGATCTTTCGCTGGAAAAGTTAAAGATCAACCATTTATTAACCCAGCGTTGTTGCTTGGTTTTTTCACGAAATAAAAAGAGACGCTCAGAAGTCTTTGTTTCTTTTATGAGTAATTGTGTATTCTCTAGCGCTGTTGTTCTGGGAGCTGGATAAATTACACCAGAAACACATCTTTTAATATATATTTCAATAAAAAACAACAGCGTTCAAACAGCGGGAACTTTCTGAGCTTTTAATCTCATCGAAAACGTACCTGGAGTTGTATTTAGCTTCGTTTACACTTGTTTTATTAATGCTGTTTATGAGCTCGTCTTCTCTGCTTCCTTTCTGACTCTCAAAACACACTCTCAGTTTTGCAAAAGATTGAGATCTGGAGATTTTTTTTAAATGTATAAGGTCACATTTATACAGCGTTTTTCTACCTTAAGGGCATTCAGAGCTCTTTACATCAAGGAAGCACTTACCTTTTCACTCATATGTGAATCATCATTAATCTAATTACCTGCTGTAAATAGAAATTATAGTTTTACACCAATCAAGTAGCCGTTTGTGGAGAAAAAGGGACGAGGCGGGTTAAGTGTCTTGCCCAAGGACACAACAGCAGTATTCATCAAACGGAGCAGAAATCGCACCGCCAACTTGTGGTCGTTTCGAACCTCCGACCTTCAGATCAGAAAACAATCTCTGCCAACTGAGCTATTGCTGTCATGTTTAAATTCTTAAACCTAACATACAACCAAAACAATGCTGTTCAATACAATAATGTTAAACAGCCAAAACAATACAAATAATGCAGGATGTATATGACACATATTATGCGTTATTGTATTGTTATTGGCCTTTAAACATTCTCTTGAGTGTCTTTACATTGACATCTCATGTTTTAGACGTAAAAATAAAATGTTTTTACAAAGAGTAATATAACTTTATCACTGTCTTAGGAGATGACGTATTAACTCCATCTACTGGCTGCAGAGGCAATTACACATGTATATACACAATGGTTTGATATGCTATTAGTATAATGGTATATTGGTCACACAGTTACAGTGATCTTGTCTGTGTTAAGGACTTAAAACAGCAGAAGATCCACAGATAAGTGACGTCTAAAATCTGAAAAAATGTAATTCATTCATTCTAACTAATTGTAATAATCTACATAATATTCTAATGTAATGTTTTCTTACTCTGCTCTGGTGTTACTCTCGTGTGCTCAAGTGTTTGTCAGTCGCCAAAACAGC
The DNA here is from genome assembly GCA_019453435.1 of Rhinogobius similis. Classification (NCBI taxonomy): domain Eukaryota; kingdom Metazoa; phylum Chordata; class Actinopteri; order Gobiiformes; family Gobiidae; genus Rhinogobius; species Rhinogobius similis. The sequence continues at coordinate 3,846,091 of CM033636.1, read as the reverse complement.
CCTGGTTTTTCATAGTTTGCGACGTTTGGAGGCTAACGTTAACTTTCCCTTTGAAAATGCATTGGTGCTCGCTCAACCAGGCTAATGGGTTTTGTTTACTGAAAGGGTCTATATATCTATATCCACCACCATTTGCCCAGATTTGCCAAAAGCTAAAATGCAGAACAACAAAATAGATCCACGACTTTCTTTAATGACCATGTTTTTGCTCAAAGCTGAGAACAAATTAACCCACATGCGTAGAAACAAGATTTTTTTTCAATTTGTCCCTATTTTATTCTTTTTATTTCACACTTCATTGTTAGAACTAGCAAGACGATAGCCACCTCTACTCCTCTTACACCTTAAACCCATCAAAAGAACCACAAAATAACATCTTCACATCTTCGCAAACCTTTGTCTCCGTGAAGTGGCATGTTGTGACTCAGGTCCAGTACGACGTGTTGGACTCGTGGGACCTCCCTGCTGCTCTCACACTCTTCCCTTTCCCGAACTCTAATTGCTCACAAACACACATTGTCCAGGGGGCTGGGCATGAAGAAAGAAATCAATGTTTTCCCAGAACATGATGAAACGGATCGATCCCTCAGAGGCCGCGCTCCGACAGCTCCGAGTACCGGATGTAAACACAGGTGGGTTGCTGTAGATGAAAAGAACAGTAGCTTGTGTTCTGTCGTATTCTAAGGGATCTATAGGCTGTTAATGGAGGGATGGATGGGTTGCACAAAGAGGCTAGTGTTAATGGGTTAAACACACAGGCGGGTGTCAATCGTTAGCATGTTTATGACTTACAAAGAGCAGGAAACAGTGGTTGTTGTTGTTTATAGGCTGTACGTTTGTTGTAGTAGCACAGGGCTGTTCAATTTAAGGCCTGGGGGCCAAATCAGGCCCTCCAAGGGATAAAATCCGGTCCTCAATCTGTCTTCAAAACACATAGAACATATTTTTTCTCTTATTATTGGTTAAGACCTGGTTTAGTCCTGGTTTAGCCCTGTTTAGTCCTGGTTTAGACTTGGTTTTAACTGGTTCAGTCCTGGGTTAGTCCTGGTTCAGTCCTGCTTTAGTCTTGGTTTAGTCCTGGTTTAGACCTGACTTAGACCTGGTTTAGTCCTGGTATAAACCTGGTATAGGCCTGGTTTAGTCCAGGTTCAGTATTGGTTTAGTCCTGGTTTAGTCCTAGTTTAGTCTTGGTTTAGTCCTGGTTTAGACCTGACTTAGACCTGGTTTAGTCCTGGTATAAACCTAGTATAGGCCTGGTTTACTCCTGGTTCAGTATTGGTTTAGTCCTGGTTTAGTCCTAGTTTAGTCTTGGTTTAGTCCTGGTTTAGACCTGACTTAGTCCTGGTATAGTCCTGGTATAAACCTAGTATAGGCCTGGTTTACTCCTGGTTCAGTATTGGTTTAGTGCTGGTAATAAAGTTGAATAGCCCCGTAGTAGCATGAATATCTTGCCAACTTGGATTTCAAACATTCACTTCTAAATATAGGGTTTTCTTTCATAGTTAAACCAGAGGTGTGCATTTTATCAAATTGAGATCAAAACTGTCAAATTGTCAGTGAGCTGGACTTTTTAATGCACAGATCTACAGCCAGTCCTCTGTCACTGAAAGTAGGTGGTTTGGAACAGTGTTTAGACTTTGGCGGATGAAACATGGCATTCATTTATACTATGCAAAATTTGTATTTAGCTTCATTCATGCTTGAATCTTTCTTTTGAGCCTCACAAAAACACATTCCAGCATTCCTTTATTGCCAGACCCGTTTTGAGCAATTCTGCATTAAATCAAGTTCCATGTTCCACTGTAGCTGTCTTCCGCGTTTGAGCAACACGTACTACAAATTAGCGGCTGTGGCTGGACCGTCCTAAGTTTAAGTTTAAATTTATTTTTGAGGCCCTCTATGATCTATGATTCCAGTCTATTCTGCAACAGAATGGAGAAGGAAAAGGCTGGTCTGACAAGCGGTGCAGCTCTGTTGCTACGAATCCACTAACTCCGGGGATACGAAAGGCATATGGACCACATAATGGACAGAGAAAACACTGAGGATAGACAGAAACATCAATGCGCATCTGTATGATTCTCTTGAACGTAGCGCATAAATGAGGCTTTAGGCTTTTTGTATTCTTCTGATACTTAACAAAACACCTTCACCTGAAACGGCGCATTATCGACCGCATGAAAAGGCTGGGTAGACTTGCGCGTAGAGCTGATTCAGAGCTAACTCCGGCCTCTGAAGATCTTCAATCGTTGCGGCCTCCGTCTTCCATCTCTGGGATCAGCATTTGAAGAGCCTCCATTGAAAACCCCATCGACGCCTTTTTAAGTGAACTGGAGAGCTTTTATCAACACCGCATCAACCGGAGACGCCGGCGAGCCCCCTCTCATGTCCGATCCCTCTGTACGCGTCCACGTTATCGACCGTCTGTACCTCGTGGCGTCTCCATGGTAATCCCCCTCCCACCAATCTGGCAGCACCCCGCGTTCCTCCGTCGCACTTTCTTCCCCTCTCTTCCTCTGTTCTCTCCGTCTCTCCCTCCCGTGTGCCAGTACAGACAGATCTCCCCCGGGATCGTCTTAATTAGGCCATAAAACCAAGGAAGGGAGGGAATAAAAGCGAACATCCTCATCATGTCGTCCTGTTTTAGCGCCTCAAAAGACTGCGAGTCATAATTACGGCAAATGAACAAGATTAAAGCCAAGAAATGTGTTATATGTAAGTATGCCTGGTTATTTATATTCCCATATAATGCCAGCAAGAGCTACCTTCTGTTACATAATCAAATATGCTGAGTGTACCCATTTCCCACATTCTATATTCTCTTGCAAATTTGCATATAAGATACTGATTAATAAGCCTGCACTGATCTTGTGGACTGAGAAAGATTTGCATATTTTACATTGCAAAAGTGAGTGAGGTGCAGGCTTCTTTACCAAACTGGAATACTGCAAGTCAAATGAAAGTCAAACAAGTCTCTCGTGAACTCTGTTGAATGACATAAATGCATCTGTTACTCAAACGCGGATTAAAGAACAGTCTCAAAAATATCTTTCTGTTGACTGTGCGAGAGAAGTTCACCCTGCTTCACTTCTCCGTCTGATGAAGCGGCTCTAACGCTGAGCTACTGGCTCGAAGATCCATGCATGTGAATTCTGATTATGTGCAAATGTGTTTGTGAGATCTAGGAACAAGTATGATAGATTCAAATACCACTTTCCGTTTTCCGCCATGAATGGATGAAACTATATAGAGCTCGGGATAGAACATCAAAAAAACATTCATTACCATGGAAATCCGCCATGTTTGCTGTTGGTGTCCTATATTTACATAGAAAAACATTATCCAAAACAATGTAAAAAAGTGAACAAAAAGAACCTGATACAGTGTTAGGTCACTTCTGGTAAGTACATTTATCAGTATATAGTGCAAGAATACTATTCTGACGCTAAGTTTAGTATTCTCTTAACATCTCCATTGATTTAACCTTGGACTACCTGCAAATTCTGTTGTGTGATGTGCCGATCCTGAGCTCAGTGCATTTTGATCACTGACAGTGGCAATAAACTAATTCTGATTTACATCAGAACTCCCAGAGCAGTTATTTTGACTGCTCCTAGATTTTGAAGTCTATTTCCTATTTGGCTTTTCCTGTATCAGTAAATATTTTATTTCTCTGTTTCTCTATGATTTTGTGGAAATTATCACATTTTGTTAGATTTGACAAGTTCTACTTTTAACTCCCAGAGCCATCACCATTAATTTCAATGTAATTCTTAAATGTAACCATTTTCTGTTGCCAGGCAACCAACCTTCAATGTTCAGTTACTCCCCTCAGAATTCCATTGGTTTGAATAGGAGTCAAAATGACTGATCTGGGAGTTCTGTTTCAGAACTCTGGTATTCCTAGTAATAATCTGGACAGCCACTTTACTAAATATATTAAAAATAAATTAGAGAAATAGAGAAGGTAACCTTGTTTTGACAGACCAAGAGCGGGAAAGTGTATGTACATCCCAGTGAAAGTCACAAAATCACTTTACTCAATCAAAAGGACTTTTGTTAGAAAAATGTGTCATGTTTTTACACCATTTTTTAACACCATGTCAAAGTGCTCACTATTCACTAATAAAAGATACCCGCTGGCGAAACAGGTTTTTGTTTCTGTGCTGTTCTATCATCCATTCATACATTTTCTCCCACTTGTTCCCGAAAGGGGTCGCAGGTGACGGGAGCCTGTCCCAGTGACACAGGGATACACCCTGGACAGTGGCAGGTTTAACACAGAGACATGGACATTGACAGACAAACATTCACTCTCACAGTCATTCACTACGAGATATTTAGCATTTCCAATGTACCTGTCTTTGGACGGTGGGAGGAGCCGGAGAACCCAGAGGGAACCCACAGTAACACAGGGAGGACATGCAGACTCCACCCAGAGAGATCGTGTGATGTTGGTCTGGTCCAGGATTCAAACCCACAATTTCCTTATAGAGAGGCAGGAGTCTAGGTGCTCTGCACCAACAATCAAATTTTAAAAATTAAAAGAATCTCATTTGGACTTAATTTGGAAAGGGATTAAAAAAAAAAAGATAAGACATTTATTTTGGACATGTTTTTTGTCCTATTCCTCTTCTGTGTGTTATATTTTTAAAACAAATAATTCAATCATTCATTCATTTTCTACCGCTTATTCCCATTCCTGGGGTCGCGGGTGACTGGAGCCTATCCCAGTGACTTTGGGCCTTAGGCGGGGTACACCCTGGACAGTGGCCAACTCGTCGCAGGATAATTCAATCAATGAATGTAATAAAAAATGAATAAAAATAAAATCATGAATAGATGAATATTGCAATTCAACAGTATGTGTTTTCAAACAAAACACTGTATTTCATTAGCCCAGTTTAGCCAGGAGTTAGCACTAATGCATTTTTAATAGGAGAGTGAGCATTAGCTTCAAAACAGCTCAAACTATGAAAATCCTATAAAACTATTTAAAAAAACTATGAAAATTGAATTGCTGTGGTTAAAATTAATTGAAGGAAATATATTATGCGCTCTTTGTAGTTATCGTCCCAATCAATCAATCAATCAATCAATCAATCAATCAATCAATCAACCAATCAATCAAAAGTTGAATAAATGGGACGCAGTAAGACAGACATTTGGAATTTCTTAAAAGATCCTGAGGGTCATGGAACAAAAAAGTGGAAGACCCAAAACAATGACACCAGCACTGAGCCGGAGGATCTGATTGGCCGTACGTCAAGACACTGGACGATCCATGACCCAAATTAAGGCCGACAGCCTAATAACCATCAGAAGACATCTGCAACTGAAGGACACAAGACACCAAACATGGGACATGGAAAAGTGGAAGAACGTTTTATTCTGATGAGAAAAAATGTAACCTTGATGGTCCTGATGGTTTAAACGTTACTGTCACGACAAGCAGATCCACCTGAGATGTTTTCTACGCTCCACAGGGAGGGGGCGCCATAATGGTCTGGGGGCTTTTTCCTTCAGTGGAACAATGGAGCTCCAGGTGATGCAGGGGCCCCTGGCTCTGTGCAGATGTTGCAGAGAGCATCCCTCATGACTGAGGGCCTCGTCTGTGGAACCACTGGGTTTTTCAACAGGACAACGCTACAGTTCACAAAGCCCCAGGACAAAGCACTTCTTCAGGAGAAGAACATCACTCTTTTGGACCGTCCTGTGTGTTCCCCTGATCTAAATTCAACTGAGAACCTTTGGGGATGGACGGCAAGGGACGTTTACACAAATGGACCACAGTTTCAGACAGTAGGTGTCCTTCATGAGGTCGTCTTCACCACTGCGAGAAATTCCCACTCACTGTCTAGAAATGCCAGCATCAAGTGCCGCAACCAATTTTTGAAGTGATCAACAATAACGGTGGTCCTAAACTTTTGATCAGCTGCAGTTTAATTGTTGTTTTCAATAAAAATGTTTACTCAGTCTCCCCTCCTTGAACCACCATCCTAAACGTGGTGGAGGTGTTTGAGTACCCGAATGATCCTGGGAGCTATGTTGTCGGAGGCTTCATGCCCCTGGTAGGGTCACCCAGGGCAAACAGGTCTGACCAAGAGATTCAAAAGCCTCTTATGACAAGCATCACATCAAGGTCGTGTATGCTCACTCCCATTTCCTTTTGCTTATTGAAGCTCTACTTGGAACCTTATTAAGATCCAGCCATGAAAAATGTGACTTTTGCCATTTATTCAACCGTTCAACTTCAGCTTTTGATCAGGACCAGCCCTGGACTGGCCATCTGGAGCACCAGGACTTTTCCCGGTGGGCCGGTGCACTTTTGGGCCGGTCATTGTCAGACTAGCGCGACACAGATGTCCTGATGTCACGCATCAACGGCCCAATCTATAACAGGTCCGTGGCCCGGCCCGTCGTTACCGGGGTTGGCCCATCATAAAGCCGACAGAGCAGTGCAGAACGCAGGAGCAACCTTGTAGAAAACAAATATTTGTGCCGCAAAGATTTGTGGACTCAACGTGGACTCGAAGCTGTGGCTGGAGCCTGGTTCACCTTGATAGACCTCATATGTGCACAGTTCTGGCTGTTTTAAGATCATTGAACAAAGACGTAGATCGCACGTTAAAGTGTCACCGACGTGCACACCGCACTGACCTGAGCTCAGCAAAGGAACAAAAGCTCTGGGACCTAAAAGGGACCTGATGGTAACCAGATTTACAAAGAAATGTATTTTTAAACTTAAATCATTAAATAGTTTTGATTTGTATCAATTAAAAAGTAAGTAAAATAATTACAGTCTTATTTGTTTTAAATATGTAATAACATTGGCGTATACAGTGATGATAAAGAGAAAAATAGCCTTAAAGGAATTGCATCTGTGCAACAATAAATTGGACCAAACAGGAGCTAGCATCTTATCCTATTGAAAAGTTTAACTAGAGCAAGGTTAAAATGATTAAATTATTATGTGTTATATATATACACACACCAGGGTTATGGTCGCGAAGGGGGCCAGTCCAGACCAAAAAGTCCAGGGCTAATTTTTTCTCCCAGTCCAGGCCTGAACAGGACTGTGTATCTACAACACTGACCTCCTTCAGGATTGATCTAATAAGCTAAAAAATACTTTATCAAAATAAATAGAGAGTTGATTCAGTCTGCAATATGTCTAAAGAACTACCCCTCTAATGCAACTATTTTTGTATTTAGAGCTAAAACATAACGTTATCTTGGGCATTGTGAGGCAGTCTCCAAACATTTAAAAGACTGTCCCACTTACATCACACATTTGACATATGTAGTTCAAGCTGTGGTTTTAAAATAAAGTATCCCCTTGTAAGCATACTGTGTACTTAACTGAATGATGCTATAGTTCCTGTCTGTTTAGCTATAAAAATAACACATTTAGAGCAATCTCATTCCCCAGTGTCTATGTCTGACGCCCTCATTTATACTATCTAAAATAGACACTTTGTTAAACGTGTTCTCCCTGGTTTTCCCTCTCCACCAGGGTTAAATCTGTTACTCCAGAAGAGCCCTACGCCGTCCTAATTACTCCGATAAAATATTAATCTGATAATGGGAGTCAGTGAGTCTTGCAGCGGTGATGAATTTCTCCATGTGCGTTAACAGTCTCCAATCGTAAATCATCATTAGCCAGTATCAACAAAGAGAAAGTGTTTGAGGAGAGGTGTCAGGCGTGCTTATAACCAGTGTAATTATTCTGTGCCGACAAGTGGAAGCTGCATGGGGCCTGCTATGTACGTCAGTGTTTCGCAAACGGCGGGACAGGAATGATCAAAGTACAACTAAACGTCTGACTTCGAGTCAAATGCTAATAAACAGCTAACCTTTGTACTGTTATTGGCCTTTAAACAGGCTCTTGAGTATGTTTACTTTAGCATCTCATGTTTTAGAGCAGGGCTATATGAAGGCCCAGGGGCCAAATCAGGCTATTATCTGGCCCTCAACCCATCAGTCAGAAAACAAAGAATATATTATCTCTCTTGATTTAGACCTGGTTTAGTTCTGGTTCAGACCTGTTTTAGTCCTGGTTTAGTCCTGTTTTAGTCCTGATTTAGACCAGGTTTAGACGTTGATTATTCATTATTTAGACCTATTTTAGTCCTGGTATAGGTTAAGTCCTGGTTTAGACCTGGTTTTGTCCTGGTTTAGTTCTGGTTTACACCTGGTTTAGTCCTTATTGAGGTTTAGTCCTGGACCTAGACCAGGTTTATTCTGGGTTTAGACCTGTTTTAGTCCCGGTTTTAGGCCAGGTTTAGACGTGGTTTATTCCAGGTTTAGACTAGGTTTAATCTTGATTTAATCCTGTTTTAGACCTGACTTAAACCTGGTTTAGGTGTAGTCTTAGTTCTAATTTAGACCTGTTTTAGTCCTGGTATAGGTTAAATCCTGGTTCAGATATGGTTTTGTCTTGGTTTAGTCCTGGTTCAGACCTGTTTTAGCCCTGGTTTGGACCTGCTTTAGTCCTGGTTTAGACCTGGTTCAGTTCTGCTGATGTTGTTAAAGCCTTTTATATTGTTGGACATGTTTCTGGCCTCGAGGACAAAACCATCTAAAAAATCCCTTGGTAAAATAAAGTTTAATAGCCCAGTTTTAGAGCTTAAAATAGTTTATAGCTTGAAAACCACACATTTCTTTCTAACAGTCAGACGTTCCCTCTTCAGGATCCAGAGTTAGCAACCGTCTATAGCAGAGTGAACAACCCCGGGGGAAAGGCTGGCCTGTCCCAACATGCTAATACAAGCACACAGTAGTAATGAACGCAATTTCTAGTGATAATTATGGACTTGATGAATAATGCAATGTGTGAATGTCTTGAATGGCGGTTATAAATCCAATGCATTAAACAATTCATCATCATTTATCCAATTACTGTTAATCAGCTGCGAATATTCCCTAAATGACATGCAAACCACAAAATCTGATGTGAGTAATCAGAGAAACCATGATCCGACATAAATCTGATTATTTGCATCAGATTCTGTCATTTTAATCTTATACCCAGTGGCGGTCAGTCAACAGGGGGCGTAAGTGCGAGTATGTTTCTACACAGTATAAGTTAACATTAACATAACTAACATTAAACATAACTAAATGATGAATGTTTTGAGACATCCAGGGTTACAATTATTTCAATATAACAAGTTAAACAAATACAGCTGTACTTACTTAGTTTTTAGTTAACCAGCAGTTTTGCTCCCAACCAGGAATCTTCTTCAGGGCCTGTGTAGGTGACTGTGGGTCCCACTAGATGTAGAAGTGGGTGGTGAGGTTCCAGTGATGTCAGCAAGAAAGAACTAGGGCATCGTCCGCATGGCTCTGTCCCAGGTGCCAGAGAGTTGAAAGTACAGTCCTCCTCTTATCTTTCATACACGTCCTCTTTCACACCTCTTTCAAACCATCGAGGCTCCTGATCCAACAAGAACGTGTCCCTGTCATCAAAGGGGTGGCCTGTAGCCTCTAGTACACAGCAGAGTCCAGACCAGAAGATGTTTTCCGCTGTTGGTAGAGGCACCAGTTTACATACTACTGCAGCCCTCTGCTGCACTTGACAGCATACACTACTCCTGCTTTCCTACCCTTTGGGATCTTATCTAAGGTAAGGTGTTAATGGGTTTCAAAGCTGTGCTAATGCCGTGCTTGGAGAACAAACGCTTCAGTTGTTCTGACAGGTTTGCTACAGGGAGGGTTATCTGAGCCTTGTGTTTGATCATAGTTTTGGGTGTTTTGGCTTGGGGCTTATTGCGTAGACTTTTATTGGACACCCGGCAAATGTCCAATCTCCATAGCCGCACCCCCGCAGCGCCTCATGCACATGGTGGTCCTCTGCCACTCTCTCCACCTCTGTCGTTTAAACACTTTAACACCTTACACTCCAGGCTTGTACACCACAAAAATAAGATCCCAAAGGGTAAGGAGGCAGGAGTAGTGTACGCTGTCAAATGCAGCAGAGGGCTGCAGTAGTATGTACACTGGTGACACAGCACAGCTGTTTGAAAAATGCCTCTACCAACAGCGCCGGAAAACATCTTCTGGTCTGGACTCTGCTGTGTACTTGCACACGGAGGCTATAGGCCACTCCTTTGATGACAGGGACACGTTCCTGTTGGATCAGGAGCCTCAGTGGTTTGAAAGAGGTGTGAAGGAGGACGTGTATGAAAGATCTTTGAGGCCCTGAACAGACACGGAGGACTGCGCTTTTAGCTCTCATGCGGGTGACAGTAATTTGTTTTTTTCACTTCACTTTTGCGCACACAGACAAACAACTACTTCTGCCTAGACTGCCTAGACCTCAAAATAATCTATAGTTTGAATTCTGTTAGTACAACTTAGGTAAAACATCTCACTGGTAATAGTTAAGGACTCAAAATGTTGACTTTAAAATATATCACAAAAGTATTTCTATTGTAATATTAGCTAATGCAATAATAAATATCCAAATAACTAGCTGAACAAAACCAAAAACACCAAGGTCTTCCATTCACAGAATTTTTTGCATTTTCTGATTACGTCTTAATTAGCCTTGATTTAGTTACTGTAAGGGTTTTCTTTTGAAGACGTTTGACCAATAAATTTAGGCATTTTTTTATTATTTATTTTATACATAACGTGAAAAAGTAAGACGCTTTACCTGATTTTTACAGTCTTATAAAGTGTGAAAACTAGAACTACTGTAGATCATTTTACACTTTTTGCAGCAGTCCAAAGGCATTCTGAACCTCCCAACTATTCACCTTAAAGTCTATATGACAGGTTAGGCTAAACAATTTGCTAAAATGTTGCGAACATGATTGTATTTAAAATTTTACTAAACATTCTGCCCATTGTTCTCCAGTTTGACAGTTTTCATAAAGTTTATAATGTTACTTCCTAGTTGGTCATGGGCAGCAAATATGACATAAATAGAAGTAATTTCACAACTATTACCTAGCAACCAAACCTGTGACTAGCATGCTAACAGCGCACTTCCTGGCTTTCGGAGAATAAAACACTTTATTATTAGTTACATAATGCTCTCTCTGCTCTCATTTTCACCCGACAGAGCTGCTTTTACAATTTGCATTTTTCATATTGTTATTAGCCTTTAAACATGCTCTTGAGTACCTCAAATTTGCTACCTCGTGTTTTAAAACAAAAAGGTTTCTTATTCATCTAATTACTTTTTTATCAGCCAGTGTGAAATTACACTCACTGAGTTAATCCAGCCAGCAGATGGCGCCAACGCAATATACAATCTGGTAGAGTTAGCGCCGAAAATACGTCATTGTGTGGATTTGCAGTTATCGTGTTTAGAGGCAGAAATGCTCAGAACAAGTTTAGCGATGATTTAAGGACTTAAAACAGCGGAATATTCTCTGATAACGTGTGAAGTCTGAAAATACGTCCAAAAGTCTGAAAATACGTCCGAAAGTCCCGGAAGTTCAGCAAGAAGTGTGTTTGACGCTCGAAGGGGGGTAAGATTTTCTAAGAAACATTCCTCAAAACAGTGTGAATGCAACTGCTACTGCTACTTCAGGTGTGTTTTTGATGACGGAACATTGTAAGAACATGGTTTAAAGCTCCAAAAAGTCACTGCAGCAGAATGTGTCCTTTAACAGTCAAATATCTCAATAATTTCCAAAAGCATGCAGCCCTAATGGTGCGTACAAACAGGAAACTGAAACCGATAATTACTAACAGCTAACATCACCAAAGCGCAATCAGTCAGTCATAATCCGCCAGCCTATATTTAGCTTTAATTACCCGCCGTATTCATGCTAACACCGCTCAGACTCTCCCTTCCCTGAGTCGCCGTCCTTTTCACTCCACACTTCCACCGCTGCCCACCGCGACGGCGGCTGCCCGGGACGTGCTCCGCGTACGGGAGCAGCCGCAGCGCGCCTTTGAACTGCCCGTGCCGCCGCTGCTGCTTCGCGGAGAGGGGTCAGCGGTGCGGAGAAGAGCCCCACGGCCATCCACCACTGAGGCCAGCGCGTCGGGGACCTGTGATTGAAACTGCCCCCGTCTTTGTGAGGCGCGGGGGGGAGGCTACAGGTGGCGGAGGGAGGACGGGGGAGGAAGGCCTTTCACTGCAGCACAGCCTTGGCCGGTTGATATGCACCTATAGAGAATATTGCGTCCCTTGACTGGAGGGAGGGTAGCGCGAGCCGGATGAAGGTCAAGTGAGAAGGCAGGCCGGGAGAAGTGCTGTCTGGCTTTTATCTGAGCCGTTGACTGACAGGTGGAGGGGAACAAGAGCGTCGCGGCAGTCTGCTCTCGTCTCTGTCTCTCAGCTGTGGGTGGAAAATGTACGAGCTGTAATTCCAACTAGCATTTTATGTCAGAAGTTTGAGTATAGCTGCAACTGTAACGCTATATTGAAATGATATAACCGAGTTCAGTAGTCAGCGTTTATTTATTTTCTTCCATTAAGCCGGCTGCACACTGGAGGATTTTGAAATCTTCTGCCATTTTAAGATGTGTAAAAAAAGTGCAGGCAACTGACATAATGACGTGATGGATAATGTGTGAAGGACAGCGACAGCATGTGCCGATTTCAGTGTGGAGTGAATCTGCTTCTCTGTAAAGTCCACTACAGAGTGCGATATTTAGGGCTTTAAGTCGTTTAGTCGATTATTCGGTAGATTTTTATTCGTTGACTAATAATTTTTATGTTTATTAAATTATTATAAAATGATTTATATGGCAAAAACAGAAGATACGAAGTGAACTAGCTGAAGATTTTGGAGTCTTAACGTATACATACACCTTATCTGTATAAAATAGTTGTTTTGCATGAACTCCTCTACAGTTGTGTTCTTTTGAGTGTAGTTTGGTTTAGATACTTGGATATATTTTTGCCACACCCCCTTTTAGTCGACTAATCGGTCCATAGGGCTGGTCTTGAGTCGACCACAGCCCTAGTGATATTCACTGAGGAGCTGGTTGCACTGACTCATTGTAGCCACAGTGAAGAAAAAAAGTTTGCTCAAACTTTGTGTTGGTTCCGTCCAATATTACATTTGTAATGTTACACTTTTAAGACCTGTCACTAGGCAACAGAGCCTGTATATGGCTGCTCTGATTGGCTGTTGTAAAGTTCTTGATGTAACATGTTGGAACCTTACGATTTGACAAATAGCCGTAACAGAGTTACACTTACCCAGACCTGAGGAGAGCCACCACAAATAATCACTTAGAAGACTTGCTGCTCAGGCCACGCCCCCCGAAGTCGAGGAGAGGACAATCGGGACAAAAATCCTTTAGAGTGCACAAGGCTTTAGTCGTCTAGATGTGTTTTGCTTTTTGTGTGCATCTGTGTGTTAATTACAGTGTATAACCAGATTAATGTAGGGCTGGGCAATTTTTTTAAAGTAATGTATTAAGTGATTGAAAATAAAGGAATCCATTCTCACGTAGATGTGAAAATAGTTTACTGGATCCAGCACGTATTGTCTTATGATTGCAGACGCCCTTACGTACCAAGATTGTATACTTGAGGAGTGCAGCAAACACGTAATTTCTAAGAAGACGGCAGCAAACACCATATAGGGTCTTATGTCAGCCAGATGTTGAATAACCTTTGCCTCCTTTGCCTTGGAGAAGAGCATCATTCATGGATATTTGAGCAGGTTATTAACACTTTACTAATGCTACAGTTCTGTTTTACCGCCAGGCTGCTGCTCAAACATTTCACACGGCTGCATTGTAGTTGAAAAGAACAAACATCACACATAATGTCACCAGGTTTAATGTGTCCATCACACATTAAACAGACAAAGTTTGTCAGAGTTATGCTTTTGATGGAGATCAGAGAACGCGTGTGTGTATCTGGGCAAGTTCTGATTTGGCCCACATGTTTTGCTTTTAGCCTGAACTTCAAGCCCGGTGCAGTTCAAAGATGTTTGTTTAGCCGTGCTCCTCTGGAAGATCTTGGACAAAACAAACATTCGTCGATGTAAACCCTCATTCGTCCAGGTGTGGTCCATCGTAGAAAGGGGTTCAGAGGTTGTCATCCGGACGCCGTTTAAAGATCGATGTCCTTTAACTAGGGATTTGATCTGTAGGCTCCTCGGAATTATGTTACTCTGTCTACACCTCAAGTTAAACCGGAGGTGATTTCTGTTGTCGGCTAATTTCCTGGCTGTATTCTCAAGCTCCCGTACCAGATCTAAGGTACCAAAATTCTCCAGAATTCGTCGATGTAAACCCTCATTCGTCCAGGTGTGGTCCATCGTAGAAAGGGGTTCAGAGGTTGGCGTCCGGATGACAACCTCTGAACCCCTTTCTACGAGAAAACAAACATTGTGATTATTTAGCCTTTGTTCATCACTTGTTTCCTCTCTGGTGCAGTCTGAAGGTCAGTTTTATTTTGTTTCATGAGTTCATGCAACCAAATGCATTTCCACTTTTCAAAATTTCAAAAGTTATGCACATGAAACAAAATAGGTTATATAATAATAACCATATAAAGATTTTTGGGTTTGGGTCGCGTTACTTCTGCAATACTTCAAAAATGTGTGTTCAATTAAGGAAATGGAAGCGCAGTTGCTGTCTTTCCAGATAAAAAATTGACAATTATTCGTAGTAGTCAGAAATGATTCAGTTATTATGGAAACCCCAACTAATTATCTGGTCTTTAGTTGTCAGGATTTAGTTTTACAAATAAACATAATTAGGTCTTAATTTAGTCAAAAGTAATAGCGTTTTCTGGAGATTTGTGGGGATGATATGCATGTTTTGGCATCTAATTTTGCTTGCTGAGTTTAAGTGACATGATAAACACATTTATTTGAATGAAAAACCCTCAAATCGAATGCCTTCAGGGCACTGGCACGTCATACATTTCAAAAGGGTCGTATGTTCTGCGGGGTTTGAGAGTTTTCAGACGCCGTCGGGTGCGTTCTGCTGTCAGTTCTGAACGTCAAGGCCGGCCAACGTGACATTTAGGGCGCCAAAAATGCAATCTTTCTATCATAAGGTGCCAAAAACATCCGACTCAAACGTCAAAGCGAAATCCATCTCTGAAAACCTACAGCGTTGAGGCGATATTTCTTCAAACCCATTTTCAGAGCTAACAGAAAAATCCCATCCCTTTCAGCGACACACTAAACTCATCTAAACGAAGCCCGCGGAAGGTTGGCCCGATGTCGTGATCTACATGAAAGATTGAATCAATTTGAGCCCTTTTTTTCCCCTTTTATTTTCCCTCACCGGATCGACTCGCTGAAGGAATTCAAAGCGTGAATGAAAGGGGCAGGAATTATTTAACACGGCTCCTGGTAAAGCTTTGTTCTGCATCGCTTTGAACTGCTCGCCACATCACACGCGGAACAACCCTCCGCGCATGCTTTCCGCGCTCAGGTCAAACGCATCTCTATCATCGCCGGCGACCCCGAGTCACCCGCTCCCAACCTTCAAAGGTCGTGTGTTTCTCGTCGATTTCCCGTGGAGTTTTATTTTATTATGGATGAGCGGGAGACGGGGCTCCGAGAGTGTGCGGGATCCGATGGAAGACGCTAACGACTCTTGAAGAAAACCGTAGAGGAAAATGGTCATTAATATTTACTCGGAGGGAGGTAAACATGGCGCGTAAATGGACAGAGTATGTTCCGTGGAGAAGGTTCCGGTGTTAAGTGAGGTCAGAGTAAATACGGCTGCATAGAACATGGGCATGAGTGGAGAGGCAGGCTTATTTTGACTTAAGTGGATGGTATGGCGGGTCTGTGCTGGTCACTGAGCATTTGCATCTGCGGTTAACTCGAGGTTTTTTTTCCCTATTTTTGTTAAGGCGAGACACTACATCAGGGCTATTCAACGTATGGCCCGGGAGCAAAATGAGTCCCACCAAGGGATATGATCCGGCCCTCAACCCATCTTCAAAAAATATAAAAAGTATTTTATCTCTTGTTATTGGTTTAGATCTGGTTTAGACCTGATTTAGACCTGGTTTAGTCCTGGTTTAGACCTGGTTTAGACCTGGTTTAGACCTGGTTTTGTCCTGTTAGTTCTAGTTTAGACCTGGTTTAGTCTAGCCTGACCAGCCATTCACACTATCTTTCAATTTTGAAAGAAAGTGGTTTTGGTGATTACGAGCAGTAACAAGCAAGATGGCGTCCACGACAGACAAAATGTTGGGGGCTTCTCTCTTTTAAAAGACCAGGACGTGTCGTTAAAACCACATCCAAAGGGAGCTTTACAGCTACAGCCATTTTGGACTGACACCACGACTCTCTGCTGCCTTTCGTGCATAAACCGTACTTTGTGGTGCCGTCGTCATGTCCGCTGTTCGTCTGATTGACGCATGTTTGTTCCGCCCCCTGAAGTTAAATTATGTGGCGGCATCTCCAGACTAATTACAGTATTGAATAATACAAGGGGATTAGAATGGAGGCCAGGCAAGGTTTAGTCCTGGTTTTAGATCCAGTTTAGACCTAGGTTAGTTCTGGTTTAGTCCTGGTTATAGTTCTTGTTTAGTCCTGGTGCAGTCCTGGTTTAGTCCTTGTTTAGTCCTTGTTTAGTCCTGGTTTAGACTTGGTTTAGTCCTTGTTTAGTCCTTGTTTAGTCCTGGTTTAGTCCTGGTTCAGTCCTGGTTTAGTCCTTGTTTACTCCTGGTTTAGACTTGGTTTAGTCCTGGTTTAGTCCTTGTTTAGTCCTGGTTTAGACTTGGTTTAGTCCAGGTTTAGTCCTGGTTAAGTCCTGGTTTAGACTTGGTTTAGTTCTGGTTTAGTCCTGGTTTAGTTCTGGTGTAGTCCTGGTTTAGTCCTTGTTTAGTCCTTGTTTAATCCTGGTTTAGACTTGGTTTAGTTCTGGTTTAGTCCTGGTTTAGTCCTGGTTTAGTTCTGGTGTAGTCCTGGTTAAGTCCCTGCGGATGTTGTTAAAGCCTTTTGTGTTCATTTGTTTTGTATTTCTAAAGTGTTGGACATGTTTTTGGCCCCGAGGACAAAACCGTCTGAAAAATCTGGCCCTCAGTGAAATAAAGTTGAAAAGCCCTGCACTACAAGCAAAACCCTTGTTTAAATTCTTGTTTTTTTGGTTAGTTTGCTCTTTCAACATATTGACTTTCAACAAACTTGTCCAATCCGCTCCTAAAGATGTTTTTTACTTCATTTAATCCTCTTCATCCATAGATTTCTCTGGGTCATTGGAACTTCAAAGGCCGTTTTCTTAAAATGCATTTTCTCCCACGGAGACATAAAGATCAGACTTAAAGAAGCTCCTACACACACCAAACTTTATCTTGGACTTAACAAGTTTTTCACAGAACATACAGAAGGATTGTTAAAAAAAAAGGCAAAATTAAACTTTTAGGCACAATTTTAGTTAAGTCTAGTTTACTCAGAAAGTAAAAAATAAATCCAAAATCCCCTTTGTAAATTTGTTTTGTAACTAATACATGCCCAAAATGAACAAAGGAATGTAAACCCGGTTCTGTCCATTTTTCAGATTGAAAAGTCCAAAGTACTGTATGGGCCATTGTTACACATGATGAAAAACGTGTAATACATTTCCCTTATATTTATGTGAGTACGTTACAGGTGAAGATTCAAACTGATGTCTTTAAATGTCAGATTTTCTCCTGTTCACCTGCAGCATCTTAAATACAAACAGAATCTGACACAAAGAGTGAAAAAACAAACATAAAAAGCAAAAAGAGTCGTAGAAGGAAATGAAGTCTGGTGTGATTCGCCTCATGTGTCCGACACATTTGTCAGTTTCAAAATCACTTTAAAAGTCATTTGTTTCAGATGTATCCTGTAACTGTCCAGTGTTACTTCACATACAGTCCTTGACAGCTGGGTCTGTCCTTATCATCCATTTTCTTGTTGCTTGTTTTGCTGCAGCCGAAAGTACATTCCATATGTATCCATCAATCGTTTCCACTGTTGGAGTTTTACGCCGCAGATACATAGATTTAAGATAAAGTGACAGGCATGTATATAAAGTTGAACTGTTTGTTAGCATTTTTGTGGCAGAAAACATGTTTCAATGTAACACAGCAGCCCAGTTGAATAAGAAGTAATCAAACATTCAAGCATATGTGTATGATATAATGACAAATTACACTGCATTTTTAGTTACATTTCATATACTTATATATGTTTTTGTTTTTTTTTTGTCACAAAACTAGCAATGTGACCTGCTCCTCTGCAGCCCTGCAATTTATTATACCTCAGATTTATGGATCCAAACAGCCTTTTTCAGTTTAATTGTTTTGAACAAAATGTTTTCTCAAACTTTTTTAAAAATCTCATTCCCATTTCTTGTTACTTATTGAAGTTCTACTTGGACCCTTGTTAAGATCCAACCATGAAAATGGACTTTTGTCCAATTTTCAACTGGTCTTAAACTTTTGAACGGGACTGTATAATTTGACAAACATTATATGAATTATACACATTCAAATGTACAGACTATGCCCGGATTAAGAGATCTCTAACACAAACACAAAACTGACAAAAAAGTCTAAACTTGTCACCAAAAAGAAAAAAGACTTTGTACTGAAGAAAATGCCCGATTACTTGTCTTATTAGCCTCATCGCAGAATTGCTTTAGTAATTTTTCAAGGTTTTCAGGGAAATGACAAAAAACAAGCAAACATTTCCTTAATTCAATGTTTGAATCTTTTTTTTTTGTAATTATACTGTCATGGAAAGTTGTCAACAAATAGTCATAATTTAAAACAGTTTGTTCACTGAATTAGTTAGGACTTAGTAGGCGGTTTTACACTTGAGTTCTATTGTTTGTTTTTGGAGACCAAACTTCAGCACAGGCCAAATAGTACAAGAAAACCTTCACAAAACTATTTATTTCATTATTTTTTAAAATACAAGCAATTCATTTTAAGATTGTTTTGTATCAATGACTGATGAAGGTTGTCACAAAGTTTACACCTCATTATATTATGCTTAATTATCCAACCAAGCACAATTCTCTGTACCTCTACCTGTAGTAATAATAATAATACTAATACATTTTATTTGTAAGTGCCTTTCAAAATACCAAAGGATCTGCCTGGAGGAACTCTCTCTACACTAGTTGAACTATTCCTCATCTGCCTGGAGGAACTCTCTCTGAACTGTGTAGTGTAGAGAGAACCGGTGACATGTCGCCGATCGGCTGATGTTACTTCCTGAGGCGTGGTCAGTCTGTCGGACCTGGCAGGTCATCCAGACTGGCCACGCCTCCTGCCGCCCGGTGTTCTCTTGAGTAGTGTGTCCCATGTGTGTCCCTTACTCTGGACATCCGGACATCCCAGCGCACACAAGCTTTCAGCCGAGAGGACAGTATTCAAACTTTCATCACGGACAAAAACGACGGGGAGGAACAGGAGAAACACATAGAACATGCACTAAAGCAATGTCAGTGTCCAAACTGGGCAAGAAATAAAGACAGGCAACAAGGCAGATATAAGGAAAAACAGAAACAGAAAGAAATAACTCTACAGACCAGCAGAGGGCAGAACGACCACAATCACATCAGCCTACCAGACACCAGGGGCATAACAGAACCATCCAGAGAGCCATGAAAAAATATAACATCCACACAGCAGTCAAACCACACCAAAAACTTCTTATTGATACATCCCAAAGATAGCAGGAACATAAATGCAATGCAATATACAAAATTCAATGCAAATCGCGTAATAAATCATAAACAGAAGAAACAGGAGGGGCATTCCAGAAGAAACAGGGAACATCAGAAAGAATGTGAGAAGGAGACATCGGAGAGGTTCACAAGAATAAAAAAGGAAAAAGCAGAACAAGCCATATCCGACCACTGCAAAAGGAACCACGTTATGGACTGGGACGGGGCTCGAGTCATTGGAGCAGAGACCGACAAGTTCAAACGCTGGATTAAGGAGGCAGCAGGAGGCGTGGCCAGTCTGGACGACATGCCGGGTCCGTCAGGCTGACCACACCTCAGGAAGTAACATCAGCTGATTAGTGACACGTCACCAACGCCGATAAAGCAGCCAAAACATGGCAACATGGTAAATACTGTTTTGTCATCATTTCTTCTGGATAACGATGGCATTTCTGACACAACGAAGAAGACGAACTCGAGGAAAATCAATGGAATGGAGTCTTTATTGTCCAAAAAATAACTTCATGCTTAAAATATAAGATCTGGGGGGTTTGCAGACCACGCAAAAATCTTTTCTAACCAGTGTCTCAGATCATGGCTCCAAACCCACAGAGATTATTGCATGAAGAAAAAACCTCCAGAAGCAAAACAAGGAGAATTCAGCCCAATTTATAGTCATTTATATCTGAATAGTCAAGACCATCTCCCCTCACAGCTTGGCTCTTCTCCTATAGTTTCTTAGTTTTAGGACACTACTCCCAAGCTACTTATTATTCTGTTTTTTTTTTTCCTTGAAAACAAATTATTATTCTGTGTTTTTCCCAGTCAACCAGATGAATTACTTCTGACATATAACTCCTCCCAGTTCAGCTCTTTTTGACAATGGCCCGGTACAACACTGTCAAGTTTTACAGTCAGTCAGTAAAGATGATTTTGACATTTCTGTCCATTTCTGTCCTTGTTCTTGACACACTTTTTCATCTTACAAGCAGCAAGTCTCTTTAGCATTAATTCAGTTGATCTAGGAATGTTTGCTTTGATCCCAAGTCTAAACTCACTGCCCCCTACTGGCCCAGAGCCATGTCCTGACCTTTGTTTGAACTCCTGGTACAGGTTCCTTACAGTTGTATTCCTTGCTGTGCAGTAGTTACTAGACTATCCCCTAGTGGCAGCCTCCAGTATAGTCCTAACTGGACCTCCAGTGCACACGCTGCTCTAGTGACTTCCTCTGTGCACTGTTTTTTTTTTAAATAATGAGTAAAAGTAGAAGAAACATTGTAAACAAAAATAAAAAACTCTACAGGCCTTTGCTTTATCTAAAACTTTAGCTTAAACTCTGAAAATAACCCTTTGGTTTTACACTCTTAAATGTTGTTATTATAATGTTTCATACATTTGTGAAGCTTAAATATTCTTCATCAATACATCTCCTACTGGAATTCATGGTAATTATTATCTTTAAGAACCTGGAAAGGTACATTTCTGTTGTCCTATTGTTAACTGTTGACTGTTTCTTCACAATCTCCAGATAAAAATCATATTTGTTTTCGAGTAGTAATTATTCTTTTTTCTATTCCAGAAAAAAGCCATACATACATGGCCAGTAAAACATGAGAAGAGCTGTGTAGTACTTGCTTGGTTATTGTGAACACTGCGTAGTAGCCAAACACATGCAGCTGGTACGATGACAATGGACTCATGTAGCAGAATTCC
Source organism: Rhinogobius similis (assembly GCA_019453435.1). Lineage (NCBI taxonomy): Eukaryota > Metazoa > Chordata > Actinopteri > Gobiiformes > Gobiidae > Rhinogobius > Rhinogobius similis. Next base: position 3,824,782 of record CM033636.1, on the reverse strand, counting down.
CACCGAGCGGCATCATTCAAAATACATGAGTGTGCCGACCGTACGCCAAATGTATGCACATATCGAATGGCACGGCGCCATCGCAGGAGCTCCAGCACAGACGGTGGGCCTCGGAAACGGATCCGGATCCACGTGGTCCCGCTCCAAATTGGCCACCGCTCTGTGAATGTTAAAGCGCGGAGAGAAACCGTAAGACTGCTGGGTCAGTTCCCCGGATCCACTCGACGTCAGTGAAGTGCTGCCAAGTAGGCCATTCTCCAGCGCAGCCCACAGCCGAGGAACTTTGAAGGCCTCAGCAGGGACCTAACCCCGCTTCCTCGAGTGGAATCACCAAAATGTGCAGGCTCCACTTTCACGGCACTAAAGTATGGAATTTAATCAATGTTTAATCGTGGACCTTCTGCCCTCGGCTCGTTACGCGAGCCGGATCATTCCAGGACGAATCAAGTTTAATAACACAGAAAGGAAAGTGGTATTTAAGCTTGGCCGGATCGGAGTTCATTAAAGATAGGCTTTTTACATTTTGTTCATATCTTAAATCCAAAACAGGAGTAGTTTTTTGTTTAATATTGACATTTTCTGAGATTAAGCCTGAGCCGTCTCTATCTTAACAGTTTAAAGTGCTCAGTTTCAAATTCATCTGGAAGTGCTTCTCTGTGTTTTAAAGTCATTCGGATGCTGGAATAAACTGGGACGTAATTAGGGCCGTCGGCCTTTAGTCATTTAGTTGATTCATCTGTCAATGTTGTCTTATTAGACCAAAATAATTAGACTAATTGTTTTGTTTCTATTATAAGGATTTATATTGGCTGCCCAGTCTCCAGAAAAGTAAATACTTTACATTTTGTAATTCCATTAACGTAGCTATTGTACGTTTTTATGCAGGGGTGAAAGTAGTTTTAATCTTTTGCCGGTACTATCACATTTTAGTTTATGTCGGTTAACCAATATAATAATCAGCTATAATTTGGTTTAGGTTGAATTAATAATAATGATAAATGTATATCATAACAGTGTTAAACTGTTCAAATCAGGGTCATGGTGTTTTTCTCCTCAACAGCAGATTTCTTTCTGATGCATTTTATTAACATAACGACTGAGTCACATCCAGCAACACTTCTGTACATTATCAGTTTCATTCTGTGACCTGCTTACATTTCCTCTGGACAAAGTAACCTGTCTGTCGTGTTTAGATCATGTTTATCCAAAGCCTAATGACAATTTACAGTTAACTCTTGTCCAAGGATGTAACTGATTAGACTGTGCTGTAACACAAGACAGTCTTCTATAGCTTCTGTAGTCTTCCAGTTTTCACTTATTTTCATTGCACATAAAGCACTTAACACCTCGTTACATTCACACACGGCTAAGCTGCATATTCATACACGCATAAACTGTCTGAAGAGCTAAACTTTTTGCTCTGATCAAGTCCTGCCAACGGCTCGTGCGGCGTTGCTGCAAATCAAGTTTGTCAAACATGAATACTGAGAGTTTGGGGTTGGGTCGTTAAAATATCAAAAAGTGCACAGCCTGACCCTGTGTTAAGTGAGTGTCTAATGTGACAGTTTGACTCCATAAGCAATACTTTCAGTGGGACTACTACCAAAAAGATTTAGTCGTGGTACACTGTACTGGGCCGTAACTGGCTTATTTTCACCCCTGGATTTAAGTTTTTGAAACAGATGCTGCATGAGTATGTAAACAGAAAATGTATATATTTCATTCATTCATTCATTCATTTTCTACCGCTTATTCCCTTTAGGGGTCGCGGGTGACAGGAGCCTATCTCAGTGACTTTGGGCCTTAGGCGGGGTACACCCTGGACAGTGGCCAACTCGTCGCAGGGCGAACACAGAGACACAGACAAGGACAGACAACCATTCACTCTCACATTCACTCACTAGGGACAATTTAGACTTTCCAATTAACCAACACAGTCATGTGTTCGGACGGTGGGAGGAGCCGGAGAACCAGGAGAGAACCCACGGTAACACGGGGAGGACATGCAGACTCCACCCAGAGAGATCGTGTGATGTTAGGGTGGTTCAGAATTCGAAACCACGATGTTGGGGTGGTCTGGGATTCGAACCCACGATCTCCTTATTGAGAGGCAGAAGCTCTAGCCGTGCTCACGTTTTTTTTTTTTTTGTTTTTTTTTTTTTTTTGGGACAGTGCATGTTAATGAACATACATGATATACATGCTGTAAACACACCAGATTGTAACGTTTTGCTAATTATTTTATATAAGAATGTCAATCAAAAATGTACACATTACAGTTTATCAATAATAAACCCTAACCACAACTCACACTCTAACCCTCATTTACAAAACGTTAAATGTGTATGTTTTCCTCAAATGTACTTATTGAATGTATTTTGACAACAAAATCATCCAATAGCTACGTAAATGCAAAAATGTGAATTATGTATGTATTTTTCTGGAGACGAGGTTGCTATTGCTCTACAGCAGAAAGGAGAAGACATGCGATGGTTTCCATCAGGGCAGTATGGCACGAAGGGTTGCACTCCTGTGTTATTTCCACTCTGTATATCGTTCCATACCGTCCGATTTAAGGGGTCCGAAGGGGGCCGCGAGAGGTACTAGCTGCCAAAGGGTGCTGGTTTGCTTTGGCTCCCGGAGAGATGCTTGGACAAAATAAAAGTAAAGAAAGAACATAGACTCAGGTGAAAACAAAGCTGTAAAAAGCAGACTTTCTTCACTAACTGCATAGAAGAACAATCTTGCAGTTGTGATAGTCCTAGCAGAACATGTGCTGCATTCACGTCGTCCTCGGCTGCTTGGGTTCTGAGATGAGGTCAGGGTTCCGACTCGTTTGCATTCATATGCTTTTATCTTGAAAAGTATGGATTTTGATATGGCAAATAATACAAGCCTACTTTTTAACCGTGTTTGATGGCGCTAACCCTGAGGTCTGTTAGCACGCTCACATTACACCATGAGTAATTCAGTCAGATCTTACTTGCACAGATCTGTAGCTCTAATGAACAGCTGAGAGTAAACCCCTGAATGTCGTAACATTTAGTCAGGAAGCTGTATATGTATATTCTCATCTTTTCTTTACAAACTGCTATTTAATTGTAAAATTATAATACATATTTTACAGGTACTTTCCTAAACTAACTCATGCACTTTAAATGTGTGTTATTTACCTTTGTTTTGTCATCTAATGTTTAAGAACTTAAAAAAATAAAAAGGTCTACAAAAAGCACACATTTCGTTATATCAGTCAGACGTTTCCCTCGTCAGGAATTGAGTCGGCGCTCGATCTACTGGCTGCACAGGGAACTGCAAGGGGGAGATAATCCAACCCCCGACATGCTGGTGTAAACATTCTTTTTTTTTTTGCAATTTGACGGCAGAAATGCTCCGAATGAGTCTGCATGACGAGGATTTATGGACTTAATGGATTTGTGGAAATTCGGCACCAACTGTTTTCTTGAGGCTCAAAAAAGACAAAAGAAAAATCATCAGCATGAATTACGCTAAATACAAATAAATACAACAATGTTATAATGTGTCCTTTAACATCCATCATATGAGACCTTTGATATTCTTTAATTATCCCGCCAACAAGTCAAAGTACTTATCTGCTTTTCTGCAAAGTTTTACATCTGCGTCGGTGTCGGGACCTGCTGTCTGTCAGTCTGAAAGGAGGCTATCAGCCCACCCACATCCTCCGTCAAGAACCCTCGCGGCTCATTAGAATCAAAAACACGGCCTGTACCCAGCGTCGAGTCGGCTCTTCATTAGCACTAAGAGCCCAGATGGAGGTTTTCCCTGACAGGCGACCGGCGGCCTCCTCGGCGCTCTCCCTCCCCCTCCCCATGGAGGAGGGAGGAAGCGTTTATCGGCTCCGGGGGCACCATTAGCGCTCGCGGTCTGATTGGCGCGCCGCTCCCTCCGCCCTCAGACTCCGACAGGTCGCGTCATGTTTGGGTTTTTTATCACCGCTGATCATCTGGAGTGGCTTTTTCCAATCACCGCGCTGAATTGGACAGCTTGATATTGACTTTGTAATCAGATCGCACATCCTCCGACGCAGTGGGAGTCGCCAGCCTAATGATTTTCAAGAGAAATACTCCAGTTCGAAATCAGAGATAAGAGGCGAGGGGGACCGGCGCAAACAAGTCAACAAGGAGATATTTTACTTTAAAAAGAGGCAGAGGCAAAACGGCTCGGTGTATAAAACGCGCCGGGTGATTGTGGAGGCAGTCGCGGCGTTCAAATCATGTCAGTTTTCTTCACCGTCAGAGCGTTACCGGTTGAATCTCCGGAACCTTCTGCTGAGATTCTTCAGGTTCGTTGCGTTAATGTGGGTCACCTCTGATGGAAGGCGGTGTCTAGTGGCAGATGCTTAATAGGAAAAATCTACATTTACACAATCAATTTGAAGCTTTACCCAGATTGCTTTCATGTGGAAACAACAAACCTGTCCAATCCGCTCCTAAAGATGTTTTATTGTTTCACTGAATCCACTTCATCCATAGATTTTTCTGTCATTTCAAAGGCTGTTTTCTGCAAATGCAATTTTCTTCCAGAGAGACATAAAGATCAGCCTTAAAGTACCTCGCGCACACACCTATCTTGTACTTGTAAACAGGATTTTGACAAAATTTGTAAAAGTATTTGTTCATATCTAACTCCAAGCCTGATTTTTTTTGAGTTTTTAGTTTTAAAAATTGTGAAATTTTAGTTTTTAGGCAAATTTTCTGTTAGATCTAATTCACTCAAAAAACATAAGATTCAAAATCGATCTGTACTAATGGGTGCAAAATGAACCTAAACATTTAAACCCGTTTTTTCAGATTTAAATGTCCCAAATAGGAGCAAATTTGGCATTTTTACAGCTAAAAAGGGCTTATTTCAACATAAAAACATTACTTAATGAAATACTTAATACATATTTCATATATCATATCATATTTCACCTGCAGTGTCTCACCTTAGCCTTGAAAATAAAGGTGGGATGTATACCTGTTTCTTCTTGTGTCTGGGTGAGTTCCTGTCAGGCTCCAGTTTCCCTCATCAATCCATCATCCGTCAGAAAACAAAAAAACAGAACAGATAAGACTTTGAAAAGAACGAGTTGCCGTATGGGAGGTGGAGACCTGTGGGGGAGTCAAAGGGTCGATTGTAGGCTAACGCTGTTGTCGAATGTACCGTCCTTGGAGGTCAGAACTTTGACCTTGGAGAGACATTTTTTTCCGAGTTTCTGTGTTCCAGTTGTCAAATCCTAACCCCCCCCCAAAAAAAACAAAAACAAGAATCAGTGTATTACAGTTCATGTACTTTAACAACTTAAATAAAAGTAAAACATTACAAAGCGGTGTAGTAGTAGTAGTAGCTCTAATGCAGTTCATTTATTAACCTGGATAGAGTTACAATTTAAATCAGCATTATGAGAGTTGGGCTGCAATGATTAATCGACTAATTGTGACTAGTCAACTATAAAATATAATACAATTCGATGTATTTTTGTAGCGCCCAAAATCACAACAATAGTTGCCTCAATGGGTCACAGGGAGAAAGCAGATTGAATATTTAGCTTATGACCCTCACTCTTGGCAAGGAAAACCCACAAAAGATAAAAAAATTTAAAATAAGTAAATAAATACAGATTAATTATTGATAATTGTAATTGTTAACTGGACATTACAGACTGTAAAACAAATACAGCAACATTATTGAATCAAAATGTCAAAAAATAATCAAAATAAAAGCTGATTTTCATCAAAAATACACTTTATTCATAAATATTCTTGATCTTGAAGCCTTCAATCTCCATATTTCAGCCTTTGTTTGGTAATTGATTTGATTAATTGATCATTTATTTAAAAAGTCTCAATGTAGAATATCAAATCATGTAAAACCATTAAATATAGAATAGAAATAACTGTTTGACCAGTCAACTTATAAAAAACATTCTCACTGACTAATCGACTATTAAAAAGGTAATTAGTGACAGCCCAATTTGCGAGTGAAGTTTTGCTTTTGTTGCCATTAGCTCCATAGACGTTAGCAACATTAGCGAGTCAGGTTCACGCTCACACAGCAGAGCGACCAAAGGGAAAATAACCCAAGGATTATCAGTGTTTTCATTGTTGGATGTTAAACTTTCATCAAACACAAAACAATGTTGGATTTTCTAACTTGGTAACATCTCAGAACCCTGATTTTATCCAAGTAGGAATTCGAATTGTAAGGACGTTGCGGTGTGATTTAACAAGCTGGAACTCGGAAAATCTGATCTTCGAGGACGACTCAAACGCAGCATAACGCCGTGGAGGAAGGTAGACAGCAGCTGGCACGGAGAACATCCAAAGTCTGTTATATAAAGTCAAAAAATGAAGCTATGGCTGATTTGCAAAGTCACAACTCGACTGGTTTAGTGGTAACATGCTTTAACGTACCATTAGCCCGTTTGTTCCCCTTATCAAGAGCTTTTCGGGTTCAAACCAGGCCAAGCAGGTTCTAAATTGACTGAATGTTGTTTTGATGGATATTGACTTGTTGTGGGCAGTTTCCATGGACACAGTATGATTCTTTAAAGGAAACACAACCAGACCAAGTGAGGCCGGTGTTGTGGCACATTCCGTCTCTGCACAGTCACAACAAGGACACCTCCAGCTCCGTCATTGTCGACGTTTCTATGGGGTTAGCTCTAACTATAACTGACCTCATCCAACTAGAATGTGTCCTTCTCTAACGCTTACAAGTTTGTTTGATCGACTCGTGTCACCGAAGCTGTACATGCTGTGCACTTCTCTGTCTTCTGAGCATCTCTTCGAACCCTCTTGTGTGGGAGTTTTAACAGCAATAACATTATGGAAAATGGGTGATTTGTAGAAAAACACAGTATTGATTTTCAAAAACAAATTAGTTTTACAACAAGTGTGAGGAAGGATCATCACAAGCATTACATCGTTTTGGGTGTAACTTTTTTAATTTGAAATGTCCCACCAGGGCTATTCAACTTCCCTCAAAGGGATATGATCCAGCCCTCAACCTAGCTTCAAAAAATATAGAAAATATTATATATCTTATCATTAGTTTAGACCTGCTTAAGGCCTGGTTTAGTCCTGGTTTGGACCTGGTTAAGTCCTGGTTTAGTCTTGGTTTAGTCCTGGTTTAGTCTTGGTTCACTTGTTAACGTCTTTCTTGTCACGTGTTTATATTTGTTAAAGGAAAAATATTCAGCATTTTTCATATTGTTTTATGCCTTTAAACATGCTCTTGAGTGCCTTTAATTTACCATCTCATGTTTTGAAACAAACAAAAAAAGTTTCCAGAAACAAGGAAGTTCAGCAGGATGTGTTTTTGACGCTCAGAGGGAGGAGGATTTTCTAATGAACACTACTACTACTGTATACGCAACTTCAGGTATGTTATTGATGATGGAACATTGTTAGAACAGGGTTTAAAGCTCAACAAAGTCACTGTAACAGAATGTGTGTCCTTTAATATGTCTTATGTTTAAAAATGATGTAACTGTTCCATCCAGAAGGAGTATTTTTAACGATTAGAATTGTATTTTTCTTAAGAAATGCACCTGTCACGCTGCAAGACATCAAGCTGGCACAAGATTTTAAGGGGGAAAAAAATATACATATTTTTTTTTACAAAAATAAGGCTAAGTAATAAGAGTTTGTCCTGGAGAATAAATGACAGATGAGCTCCTTCTGGTTTGTCTTTTTAAAAATGTGATTTCTCATGTCGCACCACAGGACACACTTTGGATTACAGCCATAAACTTCTGAGATCTTTTTTAAACTTAAAGTAGAGATAAATGTGCAATTATGTTTAAAAATCTATACAAAGTCATTTTGTGCCCGTGTGATTCATCTGCTGTCAGCTTAAGGGTCACAGTGGAGCAGTACCTGTGCTGACCACTGGGGGCAACTGTGCAAGCTCAACGCTGCGGGGAACAGCAATCTTAAATTTAAAGTTATCTTCTCCTGTAGTTTACTCACATAAATGTAAGAAAAAATACATTCAAGTTTTTCATCATGTCATGTTTTCACGTAGAAATATGGCATTTTAAGTGTAAAACAGCGAAAATTGAAACTTTTTGGGGCATTTAAATCCGGAGAATGAACAGAACCAGGTTTACATTCCTTGGTTCATTTTGTACACATATTAGTTACATTTTTTGTGGAAATCTTGTTAAGTACAATATTGTACAGTTTGGTGTGGGATCTACTTTAATCTTTATGTCCCGAGGGAGAAAAATGGCCTTTGAAGTTACAATGTCCCATAGAAATCTATGGATGAAGTGGATTAAATGATGTAATAAAACATCTTTAGGAGCAGATTGGGCAAGTTTGTTGTTTGCACATGAAAGCTGATATGTTGAGAGAGCAAACTGACCAAAAAGCAAAAAAAAAAAAAATGGGGTTTGCCTGCAGTGTCTCAGGCACTACAGGCAAAACTCATTTTGTAAACAAGTAAAACAAGCTGCAAATCAAATACATTCTTCTCTCACCTTGTTTCTTGGCTCTTTTCTAACACATTCAAAAAGTGCTGTGGGCATTACCTTGTTACGCTTTGGTCAACTGTCTGAGCTGTTTACGCACAAAAAAGGAGCATAAATGAGCTTTAACCGTCTGGACATTTTGTGTTTTTTCTTTAAAGTGCAAAGAAATGAAACAACTTGGTTTTAAAACTATTTGTAATAGAAAAGAAGATATTTCTTGTTGACTGCTTAGAGCAAGAAAAACATTATTTATAAAGTATTTTAAGTAATTAATAACGTCAAAAATGAAAATCACGTCCAGCACCCAAAACTCTTCCTCCCTCAGACCTCCAGTCTCTTGTCTCTTTACAGCTCTGCCACGCACTAGGACAGCACTTGTTCCCTAATGAGGACGGCTTTTGAGTAAACTAGATCAAAGTAATTAATTACTGACTCCGACAGTTGAAATATTGTGCATGCAATTAATCAAAGCTTGGTGTTAAAAAAAGCATGCCTGGCCCGTCATTACCATGAGTTTTGGGACTGTCCTACCGCTCAAGAATATTGGGCTGAGATTAACAAACCGCTCCAGACTGACGTCCCCATCCCACTCAACTTCAGAATTATGTATTTGGGCCTCAAAACTCCTGCCATGGATCACGCTAGCCGCTAAAGGCTAAACTGCCGACATGCGCTAGCGGCCTCAGCGTATTGGCTTAAACCATGGATGTATTAAATGAACTGGATAAGGCACGCGCCCTCTGTCTGTGTCACAGATTGATTTGTGGCCGTGCGAGGTACTGCAGTCTCTTGGGCCCAGACTTTTTCTAAAATTGCACATTATAATTGCAGACAGGACTGAATTATTATCGGTATTTAAATAAAATAGAAGGAAATGTTCTTTCTGCCGTTTCTAAAATCACCGAAATTACCGTTTTTATATGAAGTGACGTCACCGCAAACGAGTGCGAGTCACGTGAACGAGCGTCGGACGATACAAACAGAAGCACGTGGACATGGCTAGACCAGCGACACCTGTAAGTTGTATTTTATTTCATTTCAGACGCTTTCACGTGTGTCTAACATGAAGAATACAATTACAATCACACAAGCTAACGTTAACACAAAAACTTGTAAGTTGCGTGGTCGCTCATGTCGCTCAAAGCATCATGGGGGATTGTCGTCATGTGGCGCCCTAAAGCAAAGATGGCAGCCTCCATATCAGGAAGTAACGTGGAAGTAAAGAACTTTTTTGGGGTCATGCACCAATGAGCACAAGCCATCGGGGTAAACAGGACGCCATTTTGGATTCATCTTCCAGTTTTAATTATAGTTCTATGGCTCAAACAGGCAGCCATCTTGCTCCCTGAGGGTTTGGTGAAGGTACGTGATGCTCTGGGCAGAGACTAGTGAAGAGTGCTTCTAAAACTCATGGAGGTGAATATTTAGGATGCTGGGCTGCATGAAAGTGACAGATACATGTGACGACTGACTTTATTGACTTTAACATCAACTAGTTATGTTTTTCACGTTTCAAAACTGTAAAGATTAGGTACAGCACCTTTAACTGACTTTTTTTTCTTCATTGCTTGCTTCTTTCTGTCTTTTTAATATGCTTAAAAGCTGAAAGAAATAAAAAAAGCATTCACAATTTCCACTTGTACCCTCTGTAAAGATTGCATAAAAATAGAAAAACAAATTCCGGTGTATCCATAATTGAAGATCGGTTCAGAGCACCAGATTAAATCCCGTCGCGAAGGTCCTTCTCCCAGTCAGTGGAAGGTTCAAAAGCAGACCTACCCGGACGTGCAACGTGAGGAACCGCTCCGTCTGCTCCTGCGCCGCCCGTCCCGAATCCAAGACCCAAAGAATAACACCGTAAACCACATGCAAAGCGAGCGCTGGCTTTTACACTACGCAACGACTCGGAAACATGCATCAGTCTGTCACTCGGCGAAGGCCTCGGTGATGGATGAGCCCCGCGCAGACCTCCCCGCGATGTAAATCCGGGCGCTCGCTGATGATTTTGTGTAAATCAATACGGCTGACATCTGCGGGGCGCGGCGAGCGAGGTGGTTACGACTGACCTGCAGCCTCTCCCAGTCAATCAAACTGTCCGGGCGCTGCAGGTGGGGAAGACGCCGGCGCTCCGTACGGCAAGAGCAGGCGAGCGTTTCAAAGGCAGAGGCAGCGCCGGAGGTTTGGAAGGGTGTGCGGCGTTATTGGAGATAGCAGGAGCGCTGTTTTGGGTGATGGGTACTATCTGGGAGTTTGGATGGAAAACTGAAGCAACGCAGCGGCGAGTGTTGCACCGTGCACCTGACTGATGTGCAGGGGCGTCGGACTGGGGGGGTAAAGGGGCCCAGGGCAGGGAATGGCCCTCAAAAGCATGTCATAGTTGTTTTTTTTAATTTATTATTTAATCTATTTATGTTTTAAGGCAAGAGACTACAGGCAAAACTCTTCTCTTTTCAATTTTTTGTTTTTTGGTCACTTTGCTCTTTCTCTCTCTCTCTCTCTCTCATTTAATCCACTTCATCCATAGATTAACTTCAAAGGCCGTTTTCTTTAAAACGTATTTTTCTCCCCTAGTGACCACAAGGATCACCACTTAAAGTAGATCCCACACCAAACTTTACAATCTTAGACTCAACAAGATTTTGACAAAACGTACAGAAGGATTTTTATATATCTAATTTTAAAAGTGATTAATTGAAGTTTTAAGTAAAAAAAAAATGAGGCGAAATTAAAATTTTTTGAACACATTTCAGTCCAATCTAGTTTGCTTAAAAATTAAAGAATTTTTTGTAACTAATATGTGTACAAAGTGAACCAAGAAATCTCAACCTGGTTCTGTCCATTTTTCAGTCCCAAATATGTGTATTTTTGGTAATTTTTAAACATAAAATGCCTTATTTCTACATGAAAACATAACATGATGAAAAACATGACATGATGAAAAACTTAACACACGTACAAGTTTGTTGTTTCCACATTAAAGCCGATATGTTGAGTGAGCAAACTGAACACAAAGCAAAACATTGAAAAAAATCAGTTTTCCTGTAGTGTCTCGCCTTGACACTCACAATCACACCTCCATCCCCCAAATGCCGTCCCACCAGGCCACCGGACACTTCCCAGATCTGTGCGGTCCAAACCTCATGTTCAAAGTGTATCATTAAAGCAGTCATTATGTGTTGTTTAGTTTTGTAATCCTGTGCGGGAGCGGCGACGGTGAGCGAGTGCAGCCCCGCCGGCCATCATCTCCCTTTTACGTCTACAGTGTTGTGATAGCGGAGTGCAAATATTGGAGGAGGCTAATTAGCAGTCTCTCCACACTCGATTGATCTATGGATTAGTGTCTGACGAAGCAGCGAGAGGCGGCGGTGATGTAACGGCGGGCAACGTCAATGCCGGCCTCTCGTGGTCCCACAAACGCGCCGCAGACTAGACTTTAGATCAGGTTACAGTAAATGTTATGGAGGGCTAACCTTTGGAAATCTTAAGTACTTCACGTATTTATTGAATTTGATTCGTTTGCGTATGAAAAGGCGAGACGGATCGGTCCCGAAGGAAATTCAGATTCAGCTGCAGAGACATTCTCACTGCGCTTCTGTCGCCTTGGGCATATTGGGATATTGGATATTCTCAATGAAGTCGTGCGCGTTAGTGTTCGTTTTCCCAAAAGATGTCAATTTAGTTTTAGTCTTTGTCTAAAATTATTATGATTAGTTTCAGTTAAGATTTAATCAAACTATTCTTTTCAGTTTAAGCCAATCAGACTGCCATGCTAATTTAGTCGACAAAATTCATGATGGTTTTAGGCCAAAAAATATATTTTTCAATGTTGATACAATAAAACGCATTTCATTGCATCGTGGGAGATTGTGAGACGTGTTCTTTGGACGTTGAGAGTTGTTAGAGACCTTTGCTGAGCTATAACCCATTTATTTTCAGTCAAATCAACCATTCTGGGAACAATCAGAGTCAGTTTGTACTCCAAACAAATAAAAGAATATTACCCTGAAATGAAATAAAAGAAAAGAAAAATAATTGAATGGACCTTGTGTAAACATTCCATCTGAACTGGTTTCATTTATCTTAAGTCTCTAAATCTAAATAATAAAAAAAAAGCTTGACTATTTTTAAGCTTAAAAAGACGGTGGAGATGGTCGTGGACTTCAGGAAAGTCTCAGCCCCCCTGCCCCCCCTCACCCTGACAGACTCTCCCATCACCACCGTGGACTCTTTCCGCTTCCTCGGCACCACCATCACTCAGGACCTCAAGTGGAGCCGACCATCAGCTCCATCATCAATCAGGCCCAGCAGAGGATGTACTTCCTGCAGCAGCTGAGGAAAGACAAGCTGCAGCAGATGATGGTGCCGTTCTACACGGCCATCATCGAGTCCATCCTCACCTCCTCCATCACCGCGTGGTCCATCCTCACCTTCTCCATCACCGCGTGGTCCATCCTCACCTCCTCCATCACAGTGTGGTCCATCCTCACCTCCTCCATCACCGTGTGGTCCATCCTCACCTCCTCCATCACCGTGTGGTCCATCCTCACCTCCTCCATCACCGTGTGGTCCATCCTCACCTCCTCCATCACCGTGTGGTCCATCCTCACCTCCTCCATCACCCTGTGGTCCATCCTCACCTCCTCCATCACAGTGTGGTCCATCCTCACCTCCTCCATCACCGTGTGGTCCATCCTCACCTCCTCCATCACCGTGTGGTCCATCCTCACCTCCTCCATCACCCTGTGGTCCATCCTCACCTCCTCCATCACCGTGTGGTCCATCCTCACCTCCTCCATCACCGTGTGGTCCATCCTCACCTCCTCCATCACCGTGTGGTCCATCCTCACCTCCTCCATCACCGTGTGGTCCATCCTCACCTCCTCCATCACCGTGTGGTCCATCCTCACCTCCTCCATCACCGTGTGGTCCATCCTCACCTCCTCCATCACCGTGTGGTCCATCCTCACCTCCTCCATCACCGTGTGGTCCATCCTCACCTCCTCCATCACCCTGTGGTCCATCCTCACCTCCTCCATCACAGTGTGGTCCATCCTCACCTCCTCCATCACCGTGTGGTCCATCCTCACCTCCTCCATCACCGTGTGGTCCATCCTCACCTCCTCCATCACCCTGTGGTCCATCCTCACCTCCTCCATCACCGTGTGGTCCATCCTCACCTCCTCCATCACCCGTTTGGTCCATCCTCACCTCCTCCATCACCGTGTGGTCCATCCCTCACCTCCTCCATCACCGTGTGGTCCATCCTCACCTCCTCCATCACCGTGTGGTCCATCCTCACCTCCTCCATCACCCTGTGGTCCATCCTCACCTCCTCCATCACCGTGTGGTCCATCCTCACCTCCTCCATCACCGTGTGTTCCATCCTCACCTCCTCCATCACCGCGTGGTCCATCCTCACCTCCTCCATCACCGTGTGGTCCATCCTCACCTCCTCCATCACCGTGTGGTCCATCCTCACCTCCTCCATCACCCTGTGGTCCATCCTCACCTCCTCCATCACAGTGTGGTCCATCCTCACCTCCTCCATCACCGTGTGGTCCATCCTCACCTCCTCCATCACCGTGTGGTCCATCCTCACCTCCTCCATCACCGTGTGGTACATCCTCACCTCCTCCATCACCGTGTGGTCCATCCTCACCTCCTCCATCACCGTGTGGTCCATCCTCACCTCCTCCATCACCGTGTGGTCCATCCTCACCTCCTCCATCACCGTGTGGTCCATCCTCACCTCCTCCATCACCCTGTGGTCCATCCTCACCTCCTCCATCACAGTGTGGTCCATCCTCACCTCCTCCATCACCGTGTGGTCCATCCTCACCTCCTCCATCACCGTGTGGTCCATCCTCACCTCCTCCATCACCCTGTGGTCCATCCTCACCTCCTCCATCACCGTGTGGTCCATCCTCACCTCCTCCATCACCCTGTGGTCCATCCTCACCTCCTCCATCACCCTGTGGTCCATCCTCACCTCCTCCATCACAGTGTGGTCTATCCTCACCTCCTCCATCACCGTGTGGTCCATCCTCACCTCCTCCATCACCGTGTGGTCCATCCTCACCTCCTCCATCACCCTGTGGTCCATCCTCACCTCCTCCATCACCGTGTGGTCCATCCTCACCTCCTCCATCACCGTGTGGTCCATCCTCACCTCCTCCATCACCGTGTGGTCCATCCTCACCTCCTCCATCACCCTGTGGTCCATCCTCACCTCCTCCATCACCGTGTGGTCCATCCTCACCTCCTCCATCACCGTGTGGTCCATCCTCACCTCCTCCATCACCGTGTGGTCCATCCTCACCTCCTCCATCACCGTGTGGTCCATCCTCACCTCCTCCATCACCGTGTGGCCCATCCTCACCTCCTCCATCACCGTGTGGTCCATCCTCACCTCCTCCATCACCGTGTGGTCCATCCTCACCTCCTCCATCGCCCTGTGTTCCATCCTCACCTCCTCCATCACCGTGTGGTCCATCCTCACCTCCTCCATCACAGTGTGGTCCATCCTCACCTCCTCCATCACCCTGTGGTCCATCCTCACCTCCTCCATCACCGTGTGGTCCATCCTCACCTCCTCCATCACAGTGTGGTCCATCCTCACCTCCTCCATCACCGTGTGGTCCATCCTCACCTCCTCCATCACCGTGTGGTCCATCCTCACCTCCTCCATCACCGTGTGGTCCATCCTCACCTCCTCCATCACCGTGTGGTACAGGAGCCACAGCCAGGGACAAACAGAGACTACAGCATTGTGCCTCGGCTGAGAAGGTGATCGGCTGCAGCCTTCCATCTGTCCAGGACCTGTGCGTCTCCAAGACCTGTACGTCTCCAGGACTCGTGGGACGAGCAGGTCGATCACAGCTGACCCTTCTCACCTGGACATGGACTATTTGAGCCCCTCCCCTCGTGCAGGAGGCTACGATCCATCCGGATCAGAACCTCCCGCCACAAGAACAGTTTCTGTCCCTCTACCGTTGAACTCATCAACACTTTAGCACACCTGCCACTTTAACAATCATATTATAAAAGAGCTGTCTATTTGCACTGCTACATTTGCACTACAGTCTATCCATCTGTACATTCATTTATATTTTTGCTACTATTTTATTCATTGTTTTAAGTTGCACTTTACGCCAAAGCAAGTTCCTAGTTTGAGAATGTTGTTCACTGACAATGGCAATAAATCCTTTTTCTGATTCTGAAAAAGAGGAATTGCAGATATTTAGTGCAAAAAAGAGTGTAGACTGCTGCAGACCAAAAAACATGCACGAATCTTTCAAAAAATACAATTCCAACTATGCAAGAAAACCATTGTGACTTACTTAAAAGCTCTGAAAATAGGTTTTGGCTCAAACGTATCCTTCAGTCCAAATGTACTGCACCATGACCAGAGCTAACGACAGCAGTGAAGCAGACCTGAAGTACACGTGGTCAGTCCGGAGTCGGTCAGGCGCATTGAGACGAGCCTCTGCAGTGTTCACTCAGCACACACTATCACTGTAACACACGCGGCAAATGAAGCCTGACGCGGGACTCTGAACCCTTTTCTAATCTCAGAGAAGAGGGCAGCGTCGGTTTGGACTTCGAGGTGAGCCGCTGGAATACAAAACAAGAAGTAATGTGATTCTGAACGCACACCCAATTACACTAGTTTTGTATTATTTTAAAGAACCAGACAACAGTAAGAGCATTATTCACCATATTATACCACTTTTTGGTTTTAAAGGCCTGCTCTTTTCAACCAAAAAAGTGTGCCGTGACTCATAAAAGGCTGAAAAACACTGCACAAAACTGGGATATTGGATATTCTCAGCGAAGTCGAGTGCGTTAGTGTTAATTTTGACATAAAAAACCAAATCTATTTAGTTTTAGTCTTTGTCTTTTGTCTAAAATTATCATTGGTTTCAGTCAAGATTTAATCAAAGTGTTCTTTTCGGTTTTAGTCGACGAAAACGTCTTGCTAATTTAGCCGATTCATGATAGTTTTAGTCGAAAATATAAGTCATGAATAACTCAGCAGAATGTGTACGATTACATTTTAATGTTTCATCTTTACATATTTTAATACTGAATGTACTATAGACATTCAGTTCAGTCATAAGTCATGAGCTAAATGTATTTAAACAGACGGAACCAACTGCAAGTCGCTCACTCTGTAACTTTAAAGCACAAATATTATGCACGTAGATGATACTGACCCAAAATCCTTTGCCAGCCAGAGCAGCTTTAAAGGCTAAAAACAATACCAAAAATGCATATTTTTTCTTTAATTATTTTGTCAGGGATGTTTGTGAACAAAAACATTTTAAATTCCATATTGGAGGCAAAAGTGAAGTGGAACATAGTGTGATTTCACTGGAAAACTGGGACATTCTGGGATTATGTATGTATGTAAAAGGTTATTATGATAAACTCTTTGCATTTCTGATAAAGGAATAATCAAGAGTTGTAGGTTTCACTGGACAAATACTTAGAGAAAAGTAATTTTTTTAAGATCAAATACATTTTTACAATTACAATTTTGAGGGAAGTTTTATGTTTTTCTCGTCCTTTGTAAAAGAAAAACTAAACTAACTGGCATTTTTACCTTGGGAATTCAAATGACAAGATTTTAACTGATGCCCTGATGAAGACACCTTGGTGTCGAAGCGTGTTGGTGGCCATGATAGAATAAAGGACTTTTCATTGTTTCACTCCGGAGTGCCTCGGATCCTGCTTTCACCACGTTCCCTTGTGATAAATCGGCCTGATCTTTGAAGAGCACCTGGATGTTTGAATGTTCCAAAAGATTCAACCTCAACCCTGCGCAGCACTCGCTTGTCTCTCTCTGTATCATAGCGACATGCGATATGGCTTTTATGATCTGCGACATTGATATTATTACGATATTTAAATACACTTTTTGACTGAGGCTGAAACTAACGATTTCTTTAGTAGTCACTAGTCAGATTTCTATTGTAGATTGAGACTTAGAATAAACATTTTTAACCAAATTAATGTTGAAATACTGTGAATGAAGCTTCTAGAGAGAGAATATTTATGAATAAAGTGTATAATTGAGGAAAATCAGGAATTCTTCTTTTTTTTTGTTGCCATTTTTCTTTAATAATTTCACTGTCTTTGTTGCAAAAGTCTTTAAGAATTTGTTTTAGAGTCTGTTTAGTCCAGAGAATGATGACCATCATCAAAATACGACTGACATTATTGTTTATAGTAGATTACGATTATTCTGCTAATTGTTGCAGCCCTATTTTTGATGCAATAATGTCTGTTTTATTAGAATAAAAAACAACAAATACAAAACCGAGGCTAATTTAGTTTGAGTTTTAGATTTTATTAATGATTTTCCATTTTCAAGGTTTTCATTTAAAAACAGAACATTTCTATCAGATGAAGACTTTGTTGTTACTGCGATATATTTTGTTTGTTGCGATCAGACAATATTACGATATCGATACTTTTGATCGATATATTGTGCAGCCGGAATTCAGATGTGTTGTTTTTTTCACCAACACAAAAATGATGACGGGAGCTAATCAGTGAAAATGTCAAACTTCATTTTGCCTAAAGTCGCTTCCTAGCTTTTTAACGAGTCTGTTGTCGACTTTCTTTGCTGTTACAGATTTAAACACAGTGGAGTCCAGGCGGGCACCACTGAAAAGGAAAGGGCAGTGAGTGATGGACAAACCTGTCACTGTGACTGCGTCCGGATGAGAAGCTCGGGCAGGACGAAGAGCAGCCCAAACATCAGGCAGCTGTCGTTCGTTACACGATGAGTGGGATCGTCAAATAAACTTATGACATTCTGTGGCAGTTTTTGTGTTTTACCCGTAAAGTCAACAGACACTCCGGCCTGACAAGCAGAAATGGAAGGTTTGACGATGTATGTTTCAGCTATCAGTGTGACTTTAACAACAACAAAATGGATGTTTGGAGCTGTCTCTTGCATTTGAATGATGCGGAGTGTGGTTTTGAGCACAAGTGTCCAAACGTTTTATAATCGAGGATCGGATATTAAAATGTAGATGTCCAAACTGTGGCCCGGGGGCAAAATGCAGCCCTCAGATCAATTTTAGTTGGTCTTCAAGCTTTCTGCTTAATTGGCGCAAAAGACCAACATGTGTACTTGTTAATTATAGGAAAAATATTCTGCATTTTTCATATTGCTGTTAGCCTTTAAACATGCTCTTGAGTGCCTTAAATTTGCCATCTCATGTTTAAAAAAAACGTGTCTTATTCATTCTCTGACCTGTGTTATCAGTCACTATGAAATGACACTTACTGAGTGCATCCAGCCAGCAGATGGCACCAGTGTTATATACAATCTAGTGAAGTTAGCGCTGAAAAAACGTCATTGTGTGGATTGCAGCAGTTATTGTGTTTAGAGGCAGAAATGCTCAGAAAGAGTTTAACGATGACTCAAGGACTAAAAACAGTGGAAGATTCTCGAATAAGTGACAGATGATCTGAAAACAGGTACGAAAATCCAGGAAGTCCAGCAGGAAGTGTGTTTGATGCTCGGAGGGGGAGGATTTTCTAATAAACATTACTCAAAACAGCGTGAATGCAACTGAATGCTACTTCAGGTGTGTTTTTGATGATGAACATTGTTAGAACATGGTTTAAAGCTCAAAAAAAAAAAAAAAAGGTAACTGGAGCCGAATATGTGTCCTGTATAAATTGAAAAAAAAAAAAGTTATAATCTAAAAAAACAACAATCGTTTGTTAGTTACAAGCCTTATCAAAGGAAATGTATTATGCTATAGTGACTTTTTTAATGATGTTCTAACAATGTTCCGTCATCAAAAACATACCTGGAGTTGTATTTAGCTTCATTCACGCTAGTTTGATGAATCCTGGTTAGAAAATCCTCTCCCTCCGACCATCAAAAACACTTCCTGCTGAACTCCCTCGATCGATGACGTTTTTCCGATACTTGACATTACTTATTGGATAACCATTGACTGTTTTAAGTCCTTAAACCATCACCAGACTTGTTCTGAACATTTCTGCCAATACAATCACTTCAAATAAACAAATACACTCGCATTTCTTCACAAACGTGTTTTTAAGGTACACTCAAGAGTTTAAAAGCCAATAACAAACACCTTCTTTGTCTGGTGGGTCATTATAACTACTTCAGGTGCAATTCTTTAACCGATTCACTCTCGTCTGTTTTGTGGCTCTCCTCACTGCTTCTGTATCAAAATGCCGCCCTCAGTGAGAAACGTTTGGACACCCCAGCCGTAAATCATTCAAAAAAGCTGCTTTTATCAGAGGTTTTACAGCGGCACAGCCTAAATCTGTTTTGAAACCTTAGTATCAGATCTGTCTGACACCAAAAAGTGATTTATTGAGGCTGTAACGGCAGAGGATGTGAACTTGCAGTGAAAAGTACCTTTCGGAATAATGGGGGACAATTCAGCAGGGAGCCTGAGAGCCAACAGAACACAGCTCTGGGGTTACTTTGCCATAGTTTGGACAGACCTGGGTTTGAACAGTATGTGGGGTTAATGGTGTATTTGTGTGGTCCTCCTCCAGCCAGAAGAACATTTCTCATGTATCCATAAATAAATTCACTTGCTAGTGTTTTATGTCTTAAATACATGTCTAGCTTGGCCATTTTTCTGCTGTGTTTTGAGTTAATGATAAAGTTTTTTTGGTTTGTTGTGCCTGTTATGCATAACTCGCTCAGCTGGTGTTTATGCTTAATCTGGACTAAAGAGGCAGGATAAACAGGACTGACTGATAGTCCGCCCTGCACAGAGTTGACTGGATGTTCCCCAAGACTGACACACTTAGAAACCTGCAAGGGAGGAGGCGGAGACAGGAAACCATGGGCAGGAGGCACCAGCGGAGACGGGACGAGGGAGCGAGAAGTGGGGACCCGCAGAAAGCTACAGTTCAATGCCAAGCTCCAGTAAAGTCTGCAGGGATGTTTTTTTTTTTAAAGGGCCTGTACCTGAATTTGAACCATGAGACAGGAAGATGTTTTTTGTTTGAACCGTTAGCCCCGCCCACATAGTCCTTCCTTTCACTCAGTATTCCACCATGACTCAGAAACAACTGTCTGGAATAGTCTAAAGCAGTTGTTTCCATATAGTTCCTCTAACTCCCCTTACAATTAGCTTTTAGCGCTTTTGAAACTGCACCATGACAGGAATCTCAGTCTGGGATAGAGTCAAGCAGTTATTTTCCCATGATTCATAGCAGATAATGTGTCTGATTGGCCAAAAAGAGGTGACCCTGGTAAACGCTTATGCATTTTTTCTTTTCTCACAAAGTGCATTTATAATACGCACAGATTATACATTACAAACCCTGCGTGTTTCCATGAAGTTGCCTCTGTCAAACAATGTGTGATGTAAAGAGAATTTATCTTAACTAGAGTAAATAAAAATCAGGTGCAGGCCCTTTAATTGCGTAGTTCCCTATGTGTTTGTGTGGCTGTTACACGGGCCAGTTTGATTTTATTGATGTTATTAAAAATGTAAACCTTTCAAAAGTACTAGTTGGTGGTCATTTCCAAGCGACTTTGTGTCAAAAAAGAAATTACGACCACAGCCTCAATGCTCGCCTGCAGACTGTTTATTGACACATGAGAAACACGAAAAACACATGAGAGCAGATGATGAAAGCCGCTTTCGGGTGACTGCAGGCTCCCGGGCCTTGATACCCCCCGTCCAGGAGATAAAACGGAATAATTAGAAGAAGAAGGTGGGAGGGAGGGGCACGAAGCTACGAATGCTGATGTGTGGGCAAAAGTCAGTATTTGACTGAACTCGATCTCTACAAGTAACAAAGTCAAGAATCTCTGAGTAATTATCGACTGATTTAAACTTTTCTAGCCCCATAAACTTGACTGTTAAATCTGCCTATTACCAGCTTAAAAAAAAAAAAATATATATATATATATATATTTTTTTTTTTTTTTTTTTTTTTTTTGGTCGGGACAGCGCATGTTAATGAACATACATGATATACATGCTGTAAACACACCAGATTGTAGCCTTGGGCTAATTTCCATCTGTTGTCCCGCATTCACTCTCATTCATTCACACACAGACAGACAAGGACAAACAACCATTCACTCTCACATTCATACACTACGGGCAATTTAGAGTTGTCAATTAACCTACACAGTCATGTCTTTGGACGGTGGGAGGAAGCCGGAGAACCCGGAGAGAACCCACGGTAACACGGGGAGGACATGCAGACTCCACCCAGAGAGATCGTGTGATGTTGGTCTGGTCCGGGATTCGAACCCACGATCTCCTTATTGGGAGGCAGAAGCTCTAACCGCTCTGCCACCGTGCACCCCATATATGCTGAATTGAACATTTTCTAACTAAACAAGATTTGGAAAAACTTACAAACGTACATGCTTTTGTCTTTAGTGGATTGATCACTGTAATGGTATTTTTACTGGTCTCAAACACAAGGAAAATGGATCATATCACAACAGTTTTGCAATCTCTTCACTGAGTTACAGGATCGACTTTGAAATACTGCTCATAGTATACAAGGCGTTGTCAATGGTCAAGCCCAAAATATATACAAGATATGCTCATTCTAATTGACATAAAAGGGTGCTAAGGTCCACCGGGACAGTGTGGAACATCTATTGTATTGACCTTATTCTGCCCCGCCCACTTTTGCGTTTTTTGCAATTTCGTTGTAAACGCACTTCCGTTTGACGAGAACTCCGTTAAAGCTAATGACGAACGAGGGAAAAGTCTTGCCGCTAAAATGTTACATAAAGTAGGTTGATTTGTGTAAAATGTTTAATGAACACGAGCAACAACAAGTCAACAACGCAACGATTTCCTGGTCAGTCTGAACGGCTTTTTAGTCCATGTAGAACTTATTTTCTGTTGAGCTCGTCTGCTCCATATGAACTAATACAACGGAAACAAGACGGCGGCGCGCAAGGCAACTTCCAGAATAAGGTGAATAGTTTCTGTGAAGCACTTTGCGCTGCTTGTGCTGTATAGATACGTTTATAAATTGAATTGTGATTTGTGCTTTATAAATAAATTTGCCTTGCCCAGGATACTTGAACAGTATAAGTAGGGCTGGGTGATACGGTGATAAAAATGGAATCGTGAGCTTGTCCCTGTGAAAATCTGCTATTTTTGTGAACTCATGGTATCGTGATTGTCTCTTTAATGCTTCTCTGTCTGTTCAAACACACTTTTTCTCCTGTTGTTTAGCCTCTGAAGCCTCTGAGCAAATTACCTCTTATTGGCTTGGGCTGCACAATTAAATGAAATCAACCAAAAAAATCTAAATGTTAATGGAGGCAATTAGCAAATCACAAAAGCCAATTTCTTCCACAAACAACAAAATGTGTTGAGTGAGTAAAAACTGCAAACACTGCAATCTGGATTTCCAGAGACGACAAAAAGCGACAAAAATGCACCAAAACATGACTTAAAGTGACTTAAAGCACCTACAAATGACAAAGACATGATTAAAACTGACAAAGACGCATTGAAATATAACGAAGTGAACATGACAAAAACGTGAATACAAGCGACAAAAATTGTGTTTAAAAGGTGAATTTGAACAGAATCCTTTTATTAAAACATAAATCACAAATCTAATCACAATCGCAATTACACATTTTTCCTAAATCCTGCAGCTCTATTAAAGGCAATAGAAAAATACAAAGTTTAGTTTTGAAAATGGATGGTCGATGTTGAATGCAGTTGTTTCAGTGCCTCAATAAAGCTGCGGTACCTGATTTTCAGACGGTGAAACCAGAACCAGGTATCAAAATCTGTCTAACTAGTTATTATCTCTAACAAACCCTTTGGCACATTGTTAGGATTCAAATGTATTCACTTTAAAGGTCCCATAACATGCCAAATGGACTTTTCAGAGGTTTTAACCTTCCTCCAGTGCTATTTGGGCCTCGTATGTTGTTCCCAAAGTGTTTTTTTGATTGATTCCCTCATGCTTTCGCTAGAGAACTGTCTTTTCCGTCCCCCTCGGCTGAGCAGCAGACGGGGGCTCCTCACTAAGATGACGCGGCTTCACCAGGATGACGCGGTGTTTAAGCCACGCCTCCGGGAAGCGCGCAGCCGCAGAATAAAAACAGCTAATGCTAATGCTACACAGTAATTACACGATGGATACGAGAGATAGAAGAGTTAGCTTGTTATTTTCCAAACGGCAACGTCCGTCGTCGAGGCCCTGGAGCACGTCAAACTCCAGGTCAGATCCAGGACGTAGGACTCAGCACGACGCACCGTCAGGACGGATAAAATGTTTATTCCAGTGTTTGTGTATCGCTGTTTACCGGAGCACACGGCGCATGCACCATCTCCGCTCTAGGCTTCGTCGCGGGTTGGGCGTGGGAGGCAGCCTGCTCTCTGTTCGGGGGGGTCGGATCTCAGAGTGAGCCGTTTGCTTTTGCAAGGAGGGGGGCCAGTCCAAGAAATGGGTGTTTTTTGGAAACTGTTATGTTATGGATATTACACAACGCAAAAATGTATCAACAAAGCCCTTAGAATAGACTGTGTAAAGGGGAAAATAGCAGAATATGGGACCTTTAAGGCTCAGAACTGGGGTGGTCCGCCCAAGCACAGCCAATCACAGGAAATCACAGGAAAGAAAATGCTTTTTCATTAGCCACAGATAACGTGCAGTGGTCTAATTTTTTCACAAACTCGGGCCAGACACAAAATTACAACCAAAAAAGTTGGGCACTCCAGCTTTAATCTCCATTTTTATGAACATTAGGGCAGTCCCACAGCACATGGTAGTGATGAGCCACTTGGCAACCACAGTTTCTCCAGCTGTTAGTATTTCCCTGTGAATAATGTGCACACGGTGTTATAAAATACTGTTGGATGCATTTTGTCCAGCAGAATCCTTTCCAAATATGAGATTTTTTTGCTTCTCAATTGAGATGTATCTATATGTTAACATTCTTCATCAGTTATAACATTATCTCCTTTCTTTTTTTTTTTTTTTTTTTCCAATTATCAAATCTTACATAATCATCAACTCAAACAACTGGGATTGGGTCTTGAAGCCTTTTAACTGATTGTTCAGTTAAAGTTGCTGTGATTTTGAATAAAGCCACGACATTTTAAAACTAATGGAGACTCAGCTGATTAGCCTTGAGAAAGCTTTCAATCATTTCATTTTATTGTTTATCGGAATCTCTATGAGGAAAACAAATGGAAACACAGCGGTGGGCGGTCCCTGTGGAGCTCCATGTGGTTGTATTGACCTTATTCTGCCCCGCCCACTTTTGCAGTTTTGTTGTAAACGCACTTCCGTTTGACGAGAACTCCGTTAAAGCTAATGACGAACGAGGGAAAAGTCTCGCAGCTAAAATGTTACATAAAGTAGATTGATTTGTGTAAAATGTTTAAGGAACACGAGCAACAACAAGTCACAACGCAACGATTTCCTGGTCAGTCTGAAAACGGCTTTTTAGTCCATGTAGAACTTATTTTGTGTTGAGCTCGTCTGCTCCATGTGAACTAATACAACGGAAACAAGACGGCGGCGCGCAAGGCAACTTCTGGAATAAGGTGAATAGTGACAGGCAAGAGAGAAAACAGGAGACGGTCGACCTTTGTCCAATCACAGAACAGCACATTGGTCCTCCCTCTTCTGTAATGATGTGGACTTTCTGTGTGTGTGTTTGGAATTTGGACCAATGTCCCAGTTTGACTGTGTTTTTTTTCCAATTCAGGTGCATTTTTTTCTAATTTGGATGTGTGTTTTCAAGTTAGGGAGGGCGTTTTCCAATTTGGGAGCGCGTTTTCCCAGTTGGGTGTATGTTTTCAAATTTCATTGCATTTTTTTTCTAATTTTGGTGCGTGTTTTCTAATTTGAGAGTGTGTTCTCTAAATTGGCTGCATGTTTTTGATTTGGTTGTGTGCTTTCCAATTTGGTTGTGTTTCCTAATTTGGGTGCATGTTTTCACTTTAGGATAGGTGTCTTTGAATTTGAGTGCATGTTTTCCAGTTTGGGTGCGTGTTTTTGAATTGGAGCGCATGTTTTCCCGCTTTCCTGCTCTTGACCTCAAATTTAAAGAGGGGGTATTATGCAAAATCTACTTTTTGGAGTTTTCTACCATGTTATAATGTTATTCCCTCATCAAAAACATGCCTAGTGTCTTGCCTTGTTTGTTACACCGTTTTACTGCAGATTATAGCGTCTTCAACAGAAGCACGTTCGATAATGGACTAACCCAAACATGAACTCTAAAGAAGGATTGGTGAGTAAGTTGCAACGCGTTTTGCAAAACAGATTTGGCTGTGATTCCGATCATCAGTGTTTAAGTACAGCACGGAAATAATTACGTTCTGTCCTCGCTCTCTTTTCTGTTTATTACATTATTATCATTACCTTCATAGACCTTTGTGTGCTTGTGTTGTACTGATGCTATGGAGTGGGAGGGGCTTAGCATGGGGAGCGTCAAAAAGTGTGTCAAAGTGTGTCAAAAACGAAACCAAACTGATTAAACATTTTCAATACATTGGCAGAGCGGCTAGAGCTTCTGCCTCTCAAGAAGGAGATTGTGGGTTCGAATCCCGGATCACCCCAACATCACACAGTCTCTGTGGGTGGAGTCTGCATGTCCTCCCCGTGTTACCGTGGGTTCTCTCCTGGTTCTCTGGCTCCTCCCACCGTCCAAACACATGACTGTGTAGGTTAATTGACAACACTAAATTGCTCTAAAATAGTGTGTGAATGTGAGAGTGAATGGTAGTCTGTCTGTGTCTGTGTGTCAGCTGCGACGAGTTGGCCACTGTCCAGGGTGCACCCAAATAATTTGACAAAAACAGTCAAATAAAAAGCTCTTTAGTTTTAAGTGTATTTTTTGGACTAAAGCGTAAAACAAAAATAGTTATTTTTGCTTCTAAAATTATCACGATCATAATTTTTTAGCTCTTGAACTCTGAATAATCACCGTTGTTGATTAACTGAGTAACATCTCCATGGAAACGAGCCGTAAAGTTACACAGTGCACCTTTAAGTCTTCTTGATGATGATCATTTTGATAAATATTCAAATTGAAGTGTTTCCAGATTCAAACAGTGACAAAATATTACACACAAATACATCTCACAGATACAGGCCCAAAGTCACTGGGATAGGCTCCAGTCACCCGCGACCCCGAGAACGGGAATAAGCGGTAGAAAATGAATGAATGAATGTTTTCGGTGGATATACCATTTCCCAACCGACAAAAGGTAACGTGGTGATCTAGATATGCTGTGTGTTAACAATTAATACCCCATAACTGCGTAACACCCCCTCATTAAACCACGCCCACTTCAAATTGTCCTCCCGCCAATCGAACCCAACCTGCGGTGAGACGTTGTAACCATAGCTTATCGAACACTGTACGTTGCGGCCTCCAAAGGCGCTCCGCATCAGTATTCCACCGACGTTAGCATGTGCTTCCGCGGACACAACAGGTCGCGCGGCCCCGTTCCCCACGGCGCATACTTCACCAAACAGACCTGACTCGGAACCACAGGTCGCCCGCTCCAATTTCCCCGGAGAGCCGTGGCCATGACAGATGACAACGTGAAGGTAATGTTCCATCTCCGAGTTCAGGCCGCGCTAGAATGAGACCCGCGCTACTTTTAATGACACTCTTCCTTATCCTCCGTGTCCCAGCGGACCTTTGCGAGAATTGGATTTTGCTCTTGCTTTTTTAAAAGGGCTTAATATTATCTGCTTTGCAAGGGAAATCATGTTTTAATGATTTATTCTGAAAAATGCCCTTTTCTGACTGACTGATGCTTTGGTGTCTCCGGAGATTTAGTTTGAATCGTGTCTTTCCCTCCCTCTCTTCCATCTTTTCAGTCAGACTACTGCTTTACACTTTTGTGGAGTTGAAATGTGTGTCTTCATTTTCAGCAGCATCACATGAAAAGGCCAGAGATTTGGCAAGTAAATATTTTGATGTGTATAAGAAGTAGCTCCTGGGAAGGTTTACAGACAGGTAAAACCAATGGGAAATAGATAGAAGAGCTCACTTTTGTTTTCAATTAATTTAACATGAAATGCACTTTAAATCACAATAGACTTTTATTTTCACTCCACAAGTGGTTGTGATGTACTCTCTGACCACCATCAATCACCACATAGGGTGAAGTTTATTTTCTTTTCCCCCCTGTCTGTTAAACTTGTACCTTTATTTTCACCATTTAATGTTTTAGAACTTTAAAAAATTGGTCTACAAAAAGCCCACATGACAGTAGATGAGCTTCATCAGCTGCAGGGGGATTTACAAAGGGGACATCATAGAACTATAATTAAACCTGGAAGATGTATCCAAAATGGCAGTCCTGTTTATCCCTGTGGAGTGAGCTCATTGGCGCATGAACCCAAAAAAATGTCTTACTTCCGCATTTACTTCCTGATACGGAGGCTGACATCTTTGCTTTACTTCCTGATACAGAGGCTGACATCTTTGTTTTACTTCCTGATACGGAGGCTGACATCTTTGCTTTACTTCCTGATACAGAGGCTGACATCTTTGCTTTACTTCCTGATACGGAGGCTGACATCTTTGCTTTACTTCCTGATACGGAGGCTGACATATTTGCTTTAGGGTGCCACGTGACGACAATCCCCCAGGATGCTTTGAGCGACGTGAACGACCACGCAGCTTGCAAGTTTTTGTGTTAGCGTTAGCTTGTGTGATTGTAATTGTGTTCTTCATGTTAGACACACGTGAAAGCGTCTGAAATGAAATAAAATACAACTTACAGGTGTCGCTAGTCAAGTCTTTTCCACGAGCTTCTGTTTGTATCGTCTGACGCTCGTTCACGTGACTCGCACATGTTTGTGTGACGTCACTTCATATAAAAAGTAATTTCTGTGAAAATAACATTTCCTTCTATTTTATTTAAATACCGATAATAATTCAGTACTGTTTGTGATTATAATGTGCAATTTTAGAAAAAGGCTGGTTCCAAGAGGCTGCAGTACCTCGCATGGCCACTAATCAATCTGGGACCACAGACAGAGGGGGCTTACCTTATCCAGTTCTTTTAGTATACATCCATGGGGGACATAAACAAACCTAGCTTTCCCCTTTGCCCAAGCCATGCTAATGTTAAAGCTGACCTGACTTTTTGGGGTGTAGATGTGTTCATTTTGTGTTTTCCGTCAAAGAGTATCTTGTAAAAGCCTCACTTTTGTGACAAAAATGAGACCTGAGCGTCTAATAATTAAGTATTTTGTCTTGAAATAGAAGCTAAAAGCAGCGCTCTGATTGGCAGCGCTTGGGTGGTCCTCTCCAGTTTCACTTTGTCATCTGAAAAAAGCTGTTGTAAAGCTTGTGCAAAATACCAAAAGTAATTGAATGTGAAATTGGACCGGATTTTTACTGGGAACGGGAAAAACAGAACTAGACCATGTTCCAGATTTTTTGCATGTAATACAGTCAAATCAGTGTCACCGTAGTACAGATATATTGTAACTGCATCTATTTGGGTGAAAATGAGTCCACAGCTCTTTCTCTGCACCTATTTACAGAGCACTTTATTCTATGAGAAGCAGAAAGCACGTTGTTAGCATGCTTGTTAGCTTTACCGCGATGGCAAAACTCACTCAGAAACTTGTAAAATGTGACTTATCTAAAGACTTTAAAACAAACTATTCTGGTTTTCATGTTTCAAAACAGTAAAAATCTGGTACAGCCCCTTTAATGATGCGCCAAAGGGTTTGTGAGAGCGAGGGACGTGGGACTTCCAGTTCCGCAGTGTGAAAATCCACTACCCCAGGATTAAGAACACAATTTGACAGTAGAAATGCTCAGAATAATTCTGACTATGATTTACGGATTGAAAAACAGCGCAGAAGGTCTCGGAGCTCAATGTGTGACTTTACAAAACTTGTAAATTTAAAATGCAGTGTTTTCTTCTTGTTGTGGATTTTCTGTTTAAGCACTTCAAAAATAAAAATACTGAGAGAGAGATTGCCTGAATCAAGGTGTGGATTTATTCACAAGTGTGCACACAAGTGACAATATTGTCTCTCAGAGCCGCAGGTGTCGGTTGCATTTGATTTTACAATAACAGGATCAGAGGGAGAGGACTTACTTATCAAACTAACAGGACTGAAGCTAAATACAACTCTGGGTATGTTTTTGATGAGTGAACAATGGTATAACTTAACGATATTTTGCATTATATATGTCCTTTAAGGTGTCCTTTAAGGTGTCCTTTAAGGTGTCCTTCAGTGCCACAGCGCAACACTCAGAGACCCATCCCCATATCTTGAGTGAGTCATGATCTGGACTTCAGAGCAGCAGGATTATACCTCTGGTGCATGTTTTGGGTTGACGGGGAAACCAGTGTGCCCAGAGAGAAACATACAAACTCGTACACAATTCGTACACAAGGCAATTCAAAGTGCTTTACATAACAGGAAAAATTACATTAAAATCACAAAACACAAAAAGAATAATAAAAAAAAAAACGCTTTAAAAGAGAAGAGTGCAGATAGATCTTTCAGTCATATTCATATCTAAACGAAGCTGTTTTTAGCCTGGATTTGAACATTGTCAGAGTGGAGGCCTGTCTCACATCTTCAGGGAAACTGCTACAGATTTTAGCTGCAAAAAACTGAAATGCTGATTCCCCATTGTTACAACCCAGCTCTGCTAAGGTAGGGGAAGTAACAAAATAAACCAAAGATGGGAAAAGGTTTAAATAAAGATGCAATTTAATAAACAGGGGTGTAAAGGTAAAGTAACAGAACTAAACCAAAATAAAACTAACACCACAAAAGAACCACAGAAGAACAAAACACACAAGTACTGGTACTGCCACTGCAGCCCAGATACACACAGTAGTGATGGCTGTTTTGAAACGGGCGTTTCGGCACTGCTTTGAAGCCTCGAAGCGCATGCGCTTCGAAACACTGCTCCAAAACGCGAGTCAAAACGCTGGTCACGTGACTTAGGCGGTTCATGAACCTTGTCACGTGGCCCAGACGTTTCATGAACCGTTGTTGTTTCAGAAGCGTGTCACTGGGGGGCTTTCGTTTCGAACCAGGATTTGATTGACAGGGTTTTCAACGAACCACAGAGCAGCGCACCTGTTCAAACCATATACATAAAAAATAATGGACAGACTGTCGTCACTCCGCCCCATTCATGATAATGCGGCTCAGTCATGGAGAATTCAAAATGGCCGCGGGTTAGCCCCCACCACTCCCCCCTCGGTGGGGAGGCGGGGAGAGGCCGACTTTGGGGCGGCCTTTTGCTGACGCATCGCCGTCAGTAGCCTCTATAGTTACCGCCCACTCGTAGGTGTTTGGCTGCGCCGTGACATTTCGGCGCCAGAAGCCCGCCTTCCTCATTAGATATTCAAGAACTTTAAAAAATCACAGCGCTAAACCAGCCTGGTTCAAAAAAATTCACCCCCTCAGCGTTGTCACAGAGCCGTAAGCTAACGTTTGAGACCAAAGCGTATTTTGAGCCAGGCTCTAAAGTAGGTTTTGAAACGTCTAACTCCCCATTGACTTGCATTGAATAATTCTACTTCCGCAGCAGCCCCTAGTGGTCAGCAGCAGATTGCAAACATGGCAGCCTACAGTCGGCGGCTCAATTTGAGCGCGGTAGCCTCGCCCACTGGTTCAAACCTACTCCCACAGAGTTTAAAAGAGAGGTGTTAGCGCATCTGCCCTTTGTGGGTTTGTGAGAGGCGAGTTGTAGTGATTTTGACATAGAGACGTATTGATTGTGATCTTTGAATTAATTAGTAGTGAGTTTGGCAGTCAGTTTATTTGTGAGAAATTTAGTTACAACTTAGATAGGCTCTGTAGACTTGCATTGACACATAGTTAGCTTAGTGACATTCAAAAAGACACACAGCACAACACAATAGGCTATATTTGTTAGGTAGGTTATACAGGTTAGAGAGATAAGCTATAGGATAAAATGGAGGCTCCACCATGCAAGAGACGCCGTTCTATTGCCTGGGAGCATTTCCATTTGGAAACCCCAAACAAGGTTCGATGTATCATTTGTGATAGGCAGCTGGCCTATTGCAATAATACATCAACCATGATGCGCCATTTGAGGACCACTCATCCAGCCATGTTGGTGGAAGCAGAAATTTCTGCTCCTGCATCATGTGCTGCACCCAGTTCTGCTTGTGCCACTAATGCTGCTGGCACATCGAGCCAAGGTATGCATAGCATCAATATATATATATTAATTCTGTCCAAATCACAACTCACAATTAAAAGTTATCAGTTCATATGCATTGTGGAGATGCATGCTTTTTTTTTTAAAGAACTGATTTTGTTTTCCGTGACTTTGCATTTACACTCTCCTAACTTTATAAGCCTACATATTATTAACCCTTTTATAAGGGATAATACATAGGCCTATTATTATCATACTTTTTATCCCTTAAGTTTAATGTTTAAATATTCACCAACAATATACTGTGATATGGCAAGAGTAACTGAGTTAATAGCCATTGGTTTCATATTTGCTTCTTTATAGCAAGACAAAAGGGATTGGATGAGTCCCTTGTGAAGATGGTGGCAAGGGATTTGCTGCCCCTTTCTACCGTGGAGGATGAAGGCTTCAGGGCGTTTGTGAGAGACCTGGACCCAAGCTATATCCTCCCATCCCGCAAGGCGCTGAAAAATATGATCACCGACTTGTATGACAAGACCAAGGAGAAGACCAAGGAAGACCTAAAAAATGCAGAGAGTATTTGCCTCACAACAGACATGTGGTCCTCTATAAATATGGATGGATACCTTGGTGTGACGGGTCACTTTGTTACCCCAGAATCAAAGCTGACAACTGTCATACTTGGAGTCAGTCGGTTCGAAAAATCCCATACTGCCCAGCACATTGCAGAGGCTCAGAAGCTGCTGATGGCTGACTGGGGCATAACAAGCAAAGTTCAGTGCATGGTAACTGATAATGCAGCTAACATGAAGCTGAGTGTCCAGCTTCTGAACCTTCGTCATGTCTCATGCTTTGCTCATACTTTGAATCTCATTGTTAAGAAAGCTCTGGATCTAACCCCAACCATAAATGCAGTTCGAGAAAAAAGTAGAAAAGTGGTCGGGTTGTTTAGGTCCAGCTGCAAAGCAAAGGACAAACTCAATGAGATGCAAGTTCTGATGAGCAGACCTACTTTAAAACTAATTCAAGAAGAATAGCACATATGACATGCTTCAAAGGCTCTATGAGCAACGAGAACCTGTGAGTGCTGCTCTGTCTAACCTTGAGACTGATGTCCCTCCTCTGACAAGTGCAGATTATGAGATGATTGCCGCCATGATGATGAAGCCTTGTTTTTGTTACAACCATTCAAAGCAGCAACAACTGGTAATGCAATTAATTTTATTGTATTTGTTTATATAAATTGAGATGAAACTAATCTATTCATATCTTAACAGAGCTGTCCGAGGAGAAGAGGGTATCAGCCTCTAAAGTGATCCCTCTGTATAGAATGTTGCAACATAAGTTGTTTGAAAAGCTGCGGCACTCAAAACAGCAATCAACTCTGCAGTTGGGTAGGATACTTTAGTATTTGTAGTAATAATAATAATCACATTATTATTTTATTTCAAACAGGCACTCTTCTGAAGGATGGGCGGCAGGCCAGATGTGGTCAATATGAGACTTTTCGCCCACTAGCACTGGCAACTATGCTTGACCCCAGATTCAAGCACATGGGTTTTGGAAATCCGTCCAAAGCTCAGGAGGCTGAAAAACAGCTAACCCTGGAGTGTGCAAGCATTATGGAACCCAACACAGCTACCTCTGGTGAGATTGTCTTTTTTGTTACCGTTTTTGTGTATGTCACAGTCACCAGTAATCTCTATTTACTTATTCCTGTTTTGAACTTTAGGACCTCAAATGTCTGCAGCAGGTCCGTCATCTCAAGCAGCTGAGGACAGTCTGTGGGAGCTTTTTGACCTAAAAATTAAAAAAACCTCCACCACACACAGCGTCACCGCAGATGCCACACTAGAAGTGAATAAGTACCTACAGGATCCCTTTCTTTCCCGAACAGAGGATCCCTTGAGCTATTCGAAGGAGAGGGCTGTAATATATCCTCATTTATACAAACTCTCTAAGAAATTCTTGTGTATTCCGGCAACCAGTGTACCATGTGAACGTGTTTTTTCCAAAGCAGGAGAAGTCATCAGCAAAAAAAGAAATAGACTACACCCCTCCACTGCAGAAAAAATTATATTTTTGAATAAAAATCTAGAGATGTGAGCAAAATACTTCATTGCTTTTATTTCTTCTTAGAAACACAAATGCCTTAATAACACACACACACACACACAAACAAACATGATTATTTATTGGAAACAATTCAGGATGTGGTTTGTTTTCCTAATAGTGGATGTTGTAGTAACTACGTTTCACCACTAGATGTCATCGTAGAGAAGGCGTTTCGAACTGTGTTTCGAAGCCTCGAAACATTTGGTTCAAATGCTTCGCTGTTTCATGAGGCTTCATTCTGCCCATCACTAACACACAGTACAAATACAGGAACCGCCACTGCAGCCCTGACACATAGACAAAATACAGGCACTGCCACTGCAGCCCTGACACAAAATGGCATACTGGCCACATAGGCCAGCAGCCCCGAATAGGTGTGGCGTGAGTCTTTAAATACTGGGCGGGGCTGATGTGGAGCCACAGGATTGGCCAGGTGTTTTCAGGTGGCACCAATCAGGGACCAGCTGTCTGCAGCCAACCACGATCCTGAGTGTAGCTCCGAATTCTTTCCAGCACACAGACTCACAAAACACAATATTCAAAAAACACAAAAGGAGGTATAGGATCTGTAGGCCTGGGGCCGTAACACCCATGTTTAGTCCTGACTCTGGCACCAGCGGGAGGCCGGTCCATGTTTAGTCCTGAATCTGGCACCAGCAGGAGGCCGGTCCATGTTTAGTCCTGACTCTGGCTCCAGCAGGAGGCTTGAACTTCCTGGTTCTAGTCAGGACCCGAGCAGCAGTGTTCTGGATGTACTGCAGCTGTTTTACAGCTCGTTTGGAGAGGCCAGTGAACAGGCCGTTACAGTCGTCTAACCTACTGGAGACAAATGCATGGATAAGTCTCTCCAAGTCTGGTTTAAATATTAGCCACTCAGCTACGATGCCCAAAGACACAACAACAGTTTGTCAGAGCTGGAATTTAACTACAGAGCTTCATGTTTTGTGCCCCAAGAAAAGCCAGTTGAGGGGATATCATGCAAATAAGACTTTTTTGAGCTTTGTATCATGTCATAAGATTGTTCTCATCAAAAACCTGCCTGGAGTTGTATTTAGCTTCATTCACACTAGTTTGATGAATCCTATTCAAGTCGGGGTGCACAGTGGAGGAGCGGTGCCTCCCAATAAGGAGGTCATGGGTTCAAATCCTGGAACAGATCAACATCACACGATCTCTGCGGGTGGAGTCTGCATGTTCTCCCCGTGTTACCGTGGGTTCTCTCCATGTCCAAAGACATGCATGTGTTCAGGTCAATTGGCAAATCTAAAATGAGTGAATGAATGTGAGGGTGAATGTCCATGTCTCTGTGTTAACCCTGTGACTGTTCCTGTTGGGGTCGCAGGTGACTGGAGCCTATCCCAGTGACTTTAGGCGGGCCTTAGGCGGGGTACACCCTGGACAGTGGCCAACTCGTCGCAGCAAACACAGAGAGACAGACATTGACAGACAACCATTCACTCTCACATTCATACACTATGGACAATTTAGAGTTCTCAATTAACCTACACAGTCATGTGTTTGGACGGTGGGAGGAGCCGGAGAACCCGGAGAGAACCCATGGTAACACGGGGAGGACATGCAGACTCCGCCCAGAGAGATTGTGTGATGTTGGGGTGGTCCGGGATTCGAAGCCACGATCTGCTTATTGAGAGGCAGAAGCTCTAGCCGCTCTGCCACAGTGCACACCCCCCCCCAACAGGAACAAGCGGTAGAAAATGAATGAATGAATATTCAGTAAGTCCTCTCGCCTCTGAACCTGAGAAAACTCTTGGTTCCAAATTTCCCAGTTTTATGACAACAACTGTCAGTTTGCTCATCTATATGAAAACAGCCTTTGGAGTTACAAATGTATAAATCATATGAATTTACAAATATGCATTTCTGGATGCAAGTGGAGCACATGGAATAACAAAACCTCTGGTAATGCAGCGTTAATATTGTAATATTATAATGTCATCAATGTCAAGGCTTCAAACTCAGCTTCTCCATGTGCTCTATAACCTTATCACACTCATGTTATACAAAAATAACCTTCTCATTTGTCGCCTGCTTGTTCAAAGGAAAGGCAATTTTTTTCCAGACGCTTTGAAAATAGAATGTTGGCTGCGTACAATTAACTTATTATGAAGTACAATGCTACAAAGATCTTGGGGAGATCTGAGAGATGGGTAATTGGTTCATTTTTACCTTGAATTTACACAGAGCGAAGAAAATCGACATGTTTATCATTCCATACTGCCATTTACATGCTCTAGTTTTCCACATTTACTGGGATATACAGTCGCTTGCTCTTGGGGTTGATCAAACTGTGCGTCGCAAAACTGTGGTGAAATCTTCTAGCTGCAGAAATAAAAATGGAATATAAGTTCAGGACGTCTTTCTACATAATATCAGTGGATGTAGTTTAAGGTGCACAGAAGGGTTGCTGGATGTGAGTCAGCCTTAATGTTATAAATGCGTCAGAAAACTGCAAAAAATCAGTTACAGGGTGTTTGGAAAACGAACCATCTGGATTACGCCTAATTGAAGGGTTTAGGAGGTATTTGCTTACATAGAACTGTAGCGTGCACGGCGCAAATCAAACACTCCTGAAACTCGCTCTCGGCTCAGAGAGTTGTGAAAAGTGCTTTTAAACTCATTGCGGCTGAATTATTAAGAATTCAGAATGCATAATGTAAGCGAGAGGTGCGTGGACTGCTACAAAGAGTTCTTTCTGTTTTTCACGTGTTAAAGACAGCAAGTGCAGACCGTGGCATGTCACGCTGGATAAATTGTCACCATTTTTTTCAAGAACAAGAAGTTTGAGCAAAAAAGCGAAATAGCAGGTTGGTGCGTTTTTAGGGTCTGCGTCCTGAATATGAACTCATTTGATCTGTGTTTGTCTAAGAAAGTCTCAAGAAAAGCTCTTTTTAAAGTAGTGTGTGTAGTGTGGTAATAACATATTGAACCATTTTATAACAAGTATAACTTTCTTGTAAGGCCAAACAAAACTGATCAGATGAAAGAAAGTTAGCCCTGCGATGAGTTGGCCACTGTCCAGGGTGTACCCCGCCTAAGGCCCAAAGTCACTGGGATAGGCTCCAGTCACCCGTGACCCTGGAAACGGGAATAAGCGGTAGAAAATGGATGGATGGATGGATGAAAGAAAGTTAAGCCACAGCCCAAAGTGTCACAGTAGCTCTGAGTTAACGAAACAACACGTCATCCAATTCATTTAATAATGTTCAAATATAAATAGTAAGTGACATTTGCGTCTCAGGTTGCAGCGCAAATGAATCCCATGGCACCTTATGAATGTGCAAAACAGTGCATTTTCGCCCCAACGTGCAAAATTTGAGGCGGAGGAAATGGAAACGATAATATTTTGCGGGCGCTGCTTGATTTATCAAGACTGTGAGGAGCAAAACTGTGTGAGAATTTAGCACGTCCAAGATGCAGGTGTTAAACGTTTGGACAGAACAGACTATTGCAGTTTCAATGTGATGTTAAAAATGATTTCTATTGATCGTGTTTGGCTCATGTACAAAAATACAAACAGTACATCTATCTATCTATCTATCTGTCTATCTGTCTATCTGTCTATCTATCTATCTATCTATCTATCTATCTATCTATCTATCTATCTATCTGTCTATCTATCTGTCTATCTATCTATCTATCTATCTATCTATCTATCTATCTATCTATCATTGTGTAACCCGACACTTCAAAATACAAACTTTGTAAATAATCGTTTTCGTTTTTAAAATGATGTGTGACGATCTGCCCCAGAGACACTCCTCTGTGGCGCAGGTTGTCACTGCTCTACCCCATGTCTGAACTCTTACAACTCTGAGCGAGTACAAGATAGAAAGACGGAACGAAAAGACCAAAAATAGCCGAAATCTTGCTCTTTCGTTTGGTATACGTTTCACATTTCTGTTGTCTTCGTTTTCCGAGACAGCGACGGAAAAAAGCGCGGCGACGTTCCCCGGTCTCCATTACCGCTGACTTAACCACCTTTCATCCAGCTCTTTACAAGCGCGGCGCCTCTCGTTTAGACCCGCCCTCTCAGCGTGACATTTGAAACACGCACTTGGATCGCCGGTGTATATATTACCTCACCGCGGCCGTCGTTCTTATCACCGCTACAGAGAGACAGAGCGCGTCAGGCACTGTCAGCTCCGTCACATTCGATTCCCTCTAACGCGGTACGCTTTCAGGGCCCCGTTGACAAGGCGCTTCATCTGGCTCTGCCTTGTATCACACATATATACGTCAGAACCAACACGGGGCTCTGGCAGTGATTGACGCCTATAGGGAGTGATGCGTCGCACTGCACAAACTCCTCGCTACACTGGGTGAACATTTCAAACAAAAAAGGAGCAAAAGTTGACGGTGAACAAGCACTGTTTCAGTCGTCTTTTCGTATCATCTGACAGAATAGTTGTTTTTTGAGGTTTGATGACGCTTGTTTAGCAGGTCGTGTCCTCTCGGAGCCTCAGAAAACGCTTCAGTTTTGTGGCGTCAAAAGTCAAAGAACTTCTGCGCTGTTTTTAAGGTGAAAATTTTGTTTTTTGGTCAGTTTGCTCTCTCAACATATCAGCTTCCATGTGGTCACAACCAACCTGTCCAATCGTCTTCTAAAGATGTTCAATTGTTTCATTTAATCCACTTCATCCATGTCTTTCTCAGGCACATTGTAACTTCAAAGGTCTTTTTCTCCAAATGTATTTTTCTTCCACAGAGACATAAAGATCAGCGTTCACGAGACTTATTGTAGATTTTGACGGAATGTACTGACGGATTTGTTCAAATCTTATTCCAAGTCTAGATTATGAAAGTTTGGAATAATCAAAACTGTTGAACAAATCAGTGTTTGAGTAAAATACTGTCACTTTATGAAATAATAAAGAGGCCAGAGTAAGTGACAACAAGTAACAGTCAGTGTGCTGTGTGTTTGAGTGTCTGTGGTGTAAATTGTGACGTCATAATGAAGGAGGGTCTGTTGAAAATGTGACTCCCTGTGGCTCCCGTCCCTTTTGAGGGGACCTGCTGCTTTCTCAGTGAGCTCAGTAAAAGCCTCGTGGTGCGTTCGTGTGCAGCTGTGGAGGCAGTTTCCTTTGGTCTTTGGTTGCGTTCCTCTTCCTTTTTTTGGTCAGGAAGTTCTCTAGTTTTGAAAAGTTTTGAAAATTTTAAATTTTAGGAACATTTAGTTAGTTAGAACAGTTAGATCTAGTTTTCTCAAAAACTTAATAAGAAATCCAAAATGCCCTCTGTACATTTTTTAGAACTAATATGCATCCTAGTCTCCAGAACAATATGTACATAATTTACATTTTTACAGTTATGCAGCTATTTTATATTTTCCCTGTCAAAATACATATGTGGAAAATGTACACTTTTTACATTTTATGAATTAGGGTTCGAGTCTCTGTTGGGGTTTGGTTTTTTTTTTAATTGATAAACTGTAACATGGGCGTGGGTTTTTGATTGACATTCTTTTATAACATCATTTGCAAAACGTGAAATATGTACATTTTCACAGACGTACTAATTGTATGTATTTTGACAACAAAAATGTCCCACAGCTACGTAAACGGAATTGCAAAAACATACATTATGTGCATATTTTTATGGAGACTGGGCTGCAATATGTGCGCAAAAAGAACAAAACAAAATTAAACCCGGTTTTGTCTTTTTTTCATCAAAATGTCACAAATATGTACGATTTTGGCCATTTTTATACATAAAATGCCTTATTTCTACATGAAAACATAT
Source organism: Rhinogobius similis (assembly GCA_019453435.1). NCBI lineage: Eukaryota > Metazoa > Chordata > Actinopteri > Gobiiformes > Gobiidae > Rhinogobius > Rhinogobius similis. Next base: position 3,785,249 of record CM033636.1, on the reverse strand, counting down.
GACGAAAAACTTGTGATGCATTTTTTTTTTATATTTAAGTGAGTAAACTACAGGAGAAATATGAACTGTATATCTTTAAACACAATTTTCTTTCCTATTCATTAATTTAGTCATAAATCTTCACCAGACCTGAGCCATCGAGAATTTCTGCCTCAGATCACATACATTACATCTGTCTTACATTAACATGTTGGGGACGCTAGGTTTGTTTCTCTCCATTGTAAGTCCCTCTGCTGCCAGTGGATGGAGCTCTAACTCAATTCCTAATGTGGAAACGCCTGCCACTGAGAAATTAATGTATGCTTTTTGTCTACACTATTTGAAAGTTGTCAAACAGGAGATGCAAAATGTACTCAAAAGCAAGTACAACATACAAACAATGCCACATATTTGTTCTTTAAACACTAAATAGACGTTTGTTCATGATGTGATGTTGTTTGCTCATCAGATGTACACAGAGATGTTTTCACTAACCTGACAGAAGACAGTCTGAATGGAGTGCACAGATCAATCTTGGAAGGCTCTGGCGCTCTCACCTGAAAGGCAGAACTCAAATACTTCAGGCTGATCGTTTGAAGCGTTGGCGCAGCAGAGTGAACAGGGAAGTCAAACTTTTGCCAATTACAGTTAGGAAAAAAGCACAAACATCTTTCCCATCCACAAATGTACAAAGTGCTTCTTCCCTCTGCTCTTTTTATGCTGCCTGTCGTTTGGTTTGTTTGGGCGCTTCACCTTTGGCTTCTGCCCAAACCACAGAGCTGTCTGTGATTGTTCCGACAGCCTGAATCCATAGGTGTTTTGAGGCCAAACGCTGCAGAGGTACAGGACACATTCTCAAGATTCTGAAATCTGAAATATTGCGGTTATGTTGCTGCACAAGGTTTCATTCCTGCATGTTTGAAGGATCGTGCATGATTTAGACAGTCTACCTCTGCAGAGCTGAAAACAGTCCATACACCTTCATCAAATATAATAATAATATAATAATAATGTGAGCGGTCACACCCTGTGAGGGACTCATGACTGAAACTCTGACATCTGAGTCTTCAGACTTTGATGAGAGACAGAAAAAGATTAGATTGTCCTTCCGAGTGTTCTAAATAAGATAACGCACGCCAGTTAGACTTAGAATGGTCCCTGACCATGGTATAAAACATGTTCATCTTAAATAGTAAAACATTTGTGTTAAAATTGTGCATTTAACTATATATAATGTAGGCAATTTGTATTTGATATTTAAAATCTAAAAGTTAGTTTTTATCAACTTGTTTATGTGTTTTAAGTTTTAATTTCACATCATTGAACATATAATGTACATTTGATTCTTTTTTTATTTAATTATGTGTGTGATTTTGACCTATGACCCTCACTTGTGTGTTTGTGTGTTATGACCCTAACATTCTATGGGTATAAAAATGTACTGTTGCTTTAAATGACACCATGAAATGAAGTGAATTCACATTTGTGACGTTGTCAAGTCCCAATTTCAAGAGCTTAGTTAAACTTAACTTTACTTTGCCTAACTTTGTCCAATTTGAATGCATAAAAGTCCAGTGTAAAAATATTTACATAATATTTCAACATTTATTATAAATTGTGGTCATTGAAGTTAAAAATATACCTCCTTGTCACGAAAGGCTTCTCAGGTCCAATATTAAAAATTTTACTAAAAATACCTTTGGATTTTGTTGTTAGTTAAAGGTACCACTTATACCATGGTTATATTAAGAATCTTAAATATACACGTTTCAGCATTTCATTGAATGACCAGATACTGATTTTCACCTGAGTTTGTGAAACAGGCCTTTGTTGTCCCGTTATCTTGCTAACTCACTTACTTTGCACCACGGGGCCCGACTGATGTCAGCGAGACGGTAAATAATATCTGGTTTGTTCCATATTTGGATGTGCATATGTTGACATTTGGGTGGCTGCAGCTAAAGGTTACTAGCCAGAGTGTAACTGTGTCCTAACATTTGTTATATTTATTCCCATTGAGGGTGCTCGCCGCTGTGGAGGCGTTCAGAGCGCACGCAGGACAATGGCCCCTGAATCACATGACATTCTGACATTCAAACACGGTCGTATTCACTGTGACATTCATTCCATAGGCAAATGAATCCAACACACACATGGCTTTGTACGGCAGTAAATAATATTATAACCCAGAGTAAACCAGGGAGGGTGTGTGCATCTGATAAAAATAAAAGAAACCATTCATATTAATGTGTCAGAGCTGCTCTTTCACGCGCTGGTCTAAGCTACAAGAGCAAATACAGACGTTAGGAGTTTTATTGTGCCAAAGACAGACTCAAAGACATGGAATAAAGAGGTCCAACAGCCCAGATTTGTACCTAAGAATGCTAATGTTGGTGCCGCTTCTGTCTTTTAACATCTGTAGAACACTCGGTTTATGTTTCTAAGGTAATGCCACTATTTACCTTATTTCGACCCGCCCACTTTTGCCTTTTTTGCCACAGATCCACACTCCTGTAGTAAACGCACTTCCGGTTTGACGATGTAAAAGTCTCGACTCTAAAACATTATATAAAGTGGATTGATCAGTGTAAATTGTTCGGTAACACTTTATTTATTTATTTAACACTTATTCCTGCCTTAATAAAGCAGAAACAAAGACTTAATTAAGAGTGAACAAATAGTTTATTAAGAGGGATCCAGGCTTAATAACTATTTAACTAATAATCTAACCCTAAATCCTAACCTTAATTAAGTAGTAACTAAGCCTGAGTCATGCTTAATAAATTATATTTTCATTATTAATTAAGTCTTTGTTAATGCTTTGTTAAGGCAAAATAAGGTGTAGTTATTATAAAGTGGTACCAATTGTTCAATGTACACGTGCAACAACAAGTCATCAATGCACCCATTTCCTAGGCGTCCTGAAAACAGCTCCCTGTCCGTATAGAACTTATTGTCAGTTGAGCTCATATGCCCCATATAAACTAATGCAACGGAAAAAAGCCCACAATAACTTCCGGAATAAGGTGTATAGAGGGAATAATGTGGACTCACTATCCACACTATTCCCTCTAGAAGGCACTATACAGTGGTCACGCCCTTTTCAGTGCTGTCCAAATGTCCAGCAGGTGCAAAAAGTAGTGCACTCAAAATTTCCCACAATGCATCTTGAAAACTAGTGTCCAGCGATGGTCAATATGGACCACAATGCAAAGCGAGAGTCGGAAAAACTACAGCAGACAGTGACAGGTCACAACAGCAGACTGAATGAAAGCAGAAAGAGGAGCTGCTTAAACCAGGCATGTCCAAACTAAGGCCCGGGGGCCAAATGCGGCCCTCAGACCAACTTTTCTTGGCCCTTAGGCTTCCTGGTGAATTGGCCCACATTGTCTTGAGAAGTACTTTTTACAGCACATTTCAGATTTTATACAATTCTAACCTAAATAACTATCATTTTGTTGCAATACAGACCTGATATTAAGACATTGAGATTGAATGTAAATGTGATGGCTCTTCAAACATCACATAAATGCAGCTTTTTTGAATGTTTCATGATTGATTTGTGGCCCTCAGCTTGGTCTATATTTCAATATGCGGCCCTCGATGGATAAACTTTGGACACCCCTGGTTTAAACGAACTGTTGAGCTGAGATTATGAACAAAACACTTTAAACAAACTGTTAGCTGCAGAGTTGCTAGTGTTAACCACTTACCTTAGCTTGAGCTGTGAATAGATTGCGAATCTCCGGCAAAAAGTTGAATAATTCAGTCTGTTTGATGTTTCATGGGCAATCCATGATGAATAAAATTTGGGATGATTAGTAGTCCATAAACATGTGCGTGTCAGGAGGATTGGATCCATATTCATTACAGAAATCATTTTTATTGGAGTTTTGCCAGCTTTTTTTTCTCCCAGACGCCAGAGTCATGTGACGTGCAGTGAGCAGAAAGTAGTGAGCTGAGTGTCTGAATCTCTCTGTGATTGAGTCTGATCAGGAGTGCGGGACTGTGGAATGAACGAGGGGTGAGAGAACGAGTGTGGACATTCGGACACAGCCACGGTCTTTGGTTTAAGTGGGGTGGGGAAATAACGTCACACGGCTCAGACGCTTCCTGGTTATGTAAGCACACTTTCTGGTTACTCAGCTTATGGGTGTTACACATGGATGTATTAAATGAACTGGATAAGGCACGCCCCCTCTGTCTGTGGTCCCAGATTGATTAGTGGCCGTGCGAGGAACCAGCCTTTTTCTAAAATTGTACATTATAATTGCAGACAGTACTGAATTATTATCTGTATTTAAATAAAATAGAAGGAAATGTTCTTTTCTACCGTTTCTAAAATCACCGAAATTACCGTTTTTATATGAAGTGACGTCACCGCAAACATGTGCGAGTCACGTGAACGAGCGTCGGACGATACAAACAGAAGCTCGTGGAAAAGGCTCGACTAGTGACACCTGTAAGTTGTATTTTATTTCATTTCAGACGCTTTCACGTGTGTCTAACATGAAGAACACAATTACAATCACACAAGCTAACGTTAACACAAAAACTTGCAGCTGCTGGTCGTTCACGTCGCTCAAAGCATCATGGGGGATTGTCGTCACATGGCGCCCTAAAGCAAAGATGGCAGCCTCCGTATCAGGAAGTAAAGCAAAGATGGCCGCCTCAGATTAGGAAGTAAAGCAAAGATGGCCGCCCAGATTGTCAGGAAGTAAATGCGGAAGTAAGAATTTTTTTTGGGGTCATGCGCCAATGAGCACACTCCATAGGGATAAACAGGGCGCCATTTTGGATTCATCTTCCAGGTTTAATTATAGTTCTATGGCGTACAGTGCACTGCAGTTTCAAAAACTGGATCCGGAGAGTTTTCAGATGCACAGGAGAGAGCCAAGATTACTCAAACATGCATGAAATATTTAAAACCACTCCAGGCATGTTTTTGATGAGGGAATAGTGTTATAACATGGCAGAAAGGTCCAAAAAGTGGATTTTGCATAATACTCCCTCTTTAAAATGCTCTTTTCTCCCACAGAGAGATAAATATCAGCCTTAAAGTAGTTTTACACGCCAAACTGTACAATCTGGAGCGGGGTACCAAAGGATTTGTTGATATTTATTTATTTTTTGGCCGTTTTTGCACATAAAACGCCTTATTTCTACATGAAAACGTTACATGATTAAAAACGTGTAATACATTTTTGTTCTTACATTTATGTGTGTAAACTACATGAGAACTTTCACATTAATATCTTTAAATTTAAGATATTTTCCTGTTCACCTGTGGTCTCTCACCTTAATTGGATCCATATTTTGGTTGATTTGAGCGTTTTCTTGAGTTTTATTGTTTGATTTGAGTCGTCACAGTCCATACACTGTAATGTATTAACTCATAGTTTATCTCGACTACAGAAACTCGCAGAAAACTGAGTTGAGACCTCCGAGGACAAATATAACGCAGAAAATATGTCCTAGAATACGATTGACCTGTTATAGTTGCAGTATATTTTAGTGTAAAAACATGACATAGCATTAAACAGCTTTAGATTTGTGGCTCTGTTTGTTACCATTTCATTTTTGTCTAATTAGAGAAGGAAAAATCACACGTGTGCTCACCAGAAGAACTGTGTTTTCTGCTTTTCTCTCCGTCACCGTGCAGTTCGATGCCTAAATTGCGTGATCAAACACTTCTCGTCCTCCGCCGGTGACCCTGTCCTCACCCCGTTCTGTGTTTGTCGCGTTTTTGTCCCTGTGCTGTTTCTGTGCGGTGGTGAGCCGGGGATGAACTTCTACCTCAGTCGACAAAAAAATAAATTCTCTTCTAATACAGCGATATTGATTTTAGCCGACACTCCAAATGAAACACAACAGGTGTCGATGCCTATGAAATTCTCCGTGAAGAAACGGCGTTATTATCCCCACCGTTCTGCCCTCTCATTGTCAGACATTAATATCAATAATGGCTTGAAATTACCCAACAAGTGCTTCACATCAGATTATTTATGGAGATAGATAACTTTAATGGCACATGGAGAGTGTACAGAGACAAGCCGGTGTCTGGAACAGTATGTCAGAAAAATAATCATGTTTTTTCCCTCTCGTGTTGTCTGTAAACCTGCAGTGGACCAGGCAGGTTCAATACCAAAGAGGAAGATAAAATAAATCTGTTCAACTTGACAAACGATTTAAGAGTGAAGAGGTTTTGCCACTCATCCAAGCAACTTATTCAGTTCCTCCGACGGGGGAACTGGTGAGTAACTGCCTTATATCTGTCTCAAGGGTAGCTAATTATACTGAAACTAACACAAACTAGAGTTGGACAGTCAGTATCTGGTGTTAGTTAAAGCAGAACTAAGTAACATTATCACCTTATTAGACGTCTTTGTAAGTCTGTGTGGTGGTTTTAAAGCATAGAACTATAATAAAACCTGGAAGATGAATCCAAAATGGCCGCCCTGTTTATCCCTATGGAGTGAGCTCATTGGCACATGACCCCAAAAAAGTTTCTTACTTCCGCATTTACTTCCTGATACGGAGGCTGCCATCTTTGTTTTACTTCCTGATACAGAGGCTGACATCTTTGTTTTACTTCCTGATACGGAGGCTGACATCTTTGTTTTACTTCCTGATACGGAGGCTGACATCTTTGTTTTACTTCCTGATACGGAGGCTGACATCTTTGTTTTACTTCCTGATACGGAGGCTGACATCTTTGTTTTACTTCCTGATACGGAGGCTGACATCTTTGTTTTACTTCCTGATACAGAGGCTGACATCTTTGTTTTACTTCCTGATACGATGGCTGCCATCTTTATTTTACTTCCTGATACGTAGGCTGCCATCTTTGCTTTAGGGCGCCACGTGATGACAATCCCCCACTTCATATAAAAATGGTAATTTCTGTGATTTTAGAAACGGTAGAAAAGAACATTTCCTTCTATTTTATTTAAATACCGATAATAATTCAGTACTTTCTGCAATTATAATGTGCAATTTAAAAAAAAGGCTGGTTTCAAGAGGCTGCAGTATCTCGCACGGCCACAAATAAATCTGGGACCACAGACAGAGGGGGCGTACCTTATCCAGTTCTTTTAATACATCCATGTTTTAAAGGTATTTTTGGGGCGTTTGAAGCCCCCGTCGTTGCCCCCTGCTGTGTCTGCGCGGAAAACCAGGTGCTACATTTCCTGAGAAACACTGGCTCTCTTTTTTATATTTGGAGACATGAAGTGTTATTGTATGTGATTGTACTTCCCTATTTCAATAAAAAGGAAGAGGGGAAAAAAGGCTTTTGTGTCTTTTTAGAGACCGGCAGGGGGAACTCTGTCGCTGAATTTACTTATTTCTGCTTTAAAGTCTATATGATGTAAGACTACACATTTAACTAAAACGTAGTGAACATGCTTACATTTAAGATTTTACTAAACTTTTTGCCTTTTTATGCCCAGTTTGACAGTTTTTGTGAAGTTTATAATGTTACTTTCGTGATTGAACATGAGCACAAATATGACAGAGTTAAAGGTAATGCCACAAATGTTACCTAGCAACAAAGGTAGAAAACAAGTGGCGAAATCCATATAAATTACATGATTTGACAAATACCTAAAAACAACTTTATTTTGTTGACTGTCAAAAAGTTGCGTTAGTTGTCTGTTAATTGTCTCTGTATTTTCAATGGCACGTCGCTTGTTGATCACATCACAGAGGGATTCTGTTTCAGCACTACTTCCTTTACTTTTAAACTTATACTTTTCAAAATACCTTCACAAACTGCAACTTCACAAATGTAAAATTATAATATATAATTGCCACAAGTGCTCTCCTATCAAACCAAGTCCTAATTCGAAATTGCGAGCACCTTCATACAGCTTTTAACTCTATTGATTCTCTCTATTGATTATTCATGAATTTGTGAATCCAAATATAATATTTGTATATTTTCAAGGCACAGCCGGCGTTACACTGTGTTCCCCAGCGATGTATTTGGGCCTCAAACCAACACAATAAACGGATACGTGTGAAACATACTCTTAGAGATCATATTTCACCAGTGTTGGAGTCTCTTCACTGGCTTCCTGTTGAGTTTAGAATCAAATTTAAAATCCTCCTCCTGACTTATAAAGCTTTAAACAATATGGCCCCATCCTACCTCAAAGATGCAATATCAAATCAAATCAAATCAATTTATTTTTATAATGCCCAAAATCACAACAACAGTTGCCTCGATGGGCCACAGGTAAAAGCAGTTCAGATAACTGTCCCAGAATGCCCCTGTCCTTTGACCCTCCTTCGCGGCGAGGAAAAACTACAAAAAACCCCATGGGAAAAGTAGAAACCTCGGCGGAACCACAGTGAAGGAGAGATCCTACTCCCACGGACGGACAGGCTGCAGATTAACTAGGACTGACGCATCCACTTGGACTGTGGAGCCAGAACCACTCAAGAGGGAGGTGGCTTTAAAGAGTTCCTCCAGGCGGACGAGGAGCAGTTCACCCAGTGTAGAGAGATCCTCCAGCAGGAGATGAGGAACAGTTCATCTAAAGTAGAAGGAGTTCGTCCAGGCAGACGAGGTGTGGCTAATCCAGCTGTCCAGGCGGGTGGCGCATAGATCCTCCAGACAGATGGGGGTGGGGGGGTCTTCACTGGAGCAGCCGCCGCAGTGTCTGAAACAGTCTCCACTCCCTGGAGAGAAAGAGAAACATGTGAACAGCAATGAACAGACTACAGTTGAAGTAATATTAAATATTGTTGATAGATAAAGTAGGAAGAACCAGAGGATAGTGTTCAAGCTGCCATACTTCCCCCAGCAGAATTGCTCCAAGGGCAGCGTAGCTAAAACTGTAGGTTTTTATTTCTGTTCCTAACTGGCCTGACCATAAGCTATTTCAAAGAGGAACGTTTTGAGCCTGGTCTTAAATGTAGAGACTGTGTCGGCCTCTTTTACATGAACAGGGAGCTGGTTCCATAACACAGGAGCTTGGTAGCTAAATGCTCGACCTCCTACTGTGCTTTTAGAGACTCTGGGGACTAACAATAGTCCAGCATTTTGAGAACGAAGAGCTCTGTTTGGATGGTACGCTACTATTGCATCTTTGAGGTAGGATGGGGCCATATTGTTTAAAGCTTTATAAGTCAGGAGGAGGATTTTAAATTTGATTCTAAACTCAACAGGAAGCCAGTGAAGAGACTCTAACACTGGTGAAATATGATCTCTTTTTCTAGTACCTGTTAATAATCTTGCTGCTGCATTTTTGAACCAGTTGAAAGCTTCTTATAGAGCTTTAGGACACGCTATAAGCAGAGCGTTACAATAGTCTAATCTGGATGTGACAAATGCATGGATGAGTTTTTCGGCATCATCTCTGGGCAGGATTTTTCTAATTTTGGCTATGTTACGCAAATGAAAGTAGGCTGTTTTACAGGCTTGATTTATTTGAGCTTTGAACGAGAGATCTTGGTCAAATAGGACCCCAAGGTTTCTTACAGTAGAGCTGGGGGCTACAGTGATATTGTCCAGAGAAACTATCTGGTCAGATAAGGAGTCTCGCAGGTGCTTAGGGCCCAGCAGAATGACCTCGGTTTTTCAGGGTTAAGGAGCAGATAATTAAGAGTCATCCAAGTTTTTATGTCTTTCACGCAGGCACTAAGTCTGTCTACTTGATGCGCCTGATCAGGTTTCATTGATAAATACAGCTGAGTGTCATCTGCATAGCAGTGGAAGTTAATGCCATGCTTTCTGATGATCATACCTAAGGGCAGCATATAAAGTGAACAGAACTGGACCGAGTACTGAACTCCCGCGGTACAATCGTAGGTTACTTTAGAACATGGGGAAGATCTCTGGTTTACATTAACAAACTGGTACCTATCAGATAGATAGGATTTAAACCAGCTAAGGGCGGTTCCACTGACACCTACATCACATTCTAACCTCTGCAGTAGAATGTTGTGGTCGATGGTGTCAAACGCTGCACTGAGGTCCAACAGAACCAGAATTGAGACCTGTCCATCATCAGCAGCTAATAACAGATCATTTGTGACTTTAACTAGTGCAGTTTCAGTGCTGTGGTATGCACGGAACCCTGACTGAAAAACGTCAAATAAATTATTGTCCTGCAGGTGGCGACAAAGCTGTTTAATCACAATTCTTTCAAGGATTTTAGAGACAAAGGGCAGATTAGAAATAGGTCTATAGTTTGCCAGTATGTCAGGGTCTAGATTAGGCTTTTTCAAAAGTGGTTTAATCACTGCATATTTGAAGGACTGAGGGACATAACCGCTTTCTAGTGAAGTATTTATTATATTAAGAATGGGATTTATAATTAGGGGAAGAATTTCTTTGAGGAGTCTACTTGGGATTGGGTCTAAAATACAAGTTGATGTTTTGGAGGACATAATGACTGAAGTTATCTCTGCCTGATCAACAGCAGTGAACCTATCTAGTATTACTGAAGGATTTGTATGGGACACTAGCTTTGCAGTCTGGGCTTGCTCAGTACTGATAGTGGGAGTAATTGCATTTAGTTTATCTCTAATAGTTGTGATTTTGCTGTTAAAGAATAGAAGAAAGTCATTGCAGCTTAGAGTAACTGGTATTGAGGGTTCTACTGCGCTGTGACAGTTTGTCAGCCTGGCTACAGTGCTGAAGAGAAATCTAGAGTTATTTTTATTTACTTCTATTAAATTTGAATAATATCTGGTTTGAGCCTTACGCAGGGCCTGCTTATAAGACAGAAGGCAAGGCAATAGTAGCGTACCATCCAAACAGAGCTCTTCGTTCTCAAAATGCTGGACTATTGTTAGTCCCCAGAGTCTCTAAAAGCACAGTAGGAGGTCGAGCATTTAGCTACCAAGCTCCTATGTTATGGAACCAGCTCCCTGTTCATGTAAAAGAGGCCGACACAGTCTCTACATTTAAGACCAGGCTCAAAACGTTCCTCTTTGAAATAGCTTATGGTCAGGCCAGTTAGGAACAGAAATAAAAACCTACAGTTTTAGCTACGCTGCCCTTGGAGCAATTCTGCTGGGGGAAGTATGGCAGCTTGAACACTGTCCTCTGGTTCTTCCTACTTTATCTATCAACAATATTTAATATTACTTCAACTGTAGTCTGTTCATTGCTGTTCACATGTTTCTCTTTCTCTCCACTTCCCCCGGGGAGTGGAGACTGTTTCAGACACTGCGGCGGCTGCTCCAGTGACGACCCCCCCACCCCCACCTGTCTGGACGATCTATGCGCCACCCGCCTGGACAGCTGGATTAGCCACACCTCGTCTGCCTGGACGAACTCCTTCTACTTTAGATGAACTGTTCCTCATCTCCTGCTGGAGGGATCTCTACACTGGTGGACTGCTCCTCGTCCGCCTGGAGGAACTCTTTAAAGCCACCTCCCTCTTGAGTGGTTCTGGCTCCACAGTCCAAGTGGATGCGTCAGTCCTAGTTAATCTGCAGCCTGTCCGTCCGTGGGAGTAGGATCTCTCCTTCACTGTGGTTCTCCCCGAGGTTTCTACTTTTTCCCATGGGGTTTTTTGTAGTTTTTCCTCGCCGCAAAGGAGGGTCAAAGGACAGGGGCATTCTGGGACAGTTATCTGAACTCCTTTTACCTGTGGCCCATCGAGGCAACTGTTGTTGTGATTTTGGGCATTATAAAAATAAATTGATTTGATTTGATTTGATTTAATGGAAAGTAGCAGCAGCTAAATCTGGTGCAGATCATCTTTTCTTTTATAAGATTTATGAATTTGTACATGGTCCCTGTCAAATAAAGACTAAACTAAATTTAGTGAATGACAGACCAAACCAATGATTAAAGACTGATCTGACATAGTACTGGATATTCAACAAAAAATGACACTCAGACTCAATTTGAAAATGGACGGATTTGACAAACTTAGGACTAGATAGGACATTTTTGTTAAACAGTGTGTGCCGTAGCTTTTTTGGATATCTTTGTCAACCTTTTACTTAGGGATGGATGATATGGTGATAAATCGTGATAATCCTGAGCTGGTCTCTGTGACAATCTGCTGTTTTTGTGAAATCGTCGTATCATGATTCACAGTTTGTGTCTTTAATGCAGCTGTCTGTTCAAACACACTTTTCCTGTTGTTTAGTCTCTGAAGCCTCAGACCAGACGAATTCATTTACTTCTTATAAACCAGAGCTGCACAATTAAACCAAATCTACACAAAATCACAATTTCAGTGGAGGCAGTTAGCAAATCGCAAAGATTGCAATGTTTAAAGTGCAATAATTTCTTCCACAAACAATACAATCGGTTTGTAAAGCGCTTTGGGTGCCTATTAGGTGGAAAAGCGCTCTATAAATAAAAATTCTTCTTCTTCTTCTTCTACAATTTCTTGCTTTGATTGGAATAAAAACTGCTCACACTGTAGTTTGGATTTGTATAAATATGTTCTGAAACAAACAAAAATGCAACCAAAAGCGATAAAAAATGTGTTCAAAAACGACAAAAACGCACTCCCAAACAACAAATACGACTCAGTGCACCAAACCGACAAAAACGCAATTAAAAATGACAGAGACGCGACCAACAGTGACAAAAAAAGAGTTTAAATATGACAAACACAACTAAATGTCACAAATTCGCCACTAAAAGTGACAAAATTGTGTTTAAAAAGTGAATTGGAACAGGATCCCAATATTAAAACATAAATCGTGATCGCGCTGTTCAGAAAAACCAGCAGCTCTGTTAAAGGCAATAGAAAAATACAAAGTGAACATGAATTGTGATACAATCGAAATCATGATCTGGCCCCAAGAAAATGGCGCTAATAGTGTTTTGCCATATCGCCCTGCCCTACTTTTACTTTTGTTTACTCTCTGTGTCATGTCGTGTGTTCTGTACAGTTTCCAGGCTTGACAAACGCAAGAAAAGACAGAAACGTATTAACCATCAGCGCGTTAACTCTGACAGTCCTGTTACAAACGCGCGTCCAGCGACATTCTCCGCCCGCAGCTCGGACAAGACTCTCACCTCTCGCATGTGTCCGAGTCGTAGCCGTCTCCCTCACCACTCGATAAATGTCAAGCGCATTAGTCTGCCCTGCCCTTCGGCTTCATCGGTGTCAGGCCCTTCTCCTCCCACCCCTGAAATACCACCGCCAGATCCATGTTCGCGCCGCCGCACAATCGATCATCTCCGAATCGCAAATCCTCCTTAAAGCTAATCTAATTTATTTAGCCTTGATCACCCGCGCAAATCATGCAGGCCGCGGCACTTGCAATATTAATGCCTCCATCAATAACGCGAATAAAAAAGCGCAGACCGAGCACTTGATCAAACTATTAATTAAAACCGAGTGAATAAACGCATCTGAAGCCTCATCCGGGCGATCCGGAGCGGGCCGGGGCGCTTTTCGAGGCTGTTGTGTTATCTTTTGTGATGAATTAACGCGAGCCAAAAGAAAGAAAGCAATTACCGTCGGATCAAACGCTCTCTCCGCCGTAATGTAAGAAATTAGAGCGCTTTGGTGACTCAAGGACAGCGCCGTTGAAGAGGACACTTTCAGCTCGAGCGCTGGAGAGGCGAGATGTGTCACAGCGTGTCACGTCGGGAAATAGAAAATGGAAGTAAAAGAGAGACGTCAACAGGGGTCAATGGCGACGCACTTGCCCTTAGAAAACAGCATTATACAGACAGAGCAGGGAAGACGGTAAACAGTGGCAGGCTTCAGGGGATGTCTGTAAAATGTAGAGTGCGCTATAGAGTCCACGCAGGTGTCGTCACGCAATCCCAGCATGCACCGCCATCACCAGAGTCAGCACTGGCAGGGAGGCACACGGCAAACACGTATATCCAGGCTTGCTTAGAGTGACTTGAATTTATCATTTTTATCTGGATTTGAGTCGTTTTGACATCTAATTGCTGAAACGATGCAGAATATTTCACTGGTTTCAAGGTATTTTTGGCTGATCATGCGATAATTTAGTTTAAAATAAGACAATTAATTTGCCAATGGAGTAAGTAACGCACTGAGAGATAATATGGCTTGAAGGAAGAAGATATGGATCGAAAAAAGTCAGAAAGGGTTTGAAACAAGTTAAATAATCTGATTCCATCAAAAATAAATACTCTTTATTAAAAAAATGTATCTAAACAAGTCAAACTGTCTGAAATTAAGATTGATATCCTGAAATGAAGACATTTTAATTTCATTTCTTGCAGTGTGGCGGGGAATTTGCAGTGAAACTAACGGAGTCTGGGCAAATTTGACAAACTTTGGACGAGATGTGACCGTTCTGTTGTGCAGTATGTCTTTTTTGGATGTCTTTTGTCTTTGTTTGCTCTGGGTGACATGCTCTGTGTTCTTCTTCTACTGTTTTATTTACATTTAAAGGACACATATTATGCTGTAGCAACTTTTTTTTGTGCTTTTAACCATGTTCTAACAACATTCTGTCATCAAAAACACACCAATTTAGGTTAAATCACGCTAGTTTGATGAATGCTCTCCTCTCCCTCTGATCGTCAAAAGCGCTTCCTGCTGAACTCCCTCGATCGATGACGTTTTTACGGTTTTTGACGTCACTTATCCGAGAATCTTCGGGTGTTTTAAGTCCTTTAATTGACGCGAAAGTCGTTCTGAGCATTTTTGCCTCTAAAAATGATAACTGCAACTGCTAGCCTGATTAGCGTTTCACACAGTCTCTTGAGTAATAACAGAACTAAATTTGTGTAAGCTAGGCGCCATCTACTTAGAGTTTAAGCAGTGAGTTCATAATAAACATTAACTTAAAGTACTCAAGAGCATGTTTAAATGCTAATAACAATACAAAAAAAAACTAAATTTCTGTAAAAAACCCTCAAAAATGTAAGTCTATGTATATATATGTCTTCTATGTCCTTGATTTTCAAACAGTGTGCCGGGAACACTAGTGTGCCTTGAGGTATTGCGAGGTTGTGCCTTGAAAAAATTCCAAAAATCCAATTTGGATTCACCAATGGATTTTACTTGAACAATTTATCATTTTGGAGTGTCCTGAACATACTTCTACACCAAAAAGAAAGAAAAACAATCACCGTTGCCAACTTCAAAGAGCCAGATATTGGCACAGGCACTATGTGATACATTATTTTATTTTTATTTTTTTGTACTAAAAGATCTGATCTGGTTGTGTGCCATATCTTTTCAACAACAACAAAAAAGTGTGTCCCGACTCAAAAAAGGCTGAAGATTATTATCTCCAACACCCGTGGAACAGTACGTTATATTTTTGACTTATATTTTTCAGTGGGATGCTCCGATACCGATACTGGCATTGAAAATTGGCAACTATACATAAAAAATGTTATGTATCGGTTCCAAAATATATGTTCAGCTGATGGCCTAGTTGGGCCTATACATTGATTCAATAAAACTCATGATGTTTGAGGTTTTATTTAAGATGTTCTGTAGTTTTTTGAAGGATAAAGAACAGTAACACAGCCCATTTGGATTACCTTTGTGAAACGTTCTTTTTGTGTTAAGAAAGTAAATGCTATTTTTCAGTCTCTGCAGAGGTAGCGGTTGAAATCGACAGATATTTACAGCTAAAGTATCGCAATCGGTGTCGGATCTGAAAAAGCTGGACCGGTGCATCCTTTTTTTCAGCGTCATTTTAAGTTACTTTACAGCAAGATTTTTCCACCAAAACATGACTTAACCAGAGGTAAATGGGCACAAAAATATCTTAATTATAATTGTTTAACTATGGAGAAAGTAAAAAGCAAAAATAAGATGTAAACCAAGGTCGTCCAGGTTGCATTTCCACATAAAATGACTCGGCTTTGTTCTGTTCCCTGAGCATTTTCCTTGACTCAAAGTGAAAACTAAAATGCATGTGAAGGGAACAAATTGTCCAAAAATCCCAAGATTGTTGAGCTGGGCAACATAATGGAAAAGGAATTTCAATTGTTGTTTCGGGGATTGTTTTTTGGAGATTCACAAAATCAGCATATTGAGTATGTCGTCGACGTTTAAACTTCAACTGCGACATTTAAAGGCACATTATTGCACATTTCCGATGATTGTCTGAATATCGTCATCGGGAAAATCAAAAAAGACCATCGATATTCGTTTTTGTCATTCTGTCCCACCCCAGAAGACGAGTTAACGCTGCAGGTGAATGGCGAAACCTCTTAAATGTAAAGATATCAATTTGAAACTTCTCCTGTAGTTTTCTCACATAAATGTAACAAAAAATATATAACAAGTTTTTCATCGTGTCATGTTTTCGAGAAGTAGAAATAAGGCATTTTATGTGTAAAACCAGCCAAAATTATAAATATGTGGACAGAAATAGGTTTAAATTTCTTTTGTTTCAGTACATATGTTATTTACAAAAAATGTACAGAAGGGATTTGGGATTTCTTATTTAGTTTTTGAGTTAACTAGATCTGACTGACCAATAAAAATGCATTCAAAAGTGACAAAAACGCTCCTACAAACAACAAATGCGACTAAAAACGACAAAAATGTGATTCGAAAATGACAAAGACGCGACTAAAAGCGACAAAGACATGTTTAAATATGAGAAACACAACTGAACGTGACAAAAAATGGTGTACAAATTGTGAATTTAAACCAAATCCAATTCAATCTCAAATCTAATCACAATGGCACTGGTCAGATAAATCACAATTACATATTTGTCCTAAATGGTGCAGCTCTATTATAGACAATAGAAAAATACAACGTGAACATGAATCGTGACTTTTGCCTGTAGATCAGGGGTATCCAAACTTTTTCCATCGAGGGCCACATATTGAACTATATACCAAGCGGAGGGCACAAATCAATCGCAAAACCTTAAAAAAAGCTGCATTTATCTGATGTTTTAAGCACCACCACATCTACATTCAGTCTCATTGTCTTAATATCAGGTCTGTGCTGCACCAAAATGTTAGTTATTTAGGTTAGAATCGCAGAAAATCTGAAATTTGCTGTGAAAAGTACTTCTCAGGACAATGTGGGCCAGTTCACCAGGAAGCCTAAGGGCCAAGAAAAATTGGTCTGAGGGCCGCATTTGGCCCCCGGGCCTGAGTTTGGACATGCCTGCTGTAGAGTTTCACCTTCATTTTGTGTATTACCCTAATAAGCATCAACCGTCTCATCTTGAAAACTGCAGAACTTATTGCACGAGGCACTCCATCATGTCCAATATTTTCGAACACAACTTTCTATCCAAAAAGCTGTCATCTCTGGCTTGTATATTATATTTAGTTGTCTCTTTAGGTCCGCCCCGCCCGCCTCCTCGTGGCCGTCTCTAATGTACCCCGCTCTGTCAAACGCGCGACACAAAATCAATGGGTTTCTTTGGATTTGAGCGCGGCGGAGGAACCATCCCTCGATCGAAACCCATTGAAGCCGAGCAGGTGTGTGTGCGGCGCTAAAGACGCCTCTCCCTTTCACAAATAAGAGGCATCCATGGTAACGCCAAACAATTACCGCGGAGAATACACGTCCGGCGTACAGGGTTACACCAGCGAGTGGGGGTTTTTTTTGGCCGTGGATTATGCGGCTGAGTGTGTTCTTTTTTAAATTATTCGATCACATTGTTTAAGTTATTCAAATAAAATAAAAATGTAGTCTTCATTGAAATTTGAGACTCTATACAGTCATTGCAAAAAGTGTTAGCGCCCCGTAATTTTGTTTTGCCAGATAATTAAGTATTTTTCCCCAAAAAGTATTGCCATAACACTTGTTTTGCCATACTCGTTTATTTCTTTTGTGTGTATTTATGAAAACACACAAAAAAACCAGAGAAAAAAAAGAAAATTTGACATAATTTCACACAAAACTCCAAAAATGGGAGCCTTTCTAAATTGTGGATAAATAACTTTTCTGTCAAGCATGTGATGCTTGTTTAAACCCACCCGGGGCAAGTAAAAGGTGTGGGCAATATAAAAATCACACCTGAAAGCAGATAAAAAGGAGAGAAGTTGACTCAGTCTTCGCATTGTGGAGCCTGGAGAACTGAAAGAGGAGAAGAGAACTGTCTGAGGACTGGAGAAACAAAACTGTGGAAAAATATCAACAATGTTAAGGTCACGAGTCCATCTCCACAGATCTGGATGTTCTTTGTCCACAGCGCGCAACATAATCAAGACGTTTGTAACCCATGACACTGTAGTTAATCTCTGGACGTGAACGGAAGAGAAAACTGATGAAAGGTTGAACGCAGGAAAGTCCTGATGGAGGATAATCAGCCCCAAACAAGGTCCAAAGAAATTCAGCCTGTCCTGCTGCTCAGGGTGCATCAGTGTCAGCGCCAACTATCCGTCCAAATCTGAACGAAATGGAACGCTATGGAGGAGACCCAGACCCCATGACTGACAAAGAAGCATGAGAAAGCAAGACTACAGTTTGCCAAAATGTTTCTGAGTAAGAGTCTTGTGGACAGAAGAGACCAAGGTAGAGCTTTTTGGCAAAGCCCATCATTCCCTGTTCACTGTAAACGTAATGAGACCTTCAGAGAAAAGAACACAGCCCTACAGTCAAATATGATGAAGGTTCAAATATGTTTTGGCTTATTATTATTGATGGTTATAGGAAGCCATTCATTTGAGTTATTTGTTCAAAAGGATGTACAACCGTTTTTTGAGTTAATCACATTGGGCTTTTATCTCTGATTTTTGAAATAAACATGCATATGACAAAACGTGCAATTGCAATATTTTTCTGGGAGAAATTGGGTGCCAACACTTTCAGCCGTGTCTGTGTTCAGAAGACCTTCAGAAGACGACCTAGGTTTATGGGTAAGTCCCAGCTAGTCCTGGTTAGACCTGATTTAGTCCTGAGTCAACAAGAGAAGCATTAAACTCTTATGTATCTGAGGTAAATGAAGGTAATATTTGGTTCTGAATGATTGACCATTTGAGAGAGAAATTAACAGACCGTCCCCAATTAGGAGAGTTTTTTTTTACACCTTATGGTCTGATCTGCAGAGCCTGAAAGTTCCCGGAAAAAATATTTTGTGCGCACAAGCTTGATTAAACTTCTGGGTTATCCTGAGCTTTTCTACATTTGTTTTACTTTTCTGCAAATTCACCTCTCTTTATGTGACACTTCATGCTTTATGCTCTGGAAATATAGGATATATTTTGGTTCTTGATGCGAGTGCTGTGTGCGAATAAACAGGACACAGCTGATATTAACTTTGTTGATATCAGCTATTAGATATTAGAATGTGAGCTAAAAGTTAGTATTGCTGGAAATACTTAAATATTATTTTTGGTTTATATCAACTTTTTGCAGTTTTGTTCTCACCTGAATCTATGTTCACTCTTATCCAATCATCTTGTCAATAAAAAGGCAGCTCGGTGCAGAGTGGCTCTACACTCTGGCCTCACAGCGAGAGGGTCAGGGGTTTGCATGTTTCTCCCTGTGTGGTGAGTCTCCCCCATCAACTGAAAACATGCACCAGAGGTAAAATCCTCCAGCTCCAGTCCTGACAGAGTGTGGCACATAGATCTGGAGATGGTCCCGGGCGCTGCTCTGTGGCCCCGCTGCTCCTGAGGACGTGCCCCAGCGGCTTTGAAGGATGGGTCAAATGATGGGTCAATCAAGTGTACCTTAACGGCTCTGTACCTGATTTTTATTTACTCAAGATAAGTTTTCTTCACGTCACACATTGTTTGACAGAAGCAACTTCACGAAAAGACGTTGAGTTTATAATGTATGATCTGCGCATAATATAAACACACTTTGTTTGGAAAGAACTAGCGCAGGAGAGTTTACCAGGGTCACCTCTTTTCAGCCATTCAGACATACTGTACACTGTGAATCATGGGAAAATAACTGCTTGACACTATCCCAGACTGATTCTCTCATGATGCAGTTTCAAAAGCGCTATAAGCTAATTGTAATGAGAGTTAGAGGAACTGTATAGAAAAAACTGCATCAGACTGTTCCAGGCGGTCGTTTCTGAGTCATGGTGCAATACTGAGTGAAAGGAAGGACCATGTGGGCGGAGCTTACAGTACAAACAAAAATGTGTTCCTCTCTTATGGTTCAAAATCAGGTACAGGCCCTTTAAAGTGCGTATGACAGGTTTTCATGATTTTCTAATTTTGTCTTTGTTTGGTGTATTAATAGTTGTT
Source organism: Rhinogobius similis (assembly GCA_019453435.1). NCBI lineage: Eukaryota > Metazoa > Chordata > Actinopteri > Gobiiformes > Gobiidae > Rhinogobius > Rhinogobius similis. The sequence continues at coordinate 3,765,163 of CM033636.1, read as the reverse complement.
ATAAATGAAAATGATAGTTTTACACCAATCAAGTCGCTGTTTGTGGAGAAAAGTTGAAAAATCTGTAGAAAGTTACGGGAAGTAAACAGACTGACGTTATCACGCTGGGGAGACAAAGATTACGCATAATTTCCACAAAATAAACTACTTTTTTAACCCGTTATTCATTAATTCAACAAAAAAGGTGTTCACATCCATTTTTGGGTGTAAAAATGTAAAAAATCTGCGACATTAGATGGCCCAGTTTACAGGTGGTTGCTGCGGTAATTTCCTAGTGTGATGTCATCATTTACAACCAGGAAGTGAAATTAAAAAGCTAAAAAATTGCTAAACTGGGATAAAATTTGTAAAGTATCTTAGCAAAATGTGAAATATATTTATCTAATATACGTTTTAGTGAAATGAGTCGCTCAACATCAGTTTGTCATAGGCCCTTTAACCTTATCTCATCCAAAAAGATCACTTCGGGAGCCAGACCTCTCATGGCCCACTTTGGATCACGTAATGGACTGCTGTGGTTCACTTGATAAATACAGGACTGAATGGATTAGTAATAACCAAATAACCTTGACATCCCAGTCGTGTACAGTAACAGTAACAGTCTTCCTGTCTCGACATCACCGACGGTTTAATCTTGGATCTCCGTCCGCCACACGTCGCAGACAGTTTGTACTATTCGGGGTGCGTTCTTATCTGAACCCGGCGCTCCACGTCTCACGCCTGACAAACTGTTCACGGACAATGTAATTCAATAAAGTCTGCAGAGAGCCTGAGGAGCTTTTATCACTCTCGCCCCGATAAATATGTTTTTAAAGCGCCGAGTCGCCATGGAAACAAGGCACTCAATACAATCTTTTTGTTCATTTCGGGGTTTAGTAAAGATTGATATATGTGAATATGTTTTCTAAAGTACAAGGGCAGTTTGATTGTGGAGAATGAACTTGTGTTTTAGAGCAAACTGTACTTTTAGTCAGTAACTTTTGCAGGAAATCTACTGCATAAACATAAACTATAAACATTTATTTAAAGAGAAACATTAAATTACTAATAGTATCTGTTTGTAGTCCATAGTTGAATTTAATTTAATCTTGTATCTACCCCATCTCTGCACAATTAACTTAAAGGATAAATATTATGCAAAATTTACTTTTTTGAGCTTTTAACCCTGTTTTAACAATGTTTCATCATCAAAAACACACCTAGAGTTGCATTTAGATTCATTCACGCCAGTTTGAGGAATGCTGGTTAGAAAATCCTCTCACTCCGACCTTCAAAAACACTTCCTGCTGAACTCCCTCGATGACGTTTTTCCGATTTTAGACGTCACTTCTCCGAGAATCTTCCGCTTTAAGTCCTTAAATCATCCTCAGACTCGCTCTGAGCATTTCTGCGGTCAGAACAAGATCACTGCAAATGCTAGCCAAACTCACATTTATCATCATTTTGTGTAAGCGCTATGCAGCCAGTAGATGTCGCCTGAACCAGGGAAAACAGAACCAGACACAGATACAGATGTTCATTTCCTTCTTGGTTCTAAAATATGACGCCAAACTTAAGAGACTTTACAAGCAAAAGCATTCTTTTAAATTTTTTGTTTTTTGGTCAGTTTTCTCTCTCAACATATCGCCGTTCATGTGGAAACAACAAACTTGTCCAATTTGCTCCTAAAGATGTTTTCTTCTTCCATTGAATCCAGCCCCGGATAAACGGAAGAAAATGGATGGATGGATGGATGGATTGTAATTTCAAAGGCTGTTTTGTTAAAATGCATTTTTATCCCTTGAGACATAAAGATCAGCCTTAAAGTAGATCCTACACCAAACTGTACAATCTGGACTCAGCAAGATTTTAACGAAATGTACAGAAGGATTTTTTAATATCTAATTCTAAAACTGATTTGTTGAAGTTTTAAGTTAAAAAAAAAACAAAAAGATGAAATGATGAAAAATTTAGGACACATTTCAGTCCAATCTAGTTTACTCAAAAACTAAATAAGACAGAAAATGCATAGAGGAGATTTTGGCATAACTTATATATGTACAAAATTAACCAAGAAGTTTAAATCTGGTTCTGTCCATTTTTCAGTTTTATATGTCCTAAATATGTGGATTTTTGGCCGTTTTTACACATGAGATACCTTATTTCTACATGAAAACGTGACATGATGAAAAACTTGTAACACATTATTTTCTTATATTCACGTTAGTAAACTACAGGAGAAGTTTCAAATTGATAACCTTAAATTTAAGTTTTTGTCCTATTCACCTGCAGTGTCTCACCTTAAACGTACATTGAAAATCAAGCTTATGTAGACATGCCTTTTGTGTTTTTCCTGTTGATATGAGACACAAGTTAAACACTCACTCATTCACGTTCATTCAGGGCAAAGCCACAACATATCTATGCAGACAAGCACCAAGAAAGTTACATGGTGCACCTTTAAGACTTCTACGGCAAGCGAACCAGAAATGCACAGCAAAAAAACCCCAAAACAAAACAAAACTAGTTTATGTAAAAGAGCCGGTTCGCCGCTCTTCCAACAAACAGGTGTGGCTGCATTCAAAGTCGGCGGAGTTTTGCGGAGCTTTGTCTTGAAGGATGCCGGCGTCTTAAGTTGCTCGTTTGAGTCCGATCCAAATTCTTGTCAGAGTCCTTTGAGCTGCCTGGATAGCGGCGCCTCGACATGCTCCTTCCACGGCTTAACAAATTGACAAAGACTTGTAAACAAACACGAGCCGTCATATCGCAAAACCAATTTGGATCCCGTTTGAATAAAACATGGAGGCCCCACACGCTAACTCTCCAGACTGCCTGCTACTTTGCATACTACTCCCAACGCAGAAGCAATTTTTCAGTTCATGGTGCGATTTGGTACCCAGCGGAGTGTGGCACGAGTGCGGGCCTGACATCAGCGGGAGGTGGGGGGGTGTCTTTTTGGAAGTGCAGTGATTTTCAGCGACAATGTGGCTAGTGAGAGCTAGCATTTATGTAAATAATTAACAATTTAGTCATGAAATTTTGATGGGAAAATAGACTACTAGGCTGTATAAACAACTTTGCAAACACAACGTTTAACAATTTGGTATCAGGGAATTCATGTTGGCCAATTGTGGACGTTTTTGTTGTTGATCGAGTTCAGTTAAAAGAGAAATATTATGCATTTTTCGGTGAATAGGGAAAAAAATCATAAATTTATAGAAGAAAAGAGAAAAATAAAAGAAGAAAAGGCTTTCATCATGTTACATTTTCATATAAATAAGGCATGTTATGTGTAAAAATGGCCAAAAATACACAGATTTGGGACTTTTAAATCTGAAAAATGGACAGAACCAGGTTTAAATTTCGTGGTTCATTTTGTGCACATACTAGATACAAAAAAATGTACAGAGGGGATTTTGGATTTCTTATTTAGTTTTTGAGTAGTAGTAAACTAGATTGGGACTGAAAATGGTCCTAAAAATTAAAATTTTGCCAATTTTTTTTTTACTTAAACTTTCAATAAATCATCTTTAGAATTAGATATAAAAAATAATAATAATCCTCCTCTTTGTTTCGTCAAAATCTTGTTGAATCCAAGACTGTAAAGTTTGTATCAGCGTGTGTATATTATGATTCAGTGATAAAAGGTGCAATATTTTTACCTCATAATTGTGTTATGTTAGACAAAAAAGATGTCAAAATGGTCGGCTGGACAAAGACACAAGGACAGATAAACAGAAAAAACAAGCGCTGATGGACAATGTGATTGACACAGGGTCAGATAAACAGGAAGGACTTAATCAGCATTCACATTTGGTTTGACTTTGTTCCAGTGAAGCAGAAATACGGATGACGCACGTCTAACTTCAATTGTCAGAATCAGAATCGATTTATTGCCATTGTCAGCGATCAAAATTCACAAACATAGGAACTTGCTTCGGCATAAGGTGCAACATAAAACAACGAATAAAATATAATAAAATATATAAAAGAGGCATGCATAAGATTAAGATAAAATAAAATAACATAGAATAGACGAAGACTATATCCAGAATTGTACCTGTTGTCTTGGATTTAGTTACTTAAAGGCCCTGTATCTGATTTGTACGGTTTTGAAACATGAAAAACAGAACCAGTTTATTTTAAAGTCTTTGCATCAGTCACATGTATCGCTCACTTTCATAATTTGAACCAGGGTCTAAACCAGGACTAAACTAGGTCTAAACAAGGTTTAAACCAGGACTAAACCATAACTAAACCAAGTCTAAGCCAGGACTAAACCATAATTAAACCAGGACTAAACAAGGTCTAAAGCAGGTCTAAACCAGGTCTCAACCAGGCCTAAACCAGGTCTAAATCAGGTCTAAACCAGGACTAAACCAAGTCTAAATCAGCTCTAAACCAGAACTGAACAAGGATTAAACCAGGACAAAACCAGAACTAAACCAAGTCTAAGCCAGGACTAAACCATAATTAAACCAGGACTAAACCAGGTCTAAATCAGGTATAAACCAGGACTAAACCAAGTCTAAATCAGGTCTAAACCAGGACTAAACCAAGTCTAAATCAGGTCTAAACCAGAACTGAACAAGGATTAAACCAGGACAAAACCAGAACTAAACCAGGACTACACAAGGTCTAAACCAGAACCATACCAGGTCTAAACCAGAACTAAACCACTGACAAGAGATAAAACATTTCTATATTTTTTTGAAGATAGGTTGAGGGCCAGATCATATCCCCTGGAGCGCCAGATTTTGCCCGCGGGCCTTCAGTTGATCAGCCCTGGTGTGGTATAACAGACACGATACAGAAGCCAAACTGCCACATAAACAGATTGTATTTTCCTGCGGGCCTCTGACAGCTTTCTCTTTGATTCTCTTATGAGTTAAGCATGTAATTGCCTCCGCACCGCCGTGGACCTTCTGCGGGGACAACGCGCTCGCCTCGTAATTGGAATACGGGGTCGCCGCGGGTTACGTGGCACCTCTCGCCGCGGCTCCTGCTGACAACGCACCGACGGAAAAGCTCGGCGACGCGACCAATTTGCAAAGGCAGTCGACCGAGGAATTATTTCGGCCCTAATCTGTCTTAAAACCTCACCGTAAGTTTGTGCCGGGGAAACATCAAAACACGCGACGCCAGAAATTGAGCTGAAAGGTTAGGTTTGTTTGACAGCGAGGTAATTACGGGTATTGAAAATGACCGTTGTAATCTTTTGTTAACCTGCAGGGATTTGCAATGGTAACAGCCTCTTGACATTTCGCTAGCTCGGGAAAGAACCGCAAAATCAGCATCTCCTCCGACTCCGCGGGCCTGTTACTGCTGCCGAAAGAGTTTATTTTATGGTGCGCAGTGTCCGTTTCGTGGATTCTGCGCGTACGGGGGTCTCGCAGTGGTTTTTCGAAGCTGCAACGTCAACAAAAGGCTCGTCTCTTCAAACAACGGATAAATGATTCAGAGGGCATCGCGTAGTCTTTGTGTGGACGCGGCCTCTGGTTCAATAATGCAGGAGGCGTTGACCGAGAGCGTGGTCACACCTTACAAAGTGCAACAACAGTGAAAATCACGACGAGTTTGTTCTTCTGTTCCATGTTCCGAGTCCACGGTATGGTGTTTTATTTATCTACCTCGTCATTTATTCAGTTACAGGTGTCTTCTAAACAATAACTTTGAGAAACATGATGATGATGATGATGATGATTTTTATTTATAGAGCGCTTTTCCACCTAACAGGCACTCAAAGCGCATGTATTCTTCCTGTGAGCACGGTGGGAAAAAAAAATCTATTGTTTGTTATTTATTGCGTTTGGATATTAATTTTGAAGCAATATACAGTTAGTCCTCCCGCCCGCAGCTTAAACAATCTAAGCAAATAGGGGGCGACATGCTCTGATAAATAACACAAATAAAACACATTAAACCCAAGTTAAAATGTTCAATTAATATGTGTACAAATGTGCTCCACTCCTCACTTTTTCTCCCCAGTCCACTCCTCATTTCTTGTTATTCAATTGTTATGTCCAATTATTTAAAGGAAAAATATTATGCATTTTTCATTTCGTTATCAGCCTTTAAACACGCTCTTGAGTGCCTTAAATTTTACATTTAATGTTTTGAAACAAACAAACCGAAATAGTTTATTGCGGATTAAATGAAAGGCTTTTTTTGCTGGTGCAATGACACTTACTGATCCAGCCAGCAAATGGCACCTAGCGCTTACACAATTTAGTTATGTTAGCATTTAAGAGACGCTATGATGCGGTTAGCAGTAGCAGTTATCGTGGTTGGAGGCAGAAATGCTCAGAACGAGTTTAGCGATGAAGGACTTAAAGGAAAAATAATCAGCATTTTTCATATTGTTATTAGTCTTTAAACATGCTCTTGAGTGCCTTAAATTTGCCATCATGTTTAAAACAAAAAAAGTTTAATGTTCATCCAGTTACTTTTTTTTTATCAGCCAGCATTAAATGACACTTACTGAGTGCATCCAGCCAGCAGATGGCACCAGCGCTATATACAGTCTAGTGAAGTTAGCGCTGAAAAGACGTTATGAAGTGGATTTGCCGCAGCAGTTATCGTGTTTAGACGCAGAAAAGGCTCTGAACAAGTTTAGCGATCGTTTTAGGGCTTAAAACAGCAGAAGATTCTCGGATAAGTGACGCAGATGATCTGAGAATACGTTCTGGATATAAGGAGTTCAGCAGGATGTGTGTTTGACGCTCGAAGGGGGAGGCTTTTCTAAGAAACATTCCTTAAAACAGCATAAATGCAGATAAATGCTATTTCAGGTGTGTTTTTGATGACGAAACATTGTTAGAACATGGTTTAAAGCTTAAAAAAGTCACTGTGTCCTTTAATCTAATGATTAAGAAAGAGTATGAAGCAGACCAGACATATGGATCAGTCCAGTTTGCTTCTGTCAGAAAAGGTGTTTAACACAAAACAATGATAAAATGTCCCTAACAGACTAAAATCCATCACTCAATATTTGCATAATAGCATCGATACCCACTTTTTACTGAGTGTTTTCCTATGTCTCATATCTTTCTGCCTCTTCTACATTTCACTAAAGGCAAGTTGGTTTTTCTTGTATGTTTTTAACCGCACACACTTCTTTGCAACTCTAATAGAGCTTCCCATGTCTGTAGAATAAAGCAAATTCAACCACTCAGTGAAGAAAGCGTTGCAGTAATTTTAATATTCCCCAAATCTGTGAAAAATAACTTATTATGCCATGAGGTTAATACAATCTAATTTAATAACTAGGTTTCGACTCAGGGCAAGGCAGACAGATTTGTAGTTAATGGGTTCTCTTGATCCTGGAGTCATCTGCTCTTACAGTTCTGGACTTCGGTGATATGTTTTTGTAGATTACATGCGAGGCACTCGGGGCAGAAGGGAGCGCAGACGCAGATTAGCGGCCGAGGCTGTGTCATCAAACCGCGTGCACAGGATGTGTTTTATGGGAATTGTACAGTTTCAAGCACGTTTTTGACAGCATAGCATTTGTGCGACTCCTCAGCGCCGTTTAAAGACTGGAGCTTATTGATCCAGTGGACTGTGGAGACCAGTCCCGTTATGATGGGGTGGGAACGGATAGAATAAATCAAATTACCACTTCAATAGCTCTGATGGCTGCGACAACGATGCTTTTGTAGCGCCTGGCTTTGCAGGATCTGGATTCTGTGCCGTGATTTCTGCAAAACCCAGGCATTTTTTCCTACTGTACTGCACTTGGTTCCAGCTGACAGTGGCTTGCAATCATTGAGACCAAACAACTAGGCGTAAATGGACAATTTTAGCCACATTGTCCACTGACAGAAGCACACGGACACTTAAGTAAAAAACAAGTAAAAAACCTGGGCGTTATCTTTGACTCTGAGCTCACTTTTATTCCACACATCAAGAACATCACAAAAATAGGTTTTTATCATTTAAAGAACATAGCCAGAGTCCGCCCCATTCTCTCTCGGGCCAACACGGAGACCCTGATGCATGCTTTTATCTCCAGTCGTATAGACTACTGTACTGCCCTGCTCTCTGCTCTTCCCAAACAGCGTATTGCAGGTTTGCAATTATTACAAAATTCAGCAGCACGTGTCCTGACTAAGACCAGGGGGCGGGACCACATTACACCGGTTTTAAAATCACTGCATTGGCTCCCCGTGTGTTTCAGGATCGATTTTAAGGTTCTTTTACTGGTTTATAAATGTCTTAATGGTCTTGGGCCTTCTTATCTTTCAGAACTGCTTTTACCATATGAACCCTCGCGGCCCCTGCGCTCCTCCGGCAGCCGGCTCCTAGTCATTCCCAAAGTCAGGACACACACTCACGGCGAGGCGTCTTTCCAGTACTACGGCCCTCGTCTGTGGAACGGCCTGCCGGAGAACCTCAGGGCCGCAGAGAACGTTCAGGTTTTTAAGAGCAGGCTCAAGACCCACCTTTTTAGCTTAGCTTTTGATTAATATTTATTGTTTAATTTATTTAATCTTACTTACATCATTTATTTATTCTATTTATCTATTTATTTATTGTGTTTACCTACGTTAGGTTAACTATTGTACATATATTTATTTAGTTTCCACCCATTATTTCCCCATATTTATTTATTTATTCTTTTATTCATTTTAGACTCTCCAGTGTTTCCTCTGAGGGGCCCTCTGCACTGGGAGCGGTGGTCGGCTCTGGTTGCTGGGCTCTGGCTCATGGGCCCCTGGGGGAGGTTTAGTATGAGCCTCGTCTCCTCTGGGCTCTGAGTCTGTGTCCTGTCGCCGTGGGCGGCTCTGCTCCTGGTGCAGACGGCTCCTCCAATGGTGCTTCTTCAACTGGTTTATCTGTACTCAGCCTCCTCCTGTTTGTCAGCGTGCGTGCATGCGTGTGTGTGTGTGTGTCTGTGTGTGTATGTGTGTGTGAGCATGTGCACACTTGTCTCTGTGTGTGTGACTATCTAGATGGGTTGTTTGGTCATGTGGGTTGGGGGGGGGGGGGTGTTCGGTGGAATGTGGGCATGTAGCAGTTTTTAATGCACTGTAAAGCACTTTGTGTTACGTTTTTATGTATTTGATTTGATTTGATTTGACTTGTAAAACTACTTTTGTTCACTGACGCTGGGCCAGTGTGTGCGGCACCAGAGGAAGAATATCAGACATAATGATATGTTTGATGTCTGAAAAATGTGATGTTCTCAGGGCACTCGCTCCACTGTGGAAAATCTGATCCGTGAGAGGCGGGACTTCAACCTCCCATCAAAGAGACACAGGAATGTCCCTTAATACAAGACAATGATCATGACATGGATGAAATAGCCTAATAACAAGATCAGATAAAGGTTAAGAATAATTTCATGGCCCGGTGAGCTCGGTTTGGGGAGAATCCAGCTGTTTGACACAGACACTTTAAAGCATTGTTTCCCAACCAGGGGTACGGGGACCCCAAGGGGTACATGAGCATTTACCGGGGGTATGGAATGGAATGGTTAAAGGTTTTAAAAGAAGATGAAATTGACTTTTATCTGAATTAAAAAGTGTTATTTGATGTAAATTTGGCATCTTTTTGGAGTATCTTGGCCTATAAATATAACATGGACATTTTTTGTCAGGTCTTGTTTACTCAAAAACTAAATAAGAAATCCAAAATCCCCTTTTTACATCTTTTGTAACTAATGCTGTACGTGAACAAAACGAACCAAGAAATGTAAACCTGGTTCTGTCCGTTTTTCAAATTTAAAAGTCCCATATTCTGCTATTTTGCCCTTTACACAGTCTATTCTATTCTATTCAATATCCATAACATAACAGTTTCCAAAAAACACCCATTTCTTGGACTGGCCCCCCTCCTTGCAAAAGCAAACGGCTCACTCTGAGATCTGACCCCCCCGAACAGAGAGCAGGCTGCCTCCCCCGCCCAACTCGCACGCCTCCCCCGCCCAACCCGTGACGAAGCCTAGAGCGGAGATGGTGCGCATGCGCCGTGTGCTCCGGTAAACAGCGATACACAAACACGGGAATAAACCTTTTATCCGTCCTGACGGTGTGTCGTGCTGAGTCCTACGTCCTGGATCTGACCTGGAGTTTGACGTGCTCCAGTACTTCGACGACGGACATTGCCGTTTGGTAAATAACAAGTTAACTCTTTGATCTGTCGTATCCATTGTGTAATTACTGTGTAGCATTAGCATTAGCTGTTTTTATTCTGCGGCTGCACGCTTCCTGGAGGCGTGGCTTAAACACTGCGTCATCCTTGTGAGGAGCCCCCGTCTGCTGCTCAGCCGAGGGGGACGGAAAAGACAGTTCTCTAGTGAAAGCATGCGGAAATCAATCAAAAAACCACTTTGGGCACAACATACGAGGCCCAAATAGCACTGGAGGAAGGTTAAAACCTCTGAAAAGTCGATTTTGCATGTTATGGGACCTTTAAATGTCCCAGATATGTGCAATTGTGGCTGTGGCTGATTTTATGTGTAATAAAATGTATTATTTCTACATGAAAACATGACATGATGAAAAACTTTTATGTGAGTAATCTACAGGAGAAGATTCAATTTGATATCTTTAAATACATTGTTTTCCTATTAATCTGCAGTGTGAAGTCTTAACTGACAATCAAGCAACAAAGAAGTGTATGTCTTCTTTATGTGTCCTCCTATCGCACAGGGAGCAGAAGACCTGCCTGTCGTTCCACTCTGATGTACCGCGCTCTCCATCAAAGCATACATTATAACAACATTTACATTCTCCATTCTAATTCTGCCCTTTCCCACTTCCTGAGAGCTTTCACGTTGCCGTCACGGATGTAAATAGGTTGATGCACCGCTGATTGTTGGTGCCAGTGTATTTTATGGGCTTTGTACGAGTGTTGTTACGGCGCTCCAGCAGAGTAATGAAGCCGCTGCACCTGGGAGACACGTCCTCCTGACACCAGTCCATTAGTGCGATGTGTAAAGGATGAAGTGTGTGCAGCGTGGAGAGAGCAGGATCCGTGTGCAAATGCATTATTTAAACCTGGACTGTACGTGCGGCTCGTCCTGACTCCTTCCTCCAGCAGCTCGCAGGAAAATTCTGTATTAGTTGCCTTTCGATTGCGGAAAATCTATTTGGATGTATTGAAGATTGACTTGGCAGGAGGCAACATTACGTGCAAATCCTGAATCCTTTCAGAAAAGGGAACATATAATGCTGTAGTGACTTTTTTGAGCTTTTAACCCAATGATCTCTGATCAAAAACATACCTGGAGTTACATTTAGCTTCATTCATGCTGGTTTGATCAAAAACACTCCATTCTGAATTGAGTGGCTTTTTTTTCGATAAAGAACGTAGCTCTTGCGCTGTTTTTATGTTCATAAATAATTTGCAGACTCGCATTTCTTCCTTCTAACGATTACTACAACTAATAAACTAACAAGCATTTCTCCACGAACTCTTGAGTGGATTATAGTTAAGTCGTTTAAACACTATGTCGCCAGTAGATGGCGCCAAAACTCAGTAACTGCTGTTGGAAACAGCAGAGAAACAGATGTTTGTTTTTCATTCATATCTTCTACAAACAATGTATTTTATTCTAAAATACGAGAACTTAATGTGCTCAAGAGCATGTTTAAAGGCTAATAACAATACATAATATGTCATTTTAAACTTTTATTTTTCAAAATTTCTTCCACTGCCACTTAACAAATGTAAAATGATAAATATTTACCACAGGTGCCCTTCCAACAAACTAAGTCATTATTAGCAAAACATGAGAACCTGTCGTGGAGAAACAGGTTGCTTGCGTAAGCGGCTTACATTAGCTTGAGCTGTGAATAGATCACAAATCTGTGGCAAAGAATAGAATAATTCGGTCCATTTGATGTTTCACGTATGATCCATGAAGAATAAAACTTTTTGAAAGTGAGGGGCTAGGGGGGACATTCAGACATAGCCAGTGTTTGTCCTTCCATGTCTATGTCTCTGAGTTGGCCCCTGTCCAGGGTGTACCCCGCCCAAGGCCCAAAGTCACAGGGATAGGCTCCAGTCACTCGAGACCCCTAACAAGAACAAGCGGGAGAAAATGAATAAATGAAATCATAACTGTTGAGTGATTTCTAATAATAATAATAATAATAATACATCAAAATTGTATAGCGCTTTTTTGGACACTCAAAGACGCTTTACATAAACAGACAAAACAGACAAAACTATTCTATGTATTTAGGCCCTGGTTTACTGCCTGGTTGCTAGGTAACAGTTGTAGAATTACCTCTAACAGTGTCATATTTGCTGCTCATGTTCAAACAGGAAGTCAGTTATAAACATTACAAAAACTATGAAACATTTTGCCTATTTGTCCCAGGTTTAACTAAATCTTAAATATCATCATGTTCACTACGTTTTAGTGAAATGCGTCGTCTGACCGTCATTTAGATTTTATCCTCTATGGACCCTTTAAAACTTTGTGAACAAAAACATCAGGAATGGAGGCAAAAGTGAAGTGGAACATAATGTAATTTCACTGGAGAAGGTGGAATAAACCTCAGAATATGACAAAATATAAAAACCGGGATTATTTTTGGAACCAATTAAAAATATGTGCCTGCTTTAAAGACGTTTACGATTGTATTTTAGATGCTTTGTTTATGTTAAAGGAGATTATAATAAACTCTGAGCATTTTTGATGAAGAAAAACATCCAGATTTTTAGATTTATCTGGACAAATGCTGACAGAAACGATGAACCCACAATAGTTTTACATTGTATCTGCAGATATATCACACACTTTACCATAAATTATACTTTTCATGAAGCTCAAATACGATTTTAAAACCAGAAATAGACGTATAAATAGAAGAGCAAACTAGCTAACATTTCTAATTTGCTGCTTTTTCCTTCACATAACAATTTAAAACTATTAGTATTAATATCTGATGTGAGGGAATTATTGAAAATGAATTACTTCTCCTTCATTTTGGCTCCATTCCCGGAATTTTGATGAAATCGTATTTTAAAGGGTCTTCTGTCTTCTCGTGGTGGTTACAGTAAAATTAATTCAAGAAGCTGCCGGTGGAATATAACGACGCAGTTGGTATTTTATTGAAAGTTCCAGGCTATTGTTTGTGAAAAATAATGTCCTCTCACTGAAGGCTGTAATCAGAGGCTGTGTTTTTGAGTTCATGATGTGCCTTGAGGGCTCAGAATTAAATAATTAATGTTGTAATAACACCTGAACAGAGCAGGAGGGTTTTTATGGGCTTTACTTCATGTAAAAGTACAGTTACATGACTAATAATACACTCAATAACAATAACAAGTACTGCTGCCAAAAGTTCTACTAAAGAAGAGGTAATACGTGCACATTTGCAGCATTTTAGATCAATCTTTTATACAAAATTTGATAACTTCAAATAGCTCAAACCGAAATAAGTTGTTTTAAACTACATTTCACATATTGTACAAGCTCTTGCCAATCAGCAGTGCTGTTATGTGTTTGTGGGTGGAAAGTTGGAGACAGAAGCAGATACAGCAGTGAGAGCACAGTGTAAGGTGAGACACTGCAGGTGGTTAAGAAAAAATCTGAAATTTGAAACTTGTCCTTTAGTGTATGTAATAAGTTTTTCATCATGTCATGTTTTCATGTAGAAATAAAGCATTTAATGTGTAAAAATTGCCATTAAATTTTAACAATACCATCAGGTACAGAGCTATCAGATGTCACCCTCGTGGGTGTCATCTGATAGTATTTCTGCACCTTAAATATTATTGCACGCTGCACTTCAATTATACCAGGTACTGTAATGTTGTAAATATGTATTTTATATTGTTTGTCTTTAAATGTTGTAAATATGTATTTTTATGTTGTTTGCTTTTACTTGTCAAGGACTACAGATGGAAATGAGCATTTTTGCTAAATCTGGTGCAGCCATCTTTTAAATGTAACTGCACACTGTCTTTTAAATAAATAAATAAATCAATAAATACACATATCTGGGAAATTGAAATCAGAAAAAATGGGCAGAACCAGGTTTAAATTTCTTTTCATTTTGTGCAGATATTAGTTACAAAAGAATTAACAGAAAGGGTTTTGGATTTCCTGCATAAACATCGGAAGAACTTTTCCAAGGTACAGGATCTTGAATGAATAAAGACAGGAGTTTTTTACCCGAGCAGAGGTGACTTTGAGCGGCTGTGGCTCTCGCTCTGCTCCGGTGGTCGCCCTCTCTTCAGGCGTCTGTCCCGTTTCACGTCACACCTGCCCCGACACCGACAACACTTTAATGAGCAGGAGCGGGAAACAGCGCCAATTTGAGTTGAAAACACTGTGCCGTCCCGGGACATCTGGCTACCCTACCTCTGGCTGTTCGTTCTTATTATCACAACGGGGTGCACGGTGGCAGAGCGGCTAGAGCTTCTGCCTCCCAGTAAGAAGATCGTGGGTTCAAATCCCGGACCACCACGTCACACGATCTCTCTGGGTGGAGTCTGCATGTCCTCCCCGTGTTACCGTGGGTTCTCTCCGGGTTCTCTGGCTCCTCCCACCGTCCAAAGACATGACTGTGTAGGTTAATTGACAACTCTAAATTGCCCGTAGTGTGTGAATGTGAAAATGAATGGTTTTCTGTCCTTGTCTGTCTCTCTGTGTTTGCTGCGACCAGTTGGCCACTGTCCAGGGTGTGCCCCGCCTAAGGCCCGCCTAAAGTCACTGGGATAGGCTCCAGTCACCCGCGACCCCTAACGGGAATAAGCGTTAGAAAATGAATGAACATCACAATTAATGAAAAACCCATTGTCTACTACTGTCTACTACATTGTCATAGCACTGCTACAACTTCTACTACTACTGCGCGAAACACTAAACAGCAGTATACAATTTTCTCCCATCAGCCTGTGCAAATAACGGCAATCATAAAGCTCCTTACCTTCCAGATCTCCACAGACAGAAAACGGCGTTAACGTTCTCTCTGGTGGTGAAATTGCGGTCCTTGTTGACATTTCTTTGTGAACATCTCCCTCTCAGATCTGCGTCATCGTCAGAGGTAATAAAGCTCGTACAATGGAAACACGGCCGGGCTTGAACAGAAGAAAACACTTCCGCCACGTGTTGAGTGTCTCCAGGCGCTGTACTGATGGGAAATAACTTCTCCTACGCTAGACATCCAGAGTCTCTGCCTTTCTTTACTTTCTATTACTCGCACGCTCTCTGTAAAACTCTCTTTTTTTCTGTTTACTGGTCAGTTTGCGCTCTCAACATATTGGCTTTCATGTGGAGACAGCAAACGTGTCTAATCTGCTCCTAAATATGTTATTTGTTGTTATGTTATTTCATTGAAATCCACTTCATCCATAGATTTCTCTGGGACATTGTAACTTCAAAGGTCTTTTTCTTAATTTGCATTTTTCTCCCCTCAGAACATAAAGATCAGCCTTAAAGTAGCTCCAGCACACACCAAACTGTACAATCTTGTAATCGTACTGAAGAATTTGTTGATATAAAAGTCCTAAACCTGATATATTAAGGTTTTAAGTCTAAAAAAGTTAGGCGAAATTTGAATTTTTGGCCATTTTCAGAAACCTTTTTGTCATCTAAAATTCCCTCAGTGCATTTTTTGTGACTAATATGTTACAAAATGAACCAAGATATTTAAACTTGGTTCTGTCAATTTTTCAGGTCTATATGTCCAAAATCTCTCCAGTTTTGGCCGTTTTTCTACATAAAATGCCTTATTTCTACATGAAAACATTACACGATGATAAAGTTATAATACCACACTAAGGGAGAAATTTCAAATTAAAATCTTTAAGTTGAATATTTTTTCCCATTCACCTGTCGTGTCTCTCCGTAAAGGGCCTATGACAGGTTAAAATACACATTTCACTAAAATACAGTTAAAATAAATATATATTCAAATTCCTACTAAAATCTTTACAAATTTTACCCCAGTTTAGCAATTTTTTACGTTTTAAATTTTACTTCCTGGTTGTAAAGTATAACATCACACTAAGAAATTACCATAGCAACCACACTGTACATTGGCCAAAACTCACAGATTGTCACAGATTTTGTTCATTTGACAAAGAGAAACCCATGTGAGCGCCTTTATTTTGTTGAATTAACGGTTAAAGGGTCAAAAAAGTAGTTTATTTTGTGTAAATTATGCATAACCTTTGTCTCCCCAGTGTGATGTCATCAATTTGTTTACTTCCTGTCATTTTCAACAGATTTTTTGACTTTTCTCCACAAACAGTGACCTAATTGGTGTAAAACTACAATTTATATTTATAAGATGTATTAATACACTGAAGAAAATCCGTCATACGCACTTTAACCGCAGTAATTGGTCTTATTCAGAGAAACAGATTAATTGAGTTCTGGTTAAAAACTGCATAAGTGATTGTCGCCTGCCCCTTTCACTCTGAACGGCACTGCAACAAAGACTGGTGCAAACTTAAATTCTTTCTGGGCACTGACGCCTCAAATACAGGACAGAACAGGATTATCAAACATGCATGAATCCCTTCAACTCTGAGTAAACTACGGCTTGGCTTATATACATATTAGGTAAATGAATCCATACCTGGAGTTGTAAACAGCTTCATTCACGCTTGTTCCTCTGAGCCTCAGAAAACACTCACTTCCAGATTTCACAGATTTGCGAAATCAATGGGCAAAGGTCAAACTTCTTTTGCCTCAGATTGAGTTTGAGTTTAGTGCGTTGCTTGTTCATTCTGCAGAAATCCGCGCCGTTTCTCAGTCCTCTAGTGTTATACTTGATTCCTTTTGTCCCCATAAGCCGCAATTTTTGTTGAGACAGGACCGGACCGTGTGTTTCTCTGATTGGTTGATTTGTCAGTCATGCTCAGTTGAGATTGGCAGACAAGAGATGATATCATGTTCTGTGCTGTTTTTAAGTCATTAATCATCACCAGAGCATTTCTGTCGTCAAATCACGTTCATTACAACTGTGGGATCACATTAGCATGTTAGAGACAAGCTAGGTTTGTCTCCCCTTTGTAATTCCGTCTCTGACCAGTAGACGTATTATTATTATTATTATGTATGTATTATTAGTATTATCAAAATTCCTGACCAGGTAATGCCACACAGATATGTAGTGATCGCTTTAAGTGTGTACTTTATATTAAGTCCAAATATGTCAAAGCAAAAGTTTAAAGGCCCTGTACCTGATTTTTACTGTTTTGAAACATTAAAAACAGAACCAGTTCATATTAAAGTCTTTACATCAGTCACATGTATCTCTCACTTTCCAAATGCAGTCCCAGCATCCTGAACATTCACTGCAATGAGTTTATAAGCACTTTTTGTGAGTTTCTGAGCCCAGAGCGTCACGGACCTTCACTGTAAAGCTAACAAACATTAGCATGCTAATGGGGGCACCCCTGCTTCTCTCGTTGGATAAAACGCTCTATAAATAGATGCAAAGTAAAAGTTGTTGTCTCATTTTCACCTGAATAGATGCTTTTACAATATATCTGTGCTGGAGCAACACTGATTTTGCTTTATTACATACAAATAATGTTTCTCTTGTTTCACAACAGTAAAAATCAGGTACAGGCCCTTTAAAGGCCAATAACGATATAAAAATGTGTTCTTTAAAGTGGACATATCATGCTTTTATTTTCACCTTTTGAACATTTAAAACATTTACCTGGGGTCTAAATAAACTATACCTGCAATCTACAGTCAGAATTCCTCCTAATTTTCTTTCTACACGCCTCTCTTTTACCCCTTTTGTAAGGAGCGCTTTTGAGCGCCTTGTTTTGGCACTGTCTCTTTAAATGCAAATGAGTTAGTTCGCACCCCACCCCCTCCCATGCGCATTGCATGCAGACTCCACCCCGTTCAGCCATTGTTGTAGTCCCAAACACAGTCCGTCCATCGGATCCAAAACTTCTCCAAAGTTAGAAAAAAACGTAATGACAATCGAAAAATGGAAACAAGCGAAGAAATCAACATCCAGCCACGAGCCAGAGTCTGACACAGACCAAGAGGAAATCGAAGACGACGATCCTCCGCAGCAAAGACTTCGAATGGCTGCATCTCAATGGTTTGTTTACTACTATGTAATTCGCTATGCGCTCCGTTAGCTTAACTGTGTGTGAAAGATATTAGCAGGTTATCTAATGGACCCTCACTTTACCATCTTACTACAACAACAGTCCGGGGAAAAAGGCTACTGTCAAGTCAGTTAAGTAAAGGCGCTGCGGGCTACGCTTGCTGCGCGCTAATGCTAGCGACATGCTAACGTCAGCTACTAGCAGTCTGATCTTGAGTTCTGCCTTATGAAAACATCAAAAATAAATGTATTATATGTGTATATAAAGACATG
Organism: Rhinogobius similis; assembly: GCA_019453435.1. NCBI lineage: Eukaryota > Metazoa > Chordata > Actinopteri > Gobiiformes > Gobiidae > Rhinogobius > Rhinogobius similis. Next base: position 3,746,864 of record CM033636.1, on the reverse strand, counting down.
TGCCCTAAGCAGCTGGAAAACAGCCGAGTAAAAGATGGGCAGCTACAGGTGTAATGCTAATCCCTCACAAATGGCCAGCACACAGGTAAAGAATGACTGGATAAAAAATAGGTCTAATAAACAGTGTTTCAGCGTTTCTTGACTTACCGCTCCACTATATCGTCATCTCCATCGACCGAAGGAACTGACCCTTCGATCAAATGCAATCTTTGAGCAAATCCCTCGTTGTACTGGCGGAGGTTACTGAAGCACTCCTCTTTGAAGTGCTTAGCGCACACAAACTGAACTTTCCCCACTGTCGGTGGTACATTACCACGAAAAATAAAACGTAACCAGCCGATCTCAGTTGTTCGGATGCAGGCGGTCGGTGTAATGAGTTGTGCTGGTAACACAACCAAGAACAGAGCATTTTAACTTGTCCACTCGCACCTTTGACATCTTTGCGCTTGGACTACAAAATCACTACGAGGAAAATAAAGATGGCGGTCTCTGCCGGAAGCTCTTGACCTTGTTTAGTAGTTCCGCTGTGACGTGATAGATAAAAATACGTAACAGATAATGCGGATATACGAACGAACTGAGAAATATGTTGCAAAATTTATATAAATATATCTCTGCAGCTACTTAAGTGATTAATTTCAACTTTTAGCCACTACCAGACACCCACAGTACACAATAAAAGGTATCTAAGGGCCAAAAAAGTAGATTTTGCATGATATGTCCCCTTCAAAGGTCCCATACTGCTATGTATAGTTCATATACTTATGCATAATCTACCCAAAGCAAGGACATTTATGATCATAATTTGTATTGTGCAAAGTTTATCATTAATAGTTATTAAATCCATCTACAACACGCTTACCCAGAAATATAAAATGTGGTCCTCTGCTGCTCTGTGACTGTCGTTCGCCGAGGTTAAAGCAAAGTGGCATCAACAAGAAAAATAACGTGTTCAAAGCAAAGCCAAGTGAGATGTCTGTGGCATTGCATTGGCAGATACAATGAGGCGTATCTCTTGACTTTGACTTGTTTATTCCATACATATTGTATAAAACTCTGGATGTGAGACACAAGAGCATTTCTGATGTAAATCTTGTTTGTACAGACCATAGGGGTATAATAAGATCAGTGCAGAGACAGAACTCTTCCTGGAGGAGGATCACCACAGCAGCATCACATTGTCTTACTGTTGGACTCACAGAGGGTCTCACAGAGGGACTCAGAGGGACTCATGGAGGGACTCACAGAGGGACTCACAGAGGTACACACAGAGGGACTCATGGAGGGACTCACAGAGGGACTCACAGAGGTACACACAGAGGGACTCACAGAGGGTCTCAGAGGTACACACAGAGGGACTCAGAGGGACTCACGGAGGGACTCACAGAGGGACACACAGAAGGACTCACAGAGGGTCTCACAGAGGTACACACAGAGGGACTCACAGAGTGTCTCAGAGGTACACACAGAGGGACTCACAGAGGGTCTCAGAGGGACTCACAGAGGGTCTCAGAGGGTCTCACAGAGGGTCTCACAGAGGGTCTCACAGAGGGACTCACAGAGGGTCTCAGAGGGACTCACAGAGGGACTCACTGTGGGACTCAGAGGGACTCACAGAGGGTCTCACTGTGGGTCTCACAGAGGGTCTCAGAGGGACTCACAGAGGGTCTCAGAGGGTCTCACAGAGGGACTCACAGAGGGACACACAGAAGGACTCACAGAGGGTCTCACAGCGGGACGCACAGAGGGACTCACTGTGGGACTCAGAGGGACTCACAGAGGGACTCACAGAGGGTCTCAGAGGGACACACAGAGGGTCTCAGAGGGACACACAGAGGGACTCACAGAAGGGCTCACTGTGGGATTCTCAGAGGGACTCACTGTGGGACACACAGAGGGACACACAGAGGGACTCAGAGGGACTCACAGAGGGTCTCATAGAGGGACTCACTGTGGGACACACAGAGGGACACACAGAGGGACTCACACAGGGACTCACTGTGGGACACACAGAGGGTTTCACAGAGGGACACACAGAGTGACTCACTGTGGGACACACAGAGGGACTCACAGAGGGACTCACAGAGGGACTCACAGAGGGACTCACAGAGGGACACACAGAGTGACTCACTGTGGGACACACAGAGGGACTCACAGAGGGACTCACAGAGTGACTCACTGTGGGACACACAGAGGGACTCACAGAGGGACTCACAGAGGGACTCACAGAGGGAGCAGATGTTGCTCTCAGAAAACAGTATAAAAAGCGAATAAATGCACAGATGAGATAAATAACCACTTTGGAGGCTGCTTTGAGGTACAACTGACACTAACAGGAGGTCAACAGCTCACAAAAGTCAATTCTGCTTAATATGTGACATTTAATGCATCTAAATGTGGTGTTTTTTCAGACACGCCCCTTTGTCTGCATGGATCAGATTCAACATGTTGGCGACAATGGGGGGAGGGTCTTAGTAGAAAGGAGCAGGGTCACAGTCTGATTTGAATTCTACCTGCACACACTCTAAATATACCACTAACACTTTCTCCTCTTGATTCTGTGTCTCACTTGTGCAGAATGTAAATGTGGGAGGCATAATCCGAGCTTAATGATGAGGGAAAACTATTGGTTAAACGCTCATAAAGTCTATTTTGCATAATATGTCCATGTTAACGAGACTGAGTGGGAAAAATTAATACACGTTGGAAATGTCTGCGGCCTTGAAAAGTACATTAGTCAAATCACACTGTTTTATACCAGAGCTTTCAGTTAAACGTCGCCATGAAGTGCAGCAAAAGTAAAATATTAGTGTGGCCCTTCACATCATTCACTTTTGTTAAACACAAATGGAGGGTAACAATTGGCCTGATTAAGCAAGAAAAAAACAAAAACTGTAGCCTTTGGAAATAACCCTTTTAAACATTTCATCCATTTACTGATTTTTTTGTTTTTCAGTCCACCACTTAATGATGCTTGGTGGTGAGCTTGACCAAAGTAAGTTGCACAAATGACAATAGATCATAAACGGCACGGAGCTTCAAAGCGTTTTGGCTAATTAGCAAGTCAATATCAATTGCAAATCAACTGCTAAAACTGTTTATTTTCATCTAAAAGTGGACTAGTTAGACTAAGTTTAACTCTAAACATTGGCTACTTCAGTGTAACTTAAAGGGCCTATGACAGGTTGGACTACACATTTGACTAAAATGCAGTTAAGATAAATATATTTCAATGTTTGCTAAAATGCTGTTCAAATTTTAGCCCAATTAAGCAATTTTTCAGGTTTTAATTTCACTTCCTGGTTGTGAATGATGACATCACACTAGAAAATTAGAAAGTACATTGGGCAAAAACTGATCTAATGTTAGAGAATTTTTTTAATTTGACAAATAAAAATACACATGAACGCCTTTATTTTGTTTGATTAATGTTTAAAGGGTCAAAAAAGTAGTCTCTTTTACGGAAAATTATGCTTAACCTTGTCTCCGTAGTGTGAGGTCATCAATTTGTTTACTTCCTGTAATTTTCAACATTTTTTCCATTTTCTCTACAAACAGCTACTTGATTGATGTAAAACTATCATTTATATTTACAACAGCTATTAATACACCAAATAAAGTTAAAATTAGAAAATGTTAAAAACCTGTCATACGCACTTTAATAAATCATGCAGTGTGCTTTTTAAACTCCTTTTCAAATGTATTTCAACTAAACAAGTAGCTCAGCTCTGATAAAATGCGACTGCAGACACCAAAATGATCAGAGCTAGTGCAGGGAAAGAGTATAAACATTAAAAACATGGAGGCGCACTTTTTATGCCACTGTGACATGACGCAGACCACTGGAACAGAGCGTTTTCAGCTTGGGAGAGGTAACTTTGCAGAATTATTCAAACGTTCATGGATGAACCGCAACCAAAGGAATGTTTTTAATGAGCGAACATCCCAAGTTTACAGAATAGGACTTTAAAGGAAACATATTCTGCATTTTTCATACTGTGATTAGTCTTTAAACGTGCTCTTTAAATTTTCCATCTCATATTTTAAAACAAAAAAAAAGTTTCTTATTCATTCTCTCTTTCATAACCTGTGTTATAAGTCACTATGAAATGACACTTACTGAGCGCATCCAGCAGATGGCGCCAGCGCAATATACAATCTAGTGACGTTAGTGCTGAAAATACGTTATGAAGTGAATTTTCTGCAGCGGAAATGCTAAAAACAGTGGAAGATTCTCAGATTTGTGACGTGTGAAGTCTGAAAATACGTACGAAAATCCTACTTAAAACTTAAATAAATCAGTTTTAGAAATAGATACAAAAAAACAACAACATCTGTACGTTTTGTCAAAATCTTGTTGAGTCCCAGATTGTACAGTTTGATGTGTGTAGCAGCACTTTAAGGCTGATCTTTATGTCTCTGTGGTGACTTTAGAAACAGTTAAAAAAGAACATTTCCTTCTATTTATATAAATACTGAAAAGAAAAACTTACTGTCTGCAATTATAATATGCAATCATACAAAAAGCCTGGGCCCAAGAGGCTGCAATACCTCGCACGGCCACTGTGCCCCAATCTGGCTCGCGGACAGAGGGGGCGTGTCTTATTCAGTTCATTTAATACATCCACACAGTTTACACACAACTGACACATTTTTCTGGCAGTTTAAATGATCAAAATAAATGTGTTATTGGATATTATAATTTGTCAAATCATAATTATTGTGTAATTTATATGGATTCTGGCCCTTGTTTTCAAAGCGGTTGCTAGGTAACAGTTGTGGAATTACCTCTAACTATGTCATATTTGCTGCTCATGTCCAAACAGAAAGTACAAGTATACTCTCAACAAAAACTGTCAAACTGGGGACAAATGGGCAAAACGTTTAGTAAAATCTTAAATATAATCATGTTCAATTTGTGTTAGCGAAATGTGTCACCTAAAGGCTTTAATGATGGATGGTTGTGGATAACTTGACAACACATTATGACATGTCAATTCTTCACTTTGCCCCTAAGTGCTCAGTATTTTGTTCCGCACTTTAATATCTTGAGCTCAAATGTTTCACTGGAGCGTGTTTTGATTGATGTGGGTGTGTTCTTGTCTCGTTCTGCAGGTCATCATTAGAAATGCAAACGTGCTCTCAACTGACCAGCCTGGTGATACATTGAATTAATAAATACATTTAGGCTTCATTAGGTCTAATTAACAAGACATGAGATTGACTAATAGAGCGGTGTATTCTTGTCCAGACGTTTTAAAACCGCGGCTATCGTTTGGCTTGGGACAGTTTCACCCTGGGTTTACTCTGGCCTTGTCCAAACTGTCCTAATATAGTCTGGACAGGGGTTAATCTGGCCTGGCACCAAAATGCAGAAGATAGAGGGAGTTATTATTATTTATTTATTTCATACACATTGGACAATACTCTCGAAGGAAGACACAAGTGCATTTTTTATTTAAATCTACAAAAAATCAACATCCAAGGAAGGAGAACCATTTCTTTCCGAATGGCCACTTTCATATGTGGAACAAAACCTGATATAAATCTGATCTTTTGCAAATTAGGAGGACAGGAGACACATTTTTTACACAGGAAAAGACAGGAATTAAACAGATTAAACTTTCAAACACCTGCAGACAACAGCACTGAAGCAAGAAAGAGCTGAAGTGGTTTTGTAAAGTGTGACAAAGATAAAAATATCAAATGATAAACACGACCAGGTTCTGATTTACACATTCTTCCTTATTACAGTCGGTCTCATTATGTGACAACAGCTCGACTCCTGGTCCTGGTCTTCTGCACATCGCACACACAGGGCTGCTCTGCTCACACATGGAAACTGATTTGAGTCACATTTTATTTGCAATATGAACGGCCTCTTAAATCAGGGTTTTTCAAATGAAGGCCCGGGGACCAAATCAGGCCCTCCAAAGGATGTGATCTGGCCCTCAACCCATCTTTCAAGATATAGAAAATATTTTATCTCTTGTTATTGGTTTAGACCTGGTTTAGAGATACATTATTTTCAATATTTTTGGAAGATGGTTTGAGGGCTGGAGCCTGATTTGGTTTTTAGTTGAATAGCCCTGATTTAAGGACTTAAAACAGCAGAAGATTCTCGGAAAAGGTGAAGTATAAAATCAGAAAAACATCATTGATCAAGGGAGTTCAGCAGGAAGTGTTTTTGATGGTCAGAGCTGAGATGATTTTCTAACCAGTATTCATCAAACTACCATGAATGAAGCTAAAAGCTAAAAGTGTGTTTTTTTATGAAGGAACATTGTTAGAACAGGGTTAAAAGCTCAAAAAAGTCACTATAGCAGAATATCCTAGATCTAGTTTTTGCGTGTCACATTATTATTATTATTATGCTTATTTGACTGTTTTTGGCCATGTGTATGAACCCACTGACAATGGCAATAATGCCTTTTATTCTGATTCTGATTTTGAGATGTGAAATTGCCGTATATTTTAGTGTTACTTCCACTTTCTGATGACACACAGACAGCTTTTTTTATCACGGCTCAACAAATAAAGCAATGCAGGTAATAATTAAAGTATTTGAGGGCCCTGAGACATAAAAATACGCTTTGATTTTAACCCGTTTCTTGACATAGTTCATTATTTCGCACTGATCAGCAGCTGCACCTTTGAAGGCGCAGTAACAGGCACATATGGTGTTTATTCTGTTATCATTCAAACGTAAAAATAACTGTGAGGGAAAGACAGCTCAATGAAATCGGGTGACAGTTGTGTCAACAAACATGCACAGACAATGCCATCTGGCTCCCACTCAAATATTCTTAGAAGTGCTTCGTCAAGAACAGCAGTAAACGAGCTGAAGCGGTGGGGGACAATATGCACGGCGTACTATTCTGAGCTTTCAACCGTGTTACGTCGTTAAAGAAGACACACTGTGCAACTTTTTGGTTTTAAACTGTAACACAGACCCACATAGAACTAATCGTAAACCACTTTGTTGATCTAAAAGTGCAGAGCTGATTCCCTGCCGCGGCCCTCGCCTCGTCGTATTGGTATTTCGTGGTGACAGGCGTCTGATTTTTATGGTGACATCTCTGGAACCTGCATGATTGACCTGATCTTTTTGAACGATTGCGAATACGTACAGAGGAGTGAAAACTGACATTTTCTGAGCTCTCAAACCTTATGCAGAATGAAACACGATGCATGAACCACTAAAAATACTTTGAGAAAAAATAAATACTTTGAGAAAACAAAGGATGAAAGAGCTAAATCGAAAGAACTATCTAAACTTATAAAAGCCAATTTTACGCATTAGGTCTACAAAAACATCTGGAGTTGTCTTCTGTTTCATTCACGCACATTTAAGTTAGCTTTTACTGGCGTAATATGTAACTTTCAACTTCAGATTGAAAATTACTTTTGATAGAATTAGGAGAGTGTGGGTTCAAATCCCAGACCAGACTAACATCAGGCAATTTCTCAGTCTGCATTTTCTCCCTGTGTTCTTTCCCGGTCTGGCTTCCTCCCACCCTCCAAAGACATGACTGTGTAGGTCACTTGGAAACTCTAAATCAGACATGTCAAACAGGTGGCCCTCAAAGTCATCTCTGGTGGCCCCTGAGAGGATTTTTAATTTGCTTTATAAATGGCCCTCCAATAAAACGCATAGAACCCATCAGAATTACAACTACCATAATGCACTGCGGCATTAGCGCCTACACAGCCCCTCCCCAGCTGATCCTGAGCGCAGTGCCGAGAGTTGAACCCAGCATGGATACTCTGCACTTCTTTTCAACTTTCCTCCACAAATACATGGACAGAGAACACACGGGATGTGAGTCCAGGAGCTTCAGGAGCAGCTCAGAGAGAAGGTCAAAGTGGGAGGAGCATAACTTTGTTTGCTCTCAAAGTAAAGTTTCACTTCACCTGTGTTATGAAGCAAACATCGTAAATACACGCTCTGTCTGATAAAACTAAAGCCACCAGCACCAACTGGATTTATAAAGAGTCACAGCAGAGTATGAGAAGTGTCCATGAGTTATAGATGTACATCACACACGGGGAGGGCATCTGACACTCGCACTTTCTCCTGTGTCTCTTTCAGCTTTCTCTCCTCAATAACACAACAAAGCGCTGCTGCAATACTTTGCTCACAGATAAACAAACAGCACTCGTCCTAAAGCTGACTTAGGACTGAGCTACAGCTCATGACTCCTGCAGCTGATGGTTTGATCGTTCACTGACACTAGAGCCGGAGTTAAACCACTGAAACACATAGTTAGAAGCTAATTTGTGGATTATGAGGTATTATCATTTTGAAATTCTAAAATATACCAAATATTCAATGTAAATGTAAAACTTGGTCAAGTAAAATGTCCTGTGCTGTGTAGATTTTGTGGGTAAGGAAAATGTATTTTAGTGCAATTTAAGTCTGTCTCTGTTTCAGCCCCTGACCAGCTCTGTTTTCCGAAATTTGGCCCCCTCTCAACTGGTGTTTGTCTTGGGATCAGAAGATTTGAACTACAGAATGCCTTGCTGTTGGTGAGCAGTGAATTTGTCTGTTCGCTTTCTGCCATAGAGGGCAATGTGAAATGGAACTGCTGGGATTTGAACCCAGGATCTCATGTTTACAAGACAGGCACTTTGACCAACTAAGCCACAGCGCCTTCAGGTGGTTCTAAAAGGCACACAGACAAATATTTCAAGACAATGTATGTGGAAAAACGAGACAGCGCTTTTCAACGAGCCTGCTACACGAAAAGTCAAACAAAAAAGACTTTTCTTCACCAGGTGGTCTAATGATCAATGTGTCTTATAGTGAATCCCTTCATTGTTTGCGTCTTTCCACCTAATAACTCAGTGAGTTTGTGGCACTGCTGGGATTCCAACTCAGGAGGTCATGTTTATAAGACAGACACTTTGAACAAGTGAGCAAGTGAGCTTTGCCCAACGAAGCCACAGCGCCTTTAGACATTGTCTTTAAAGCACACGCTCAACTAAACCTTAGTATATGGAAACTCGCAAGCTGTATTAAAATGAGCCTTCTCCACATAATTCTTGAACGATGAAAGTTCATTGACCACGTGGCCTAATGGATAAGGCGTCTGACTTCGGATCAGAAGATTGAGGGTTCGAATCCCTTCGTGGTTAGCAGAGCCTTCTCTTTGTTGTTGTGTTCAATATTATACCAATGAACACAACGTGAAAAGGCACTGCTGGGATTTGAACCCAGGATCTCCTGTTTACTAGACAGGCACTTTGACCAACTAAGCTACAGCACCATTTGACTTAATCTTAAAGGCAAAATTTAAAAGAATGAATCCATTATAAAATGATTTGAAAGTAATGCATACTGCATTCAAGTGAAGCTTCTCCACAATATAAAAAAATATATTAAAAACGTTGTCAATGAGCTTAATAGAACTGGTGGTTGTCTTGGGATCAGAAGATGTGAACAATGGATTCTCTTGCTGCTGGAGAGCAGAGAATTCTTCTGTCCGCTTTCTGCCAAAGAGGGCAATGTGAAAAGGCACTGCTGGGATTTGAACCCAGGATCTCCTGTTTACAAGACAGGCACTTTGACCAACTAAGCTACAGCGCCATTAACCTTTAACCTAAAGTCACAATTTAAACAAATGAATCCATAATAAGTTATTTGACAGTATAGCATACTGCATTCAAGTGAGCCGTCTCCACAATAATAAAAAAAGATTGAAAATGTTGTCAATGAGCAAGGCGCTTAATACAACGGGTGTTTGTCTTGGGATCAGAAGATTTGAACTACAGAATGCCTTGCTGTTGGTGAGCAGTGAATTCGTCTGTTCGCTTTCTGCCATAGAGGGCAATGTGAAATGGCACTGCTTGGATTTGAACCCAGGATCTCCTGTTTACAAGACAGGCACTTTGACCAACTAAGCCGCAGCGCCTTCGGGTGGAACTAAAAGGCACACAGACAAATATTTCAAGACAATGTATGTGGAAAAACGAGACAGTGCTTTTCAACGAGCCTGCTACACGAAAAGTCAAACAAAAAAGACTTTTCTTAACCAGGTGGTCTAATGATCAATGTGTCTTATAGTGAATCCCTTCATTGTTTGCGTCTTTCCACCTAATAACTCAGTGAGTTTGTGGCACTGCTGGGATTCCAACTCAGGAGGTCATGTTTATAAGACAGGCACTTTGAACAAGTAAGCAACAGCGCCTTTAGCTAATGTCTTTAGAGCACAATGTAAGCAAAACCTTACAGAATATATTACATGGAAATATAGTATTCTGAAGTCAAATTTGTCTGCGCCACAAAAAACTAAATAAAATCGCCTATTATTAACCACGTGGCCTATTGGACAAGGCGTTTTCTTTGTATCAAAAGCTGAAGGGTTTGAATCCCTTCGCGGTTAGCAGAGTATTCTTCTTGTTTTTATGTTTCTACCAAATAACAAAATGTGAATGGGCACTGCTGGGATTTTAACTTAGAACAGATACTTTGACCAACGAAGCCACAGTGCCTTTAGACATTGTCTTTAAAGCACAAGCTCAACTAAACCTTAGTATATGGAAACTAGCAAGCTGTATTAAAATGGGCCTTCTCCACATAATTCTTGACAAACATAGCTCATTGACCACGTGGCCTAATGGATAAGGCGTCTGACTTCGGATCAGAAGATTGAGGGTTCGAATCCCTTCGTGGTTAGCTGAGCCTTCTCTTTGTTGTTGTGTTCAATATTATACCAATGAACACAACGTGAAAAGGCACTGCTGGGATTTGAACCCAGGATCTCCTGTTTACTAGACAGGCACTTTGACCAACTAAGCCACAGCGCCATTTACCTTACTCTTAAAGGCAAAATTTAAACAAATGAATCCATTATAAAATGAGCTGAAAGTATAGCATACTACATTCAAGTGAGCCTTCTCCACAATACAAAAAATATATTTATAATGTTCTCAATGAGCAAGGGGCTTAATAGAATTGTTGTTTGTCTTGGGATCGGAAGATGTGAACAACGGAGTCCCTTGCTGGTGAGCAGAGAATTCTTCTGTCCACTTTGTGCCAAAGAGGTCACTGTTAAAAGGCACTGCTGGGATTTGAACCCAGGATCTCCTGTTTACGAGACAGGCACTTTGACCAACTAAGCTACAGCGCCATTAACCATAAACCTAAAGGCACAATTTAAACAAATGAATCCATAATAAGTTATTTGACAGTATAGCATACTGCATTCAAGTGAGCCGTCTCCACAATAATAAAAAAAGATTTTAAATGTTCTCAATGAGCAAGGGGCTTAATAGAATTGTTGTTTGTCTTGGGATCAGAAGATGTGAACAACGGAATCCCTTGCACAATTTAAACTAATTAATCCATAATAAGTTATTTGACAGTATAGCATACTGCATTCAAGTGAGCCGTCTCCACAATAATAAAAAAATATTTTAAATGTTGTCAATGAGCAAGGCGCTTAATACAACGGGTGTTTGTCTTGGGATCAGAAGATTTGAACTACAGAATGCCTTGCTGTTGGTGAGCAGTGATTTCATCTGTTCGCTTTCTGCCATAGAGGGCAATGTGCAATGGCACTGCTGGGATTTGAACCCAGGATCTCCTGTTTACAAGACAGGCACTTTGACCAACTAAGCCACAGCGCCTTCGGGTGGATCTAAAAGGCACACAGACAAATATTTCAAGACAATGTATGTGGAAAAACGAGACACTGCTTTTCAACGAGCCTGCTACACGAAAAGTCAAACAAAAAAGACTTTTCTTCACCAGGTGGTCTAATGATCAATGTGTCTTATAGTGAATCCCTTCATTGTTTGCGTCTTTCCACCTAATAACTCAGTGAGTTTGTGGCACTGCTGGGATTCCAACTCAGGAGGTCATGTTTAAAAGACAGGCACTTTGACCAAGTGAGCCACAGTGCCTTTAGTCAATGTCTTTAGACCACAATGTAAGCAAAACCTTACAGAATATATTACATGGAAATCTAAAATTCTGACGTAAAAATGTCCACAACAAACTAAATAAAAAAGCCTATTATTAACCACGTGGCCTATTGGACAAGGCGTTTTCTTCGTATCAAAAGATGAAGGATTTGAATACCTTTGTGGTTAGCAGAGTATTCTTGTTTTTATGTTTCTACCAAATAAGAGAACGTGAATGGCACTGCTGGGATTTGAACTTAGGTCAGACACTTTGACCAACTAAGCCACAGCGCCTTTAAACATTGTCTTTAAAGCACAAGCTCAACTGAACCTTAGAGCATAGCAAGCTGTATTAAAATGAGCCTTCTCCACATAATTCTTGACAAGCATAGCTTATTGACCACGTGGCCTAATGGATAAGGCGTCTGACTTCGGATCAGAAGATTGAGGGTTCGAATCCCTTCGTGGTTAGCTGAGCCTTCTCTTTGTTGTTGTGTTCAATATTATACCAATGAACACAACGTGAAAAGGCACTGCTGGGATTTGAACCCAGGATCTCCTGTTTACTAGACAGGCACTTTGACCAACTAAGCTACAGCGCCATTTACCTTACTCATAAAGGCACAATTTAAACAAATGAATCCATTATAAAATGAGCTGAAAGTATAGCATACTACATTCAAGTGAGCCTTCTCCACAATACAAGAATATATTTATAATGTTCTCAATGAGCAAGGGGCTTAATAGAATTGTTGTTTGTCTTGGGATCGGAAGATGTGAACAACGGAGTCCCTTGCTGGTGAGCAGAGAATTCTTCTGTCCACTTTGTGCCAAAGAGGTCACTGTTAAAAGGCACTGCTGGGATTTGAACCCAGGATCTCCTGTTTACGAGACAGGCACTTTGACCAACTAAGCTACAGCGCCATTAACCATAAACCTAAAGGCACAATTTAAACAAATGAATCCATAATAAGTTATTTGACAGTATAGCATACTGCATTCAAGTGAGCCGTCTCCACAATAATAAAAAAAGATTTTAAATGTTCTCAATGAGCAAGGGGCTTAATAGAATTGTTGTTTGTCTTGGGATCAGAAGATGTGAACAACGGAATCCCTTGCACAATTTAAACTAATTAATCCATAATAAGTTATTTGACAGTATAGCATACTGCATTCAAGTGAGCCGTCTCCACAATAATAAAAAAAGATTTAAAATGTTGTCAATGAGCAAGGCGCTTAATACCACTGGTGTTTGTCTTGGGATTAGAAGATTTGAACTACAGAATGCCTTGCTGTTGGTGATCAGTGAATTCATCTGTTCGCTTTCTGCCATAGAGTGCAATGTGAAATGGCACTGCTGGGATTTGAACCCAGGATCTCCTGTTTACAAGACAGGCACTTTGACCAACTAAGCCACAGCGCCATTTACCTTATGCTTAAAGGCACAATTTAAACAAATGAATCCATTATAAAATGAGTTGAAAGTATAGCATACTACATTCAAGTGAGCCTTCTCCACAATACAAAAAATATATTTATAATGTTCTCAATGAGCAAGGGGCTTAATAGAATTGTTGTTTGTCTTGGGATCAGAAGATGTGAACAACGGAATCCCTTGCACAATTTAAACTAATTAATCCATAATAAGTTATTTGACAGTATAGCATACTGCATTCAAGTGAGCCGTCTCCACAATAATAAAAAAAGATTTAAAATGTTGTCAATGAGCAAGGCGCTTAATACCACTGGTGTTTGTCTTGGGATTAGAAGATTTGAACTACAGAATGCCTTGCTGTTGGTGATCAGTGAATTCATCTGTTCGCTTTCTGCCATAGAGGGCAATGTGAAATGGCACTGCTGGGATTTGAACCCAGGATCTCCTGTTTACAAGACAGGCACTTTGACCAACTAAGCCACAGCGCCTTCGGGTGGATCTAAAAGGCACACAGACAAATATTTCAAGACAATGTATGTGGAAAAACGAGACAGTGCTTTTCAACGAGCCTGCTACACGAAAAGTCAAACAAAAAAGACTTTTCTTCACCAGGTGGTCTAATGATCAATGTGTCTTATAGTGAATCCCTTCATTGTTTGCGTCTTTCCACCTAATAACTCAGTGAGTTTGTGGCACTGCTGGGATTCCAACTCAGGAGGTCATGTTTATAAGACAGGCACTTTGAACAAGTAAGCAACAGCGCCTTTAGCTAATGTCTTTAGAGCACAATGTAAGCAAAACCTTACAGAATATATTACATGGAAATATAGTATTCTGAAGTCAAATTTGTCTGCGCCGCAAAAAACTAAATAAAAACGCCTATTATTAACCACGTGGCCTATTGGACAAGGCGTTTTCTTCGTATCAAAAGATGAAGGGTTTGAATCCCTTCGCGGTTAGCAGAGTATTCTTCTTGTTTTTATGTTTCTACCAAATAACAAAATGTGAATGGGCACTGCTGGGATTTTAACTTAGGTCAGACACTTTGACCAACTAAGCCACAGCGCCTTTAAACATTGTCTTTAAAGCACAAGCTCAACTGAACCTTAGTATATGGAAACTAGCAAGCTGTATTAAAATGAGCCTTCTCCACATAATTCTTGACGATGAAAGTTCATTGACCACGTGGCCTAATGGATAAGGCGTCTGACTTCGGATCAGAAGATTGAGGGTTCGAATCCCTTCGTGGTTAGCTGAGCCTTCTCTTTGTTGTTGTGTTCAATATTATACCAATGAACACAACGTGAAAAGGCACTGCTGGGATTTGAACCCAGGATCTCCTGTTTACTAGACAGGCACTTTGACCAACTAAGCCACAGCGCCATTTACCTTACTCTTAAAGGCACAATTTAAACAAATGAATCCATTATAAAATGAGTTGAAAGTATAGCATACTACATTCAAGTGAGCCTTCTCCACAATACAAAAAATATATTTATAATGTTCTCAATGAGCAAGGGGCTTAATAGAATTGCTGTTTGTCTTGGGATCAGAAGATGTGAACAACGGAATCCCTTGCTGGTGATCAGAGAATTCTTCTGTCCACTTTGTGCCAAAGAGGTCACTGTTAAAAGGCACTGCTGGGATTTGAACCCAGGATCTCCTGTTTACGAGACAGGCACTTTGACCAACTAAGCTACAGCGCCATTAACCATAAACCTAAAGGCACAATTTAAACAAATTAATCCAAAATGTATTATTTGACAGTATCGCATACTGCATTCAAGTGAGCCGTCTACACAATAATAAAAAAAGATTTAAAATGTTGTCAATGAGCAAGGCGCTTAATACAACTGGTGTTTGTCTTGGGATCAGAAGATTTGAATTACAGAATGCCTTGCTGTTGGTGAGCAGTGAATTCGTCTGTTGGTTTTCTGCCATAGAGGGCAATGTGAAATGGCACTGCTGGGATTTGAACCCAGGATCTCCTGTTTACAAGACAGGCACTTTGACCAACTAAGCTACAGCGCCATTACCATAAACCTAAAGGCACAATTTAAACAAATGAATCCAAAATGTATTATTTGACAGTATAGCATACTGCATTCAAGTGAGCCGTCTACACAATAATAAAAAAAGATTTAAAATGTTGTCAATGAGCAAGGCGCTTAATACAACTGGTTTTTGTCTTGGGATCAGAAGATTTGAACTACAGAATGCCTTGCTGTTGGTGAGCAGTGAATTCGTCTGTTGGTTTTCTGCCATAGAGGGCAATATGAAATGGCACTGCTGGGATTTGAACCCAGGATCTCCTGTTTACAAGACAGGCACTTTGACCAACTAAGCCACAGCGCCTTCGGGTGGAACTAAAAGGCACACAGACAAATATTTCAAGACAATGTATGTGGAAAAACGAGACAGCGCTTTTCAACGAGCCTGCTACACGAAAAGTCAAACAAAAAAGACTTTTCTTAACCAGGTGGTCTAATGATCAATGTGTCTTATTGTGAATCCCTTCATTGTTTGCGTCTTTCCACCTAATAACTCAGTGAGTTTGTGGCACTGCTGGGATTCCAACTCAGGAGGTCATGTTTATAAGACAGGAACTTTGAACAAGTAAGCAACAGCGCCTTTAGCTAATGTCTTTAGAGCACAATGTAAGCAAAACCTTACAGAATATATTACATGGAAATATAGTATTCTGAAGTCAAATTTGTCTGCGCCACAAAAAACTAAATAAAATCGCCTATTATTAACCACGTGGCCTATTGGACAAGGCGTTTTCTTTGTATCAAAAGCTGAAGGGTTTGAATCCCTTCGCGGTTAGCAGAGTATTCTTCTTGTTTTTATGTTTCTACCAAATAACAAAATGTGAATGGGCACTGCTGGGATTTTAACTTAGGACAGATACTTTGACCAACGAAGCCACAGCGCCTTTAGACATTGTCTTTAAAGCACAAGCTCAACTAAACCTTAGTATATGGAAACTAGCAAGCTGTATTAAAATGGGCCTTCTCCACATAATTCTTGACAAACATAGCTCATTGACCACGTGGCCTAATGGATAAGGCGTCTGACTTCGGATCAGAAGATTGAGGGTTCGAATCCCTTCGTGGTTAGCTGAGCCTTCTCTTTGTTGTTGTGTTCAATATTATACCAATGAACACAACTTGAAAAGGCACTGCTGGGATTTGAACCCAGGATCTCCTGTTTACAAGACAGGCACTTTGACCAACTAAGCCACAGCGCCTTCGGGTGAGCCTAAAAGGCACACAGACAAATATTTCAAGACAATGTATGTGGAAAAACGAGACACTGCTTTTCAACGAGCCTGCTACACGAAAAGTCAAACAAAAAAGACTTTTCTTCACCAGGTGGTCTAATGATCAATGTGTCTTATAGTGAATCCCTTCATTGTTTGCGTCTTTCCACCTAATAACTCAGTGAGTTTGTGGCACTGCTGGGATTCCAACTCAGGAGGTCATGTTTATAAGACAGGCACTTTGAACAAGTAAGCAACAGCGCCTTTAGCTAATGTCTTTAGAGCACAATGTAAGCAAAACCTTAGCTGTATTAAAATGGGCCTTCTCCACATAATTCTTGACGAGCATAGCTCATTGACCACGTGGCCTAATGGATAAGGCGTCTGACTTCGGATCAGAAGATTGAGGGTTCGAATCCCTTCGTGGTTAGCTGAGCCTTCTCTTTGTTGTTGTGTTCAATATTATACCAATGAACACAACGTGAAAAGGCACTGCTGGGATTTGAACCCAGGATCTCCTGTTTACTAGACAGGCACTTTGACCAACTAAGCCACAGCGCCATTTACCTTACTCTTAAAGGCAAAATTTAAACAAATGAATCCATTATAAAATGAGCTGAAAGTATAGCATACTACATTCAAGTGAGCCTTCTCCACAATACAAAAAATATATTTATAATGTTCTCAATGAGCAAGGGGCTTAATAGAATTGTTGTTTGTCTTGGGATCGGAAGATTTGAACTACAGATTGCCTTGCTGCTGGAGAGCAGAGAATTCTTCTGTCCACTTTGTGCCAAAGAGGTCACTGTTAAAAGGCACTGCTGGGATTTGAACCCAGGATCTCCTGTTTACAAGACAGGCACTTTGACCAACTAAGCAACAGCGCCATTAACCATAAACCTAAAGGCAGAATTTAAAATAATGAATCCATTATAAAACGATTAAAAAGTATAGCATACTGCATTCAAGTAAGCCTTCTCCACAATACAAAAAATATATTTATAATGTTCTCAATGAGCAAGGGGCTTAATAGAATTGTTGTTTGTCTTGGGATCAGAAGATGTGAACAACGGAATCCCTTGCACAATTTAAACTAATTAATCCATAATAAGTTATTTGACAGTATAGCATACTGCATTCAAGTGAGCCGTCTCCACAATAATAAAAAAAGATTTAAAATGTTGTCAATGAGCAAGGCGCTTAATACCACTGGTGTTTGTCTTGGGATTAGAAGATTTGAACTACAGAATGCCTTGCTGTTGGTGAGCAGAGAATTCTTCTGTACACTTTGTGCCAAAGAGGGCAATGTGAAATGGCACTGCTGGGATTTGAACCCAGGATCTCCTGTTTACAAGACAGGCACTTTGACCAACTAAGCCACAGCGCCTTCGGGTGGATCTAAAAGGCACACAGACAAATATTTCAAGACAATGTATGTGGAAAAACGAGACAGTGCTTTTCAACGAGCCTGCTACACGAAAAGTCAAACAAAAAAGACTTTTCTTCACCAGGTGGTCTAATGATCAATGTGTCTTATAGTGAATCCCTTCATTGTTTGCGTCTTTCCACCTAATAACTCAGTGAGTTTGTGGCACTGCTGGGATTCCAACTCAGGAGGTCATGTTTATAAGACAGGCACTTTGAACAAGTAAGCAACAGCGCCTTTAGCTAATGTCTTTAGAGCACAATGTAAGCAAAACCTTACAGAATATATTACATGGAAATATAGTATTCTGAAGTCAAATTTGTCTGCGCCGCAAAAAACTAAATAAAAACGCCTATTATTAACCACGTGGCCTATTGGACAAGGCGTTTTCTTCGTATCAAAAGATGAAGGGTTTGAATACCTTTGTGGTTAGCAGAGTATTCTTCTTGTTTTTATGTTTCTACCAAATAACAAAATGTGAATGGGCACTGCTGGGATTTTAACTTAGGACAGATACTTTGACCAACGAAGCCACAGTGCCTTTAGACATTGTCTTTAAAGCACAAGCTCAACTAAACCTTAGTATATGGAAACTAGCAAGCTGTATTAAAATGGGCCTTCTCCACATAATTCTTGACAAACATAGCTCATTGACCACGTGGCCTAATGGATAAGGCGTCTGACTTCGGATCAGAAGATTGAGGGTTCGAATCCCTTCGTGGTTAGCTGAGCCTTCTCTTTGTTGTTGTGTTCAATATTATACCAATGAACACAACGTGAAAAGGCACTGCTGGGATTTGAACCCAGGATCTCCTGTTTACTAGACAGGCACTTTGACCAACTAAGCTACAGCGCCATTTACCTTAAGCTTAAAGGAACAATTTAAAATAATGAATCCATTATAAAACGATTAAAAAGTATAGCATACTGCATTCAAGTGAGCCTTCTCCACAATACAAAAAATATATTTATAATGTTCTCAATAAGCAAGGGGCTTAATAGAATTGTTGTTTGTCTTTGGATGAGAAGATGTGAACAACGGAATCCCTTGCTGGCGAGCAGAGAATTCTTCTGTCCACTTTGTGCCAAAGAGGTCACTGTTAAAAGGCACTGCTGGGATTTGAACCCAGGATCTCCTGTTTACGAGAAAGGCACTTTGACCAACTAAGCTACAGCACCATTAACCATAAACCTAAAGGCACAATTTAAACAAATGAATCCATAATAAGTTATTTGACAGTATAGCATACTGCATTCAAGTGAGCCGTCTCCACAATAATAAAAAAAGATTTTAAATGTTGTCAATGAGCAAGGCGCTTAATACCACTGGATGTTTGTCTTGGGATTAGAAGATTTGAACTACAGAATGCCTTGCTGTTGGTGAGCAGTGAATTCGTCTGTTCCCTTTCTGCCATAGAGGGCAATGTGAAATGGCACTGCTGGGATTTGAACCCAGGATCTCCTGTTTACAAGACAGGCACTTTGACCAACTAAGCCACAGCGCCTTCGGGTGGATCTAAAAGGCACACAGACAAATATTTCAAGACAATGTATGTGGAAAAACGAGACACTGCTTTTCAACGAGCCTGCTACACGAAAAGTCAAACAAAAAAGACTTTTCTTCACCAGGTGGTCTAATGATCAATGTGTCTTATAGTGAATCCCTTCATTGTTTGCGTCTTTCCACCTAATAACTCAGTGAGTTTGTGGCACTGCTGGGATTCCAACTCAGGAGGTCATGTTTATAAGACAGGCACTTTGAACAAGTAAGCAACAGCGCCTTTAGCTAATGTCTTTAGAGCACAATGTAAGCAAAACCTTAGCTGTATTAAAATGGGCCTTCTCCACATAATTCTTGACGAGCATAGCTCATTGACCACGTGGCCTAATGGATAAGGCGTCTGACTTCGGATCAGAAAATTGAGGGTTCGAAGCCCTTCGTGGTTAGCTGAGCCTTCTCTTTGTTGTTGTTTTCAATATTATACCAATGAACACAACGTGAAAAGGCACTGCTGGGATTTGAACCCAGGATCTCCTGTTTACTAGACAGGCACTTTGACCAACTAAGCCACAGCGCCATTTACCTTACTCTTAAAGGCAAAATTTAAACAAATGAATCCATTATAAAATGAGCTGAAAGTATAGCATACTACATTCAAGTGAGCCTTCTCCACAATACAAAAAATATATTTATAATGTTCTCAATGAGCAAGGGGCTTAATAGAATTGTTGTTTGTCTTGGGATCGGAAGATGTGAACAACGGAGTCCCTTGCTGGTGAGCAGAGAATTCTTCTGTCCACTTTGTGCCAAAGAGGTCACTGTTAAAAGGCACTGCTGGGATTTGAACCCAGGATCTCCTGTTTACGAGACAGGCACTTTGACCAACTAAGCTACAGCGCCATTAACCATAAACCTAAAGGCACAATTTAAACAAATGAATCCATAATAAGTTATTTGACAGTATAGCATACTGCATTCAAGTGAGCCGTCTCCACAATAATAAAAAAAGATTTTAAATGTTCTCAATGAGCAAGGGGCTTAATAGAATTGTTGTTTGTCTTGGGATCAGAAGATGTGAACAACGGAATCCCTTGCACAATTTAAACTAATTAATCCATAATAAGTTATTTGACAGTATAGCATACTGCATTCAAGTGAGCCGTCTCCACAATAATAAAAAAAGATTTAAAATGTTGTCAATGAGCAAGGCGCTTAATACAACTGGTGTTTGTCTTGGGATTAGAAGATTTGAACTACAGAATGCCTTGCTGTTGGTGAGCAGTGAATTCGTCTGTTCGCTTTCTGCCATAGAGGGCAATGTGAAATGGCACTGCTTGGATTTGAACCCAGGATCTCCTGTTTACTAGACAGGCACTTTGACCAACTAAGGTACAGCGCCATTAACCGTAAACCTAAAGGCACAATTTAAACAAATGAATCCATAATAAGTTATTTGACAGTATAGCATACTGCATTCAAGTGAGCCGTCTCCACAATAATAAAAAAAGATTGAAAATGTTGTCAATGAGAAAGGCGCTTTATACAACTGGTGGTTGTCTTGGGATTAGAAGATTTGAACTACAGAATGCCTTGCTGTTGGTGAGCAGTGAATTCGTCTGTTCGCTTTCTGCCATAGAGGGCAATGTGAAATGGCACTGCTTGGATTTGAACCCAGGATCTCCTGTTTACAAGACAGGCACTTTGACCAACTAAGCCGCAGCGCCTTCGGGTGGAACTAAAAGGCACACAGACAAATATTTCAAGACAATGTATGTGGAAAAACGAGACAGTGCTTTTCAACGAGCCTGCTACACGAAAAGTCAAACAAAAAAGACTTTTCTTAACCAGGTGGTCTAATGATCAATGTGTCTTATAGTGAATCCCTTCATTGTTTGCGTCTTTCCACCTAATAACTCAGTGAGTTTGTGGCACTGCTGGGATTCCAACTCAGGAGGTCATGTTTATAAGACAGGAACTTTGAACAAGTAAGCAACAGCGCCTTTAGCTAATGTCTTTAGAGCACAATGTAAGCAAAACCTTACAGAATATATTACATGGAAATATAGTATTCTGAAGTCAAATTTGTCTGCGCCACAAAAAACTAAATAAAATCGCCTATTATTAACCACGTGGCCTATTGGACAAGGCGTTTTCTTTGTATCAAAAGCTGAAGGGTTTGAATCCCTTCGCGGTTAGCAGAGTATTCTTCTTGTTTTTATGTTTCTACCAAATAACAAAATGTGAATGGGCACTGCTGGGATTTTAACTTAGAACAGATACTTTGACCAACGAAGCCACAGCGCCTTTAGACATTGTCTTTAAAGCACAAGCTCAACTAAACCTTAGTATATGGAAACTAGCAAGCTGTATTAAAATGGGCCTTCTCCACATAATTCTTGACAAACATAGCTCATTGACCACGTGGCCTAATGGATAAGGCGTCTGACTTCGGATCAGAAGATTGAGGGTTCGAATCCCTTCGTGGTTAGCTGAGCCTTCTCTTTGTTGTTGTGTTCAATATTATACCAATGAACACAACGTGAAAAGGCACTGCTGGGATTTGAACCCAGGATCTCCTGTTTACTAGACAGGCACTTTGACCAACTAAGCCACAGCGCCATTTACCTTACTCTTAAAGGCAAAATTTAAACAAATGAATCCATTATAAAATGAGCTGAAAGTATAGCATACTACATTCAAGTGAGCCTTCTCCACAATACAAAAAATATATTTATAATGTTCTCAATGAGCAAGGGGCTTAATAGAATTGTTGTTTGTCTTGGGATCGGAAGATGTGAACAACGGAGTCCCTTGCTGGTGAGCAGAGAATTCTTCTGTCCACTTTGTGCCAAAGAGGTCACTGTTAAAAGGCACTGCTGGGATTTGAACCCAGGATCTCCTGTTTACGAGACAGGCACTTTGACCAACTAAGCTACAGCGCCATTAACCATAAACCTAAAGGCACAATTTAAACAAATGAATCCATAATAAGTTATTTGACAGTATAGCATACTGCATTCAAGTGAGCCGTCTCCACAATAATAAAAATGTTTTTTAAATGTTCTCAATGAGCAAGGGGCTTAATAGAAATGGTGTTTGTCTTGGGATCAGAAGATGTGAACAATGGATTCCCTTGCTGCTGGAGAGCAGAGAATTCCATAATGTTATTTGACAGTATAGCATACTGCATTCAAGTGAGCACTGCTGGGATTTGAACCCAGGATCTCCTGTTTACAATGACAGGCACTTTGACCAACTAAGCTACATCACCATTAACCACAAACCTAAAGTCACAATTTAAACAAATTAATCCATAATAAGTTATTTGACAGTATAGCATACTGCATTCAAGTGAGCCGTCTCCACAATAATAAAAAAAGATTTTAAATGTTGTCAATGAGCAAGGCGCTTTATACAACGGGTGTTTGTCTTGGGATCAGAAGATTTGAACTACAGAATGCCTTGCTGTTGGTGAGCAGTGAATTCGTCTGTTCGCTTTCTGCCATAGAGGGCAATGTGCAATGGCACTGCTGGGATTTGAACCCAGGATCTCCTGTTTACAAGACAGGCACTTTGACCAACTAAGCCACAGCGCCTTCGGGTGAGCCTAAAAGGCACACAGACAAATATTTCAAGACAATGTATGTGGAAAAACGAGACAGCGCTTTTCAACGAGCCTGCTACACGAAAAGTCAAACAAAAAAGACTTTTCTTCACCAGGTGGTCTAATGATCAATGTGTCTTATAGTGAATCCCTTCATTGTTTGCGTCTTTCCACCTAATAACTCAGTGAGTTTGTGGCACTGCTGGGATTCCAACTCAGGAGGTCATGTTTATAAGACAGGCACTTTGAACAAGTAAGCAACAGCGCCTTTAGCTAATGTGTTTAGAGCACAATGTAAGCAAAACCTTACAGAATATATTACATGGAAATATAGTATTCTGAAGTCAAATTTGTCTGCGCCGCAAAAAACTAAATAAAAACGCCTATTATTAACCACTTGGCCTATTGGACAAGGTGTTTTCTTCGTATCAAAAGATGAAGGGTTTGAATCCCTTCGCGGTTAGCAGAGTATTCTTCTTGTTTTTATGTTTCTACCAAATAACAAAATGTGAATGGGCACTGCTGGGATTTTAACTTAGGACAGATACTTTGACCAACGAAGCCACAGCGCCTTTAAACATTGTCTTTAAAGCACAAGCTCAACTAAACCTTAGTATATGGAAACTAGCAAGCTGTATTAAAATGGGCCTTCTCCACATAATTCTTGACGAGCATAGCTCATTGACCACGTGGCCTAATGGATAAGGCGTCTGACTTCGGATCAGAAGATTGAGGGTTCGAATCCCTTCGTGGTTAGCTGAGCCTTCTCTTTGTTGTTGTGTTCAATATTATACCAATGAACACAACGTGAAAAGGCACTGCTGGGATTTGAACCCAGGATCTCCTGTTTACTAGACAGGCACTTTGACCAACTAAGCCACAGCGCCATTTACCTTACTCTTAAAGGCAAAATTTAAACAAATGAATCCATTATAAAATGAGCTGAAAGTATAGCATACTACATTCAAGTGAGCCTTCTCCACAATACAAAAAATATATTTATAATGTTCTCAATGAGCAAGGGGCTTAATAGAATTGTTGTTTGTCTTGGGATCGGAAGATGTGAACAACGGAGTCCCTTGCTGGTGAGCAGAGAATTCTTCTGTCCACTTTGTGCCAAAGAGGTCACTGTTAAAAGGCACTGCTGGGATTTGAACCCAGGATCTCCTGTTTACGAGACAGGCACTTTGACCAACTAAGCTACAGCGCCATTAACCATAAACCTAAAGGCACAATTTAAACAAATGAATCCATAATAAGTTATTTGACAGTATAGCATACTGCATTCAAGTGAGCCGTCTCCACAATAATAAAAATGTTTTTTAAATGTTCTCAATGAGCAAGGGGCTTAATAGAATTGTTGTTTGTCTTGGGATCAGAAGATGTGAACAACGGAATCCCTTGCACAATTTAAACTAATTAATCCATAATAAGTTATTTGACAGTATAGCATACTGCATTCAAGTGAGCCGTCTCCACAATAATAAAAAAAGATTTAAAATGTTGTCAATGAGCAAGGCGCTTAATACCACTGGTGTTTGTCTTGGGATTAGAAGATTTGAACTACAGAATGCCTTGCTGTTGGTGATCAGTGAATTCATCTGTTCGCTTTCTGCCATAGAGGGCAATGTGAAATGGCACTGCTGGGATTTGAACCCAGGATCTCCTGTTTACAAGACAGGCACTTTGACCAACTAAGCCACAGCGCCTTCGGGTGGATGTAAAAGGCACACAGACAAATATTTCAAGACAATGTATGTGGAAAAACGAGACACTGCTTTTCAACGAGCCTGCTACACGAAAAGTCAAACAAAAAAGACTTTTCTTCACCAGGTGGTCTAATGATCAATGTGTCTTATAGTGAATCCCTTCATTGTTTGCGTCTTTCCACCTAATAACTCAGTGAGTTTGTGGCACTGCTGGGATTCCAACTCAGGAGGTCATGTTTATAAGACAGGCACT
Source organism: Rhinogobius similis (assembly GCA_019453435.1). Taxonomy (NCBI): domain Eukaryota; kingdom Metazoa; phylum Chordata; class Actinopteri; order Gobiiformes; family Gobiidae; genus Rhinogobius; species Rhinogobius similis. The sequence goes on along the minus strand of CM033636.1, from coordinate 3,721,767 downwards.
TTGAACAAGTAAGCAACAGCGCCTTTAGCTAATGTGTTTAGAGCACAATGTAAGCAAAACCTTACAGAATATATTACATGGAAATATAGTATTCTGAAGTCAAATTTGTCTGCGCAGCAAAAAACTAAATAAAAACGCCTATTATTAACCATGTGGCCTATTGGACAAGGCGTTTTCTTCGTATCAAAAGATGAAGGGTTTGAATCCCTTCGCGGTTAGCAGAGTATTCTTCTTGTTTTTATGTTTCTACCAAATAACAAAATGTGAATGGGCACTGCTGGGATTTTAACTTAGGACAGATACTTTGACCAACGAAGCCACAGCGCCTTTAGACATTGTCTTTAAAGCACAAGCTCAACTAAACCTTAGTATATGGAAACTAGCAAGCTGTATTAAAATGGGCCTTCTCCACATAATTCTTGACGAATATAGCTCATTGACCACGTGGCCTAAAGGATAAGGCGTCTGACTTCGGATCAGAAGATTGAGGGTTCGATTCCCTTCGTGGTTAGCTGAGCCTTCACTTTGTTGTTGTGTTCAATATTATACCAATGAACACAACTTGAAAAGGCACTGCTGGGATTTGAACCCAGGATCTCCTGTTTACAAGACAGGCACTTTGACCAACTAAGCCACAGCGCCTTCGGGTGAGCCTAAAAGGCACACAGACAAATATTTCAAGACAATGTATGTGGAAAAACGAGACAGCGCTTTTCAACGAGCCTGCTACACGAAAAGTCAAACAAAAAAGACTTTTCTTCACCAGGTGGTCTAATGATCAATGTGTCTTATAGTGAATCCCTTCATTGTTTGCGTCTTTCCACCTAATAACTCAGTGAGTTTGTGGCACTGCTGGGATTCCAACTCAGGAGGTCATGTTTATAAGACAGGCACTTTGAACAAGTAAGCAACAGCGCCTTTAGCTAATGTCTTTAGAGCACAATGTAAGCAAAACCTTACAGAATATATTACATGGAAATATAGTATTCTGAAGTCAAATTTGTCTGCGCCGCAAAAAACTAAATAAAAACGCCTATTATTAACCACGTGGCCTATTGGACAAGGTGTTTTCTTCGTATCAAAAGATGAAGGGTTTGAATCCCTTCGCAAGTTAGCAGAGTATTCTTGTTTTTATGTTTCTACCAAATAAGAGAATGTGAATGGCACTGCTGGGATTTGAACTTAGGTCAGACACTTTGACCAACTAAGCCACAGCGCCTTTAAACATTGTCTTTAAAGCACAAGCTCAACTGAACCTTAGTATATGGAAACTAGCAAGCTGTATTAAAATGAGCCTTCTCCACATAATTCTTGACAAACATAGCTCATTGACCACGTGGCCAAATGGATAAGGTGTCTGACTTCGACTCAGAAGATTGAGGGTTTCGAATCCCTTCGTTAGCTGAGCCTTCACTTTGTTGTTGTGTTCAATATTATACCAATGAACACAACGTGAAAAGGCACTGCTGGGATTTGAACCCAGGATCTCCTGTTTACTAGACAGGCACTTTGACCAACTAAGCTACAGCGCCATTTACCTTACTCTTAAAGGCAAAATTTAAACAAATGAATCCATTATAAAATGAGCTGAAAGTATAGCATACTACATTCAAGTGAGCCTTCTCCACAATACAAAAAATATATTTATAATGTTCTCAATGAGCAAGGGGCTTAATAGAATTGTTGTTTGTCTTGGGATCGGAAGATGTGAACAACGGAGTCCCTTGCTGGTGAGCAGAGAATTCTTCTGTCCACTTTGTGCCAAAGAGGTCACTGTTAAAAGGCACTGCTGGGATTTGAACCCAGGATCTCCTGTTTACGAGACAGGCACTTTGACCAACTAAGCTACAGCGCCATTAACCATAAACCTAAAGGCACAATTTAAACAAATGAATCCATAATAAGTTATTTGACAGTATAGCATACTGCATTCAAGTGAGCCGTCTCCACAATAATAAAAAAAGATTTTAAATGTTCTCAATGAGCAAGGGGCTTAATAGAATTGTTGTTTGTCTTGGGATCAGAAGATGTGAACAACGGAATCCCTTGCACAATTTAAACTAATTAATCCATAATAAGTTATTTGACAGTATAGCATACTGCATTCAAGTGAGCCGTCTCCACAATAATAAAAAAAGATTTAAAATGTTGTCAATGAGCAAGGCGCTTAATACCACTGGTGATTGTCTTGGGATTAGAAGATTTGAACTACAGAATGCCTTGCTGTTGGTGATCAGTGAATTCATCTGTTCGCTTTCTGCCATAGAGTGCAATGTGAAATGGCACTGCTGGGATTTGAACCCAGGATCTCCTGTTTACAAGACAGGCACTTTGACCAACTAAGCCACAGCGCCATTTACCTTATGCTTAAAGGCACAATTTAAACAAATGGATCCATTATAAAATGAGTTGAAAGTATAGCATACTACATTCAAGTGAGCCTTCTCCACAATACAAAAAATATATTTATAATGTTCTCAATGAGCAAGGGGCTTAATAGAATTGTTGTTTGTCTTGGGATCAGAAGATGTGAACAACGGAATCCCTTGCACAATTTAAACTAATTAATCCATAATAAGTTATTTGACAGTATAGCATACTGCATTCAAGTGAGCCGTCTCCACAATAATAAAAAAAGATTTAAAATGTTGTCAATGAGCAAGGCGCTTAATACAACTGGTGTTTGTCTTGGGATTAGAAGATTTGAACTACAGAATGCCTTGCTGTTGGTGATCAGTGAATTCATCTGTTCGCTTTCTGCCATAGAGGGCAATGTGAAATGGCACTGCTGGGATTTGAACCCAGGATCTCCTGTTTACAAGACAGGCACTTTGACCAACTAAGCCACAGCGCCTTCGGGTGGATCTAAAAGGCACACAGACAAATATTTCAAGACAATGTATGTGGAAAAACGAGACAGTGCTTTTCAACGAGCCTGCTACACGAAAAGTCAAACAAAAAAGACTTTTCTTCACCAGGTGGTCTAATGATCAATGTGTCTTATAGTGAATCCCTTCATTGTTTGCGTCTTTCCACCTAATAACTCAGTGAGTTTGTGGCACTGCTGGGATTCCAACTCAGGAGGTCATGTTTATAAGACAGGCACTTTGAACAAGTAAGCAACAGCGCCTTTAGCTAATGTGTTTAGAGCACAATGTAAGCAAAACCTTACAGAATATATTACATGGAAATATAGTATTCTGAAGTCAAATTTGTCTGCGCCGCAAAAAACTAAATAAAAACGCCTATTATTAACCACTTGGCCTATTGGACAAGGCGTTTTCTTCGTATCAAAAGATGAAGGGTTTGAATCCCTTCGCGGTTAGCAGAGTATTCTTCTTGTTTTTATGTTTCTACCAAATAACAAAATGTGAATGGGCACTGCTGGGATTTTAACTTAGGACAGATACTTTGACCAACGAAGCCACAGCGCCTTTAGACATTGTCTTTAAAGCACAAGCTCAACTAAACCTTAGTATATGGAAACTAGCAAGCTGTATTAAAATGGGCCTTCTCCACATAATTCTTGACAAACATAGCTCATTGACCACGTGGCCTAATGGATAAGGCGTCTGACTTCGGATCAGAAGATTGAGGGTTCGAATCCCTTCGTGGTTAGCTGAGCCTTCTCTTTGTTGTTGTGTTCAATATTATACCAATGAACACAACGTGAAAAGGCACTGCTGGGATTTGAACCCAGGATCTCCTGTTTACTAGACAGGCACTTTGACCAACTAAGCCACAGCGCCTTCGGGTGGATGTAAAAGGCACACAGACAAATATTTCAAGACAATGTATGTGGAAAAACGAGACAGTGCTTTTCAACGAGCCTGCTACACGAAAAGTCAAACAAAAAAGACTTTTCTTCACCAGGTGGTCTAATGATCAATGTGTCTTATAGTGAATCCCTTCATTGTTTGCGTCTTTCCACCTAATAACTCAGTGAGTTTGTGGCACTGCTGGGATTCCAACTCAGGAGGTCATGTTTATAAGACAGGCACTTTGAACAAGTAAGCAACAGCGACTTTAGCTAATGTGTTTAGAGCACAATGTAAGCAAAACCTTACAGAATATATTACATGGAAATATAGTATTCTGAAGTCAAATTTGTCTGCGCCGCAAAAAACTAAATAAAAACGCCTATTATTAACCACTTGGCCTATTGGACAAGGTGTTTTCTTCGTATCAAAAGATGAAGGGTTTGAATCCCTTCGCGGTTAGCAGAGTATTCTTCTTGTTTTTATGTTTCTACCAAATAACAAAATGTGAATGGGCACTGCTGGGATTTAAACTTAGGACAGATACTTTGACCAACGAAGCCACAGCGCCTTTAGACATTGTCTTTAAAGCACAAGCTCAACTAAACCTTAGTATATGGAAACTAGCAAGCTGTATTAAAATGGGCCTTCTCCACATAATTCTTGACAAACATAGCTCATTGACCACGTGGCCTAATGGATAAGGCGTCTGACTTCGGATCAGAAAATTGAGGGTTCGAATCCCTTCGTGGTTAGCTGAGCCTTCTCTTTGTTGTTGTTTTCAATATTATACCAATGAACACAACGTGAAAAGGCACTGCTGGGATTTGAACCCAGGATCTCCTGTTTACTAGACAGGCACTTTGACCAACTAAGCCACAGCGCCATTTACCTTACTCTTAAAGGCAAAATTTAAACAAATGAATCCATTATAAAATGAGCTGAAAGTATAGCATACTACATTCAAGTGAGCCTTCTCCACAATACAAAAAATATATTTATAATGTTCTCAATGAGCAAGGGGCTTAATAGAATTGTTGTTTGTCTTGGGATCGGAAGATGTGAACAACGGAGTCCCTTGCTGGTGAGCAGAGAATTCTTCTGTCCACTTTGTGCCAAAGAGGTCACTGTTAAAAGGCACTGCTGAGATTTGAACCCAGGATCTCCTGTTTACGAGACAGGCACTTTGACCAACTAAGCTACAGCGCCATTAACCATAAACCTAAAGGCACAATTTAAACAAATGAATCCATAATAAGTTATTTGACAGTATAGCATACTGCATTCAAGTGAGCCGTCTCCACAATAATAAAAAAAGATTTAAAATGTTGTCAATGAGCAAGGCGCTTAATACCACTGGTGATTGTCTTGGGATTAGAAGATTTGAACTACAGAATGCCTTGCTGTTGGTGATCAGTGAATTCATCTGTTCGCTTTCTGCCATAGAGTGCAATGTGAAATGGCACTGCTGGGATTTGAACCCAGGATCTCCTGTTTACTAGACAGGCACTTTGACCAACTAAGCCACAGCGCCATTTACCTTATGCTTAAAGGCACAATTTAAACAAATTAATCCATTATAAAATGATTTGAAAGTAATGCATACTGCATTCAAGTGAAGCTTCTCCACAATATAAAAAAATATATTTATAATGTTCTCAATGAGCAAGGGGGTTAATAGAATTGTTGTTTGTCTTGGAATCAGAAGATGTGAACAACGGAATCCCTTGCACAATTTAAACAAATTAATCCATAATAAGTTATTTGACAGTAGAGCATACTGCATTCAAGTGAACTTTGTCCACAGTAATAAATAAAAAAAGATTTAAAAATGTTGTCAATGAGCTTAATAGAAATGGTGTTTGTCTTGGGATCAGAAGATGTGAACAATGGATTCCCTTGCTGCTGGAGAGCAGAGAATTCTTCTGTGCGCTTACTGCCAAAGAGGGCAATGTGCAATGGCACTGCTGGGATTTGAACCCAGGATCTCCTGTTTACAAGACAGGCACTTTGACCAACTAAGCCACAGCGCCTTCGGGTGGATCTAAAAGGCACACAGACAAATATTTCAAGACAATGTATGTGGAAAAAACGAGACACTGCTTTTCAACGAGCCTGCTACACGAAAAGCCAAACAAAAAAGACTTTTCTTAACCAGGTGGACTAATGATCAATTGAATCCCTTCGTTGTTTGCGCCTTTCCACCTAATAACTCAGTGAGTTTGTGGCACTGCTGGGGTTCAAATTCAGGAGCTCCTGTTTAAAAGACAGGCACTTTGACCAAGTGAGCCACAGTGCCTTTAGTCAATGTCTTTAGACCACAATGTAAGCAAAACCTTACAGAATATATTACATGGAAATATAGTATTCTGAAGTCAAATTTGTCTGCGCCGCAAAAAACTAAATAAAAACGCCTATTATTAACCATGTGGCCTATTGGACAAGGCGTTTTCTTCGTATCAAAAGATGAAGGGTTTGAATCCCTTCGCGGTTAGCAGAGTATTCTTCTTGTTTTTATGTTTCTACCAAATAACAAAATGTGAATGGGCACTGCTGGGATTTGAACTTAGGACAGACACTTTGACCACCACCTTACATTGTCTTTAAAGCACAAGCTCAACTTAACCTTAGAGCATATGGTATATGGAAACTCGCAAGCTGTATTAAAATGAGCCTTCTCCACATAATTCTTGACAAACATAGCTCATTGACCACGTGGCCTAATGGATAAGGCGTCTGACTTCGGATCAGAAGATTGAGGGTTCGAATCCCTTCGTGGTTAGCAGAGCCTTCTCACTTTGTTGTTGTGTTCAATATTATACCAATGAACACAACGTAAAGAGGCACTGCTGGGATTTGAACCCAGGATCTCCTGTTTACTAGACAGGCACTTTGACCAACTAAGCTACAGCGCCATTTACCTTAAGCTTAAAGGAACAATTTAAAATAATGAATCCATTATAAAATGATTTGAAAGTATAGCATACTGCATTCAAGTGAGGCTTCTCCACAATACAAAAAATATATTTATAATGTTCTCAATAAGCAAGGGGCTTAATAGAATTGTTGTTTGTCTTTGGATGAGAAGATGTGAACAAGGGTTTGAATCCCTTGCTGGTGAGCAGAGAATTCTTCTTGTCCACTTTGTGCCAAATAACACTGTTAAAAGGCACTGCTGGGATTTGAACCCAGGATCTCCTGTTTACGAGACAGGCACTTTGACCAACTAAGCTACAGCGCCATTAACCTTTAACCTAAAGTCACAATTTAAACAAATTAATCCATAATAAGTTATTTGACAGTAGAGCATACTGCATTCAAGTGAGCCGTCTCCACAATAATAAAAAAAGATTGAAAATGTTGTCAATGAGCAAGGCGATTAATACCACTGGATGTTTGTCTTGGGATTAGAAGATTTGAACAACAGAATGCCTTGCTGTTGGTGAGCAGTGAATTCGTCTGTTCCCTTTCTGCCAAAGAGGGCAATGTGAAAAGGCACTGCTGGGATTTGAACCCAGGATCTCCTGTTTACAAGACAGGCACTTTGACCAACTAAGCCACAGCGCCTCCAGGTGCTGCTAAACGCACACAGACAAATTTCAAGACAATGTATGTGGAAAAAACGAGACACTGCTTTTCAACGAGCCTGCTACACGAAAAGCCAAACAAAAAAGACTTTTCTTCACCAGGTGGTCTAATGATCAATGTGTCTTATAGTGAATCCCTTCATTGTTTGCGTCTTTCCACCTAATAACTCAGTGAGTTTGTGGCACTGCTGGGATTCCAACTCAGGAGGTCATGTTTATAAGACAGGCACTTTGAACAAGTAAGCAACAGCGCCTTTAGCTAATGTCTTTAGAGCACAATGTAAGCAAAACCTTAGCTGTATTAAAATGGGCCTTCTCCACATAATTCTTGACGAGCATAGCTCATTGACCACGTGGCCTAATGGATAAGGCGTCTGACTTCGGATCAGAAAATTGAGGGTTCGAATCCCTTCGTGGTTAGCTGAGCCTTCTCTTTGTTGTTGTTTTCAATATTATACCAATGAACACAACGTGAAAAGGCACTGCTGGGATTTGAACCCAGGATCTCCTGTTTACTAGACAGGCACTTTGACCAACTAAGCCACAGCGCCTTTTACCTTACTCTTAAAGGCAAAATTTAAACAAATGAATCCATTATAAAATGAGTTGAAAGTATAGCATACTATATTCAAGTAAGCCTTCTCCACAATACAAAAAATATATTTATAATGTTCTCAATGAGCAAGGGGCTTAATAGAATTGTTGTTTGTCTTGGGATCAGAAGATGTGAACTACAGGAGTCCCTTGCTGTTGGTGAGCAGAGAGAATTCTTCTGTTACTTTGTGCCAAAGATGTCACTGTTAAAAGGCACTGCTGGGATTTGAACCCAGGATCTCCTGTTTACTAGACAGGCACTTTGACCAACTAAGCTACAGCGCCATTAACCATAAACCTAAAGGCACAATTTAAACAAATGAATCCATAATAAGTGATTTGACAGAAGAGCATACTGCATTCAAGTGAAGCTTCTCCACAATATAAAAAAATATATTAAAAACGTTGTCAATGAGCTTAATAGAACTGGTGGTTGTCTTGGGATCAGAAGATGTGAACAATGGATTCCCTTGCACAATTTAAACTAATTAATCCATAATAAGTTATTTGACAGTATAGCATACTGCATTCAAGTGAGCCGTCTCCACAATAATAAAAAAAGATTTAAAATGTTGTCAATGAGCAAGGCGCTTAATACCACTGGTGTTTGTCTTGGGATTAGAAGATTTGAACTACAGAATGCCTTGCTGTTGGTGATCAGTGAATTCATCTGTTCGCTTTCTGCCAAAGAGGGCAATGTGAAAAGGCACTGCTGGGATTTGAACCCAGGATCTCCTGTTTACAAGACAGGCACTTTGACCAACTAAGCCACAGCGCCTCCAGGTGCTGCTAAACGCACACAGACAAATTTCAAGACAATGTATGTGGAAAAAACGAGACACTGCTTTTCAACGAGCCTGCTACACGAAAAGCCAAACAAAAAAGACTTTTCTTAACCAGGTGGACTAATGATCAATTGAATCCCTTCGTTGTTTGCGCCTTTCCACCTAATAACTCAGTGAGTTTGTGGCACTGCTGGGATTCCAACTCAGGAGGTCATGTTTATAAGACAGGCACTTTGAACAAGTAAGCAACAGCGCCTTTAGCTAATGTGTTTAGAGCACAATGTAAGCAAAACCTTACAGAATATATTACATGGAAATATAGTATTCTGAAGTCAAATTTGTCTGCACCACTAAAAACTAAATAAAAAAGCCTATTATTAACCACGTGGCCTATTGGACAAGGCGTTTTCTTCGTATCAAAAGATGAAGGATTTGAATACCTTTGTGGTTAGCAGAGTATTCTTGTTTTTATGTTTCTACCAAATAACAAAATGTGAATGGGCACTGCTGGGATTTTAACTTAGGACAGATACTTTGACCAACGAAGCCACAGCGCCTTTAGACATTGTCTTTAAAGCACAAGCTCAACTAAACCTTAGTATATGGAAACTAGCAAGCTGTATTAAAATGGGCCTTCTCCACATAATTCTTGACAAACATAGCTCATTGACCACGTGGCCTAATGGATAAGGCGTCTGACTTCGGATCAGAAGATTGAGGGTTCGAATCCCTTCGTGGTTAGCTGAGCCTTCTCTTTGTTGTTGTGTTCAATATTATACCAATGAACACAACGTGAAAAGGCACTGCTGGGATTTGAACCCAGGATCTCCTGTTTACTAGACAGGCACTTTGACCAACTAAGCCACAGCGCCTTCGGGTGGATGTAAAAGGCACACAGACAAATATTTCAAGACAATGTATGTGGAAAAACGAGACACTGCTTTTCAACGAGCCTGCTACACGAAAAGTCAAACAAAAAAGACTTTTCTTCACCAGGTGGTCTAATGATCAATGTGTCTTATAGTGAATCCCTTCATTGTTTGCGTCTTTCCACCTAATAACTCAGTGAGTTTGTGGCACTGCTGGGATTCCAACTCAGGAGGTCATGTTTATAAGACAGGCACTTTGAACAAGTAAGCAACAGCGCCTTTAGCTAATGTCTTTAGAGCACAATGTAAGCAAAACCTTACAGAATATATTACATGGAAATATACTATTCTGAAGTCAAATTTGTCTGCGCCACAAAAAACTAAATAAAAACGCCTATTATTAACCACGTGGCCTATTGGACAAGGCGTTTTCTTCGTATCAAAAGATGAAGGGTTTGAATCCCTTCGCGGTTAGCAGAGTATTCTTCTTGTTTTTATGTTTCTACCAAATAACAAAATGTGAATGGGCACTGCTGGGATTTTAACTTAGGACAGATACTTTGACCAACGAAGCCACAGTGCCTTTAGACATTGTCTTTAAAGCACAAGCTCAACTAAACCTTAGTATATGGAAACTAGCAAGCTGTATTAAAATGGGCTTTCTCCACATAATTCTTGACGAACATAGCTCATTGATCACGTGGCCTAATGGATAAGGCGTCTGACTTCGGATCAGAAAATTGAGGGTTGTTGTGTTCAATATTATACCAATGAACACAACGTGAAGAGGCACTGCTGGGATTTGAACCCAGGATCTCCTGTTTACTAGACAGGCACTTTGACCAACTAAGCTACAGCGCCATTTACCTTAAGCTTAAAGGAACAATTTAAAATAATGAATCCATTATAAAACGATTAAAAAGTATAGCATACTGCATTCAAGTGAGCCTTCTCCACAATACAAAAAATATATTTATAATGTTCTCAATGAGCAAGGGGCTTAATAGAATTGTTGTTTGTCTTGGGATCAGAAGATGTGAACAACGGAATCCCTTGCTGGTGATCAGAGAATTCTTCAGTCCACTTTGTGCCAAAGAGGTCACTGTTAAAAGGCACTGCTGGGATTTGAATCCAGGATCTCCTGTTTACAAGACAGGCACTTTGACCAACTAAGCTACAGCGCCTTCGGGTGGATTTAAACTGGGTGGTGGTTGTGGTCCTCTGGGTGGTTGTGGCCCTCTGGCTAGTGGTTGTGGCCCTCTGGGTGGTGGTTGTGGTCCTCTGGGTGGTTGTGGCCCTTTGGGTGGTTGTGGCCCTTTGGGTGGTGGTTGTGGTCCTCTGGGTGGTTGTTGCCCTCTGGGTGGTGGTTGTGGCCATCTGGGTGGTTGATGTTGTCCTCTGGGTGGTTGTGGCCCTTTGGGTGGTGGTTGTGGTCCTCTGGGTGGTTGTTGTGGCCCTCTGGGTTGTGGTTATGACCCTCTGGGTGGTTGTGGCCCTCTGGGTGGTGGTTGTGGCCCTCTGGGTGGTGGTTGTGGCCCTCTGGGTGGTTGTGGCCCTCTGGGTGGTTGTGGCCCTCTGGGTGGTGGTTGTCGTCCTCTGGGTGGTGGTTGTGGCCCTCTGGGTGGTGGTTGTGGCCCTCTGGGTGGTTGTGGCCCTCTGGGTGGTTGTGGTCCTCTGGCTGGTGGTTGTGGTCCTCTGGCTGGTGGTTGTGGCCCTCTGGCTGGTGGTTGTGGTCCTCTGGCTGGTGGTTGTGGTCCTCTGGCTGGTGGTTGTGGCCCTCTGGGTGGTTGTGGCCCTCTGGGTGGTGGTTGTGGTCCTCTGGGTGGTTGTGGCCCTCTGGGTGGTGGTTGTGGTCCTCTGGGTGGTTGTGGCCCTTTGGGTGGTGGTTGTGGCCCTTTGGGTGGTGGTTGTGGCCCTCTGGGTGGTGGTGGTTGTTTATGCACAGTATGTACTCCGACAGTAAAACACGTCCACATGAGCAGAACATTTGTAACGAGGGAGACCCAGCTCCATATCACTGGGGGTTCTTCCATGCGTTGGTTATTTTTTTGTTTAGAAATCTCCATGGGATGGAATCTCCATGGAAACAAGCAGGTGACACCACCAGGCCAAGTCACAGGTCAGATCTGTGGAGGACGTTTGTGAATATTTACTTTTTGTAATCTAAATGAATGAATACATACACATAATAATGTATTTCTTTTAATCTGTCCTTCAGCTTAACAAAACAGAATACTTACCACTGTAAAAAAAAAAAAAAGTTCAAAAAACACAGAACACCCTCATCCTGCTGTGGTTCGCTTTCCTCGGCTCCTGTTCCAAGAGAGAGAAAGAAAGAAAGAAAGAAAGAAAGAAAGAAAGAAAGAAAGAAAGAAAGAAAAAAGAAGAGGGAAAAAGCAAAGGGCAAACTGAAGCGAGGCCGGCGCACTTCTGCTCCATCACACCCAGAGGAACAACAGGCGTGTCCTCACTGTGTGTGTGTGTGTGTGTGTGTGTGTGAGTGTGGTGTGTGGGTGTGTGAGTGTGTGTGTATGTGTATGTGTGCGAGTGTGTGTGTGTGTGTGTGTGGGTGTGTGAGTGTGGTGTGCGTGGGTGTGTGTGTGTGTGTGCGTGTGTGAGTGCGCGCGCGTGTGTGCGTGAGTGTGTGTGTGTGTGTGTGAGTCTGTGCGTGTGCGCGTGCGTGTGTGAGTGTGTGTGTGTGTGTGTGTGTGTGTGTGTGTGTGTGTGTGAGAGTGAGGGTGTGGCCTATAAAAGGACGGTCCATGACGTGGTCTGACCTCTCACCTCTGACGTCAATCCAACATGGCCGCACTGCAGCCTGCAGACCAGGGGTCTGTGTCTGTGTGTAAAGCCTGCTGACAGCACGTCCAGATAAAGTGTTCCTGGGTTATGGTCCGTGTGGCACGTCCAGATAAAGTGTTCCTGGGTTATGGTCCGTGTGGCACGTCCAGATAAAGTGTTCCTGGGTTATTGTCCGTGTGGTTCTGACGTGGTCGTCCGCTCGGCTCTCAGGCCAAACACGGTCACCTGGTAAGCGTTGTTGGCACTATGCCGACATTGCAATACTGCTTGTGTACTTGATTGTGCGCCGTTTTATCTAGTTTGGCGTGTCTACACAGCCAGCGCTGGTGCTGGATCATCTGGGCTCTGGCTAGTATGGTATGGATGTGTGTTTCCAGATGTTACAGTATATTTCATGTAAAGCTGAAGTCATCCTTAATGACAGACCCATCACTAAAGTATGTGAAGATCCTAATGACTTGAAGCCATTAACACCTGATCATCTACTCACACTCAAAACCAACCAACACTCCCTCCTGGTGTCTTTGACAAACAAGACCTGTACATTCCAAGAAGATGGAAACAAGCACAATACATTTTAGATCTCTTTTGGAAAAGGGGGTCAAAGGAGTATATGGCAACTCTTCAAGAAAGACAAAAATGGAATCAATTGAAACGGAATTTAAACGTGGGAGACATAGTTCTGATCGCAGACTCCTGTGCTCCTCACAATTCCTGGATGATTGGAAAAATCATGAATACATTTCCAGACAAATATGGTGTGGTGCGAACTGTTGAAACAAAAACAAAGACTACTACTATAAAAAGACGTACAACAAAGCTACGCATGTTATAAGAAAATGAAATTTAAATCTCTTGCTGTTCCCTCAAGTAAAGGTCAGAATGCTTTGTTACACTTGGAAAATGAGTTATGTAAATGATCAAATTTGTTTGGCTCCACTTATGTTTAATTGTTATGACAAGGCCACAGACAGTTAGGGGCCGGTATGGTGGAGCCATTTTACACCAGAGGGCGCTGTGGGAGTGTCCTGGCTGGGGGTTAAAGGTTACGCCATCAGAGCACAGGGTGGCGCTGGAGAGGCATACGGTTTTGAGCGTGATTTATGTTACTCAACGAACAACGAACCTGTAAGTTATTATTATTGTTTTTGACCATACAATTTAATGTTTTATAATAAATGGAGTGGCATATCCCACTGGACTTTCAAGTATTTTCGTTTTTCATTCCTCATCTTAGTAATCGTAGCACGTGTACATCCGACTCAAAAGCACTACTACAACTACTACTACTACTGCTGCTGCTGGTGGTACTACTACTGTTACTACGACTACGACTACTATGGCTACTGCTACTATTACTACTCTTACTGCTGCTACTCCTATTATTCCTACTACTACTGCTACTACTACTACACCTTTTGATACTACTTTGCTACTATTGCAGTACAATAAGTCCTTCTACTACTGTGTCAATGTGTGAGTGAATGTGTGAATGAATGTGTGAGTGAGTGAGTGAGTGAGTGAGTGAGTGAGTGAGTGAGTGAGTGTGTGAATGAATGGGTGAGTGAATGTGTGAGTGAATGGGTGAGTGAATGTGTGAATGAATGGGTGAGTGAATGGGTGAGTAAATAGGTGAGTGAATGAATGAATGGATGAGTGAATGGGTGGGTGAGTGAATGGGTGAGTGAATGTGTGAGTGAATGGGTGAGTGAATGTGTGAATGAATGGGTGAGTGAATGGGTGAGTAAATAGGTGAGTGAATGAATGAATGGATGAGTGAATGGGTGGGTGAGTGAATGGGTGAGTGAATGTGTGAGTGAGTGTGTGATTGAATGGGTGAATGAATGGGTGAGTGAATGGGTGAGTGAGTGAGTGTGTGAATGAATGTGTGAGTGAATGTGTGAGTGAGTGTGTGATTGAATGGGTGAGTAAGTATGTGAATGAATGGGTGAGTGAATGTGTGAGTGAGTGTGTGATTGAATGGGTGAGTGAGTGAGTGTGTGAATGAATGGGTGAGTGAATGTTTGAGTGAGTGTGTGATTGAATGGGTGAGTGAGTGTGTGAATGAATGTGTGAGTGAATGGGTGAATGAATTAATGGGTGAGTGAATGTGTGTGTGAATGGGTGAGTGAATGGGTGAGTGAATGGGTGAGTGAATGGGTGAATGACTGGGTGAGTGAATGGGTGAGTGCTTCGTTAATATAAAGCGCTGAATGCCTTGAGGGTAGAAAAGTAAATAATGTTGGACACGCACATTACTTTGTATCAGGCGTTCCCTCATGAACACTTATTCCTTCACCTTTTTGCTCAGCTAGTTGTGCATTTTTGTTTGCACATACAGTTTATCGTATTTAACTTACTTTTTAATCCTCGCACTCTTTTCATTTTGCATGCCCTTCTTTTACTATACTTTTTACTATAATCATAATTCAGTGTTGTATTTTGTCCCGTACGGCCGAAGCCAGTTCCTAGTTCTACTGTCAGCAGAGGGAATTACCACAGGGAATTTCTCAGATCAGCAGGAGACTTCTGCATCTCTACGCATGACGCATTATAATTCTGGAAAATGCGGAGTGTTTTTTCCTGACGCTCGGACAGGAGAGGATCTTGTAAACAGAATTAACAAATCAACTGTGAAAATAAACACCACTCCGGGTATGTTTTTGACGAGGGAACAATGAAAACAGCTGAAAAAAAGTTTAAAGGGCCTATGACAGGTTGATGTACTAATTTTACTAAAACACAGATAAGATAATTATACTTAAGGTTCTGCTAAAGAATTAACTATATTTATCCTGGGTTGGCCATTTTTTAGGTTAAAATCTTCACTTCCTGGTTCTAAATCATGACATCACACTAGGAAATTCTGTACCTGTCACCTAGCAACCATGTTATAAACACCTCTAATGTCACAAAAATGGTTATTTGACAAATAAAAATGTATGGCGACACCTTTATTTTGTTGAATTAATGTTTAAAGGATCAGAAATTGTGTTTGTCGGTTGTAAATTGTCCCTCGTGTGTCTCCCTAGCGTTTTGGAACTCTGCTCTGCTTCCTGTAAATTTCAACATATTTTTCAACTTTCTTCACAAACTGATTCTTGGTTGGTGTAAAACGATCATACATATGTACAACAGGTTTTACTCCACCAAATAAAGTCATAACTAGAAAAT